>OX941082.1:78820547-79420547 GCA_954870635.1 Arctium minus
CAAAGTTAGATTCAAGGAATTTCAAGTTTTAAGAATTTAGATTCGTATTCGTGTTCAAGACATGTTGATTTTCAAAGATGCAAAGTGCAAAAGACTTTTCAAGATTCTTCAAAGATGGAAAGGCTGAAGATTGTTAATGTCTCAAATTCCAAGACTGTCAGAGACAAAAGTTGAAGAATCAAGCGCTGAAGACAAGTGTCAAATTTTTTTAAATCTTGAATACAAAGGAGGAGAATGTTAGTGTATTGACTGTATACAAGATTTAATTGAGAAAGCCTTGTAAAAAGTCTTTGTATTTGAATTGTCAAAGGAAGTCAATGAATGTCAAATAGTGAGAAGTCAACATATGCCTTGAGTGTTTAAGTACTTGAGAGTTTGTGAGGTTTCATATTCAAGTTACTTGAGAGTTTTATACCCTTGGTATAAATAGGATATGACTTGTTATATTGTTGTAAGAGCTTTAATTGTAATATTTTGATTTAGAGAAATACATATTTACTTTCTCTCTCTACCCTCTCTCTAAGATCTTGATACTGTCACATTCTTAATTGAGATTGTATTGTTTGAATAGCTTGATTTGATCTGGAGTTTACATTTTCAGAGTCCAAAACTGTTGTGTTTACAAGTCAAACTCCTTATCATTGAGGAACGGGTCCTGAACTATAGTATTCAGAAGCCTTGGTTCTCTTACTCCCCCTTAACTTGAGGTGCTTGCAACATAGATTCATCTTTCAGCTTTGGTACCCACTGGTATTTGGGTCCAGGTTTGTGAGTTGCAGTTCTAATAGGAGTAATAGAATATGAACCATAGCAGTAATGATCAGTTGTTTTATGAACAAAATCATATGTACGATAATAAGAACGATAATTTTTCTTTTTAGACAACCTGATTAACTGATCTCTCAAGTAAACAAGATCAGGTTTACCTTTTCGCACATTATTCTTCTTGGCTTTTGGTGCATGTACAAATGATTTCTTACCTTTCTTTTCTTCATTCTTCTCATCATCAACTGGTTTCACTTTCCAGACCAACTTTTATTCTTCATACTTTCTTCTTCCCTTCTTCTTCTTCTGAATGTATCTAAACCATCTACATTTCTATCAAAGAAAATGTTAGTAGTACGAATCTGATCATATGAATTAACTGACCTTTTTGAAGAAACAATTCTTAAAAGTGAGCTTGAGGCTGTCTTTTTAGAGTCTGCTAAATCATCTTTAGGTGTGTGGATAAATGACTCTTGAGTCTTCTGCTCAGTCACCACCACCATAGAAACAATTTCTTCAAGCTCTTTTATCTTTGAAGATAAACTGTCTCTTTCTTTGACGAGCAGGTCAATCTCTTTCTGAAATCCAGACTTCGTATTCTGATCTTTCAAAGCACATGTTAACAGTTCACATAACTTCTCTGTGAGCTTCCTTATTTTTGCTTCAAAGATCTGTCTTTCTTCTTCAAAGTCCTTCTCAGGATTCGTTCTCTGACCAGATATTTCTTTGAATATTCCAACATTCTTCTGTTCAATAGCCTTCTTTTCCTTTGCAAACTTGTCTCTTTCCATTATGATCACTTTCTCAAAGTCCGTTACTTGTTGAGAAAGTTTTGTACATTTAAGCTCAACAACTTTCTTCTCTTCAAAACATTTCCATGAAAACTCTGAGAATTTCTTCGGAAACTTATTCTTTTCTTAACCAAATTCAGATTTCTCTTTAGCAATTTGCAGTTCTAACTCAGAAATCTGTCCTTTCAGCTCAGTATTCTCAGTTTCCAGACTCTTTACCTTAACTTCATCCAACCCAGATATCTTTTTCAGAGGATCTATATTTATTTTCTTTAAGGCACTGACTTCTTCCATTAGCTATTTCTTCTCTAGAATACCATTCCCAGTCTGCAATACTCTTTCTATTGATGACATCTTTGACCCTACCATAATCTTTTTAAGTTGTTCCCACAACTGCTTTCTTGTAGCATTTTGACTATATAATTTGACAGAAATCTCATTTGAAATTCCTTGCATTATGAAAGCTCTGCCAATCTGTCAGTTTTTTGTCTTTTCTTCTGTTCTACAGTACATTCTTGTACTGGTATTGGAGGTGTCATCACTCCTTCTTTCAATGACAATCTGATATAGTAAACCAGATCATTTTTATCTATAAAGGTCAAGAATCTAACTTTCCACTGCTCATATTCTCCTTTGAACAAAACTTGTGCCTTCACATTTGTTCCAATAGCAAGAGCTTCTCTTAAAGTCATCCGGTTTCAATTGATTACTGAATTCGATTATAAAGCTCACTATGGTAGTTTCTCTTTCTACAAACTGTTCTGCGTATAATGTCAACTCCTTTTACTTGCAACTTCTAACTACTAACTCTAGTCACATGTCTATTAGACACAAAGACACGCGTACAACACAAATACAAACTACAAAATACAAGACTTTGACTTTGACTTTATTAGAAAGAGACTTTGATTTTGCTTTGAGAGTTGACTTTGGCTTTGACTTGCTTGACTTTTAGTCTTCAGAATTTATGATCTTGCATCCAACAATTATATGCTCTAACAGATTCTCTCGCAATTGCTTGAGAAAATGAAGCAAGACAAAAAGAAGTCTTGAATGAGATAGATTGATGGATCAAATCAAAGTGAGAAAAGAAATTAATTTCAATTGTATGTTTCTCTCTCTCTTCAATCTTTGATTTGATTCCTGGTAATTCCCGGGAAGAATAAATTCCAATTTTTTTTCGGTTACTTTGATTCTAACTCCCGGGACACAAGGTTAACACCCGGGAAAAAGGTTGGTATCTGGAGTACCCGGGAGTGTGGATAGTACAGGGAGAACTTGGTACCGGGAGAGCAGGGTACCGAGAGATCAAAAATTTGGGTTTGATGTTCTTCGAACAATTCGGCGATAACTCACAAATTCGACCAAAATCAATCTTTTAGCAAAAAAGTTAATCAACGATTTTGCATAATGACCTCAAACTCATATTTAATTTCAAAAGCTGAACACTGCGTAAACAAAAAAACAAAAATTTTGGGTCGACTCGAAGGCCACGATTACCCAGAAATCGACAGAGAACAACCTTTTAGAATCAAAACTAATCAATAATTTTGCTTATTAACCACAAACACAAATTCAAATTAATTGATAAACAACAGAAATCGATAAACAAAAGGATTTTAGACAAACCTTTTGATCGTATCGAATGAAAATTAATTCAATCCTACTCTGATACCAATTGTAGATCCCAGAAACAGTGCAATCACATATAATAATCAATAAACAGTAAATATTTAATCACAACTGTTGGTCATATGATTAGATATATCAATAAAGGGTTTAAGGTTTACAGAGAGAATTTCAATACGTGTAAGTAAATCTATGAATGACCAATTGATCTTCACAAAATAAGTTTTGCAACCTATTTATACTCCACCCCTAAACCATAAGGCTCAAGGCCCAATAAACACACAAAGCCCAATTACAATAATTAAGGCTTATTACAACACAGTAAATAATAAAACAATTAAACTTTATAAATGCGTTATACAACTTTCAACACACTAGGATCAATGAGTCGGGAATTTTTTTTCTTTTGAGTCTGTGTGGTAATTTCTAATATTTTTTTTTCAAATCATGGCCCGAACAATTATTTGGTTCTTAATCCATCCTAAGTTTTATACTAGAACCAAGCAAGGTCTTCTTGGGCAGCAGCTTGACACCCATTTTTGATGAACCTGGAATATGATTTGGGCCATCTTTCTTAAACACAAGCCATACAATTTTTCCTTTGCACCTTTAAACATAAGCTTATTGTGATCCTCAATGAGGACATTGAGAAATTCAAGTTTTGGGGAGAGAATATCTTACTCCTAAGCTGAAAAGATCAAGGAGCATAAAATAAGCTCGAAAAGATTGAGTGAAGACAACAAAAGTCAAAGTAGAAAATATAAAACATGTTGCAACACCTATATTATGTGCTACAACATACAGACTAGTACTTAAAGGCAATTTGAGAAAGAGAATTGAGAACAAAAAGTTAAATACCCCCATAAAAGTCCAAATGATTCTATGTTTAAAATATGGTGTTTGCCTAACAAAAGGAAGTTTGAATCTTGGCTTATGGTATTAAAACTTGTGGTTTGGATGAACTTATATTTATGATAGGCCATGGTCTTTGTTTGAGTTTATTGACCTCTATTAGTCAAATTTATTTTTATTTTTTTTCTTTTATTTTCTTTATTTTTTTTCTTCATATATTGAGTCTTTTTATTTGTCATTTTCGTTTCTTGGGGACAAGCAACAATTCAAGCGTAGGGGTGTGATGAGTGGATAATTTATTACGATTTCCATCACTTTTTATTAGGATTTTCTAGTAATTTTATTTTCCCAATCACCATATTTGAGTCTTTTATTATACTTTTCACTATTTATTGAGTTGGGAACTATGTTTGAGAAATTGACCTTACTTATGTGCTTTTATGTTAACTTACTGATGAATGATGCTGCTGCAAAAGTCACAGTAGGAGGACTGCAGTCATGGACTAAACTTCATAATCTTTTTGGTTAGTGCAACTAAGCTCTTTGAAGGGAACTTGGAGATATTCGGTGGGAGAAGACAAGGAGCAGAGCATATATGCTCTTTTGACATTTTCATGTGTCCTTAAAAGATGCTAATGTACGTTAACTGACATTTGATTCCTAGCTTGTAGTGGGGACGATGTCCCTTTGTACTTTGATTCTCTTTTATATGCTTTCTTAGTTGTTAAGTTTTATGAGCTCCTCTAGTATAAATAGAGGGCTCATCTTCAGTTGTTAAGTGTGCTATGTTCCACCGGTTAAGATAGCTCACATAGCTATCTTAACTTGTTTCTTTAAGTCTTTTTAATATTAAGTTTTTAATTTCAGTGCGCTACTGTTCACAGCACCTTTACATTTCTTGTCATTTAGAATTCGGTTTTACATTTCTGCTTTACATTTCTGTCTTTTACATTTACGCATTCCAATTCCAGTCATTTACTTTCATGCATTTGGTCTTTATCTTTCCAATAATGTCGCACACCATGTATCAAGCGATGATGGGGTATGTCCCTAGCTTGGGTGTAAGTGATGGTTGGGAGATAAAAGCCTATGTAACTATGGATTAATGTTTTGATACTAGGTATCAATTTCATTATTCACTCCTTGTTTCTGAGTTTCGACCAAGTGCTTCTTGATGAGGTGACGTACATTGTTTCACTTGGGTGAGCGGCTTGATTGCTTGCTAGCATAAACTTCAGAACACTGAAGTGTTATAGGGGTTATAACAAACCCTCTCAATCTTTGTTGATTGTAAACTATGCGGGGATCATAATAATATCTGTGTGGAACCGGTTGGGTCGCCTAATTAGTCACTGCCGGTAAACCTATTCTAATATGAACCTTGGAAAAGGGTGTTGTGAACCGATAGTGAAGTTGAGAACCTAGTGCTGCAACATCTGCTGCAACATCAGTCCTATTATTTAGTTGCTTACAACTCTAGTCGGATCTTGCACCCTTGCTTTCTTTTAATCTGTTGAAGCATTTTAATTTACTGTCAACAACACTCAAAGATCATTCCTTCGAATTCACTATCTGAAATCTTACTTTAACTTTGACTTGTTAGAAATCCTTACTTTCCTGTCCCTGTGGATCGATATCCAGTACTTTGTACCACTTTGTTACTTGTTTCAAACGATAATGGTGTAACATGTATACTTGTGTGTTATTCCATTTGTAATTTTCGGGTTACATAATCCAAGAACCATCTATCTACACCAGAATGGCTAATGATTGCTTAATGGAAAATACAAAGCTTAAAAATGAGAAAGCTGAATTGCAAAGTAAAGTCTCTGTTCTTGAATCAGAAATAAAGATCTAAAACGCAAATCTGAAAGCCCAAATCTTAAAGCAGAAAGAGACAATTTGAAAGAGAGTTTTTTGTCTTGAGGTGGAGATTAATGTGCTAAAAGAGGAAGTTTAACAAGTAAAAGAAAACTCGAGTGTACAAGATGAATTAAAGAAGAGTGAAGAGAACAAAAGTAAATTACAAAGGCAAAATGTTGAGCTGAAAAAGAAAATTTTGGAATTGGAAACTAAAATTGTCAAATTCAAGAATGAAGATTCAGTTAAGAAGAGTGAGGACATTGTTAAAGGTTTAGAATCTACAAATGTGTTAATGTACTGTATTTAGAAAGTTTTGTAAAGTCATCCTTAGTGAAAAGACTTTGTCATTAGCATAATGGGTTGGGCTAAAATGTGTAACATAGGTGATTGGGGTATAAATAGGAGGTTTTTGTAATTTGTTTGTAACCCTTTCATTCACAATGTAGACATTAAAGCTTGTATGTGTTTCTAGTGAGAGAAACTCTTTCTCTCTCTAGATTGTAATTAATACAATCATTTCCTTCCCAATCTACCTATTGTTCAATATTTATACATTGTTTAATTGCGAATTCTTGACCTAACATGTGGTATCAGAGCCTAATCGAAGTAATCATTCATCGAAACGATCGAATTTGCAATTTTTTCAATGGAACAGTACTCTTGTCGCATGAACAGTAACTGGCGATTTTAAATTTTCATTTTTTGGATCTTAATTGATCGAGATTTGATCTTAGATTGATTATATGTATAGAGTCGAATCATTTGTAATCAATCACTTTGTGTGATTTCAATCTGTTTAGAAGAATTAGTCGATTTTTTGTTGTTCGAAATTTTTTTTACTGTGTTGTGATCGAATTCCTGTATCTAGACATTTTTAGACAAGATCATCAACTACAAAGTTGTTGAAAAGTGTATTTTGAACATGCTCTCAAAGTTTCATCTCAAAATTCGAAGAAATGTGAAAGATTTGGTGTTTTTAAAGTTTTCAGACTCGATTCTCGCAAGATCTCAGAAACGCACAAGCTTCAACTGAAGAACACGCAAG
Organism: Arctium minus; assembly: GCA_954870635.1. NCBI lineage: Eukaryota > Viridiplantae > Streptophyta > Magnoliopsida > Asterales > Asteraceae > Arctium > Arctium minus. The sequence continues at coordinate 78,827,493 of OX941082.1, forward strand.
TTCATCTGAAAAACGCGCTAGCTGAAGAACGCACAATGATAGAGAAACGCGCAAATGGCGTCATGAGAGTTTGATATTGTCAAATTTTTCTAAGTCCTAAAACGCGCAAATCAAGCGTGCGAGTTTGAGGCAAAAGCGCAAGATGAAGCGTGCGAGTTTACTAAACGCGCAAGACGAAGCTTGCGAGCTTGAGTAAATGCGCAAGGTAAGGCGTGCGAGTTTGGAAAACGCGCAAGACGAAGCTTGCGAGTTTGGGCGATTAACTTTCTTCAGTCTGCGAGTTCCATGCTTAGCGAGTTTTGATACTGTCAAATTTTTTCTAAGGCATAAAACGCGCATGTCAAGGCCTGTGAGTTTCAAGAACACGCACATCACGTTTAACGTGAAGCACATGAATAGTGCTTTGCGAGTTTATTGTTCTGCGAGTTTACTTGTTCTGCGAGTTCTGAGTTTTTGCAACAAATTACTGTTCACACCCGTTTTTGCGACAAGTTGCCTTGTGAGATTTAACTGTCAAATCTTTCCTCAGATAAATCTTCTACCCTGCCCAATAGTGTTTGCTACAAGTTGCATCCTCCGACAAGCATACCAGATTAAGTTCTTAAGCTGAATTCCTATTCAACTCGCGGTCAAAGACAGATTTGATGTTATATACTGAAGATGCATTTTGGATGTCATGTCATAATCCACACATATCATTGTTGTGAGCGTTAAGGAATGTGTTGGGTTTACTAAAGTTAAAAGTTGTCTTTATGTGCACTCAGTCGAGGTTACTGTCCACATCAGATCTGATATTTCAGTTTATATTCTAAGAATAAGAGCTACTTTCAAAGGGGAGCCGGAGTTGTTTGAAGTTTAAGCAACGCTAAAGTTTTTCAAAGAAATCAAGGGGGAGAAGAGCTGAAGCTGGTAAGAGATGATTCTTTTACAAAACTTTAGGGGGAGAATGTTAATGTACTGTATTTTGGAAGTTTTGTAAAGTCATCCTAAGCGAAAAGGCTTTGTCATTAGCATAATGGGTTGGGCTAAAATGTGTAACATAGGTGATTGGGGTATAAATAGGAGGTTTTTGTAATTTGTTTGTAACCCTTTCATTCACAATGTAGACATTAAATCTTGTATGTGTTTCTAGTGAGAGAAACTCTTTCTCTCTCTAGATTGTGAATAATACAATCATTTCATTCCCAATCTACCTATTGTTCAATCTTTATACATTGTTTAATTGCGAATTCTTGACCTAACAAAATGAAAAGCTACAAAAGAAGTTACTAGTCTTGGAAAAGCAGATCTCTAAAGACAAAGATGATTTTGAGAAAGAAAGAAAAGTATTTTCTCAAAAGTTTTCTGATTTCTCAAGAAAGTCGTTTGAAGAGAAGAAATTTGTTGAACTAAAATATGCTATACTTTCTCAACAAGTGACAGACTTCGAGAAAGTTATCATCATGGAAAGAGACAAATTTGAGAAAGAGAAGAAGAAAATTGCGTAGAAGAATGTTGGTGTCTTTAAAGAAAAGTTTTTGAGATGGATATAAAGAATCTTATAAGTAAACTATTTGAGTTGTCAACTACTGTTCTGAAGGAGAAGAATGCGAAGTCTGAATTGCATAAGAAATTTGACCTGCTCTCAAAAGAAAGAAACAACTTGTCTGCAAAGATAACTGAACTTGAAGAGATCCTGTTCAAGGTGAAATTAACTGAACAAAAGAGTCCAGATATAATTGTTCAATCACCGAGAGATAATTTAGCTTATTCAAAATGCTTATTTAAAACAACTTCAAGTTCTTATCATACTCATGTTCCTTCAATGAGTTCAGTAACATTTAAAGATCAGATTCGTCCTTCTAACCTTTTCTATGATCGAAGTGTTGATGGTTTAGGTAAATCTAAAATGACAAATGGCAAAGAACAGTGGATTTGGAAAAGAAAAGGATCCTCAGATGAGAAGAAGGATCAAAAATCATTTGTGCATACACCGAATGCAAAGAAGAACTATGCTCCGAAAGGTAAATCTTTTGGCAAACCTGATCTTGTTTATACTATCAATCAATTGATCAGATTAGCACAAAAGAAAATTAATTGTTCTTTTTGTGGCTCAAATGATTTTGTTAGTACAAATAATTTCAATTACTGGTATGGTTCTTACTACGTTTCTCCTAATAGAACCGGAACTAACAAATCAGAACACAAATACCAGTGGGTACCAAAAGCTCAACCTGTGTTGCAGGCACCTAAAATTTAGGGGGAAAAAGAACATAGACTTCTGAATACAACTGTTCATAACTCGTACTTCAACGAGGATTGGTTTCTGATTACATCAGATCAGAACCCGGTCTTCAATGTTTAAGAGCATTGCCTTTTGAACAAAGCAGTTCAAGACCCGGTCTTCAATTATAAAGATGGGGAGTTTGACTTCTGAATTTACTTCAATCCTAGTAATTCAGAACTCGGTTTAATGATTAAGTATTATGCAAATGTTAAGGGGGAGCTTATATGTTTTATATTTTTATTGATACATTTTCTGATTTTCCAGCAGGAGATTAAAAGATAAATTGATTGTTTATTTTAGGTGGAGTTACTATTCTCACCGGAGAATTTGTAACTGTTAGTACATTAATTGTATACAAGATTTAATTAGGAAGGTCGTGTAAAAACCCTTGTAATTGAATAGTCAAAGGAAGTCAATGAAAGTCATATAGTGAGAAAGTCCACATTAGTTTTAGAGGTGCTTAAGTACTTGAGTGTTTAAGTACTTGAGAGTTTGTGTGGATATTTATTCAAGTTACTTGAGAGTTTCTAGTCCATATAAATAGTTTGTATTGTTTGTAATCATGTAACACCAAGAAGAGCTTTAATTGTCATAATCAGATTTACTTTCTCTCTCTACTCTCTCTCTAGAATAATACTGTCATATCTTGATTGAGAGTGTTTGAATAGCTTGATTGTAATCTTGGAAATTCATTTTCAATTGGTATCAGAGCCATACCAAACAAAATTCAGAAAGATCATCACATAAAAATGGATTAATTCTCTGAAAATTTTCAAGAACTTGAAAATCGATTACTGTTGAAATTTTCTGGAAATATGGACTTGGATCGAATTCTCATTGTTCTGTTGATGTTAGATCATAAGATTGATCTTGTTGTGATCGAAATCTGATTTAGAACACATTATATTCACAATGATTCACGAATAAATCACAATTTTAGTTTGAATTTTCAGATTTTCTTGGATCTTCTTGTCAAAATGTCGAGCACTGTAATGATGAAATCGACACTGCAATCTGTTGATTTTAGCATGATTGGAATAATAAGATTGTTTTCAGAGTTGTATTTTGATTGTGTTAATACAATTTTGAGAATCAATTTTGCAGATTCGAATTGATTCAAATCAATTCTGTGGATTTGGTCAAGAACACGCACGAGGCTATCAAGAACACGAAAAAGCAGTCTGGGAGTTTTTGAAGAACACGCACATCAAGCCCATCATCTGCGAATTTAAATTGTTCAAATTGTTGAAATCTGCAATTGCAAGTTCAATTAATCTTTTGAACACAGCCTGCGATTATCAAATCAATTGCAGAACCGTGGAACTCAATTCCAAATTAATCTATTATCAATCTGCGAATTGAAATTTGTGTTGAAATCTGTGTTTAATTCTGTGAATCTCAGTGAAGAACACGCAGAGTTCTTGAAGAACACGCACATCAAAAAAATTGAATCTTGCGAGTTCAGGTTTATGAGTCATGCGAGTTTCACAGAACACGCACAACCTTTGAAAGATTAATCTGCGAGTTTGGTTCTAATTCAATCTGAGATTTTCATTTGAAAGATTAATCTGTGATTGGATGATACTCTATAATGGGACGGTGACTTTGTGTTGCTAATTGAAAATCAATTTGAATTCGGTGAAATCATATACAATCGTGGGTCGGTGGCTTTAATTTGAACAAATGTCATCTTCGAATTTTTATTCAATCAATCTGCAAGTTTCAGGATAATCAAGTATGCGAGTTCATACTCATGTGATTTGAGAGTTTCCAATTTAATGAGATCTGCGTGCTTTCAGTTTAAGCACTTGCGAGTTCTATTTCAATTGCTCTGCAAGATTATTGTCAATTGATTTGCGAGTTCCAGATTTTGAAATCTGCGAGTTTCAATATTCATTAATCTGGGAATCAATTGATCAAGTGATCTGGGTTTTAAATTCCAAGCATCCAAGTTTCATTTTTTCAAATTGAAGTGATCTTCAAGTTCAAATTGTGGAATCTGCAATTTTCCAATTCAATTGACCTGCAATGTTCAGTCCAGTTAATCTGTAATTTTCAGTACAATTGAGATGCGTAATTTGATTTCCAATTTCATGTGGCTTGCGAGTTTTATGATTTTCATGATTTCCAGCTTATGCGAGTTCCTCAGAACACGCACAACACTGAGTTTGTTTCTTATGTTTGACTTGCGTGTTTTAAATCTAATTCAGTCCACAGCCTGTGCAAGTTTGCTTTCACAGTCACTTTAATCTGCGATTGTGAGATTCCAATTAACATAATCTCCAATTGATTTGAAGATACAATTTGGCATAATCTGCGTTTGCAATCTTTTGTGTAATCTGCGAGTTTCAATACATAACTTGCGAGTTTGATTTCACAACCATCTGCGAGATTTGAAATTTCATGTTCATTGAATATGTCCAGTTCATTGATCTGCACAGTTTGTAATTGATTGGTATCATTTAGTTTGGACATTTTCACTTGATTTTCACATCTCAATTCACAGTCTGGTAATCATTTAGTTCATACATCCTGCTGTCCATATGATCTGTACATTTCGTGTTCAAATAATCTGTGATTTTCGTGGTTATGCATCCTGAAAGTTTGAATCTGTAGGTTCAAACTGATGTGATCTGCGAGTTTCAAGCTGAATTGATCTGCATGTTCAACTACACAGTCTGCAAGTTCAAGTGATCCAAGTGATTTGAAAGTTTGTGATTAATCAGTGTGCTAGTACTAATCTTGAGAAAATTTTCAAGTGCAAGTTTCAAGTGCTTTGAGAGAACTAGAGATAGAATAATTTTCGGAGATTAATTTTTTTTTGTGCTAATCTAAGTTTGACTTTCAGTCAAATCTTCTGAACTGTTTGGGAACGATCTTTCATAATCAAGCAAATCATTCAACATGTCTTCTACAGGCAAACAGTCTCAGTGGAGAAAACATATGATCAACAAGGATTTGGAGCCTATCGTTTTAATTCCACGTATAATTGAGACGTATGGTGAAACAGGGACTATCTCAGTGACATCAGAAAATGAATCTAAAACTACATCACTAGTTTCTGATTCATCTGAAATAATAATTACATGTCCAATTATAGTAGATGGAAATGAAATTGTGCCTTAGATACCAAGAAAAGAAGCTGAGCGGGATAGACTGAAAGATCAGAATTCTGAGCTTCTTAAGCAGATAGAGGAGTTGAAGTCTAAATTGACAAATTCTGATAAAACTCCTGTTTGTGCAAAATGTACTCATAATGAAAAATCTAATTTTGCAGGTATTGTCAAGGCAAGACAAGAAGAGATTAAAGATAGAGAGGAAATAATTGCTCTAAAAGAAAACACTATTCAAACGTGTGAAAAGGAATTAAAGTTGAAAGAGAGAAAGATAGCAAAACTTCAAAGCCAACTGAAGAAAACTGAACAGAAATCATCAGAGCTGAAAAATGAATCAGTTGAGCTTCAAAACAAGTTTAAGGCTTTCGAAGAGAAGATATCTGCCTTGGAAATACATAATGTTGAACTGTCAAAAAGCATTCAAGCAGATAAAGAAAAATCAAATCTGGGGAAATCTTCTAATCAACAGATATCTGAATTTTCAAAGAAAACACTCCAAGAGAAAAAGGATTTGGAGCTTAGATGCATAAAACTTTCTAAACAAGTGTCGGAATTCGAAAAGATAATAATAACTGAAAGAGACACTTTTTCGAAAGAAAGACAAGTTCTTGAAGCTAAAATAACTGAACTTCCCACACATGTTTCTACATTACAAGCATTGCTTGAAAAAGAAAGACAGATTTTCAAAGAAAAGAAGCAGTCTTATGAGCTTGAAAAGAAAAATGCTGAAAAGAGAAATACTGGGATTTTCAAAGATATTTCTGAGAAGAACAAGAACTTGGAAAAAGATTTTGAGCTTGAACGCTTACATTTTGAATCTGAAATATCAAAGCTCATATCCAAAATCATTGTTTTCTCATCAGATGTCCAAAATGAAAAGAAGGCCAAATCTGATTTGAAGCAAAAGTTTGACACACTGAATTCTGAAAGAAACATTCTGTCCAAAAATATAAAAGACTTGGAAGCTGCAAACAGTGAAATGTCAGAAAAAATTACAACTGATGTGATTAATCAATCACATGTTGATAATTCAACAGAATCAGTCTGGTCTTTCAAAACAGCTTCAAGTTTTATTCATGGTCAAAATGGTTTACAAAAAACAGTGTCAAACCTAAAATTGTCAAATCAAGTCAGATTCGACCATCAAATCTATTTTATGACAAATCTATTGATGGACCAGCGAGCTTCTATGTTAAATCTCTTGGAAAGAATTCAAAGAAAAATCAGATGGTCTGGAGAGTGAAGAGTTCTTCAGATGAAGAGAAGAAGAAAGATAAAGCATCTGCATCCACAACCAAAGCTAAAATAACTAAATCTTTTGGTAATTCTGATATGTTTTACTCTACTAATCATTTCATCAGGATTGCTCAGAAGAAAATCTGTTGTTCTTACTGTGGAGCAAATGACTTTGTAAGTATGAACTTTGGTCATTACTGGTATGGTTCTTATTATGTAAACCCCACAAGAACTGCAACTAACACTTCAGGACCCAAATACCAGTGGGTACCAAAAGCTAAAACTGTGTTGCAGGCACCCAAGGTTTAAGGGGGAGCATAGAACATAGGCTCTTGGATAATACAAATCAAGACTCGGACTTCAAAGTTAAAAGATTTTGACTTCTGAGTAAATCAACTCAGAACTCGGACTTCAATGTAAAAGATTTTGACTTCTAAGTACTACAACTTAGAACTCGGACTTCAATGTCAAAGACAATGGCTCTTGAATAATTCAGTTCAAAACCCGAACTTTAATGTAAAAGACTGTGGCTTCTGATCATATGAGAGATCAGGACCCGTTCTTTAATGTTTAAAGATATGGATATTGTGCAAATATCCAGGGGGAGCTTAATAGACCTAAATCACTCTATAATGATTTGAGGGGGAGCTCAAAGGTAAATATCTTCTGGTCTAGATCTCTGATTTTTTGAAAGAAGAACAACTTTCGAACATGAAAAACAGTTTCTTAAATGTTCAAACCAATTCTTGTTCTTAAAAGATTTCATGAATTTAGAATTGTGACTTTAAATGTTTTTCATCATTTGAGCGTTAATGTTTAACTGACCGTGTGTTTCCAAAGATGAATACTTGCGTATTATCTTGTCTATATACTGTAAAGTATTCACACACATCGGTTCAGTACTTCATTTTAATTTGTTATTACCATGTCTCATAATGAACCAATTTTTCGATGGTAATACCCTCGTTTGCTTTCAAATGTTGTTGAGCATCATTCATCATTTCAATATATGTGCTTTCATTGCTATAATGGTATATATTCGTTCATATAAACAAACTATCCAATTCTTTGATACCCTAACCAATTTTATTTGATCTGATTGATACATTGTCAGATTCTCAAAACAATTCTCTTGATTTCATTTCATTCATTCAATATCTTTGTTTTGAGAAATCTTCGAAGTTCAAATGCTCAAATTTCATTCATATTTTTCATGAGCATACATTTTGACAATGTCATCATACATTTTTGAGCTTAACTGTTAAAGTTAAATTGTTGAACAACCATTCTTTTAGGACAACTTACATGGGATTCGTGTGAGAACTTATAACAAATTCCATGGATTCACGTAAACCAGTGTTTCCTACCCATGAATTAATCCTTGAGTGATTGAGGGGTGAGGGGTCAAAATCAAAGAGAGGGGGAGATAACTCATCCGGGTGAGTTTTTCTCATTGTGTGGAGCAGAAAAATGGAAATAAGAGTTTGGTTAGAAGTGAGCTTTAAATGATAAAAAGAAAGAGGGTGTGAGAACAAAGTTAAAAGAATATAAAAACTCTGCACCAACCACTTTCTGAGACGGACATCCACAAAATCTGATTGGTTCAGATTCTTTGGTGACCATCATTGAAACAGACGGTGAGCCCATGCCAACTCTTGCAATTATCCCACCAGCCACTCGTTTCTTTCCCGAAAAAGAAATGTTTCATTTTCTTGGGGACGCGGCACATCTGCTATCTGGTCTTTAATCGGAAGATTTAGATATTGAAAAAGAAGGAAAGTTGCCCCACCTTCGCACCTCTTTGAACCTTATGAAACACAATCATTGTGCTAAATTCTTTCATACACAAGCACGAGCACACAGAAAATTTGTTTTTCTGTCAGAACATTCATAGATAAACCTTAAACAGAAAATTTGTTTTTCAATGATTGAATGGAAGTCCTGGGGAGTCATCATCAAACCATCTCCTTAAATTGTACATTCGTTGTACATAGTAACTCCGTGTTACTGACAGGCACTCCTAACTGTTTCATTTGTTGAATCAGGGTTACCAAGTTCATTATATCTGAATTTAAAAGATTCGGGTATATACAGTTCATGATTCAGATACTCAGATCAAAGGATGGAAAATGTCAAATTATCATAAAGGAGGAGATTGTTACATTGAGTACAAAGGGGGATGATCAAAGAATGTGTTGAAATTGAAATTTTTTGATGATCATGAAGCTCACAATCATCAAAAAGGGGGAGATATCTACAAAGATCAATTTCAAAGACAAATGGTGAAGATAATCCTGATGAGATAATTCTGAAAGTTCAAGAAGAGATAATTCTGAAAGTTCAAGACAATTCAGATGCTTACTATGTTTCAGAAACAGATTCTGAAGATGATTTGAGAAAGTTTGTTTTTCTAATGAAGATACAGTTTTCAAAGATGCCTTGAAGTTCCAAAGATTTTCAAAGGTTTCAAAGATTTATTCAAAACTTGTTGATTTTCAAAGATACAAAGTGTTAAAGACATTTCAAGATTCTTCAAAGATTGAAAGACTGAAGATTGTTAGAGCTTTAAAGTTCAAGACTGTCAAAGATAAAAGTTGAAGAATCAAGCGCTGAAGACAAGTGTCAATTATTTTTAAATCTTGAATACAAAGGGGGAGAATGTTTGTGCATTAATTGTATACAAGATTTAATTAGGAAAGTCTTGTAAAAAGCCTTGTAATTGAATAGTCAAAGGAAGTCAATGAAAGTCATATAGTGAGAAAGTCAACATTAGTTTTAGAGGTGCTTAAGTACATGAGTGTTTAAGTACTTGAGAGTTTGTGTGGACAGTTATTCAAGTTACTTGAGAGTTTCTAGTCCATATAAATAGTTTGTATTGTTTGTAATCAAGTAACACCAAGAAGAGCTTTAATTATCATAATCAAATTTACTTTCTCTCTCTACTCTCTCTCTAGAATAATACTGTCATATCTTGATTGAGAGTCTTTGAATAGCTTGATTGTAATCTGGGAAATTCATTTTCAGTAACAATGGCTTCTGGATAATTGTTAGATCACAGATTTATTGGATTCAAGATCATCAAGACTGAAGACGAAAGATTCAAGAAGTCAAAGCTGCAAAGTCAATTCTCAATAAAAGTCTAGGTCAATTTGTAATAAATTGTGAAAGTTTATTTTTATGTATTTTGTTTTTCCCTAAATAGGTATATGTTTATTAGGGTGCTAGGGTTGTGTGTGTGTAAGGGTGTGCGAAGAATAGAAAGAAATTAGCCGCACACTTTCTAGAGTGAGAGAGATAGAGAGCTTAGAGAGAGATATCCTTCAAGAGAGAACTTGTAATCATTTGATTGTGAAGTCAAAATCAGGTTCGTTAATCTCTTGATTGTGATTATATGTTTATGTGACAAGAAACTGAATTTGAAGGGAATATCAATTGGTATCAGAGCCTAACCAGATTGAAATCAAAAAGTTATGTTGTCGAACACTGTTCCATCGATATCCAAATCTGTTCTTGAGTGATTGTGTTAAATTGGTTTAGAAATCATTTGGTTTAAGGTCGATTTGAGTATTAGATTGAGATTGTATTGTTTTATTCAAGTATTGCACTGTAATCGATTGTCATTTTGATGATTTTAGTGTTCTTGGTTTTCACGAGTTCATGAGCACTGTTACATCGATCGAGTCTTCTTAAAGTGTTTGTTGTTGAAATTATTTGCTTGTAATCTGTTCTAGATGTGTTTGTGGTTGTTTTGTCAAAGTTTGGGATTACAAATCGAAGTCTAGATAGGTTTTTGTTTGATTCAGGGTCGGTTTTTCAAAGCATAAGTGAAGAACTCGCAACCAAGCTGAAGAACACGCAAGTTCTTCAAGAACACGTCAGATCTACCTTTTGCGCCAGATCATCAATGTTGTTTTTCGCCAAATTCAAGTTCTTCAAGTTCGCGCAAAGTCTCTTTTGCGCCACTACCCTTAGCGAATTTCTGAACTTTTCGCCAGCTTCTATTAGCGCTAAGTCTATTTTGCGCCATTGCCTTTAGTGCATATCTGAATTTCGCGCCAGCTTCACTTAGCGCAAATTGCCTTTTGCGCTACTGCCCTTAGCGCATTTATGGGTTTAGCGCATTTCTAGGTTTTTCGTGTTATGTGTGTTTGTATTGTGTGTGAATTCTAGACTTGTTTAAAATTGGAAATTTCATTTCTGAAGTTCTTTTGATTTTATCTGGACTAACGATCAATTTCAAAGTTCTTATTGCATATTTTCAAATCAGGATGACATCAAGAGAAGCTCTCGCTAATGGAACAGATGTAAAGCCAGCAGTACTCTTCAAGGGAGAGTATGAGCATTGGAAAGACAGATTCATGGACTTCATTGAAAGACACGAACCGGGTGGTCTTATTAAGAAATCTTTGGTAGATGGAATCATGCCAATTCCAATGAAGACACATACTTTTGAAGGTGAAAAAAGAGAGTATCCAGTGCCACCTGAAGAGTTCACAGAAGAGCAAACGAGAAGAGCCAAACCTGATAGACTAGCAAAATCATTCATTCTTCAAGGAATCCCAAATGAAATTTATGTGAAAATTGATAGCTACAAAGCTACAGGAAAACAAATGTGGGATCAACTGGAGAAGATGATGCTTTGATCAAAGGTTGGGAACCAGCTCAAAATATCCAACTGTATCAATAATTATGAGGAATTTAAAGCCAAAGCTGGAGAATCTCTGGAGGCGACTTATGACAGATTTGTGACTTTACTTAATGAACTCAGCTAGAACAAAGTAAAGAAGTCACAAATTGAGCTCAATATGAAGTTCCTTAGTATTCTTCAACCAGAATGGAAGAGGTTCACTAGACAGATGAAGCAGGTGAAAGATCTGAACGAAATTCCACTCCATGAAGTATATGAAACCTTAAGGCAGAATGAAGACGAGGTGGATGAGATCAAGGATGAGAAGAAAAAGGTTGAGAAGACAGTTGCTGATCCGGTTGCACTTGTTGGGAAGAAGAAAAATGTGAGTCTCAAGAAAAAGAAGAAGATGATAGTTTCTAAATCAGAAAAGGCTGAAAGTGAGAATAACTCTGACTCTGACGACTGTGAGACCTTGAAGCAGGCTATGCTCATGTTAACCATGGCTTTTCAAAAGAAGTTCGACAAAAAGCTTAGCTCTAACATTCAGAGGTATTTATCTGGTTCAAGTAACTACGATCACAAGGAAAGAATTGAAGGAAAGAGGATAGAGGAAAGGAGGCCAGAAGAGAAAAAGTTTAGAGCTGAAGAGACAAAGCAGCCAGAACCTACAAAGTGCTGCAACTGTGGCAAACTCGAACACTTTGCTAAGGATTGCAGAAAGCCAAAGGTTCGAAACTCTGATTACTATAAGAACAAGATGCTTCTAGCCAAGCAACAGGAGGCTGGAAAAGCATTGATGGCTGATGATGAATTTTGGCTTGATCACTCTGACGAAAAAGAAGAAGGGAAGGAAGAGACAACACACTTGTGCTTGATGGGTCAGATAGAAAAGGAAATTGAAGCTGATTCTGATGAAGAGGATAACGAAGAGGTATGTGACATACTATGATGACTAAACTCCAAGAATTAGAGTCTAAACTTAAGCGTGAAAAAGGTGTCATTAATGAGAAAAATCAATCTATACATAAACTTAGCAATGATATTGCTGAGATAAATGTATTGATTGAAGCGTTGCATAAAAACTTTGACACTAGCGCGAAAGAGAAGGCTATAATTCATAAAGAGTTATCTGAAACTGTTTCAAAATATAGATTGTGTGAGTTTGAATCTAAAGAGTTTTCTAAAATGTATTCTTCGATTTCAAAAGAAAACAAATCTTTAATTGAAAAGGTGAATGCTTTGGAAGGGAAATTATATACTTTGGGTCAAACTGAACAAACCATTCATCTAAACAAACCCAAAGAGAACAGCGAGGGTTGGGGACTCGGATACGAGAATCCACAATGTCTCAAAAAGGGTATATCTGAAGTGCCTGCTCTTTATGATTTTGGATTTTTAAAACTGGCACCTCAATACCCTGAACTTAAAGTTTTCTGGACTAGGCTGTCTGAAAAGGATGAAGCCAAGGAAACCGAGAAAAGAAAGAACACATCTAAAATTCAACTTCCATTTCGTTATGAGAGATTGAATAATAGTTATCGTTCTGATAAATCGAAATTTCTTTCAAATGACTATTTTGAGAGTTATTCTGTAAAAGAAATGGAGGCTAAGCCCATCGAAGGTAAGCTTTACGTTCCTCCTCTCATGTTGGAAAGTAAAATTTCTGAACTCGAGAATACTCTCGCAGAAGAAAGGATTTTGATGGACTTAGAACAAACTATTTTTTCAACTGTGTTTCAATATACTAATTTTTTAAAATCAATTAAGGCTTCAAAATCTTCTAATATGTCTGGTTTACTTGATGAAGGGTTTGATTTTCTAAACTCTGATGGTTGTTTAGATGACTGTGTTGGTAATTTTGACTTTAATGCTAAACTTACTGATCATTCTTCTTTTGTTGTTAATTCTTTTGGATTACCAAGTGTGTATGAAAAAGGTGAAACATCAACGAAAGTTGATAAATCAGTTCCTGTAAAATCCAAAGATGCCAAAGGTAAGAAGAAGAAATCCGGGCATTCACAGAAACAGATCAACACTGGTAAGTCAAAGAAGAAGCATTTGTTTGATTCTCACCATTCTAACTCTAAAGTTTCAAATGTTTTAGATTTGAGAAAGAAAAGGCTTGGATTAAAGTCGGAATGGCTACCGAAACAGAAGATCGTTGAGAAAGCTAAATCATTTTCTAGTTCTGATTGTAATATGAAGACTAATAGTAAAGATGATTTGATTGTGAATGTTGCTATATATAAACCAAAACTTGTTGATTCTCACAAGAAATATTCCATACAACAATTATTCTAGTTATCTTCGTCTGCTAGAAAGTTTTCAAATTATGATAGATATGATTATGCTTCTCGAAAATATTCTGATGTTTGGTTTGGAATTTATCATGTATACTCTTATCGTTCTAATTCTTCATATGGTTTTCAAAAGAAAAGTGGGCCCAAATTTAAATGGGTGCCAAAATCATGTGCTAACACTATAGGTCCCATTTATAAATGGGTACCTAAACCTCTTGTTTCCTGATTTCTCTTGTGCAGACCCGTCATATGTGGTACTTGGATAGCGGGTGTTCCAAGAAAATGACCGGGCAGAAAAGTATGTTGGCTAACTATACAGAGAAATACTGCGAAACAGTTCGATTTGGTAACGACCAGTTCTCACCAATTTTGGGTATGGTGATGTGGTTCATGACAATGTAACGATTAGGAAGGTAAGGTACGTAGAAGGATTAAGACATAATCTTTTTAGTATTGGCCAGTTCTGTGACAAAGATTTAGAGGTAAATTTCAAGGCCAAAAGGTGTTCGGTACGCACTGAAGAAGGTAAAGAACTCTTGGTCGACACTCGCAAGTCAAACCTCTACACCATCAACTTGTCAAAGGTACAGACTGACAATCAGGTCTATCTACTCTCAAAAGCATCGATGCAACAAATCTAGCTATGGCATCGACGAATTTCTCACCTGAACTTTCGCTACGTCAATAAACTGGTAAATGGAAAGCTAGTGAATAGAGTTCCTGAGCTCAAGTACGTAAAAGAACACTTGTGTGCAGAGTGTGAAAAAGGGAAGATGAAGAGAGCTCCACACAAACCGAAGCCTGAACCAAGTACCAGCTCTCCTTTAGAGTTGTTGCATATGGATCTCTATGGTCCTATGCGAAGGCAAAGCTTAGGCGGAAATAAATACGTGTTAGTTATTGTGGACGATTATTCGTGATACACGTGGGTCAAATTTCTACGGTCAACAGATGAGACACCCGAAGTTCTCATTACATTTCTAAAGACGATCCAGGTGAATCTGCAGAAACCAGTCAAGCTTCTCCGAACTGACAACGGCACAGAGTTCAAAAATAAAACAGTTGAAGAATATCTCAAATCGTTAGGGATATCACATCAATACTCTGCTGCACGTACGCCTGAACAGAATGGAGTAGTCAAAAGACGAAACCGTACGTTAGTCGAGGCCACTCGTACTATGCTCAGTCACTCCGACTTACCTCTATTTCTGTGGGCCGAAGCTGTATCGACTGCGTGTTACCCTCAAAATCGGTCCATGATACACCGCAGATTTCAAAAGACTCCGTATGCATTAATCAATAACCGAACACCAACAATCAAGTATTTCCACATATTTGGGAGTTAGTGTTTTTTGCTAAATGATAGAGAGAGTCTGAATATGTTCAGTGACTATGCTCAGGCATCTTTATCGGCTATTCTTCTACATCTGTTGCATACCGAGTGTACTTGAAGAAGTCAAAGACTGTGGTCGAAAGCTTAATTGTTACATTTGATGAAGAAATGGCTTCTGAACATGTCAGTTCAGAACCCATGATAACAGGAGTACTAGCTTCGGGACAAATCAGTCCAAAACCTGTATCTCAAGCAAACAAATCAGATGGCGCATCAACGTCTACTAATCACTTATCTGATT
Organism: Arctium minus; assembly: GCA_954870635.1. Classification (NCBI taxonomy): domain Eukaryota; kingdom Viridiplantae; phylum Streptophyta; class Magnoliopsida; order Asterales; family Asteraceae; genus Arctium; species Arctium minus. Next base: position 78,842,675 of record OX941082.1, read on the forward strand.
TAGATTTACTATTTGAACTATTTTATGATGAATTTCTTGGATCTAAAGTGACTAAATCTGTTGTGGTTGACAGGATAGAAGACTCGATGACTACTCATCTAACCATTTCAGATATCTCTACTGAACCCAACTCCCCGATTCAGTAAGAAGTTCAAGTTCAAATACCTACTCCGACAGTTGAAGTTGTGACCAACAATGAAGAGACAGAAGTAGCTGAATCAGTAGGGTGTACTGTAAGGACTGATCAACAGACTGATCACGCTGAACCCACTAAAACTTCTGAACCTTCTACTTCAACTGAACCCCTCATTCCTACTGAACAATCAGAAGAAGATACCAGTGGATTCTTAGATGATAATCATGATCAATATGCATCTAATCCACTCCCTCGTGAACACAAGTGGACCAAAGAGCACCCGGTATTTCAAGTCATTGGAGATCTGTCAAAACCGGTGCAAACTAGGTCTGCAACATTAAATCAATGTATGCATGACTCCTTTCTGAGCAAGATTGAACCTACTCGCGTATCTGAGGCTCTTGCTGATCAGATTGGGTGACAGCAATGCAAGAAGAGCTGAATCAATTCGAAGTACTTAAAGTCTGGAGACTCGTACCCAAACCTGAAGGTAAAACCATCATTGGTACGAAATAGGTTTTCAAAAACAAGAAAGATGAAGATGGTATCGTTAGCCGAAATAAAGCAAGAATTGTCGTCAAAGGATATAGGCAAGAGGAAGGAATAGATTACGACGAGACTTATGCTCCAGTGGCGTGTATAGAAGCAATTCGCATGTTTCTTGCATACGTTGCCCACAAGAAGTTCACTGTCTATCAAATGGACGTGAAGACAACCTTTCTGAATGGCATACTCAAGGAGGAAGTCTACGTCTCGCAGCCAGAAGGCTTTGTCAATCAAGAGAAACCGAATCATGTATACATTCTCGACAAAGCACTTTATGGACTAAAACAAGCTCCTCGCGCCTGGTATGATGTCTTATCTCAGTTCTTGGTCAAGTCAGGTTTTACAAAAGGTATGGTCGATAGCACTTTATTCGTTAAAAAGGAAAAATACGATATCATTCTTATTCAAATATATGTGGATGATATTATTTTTGGCTCTACAAATCCAAAATAATGTAAGAATTTTTCAAACCTCATGGTGTCACGTTTTCAGATGAGTATGATGGGAGAGTTGACTTTCTTTCTCGGATGAAAAGTCAAACAATTTTCAACGGGGATTTTCATCAATCAATATAAATACATTCTTGATATTCTTCGTAGATTAAAAATGGAAAACTGTAAACCGATTGGTACCACGATGGCACCTGGTACTAAGATTGGCACTGATCCTTCGGGAAAAGTTATTGATGTTAGGACTTATAGAGGGATGATAGGTTCTTTGATGTATCTTACTTCAAGTAGGCCGGATATAATGTTTTCTACATGATTATGTGCTAGATATCAGGCCAATCCTAAAGAATCCCATTTGTCTGCAGTCAAACGTATTTTTAGGTATCTGAAGGGGACTGCAGATCTTGGTATGTGTTATCCTAAAGATACTAGCTTTGAACTAACAGCATATTTAGAAGCAAATCATGCTGGTTGCATGCTAGACAGGAAGAGCACGTCGGGTTATATACATTTCCTCGGTGATAAACTCGTTAGTTGGGCATCGAAGAAGCAATTATGTGTCTCCACTTCAATGGCCGAAGTAGAATATGTAGCTGCTGCTAGCTGCTGTTCTCAGGTCATGTGGATGAGAACGCAACTGCGAGACTTTGGTTATCACTACAATAAAATCCCGATTTATTGTGACTCGAAAAGCGCTATCGCGATATCAGCTAATCCTGTTCAGCATACGAAGACCAAACACATTGATGTCAGACATCATTTTATAAAAGATAATGCCGAAAAAGGAACAATTGAAGTTTACTTTGTAAAAACTGATTATCAGCTTGCAGATTTGTTTACCAAACCCTTAGACGAAAAGAGATTCACTTTTCTTGTCTCTAGGCTTGGTATGCTAAATCTTAAGACATAATCAGTGGTTACCTATTAAAGTTTTCTCATTGTAAATTTTTCATCATTTCTTTATCATTATTTGTGAAAGATATCTGCACTTTAATTGTCTGTTCATGATCTCAGGGGGAGTGTGAGAAGTACTTCATAGATGATCAATGTTATTTTGAGGGGGAGCATATATAATTTATGCATTTACCTATCTGTCAAATTTTTGTAATGCATGATTTTAGGGGGAGTTTTTCAAGTCAAAGGAGTATGGCAATGACTTCTGATTACTTCATATCAGAACTCGTACTTTAATCGTTTTACTACTTTATGTCTTTTAATTTTTGTGAATAAAGTTGCTTTGACTTGATCTAAGACTTTTGCAATTTTGAGAGATGCTTACAAGATCATATCTTTATGACTTAAAGCTTGACTTCATTAGATGTAAGATTGCACGAAAAAGGTATATTTCTTTACCTTCATCTCACATATGGTTGAAAGAAGGACAACTTTCAATCATAGAAAACATTATTCTTAAATGTTCAAACCACTTCCCGATTCTTTAACAGATTTCATGAATTGGAAGTGTGCTTTTAAATGTTTTCAAGATCTATTTTGTGTTTCAATTCTTAACAAACCGTGTGTTTCTAAAGATATATACTTGCGTATTATCTTGTCTATATACTTTCAAGTATTCACACACACCGGTTTAATTCTTTTGTTGAGTAAGTTATCACCATGTCTCATATTGACCAAGTTTTCGATGGTGATACACCCCGCTTGTATTTCAATGAATTTTGAGGGTCATTTCATTTTGAAACGTCATTTCAAGAATTTCTATATCTTGTTTCATATAGACAATATCCATTATTCTTGACCATAAGCCTTGAATGCTATATCATTTCATTTCTGATCATTTCATACAATGTCAAATTTTCAAACAAGTATCTTGCATTCTTGTTCATTCATTCAATTTACTTGTTTGAAAATATCTTCAATGTTTCAATTGCTCATATCTTCATGATTATATTCTGAGCATACAAACATCTGACTTGTATTTGAGCTTTAACTGATAAAGTTAAATCATCTGAGGAACACATGCTTTCTAGGAAAACATGGGATCTTTGTGCTAGGACATAATTGAAACTTCTATAGATTCACATTAACCAGTGTTTCCTACCCAAGAAGTTAATCCTTAGTGATTGAGTGTGAGGAGTCGAAAAGAAATGAGTGTGGGTTGTGCATTAAGGTAAAATGTAAATGAGAGTTCGGTTAGATGTGAGCTTATTGATTAAAAAGAAAGAGGGTGTGAGATCAGAGTAAAAGAATATCAAACTCTGCACCAACTACTTTTTGAGCCGGGTAGCCACATTACTAATGTTTCACAATTTTTTGGTGAACATTATTGAAACAGGCAACTAGCCCATGCCAACTCTTGACATTAACCCCACCAGCCACTCATTTTTTCTTAACATGAAAATGTTTCATTTTACAAAGGGGAAGCAGCACATTTACTATCTGATTTTCATTTGGAAAATCTGGATATTGAAAAGAAGGAAGTCTGCCCCACCTTCGCACTTCATTTATGCACATTGAGTCTGTGTTCAACTTACTGTTGACTCAGTGGTTTACACAATTTTGAGCCTTTATAAGCAACCATTCGTGCTTAATTCTTTCTATCACTTGCACGAACACACAAACAATTTGTTTCTTTGTCATAACGTTCATAGAAATTGCCTTTGTGGTGTTTCGATGATTGGATGGAAGCCCTGGGGGAGTGAACATCAAAAAGCTCCTTTCCAATATGCATTCGTTACACACAGTAACTTTGTGTTACTGACAGGCATATTAACTAATTCATTTCTTGATTCATGTGTTACATTCCTATTTTGTCTAGATTTGAAAAGATCTTGATGAATACATTGTTCGAATTGGCAACGGATCAGTGGCTCATTATCAAAGATCATAGGTCAAAAAGAATATCAATGACATTTCTTGAGGAAGTTTTGATGATATTGAAGCATTTTTCATCAAAAAGGGGGAGAAGAGAAAGTTTGAAGAAATGTCCATTACAAGTTTTCTTTCAAGAGTTAACCAAGATATGGAGTGAATACAATTTTTAATGAAATGTCCAAGTCAGAACGTTCAAATTTTGAGAAAATTTTCTTTGAAAATATTATGCTAAAGCATTTTGAGCTGAATCTGAAGATAATTTCTTTCCATTATCTGAAAGAGTGTTTTTCTACGACTGTAGGGAAGATTACAAGATGTGTTAAAGAAAAAGAGGGAGATTGTATTTTTCTGCGCTTAAAGAGAAGATTGAATTGCTAAACCTTTTTAGTAATGATCTTGATCCAAAGGGGGAGATTGTTAGATCACAGATTTATTGGATTCAAGATCATCAAGACTGAGGACGAAAGATTCAAGAAGTCAAAGCTGCAAAGTCAATACTCAATAAAAGTCTAGGTCAATTTGTAATAAATTGTCAAAGTTTATTTTTATGTATTTTGTTTTTCCCTAAATAGGTATATGTTTATTAGGGTGCTAGGGTTGTGTGTGTGTAAGGGTGTGCCAAGAATAGAAAGAAATTAGCCGCACACTTTCTAGAGTGAGAGAGAGCTTAGAGAGATAAATCCTTCAAGAGAGAACTTGTAATCATTTGATTGTGAAATCAAAATCAGTTTTGTTAATCTCTTGATTATGATTATATGTTTATGTGATAAGAAACTGAATTTGAAGGGAATATCAATAATTCTGTTTAGAACCCATACTTAAGAAATTTCATTCTTACTGAAGCTGAAAAGATACATCTTATTCAGGAAGTTTTATTATTTGTTTTAGGGGGAGGTAGTTAAGATTTTCATTGTCATATTTTTAAAGGGGGAGAAAAGGAAAATAAAATTTCATTGTCATATTCATTTTATTCTTTTTTAATGTTTGACTTTTCACAGATACAGAGGGGGAGTATCTGAAGTTTTTGACAAAGGGAGTTTAAAAGATAAATATTCATTTTAGGGGGAGTTAAGATTTCTATGTTGAAGGTATATCATTCTAAATCTTAATCTCTATCATATTTGAAAGAAGAATAACTTTCGAATGTGAAAAATGTTTTCTTAAATGTTCAAACCACTTATTATTCTTATAATGTTTGTATGAACTGAGAAGTGTGCTTTTAAATGTTTTTTCATATCGATACTTTCATGATTAACTGATAGTGTGTTTCTTAAAGATAAATACTTGTGTCTTGTCTTGTCTTCATACTGTAAAGTATTCTTACACACATCAGTTCAATACTTTTATTGACTTTGTTATTACCATGCCTCAAAAGATACATCTTTCGATGGTAATACTCTCGGTTGAATTCAACATTGTTTGAAATCAGACGTCATTTCTTCATAATTGTGCTTTCATTGATAATGTGTTTATATCTTGTTCATATAAACAAATATTCGTTTTTTGATATCCCAACATATTTTTCGTCATGATATTTGATTTCGTCACATCGTTGTCAGATTCTCAAAACACTTCACTTGAATTTATTTCATTCATTCAATTTCTTTGTTTTGAGAGATATTAAATGTTCAACATGCTCAAATTTCATTTTTATTATTTCATTAGCAAACTTTTTCTGATAATGATATCTTGTGCTTACAAGTCAAGATAAATTGTTGAGCAACACATTTTTAGGATAAAATACATGGGATTCAGTGTGAGAGTTTCAAACAACTTCTATGGATTTACGTTAACATGTATTTCCTACCCAAGAAATTATCCCGAGTTATTGAGGGGAGAGGGGTAAAAAGAATAGAGCGTGGGTGTGTGCTGTGGTAAAATGTAAAAGAGAGATTGGTTAGAAGCGAGCTCAAATGTTAAAAAGAAAGAGGGTGAGAGATTAGAGTAAAAGAATATCAAACTCTGCACCTAACTTTTCTTGAGTCGGGCAACCACATTATCTATTGTTTCACAGTTCTTTCTTGAACTTCATTGAAACAGGCAACTACCCCATGCCAACTCTTGCATTAAAACCCCGCCTGCTACTCATCTTTCTCAACACAAAGATGTTTCAAATTTTAAAGGGGAAGCAACACATAATCTATCATATCTTCATTCGGAAGATGTTGATATTGAAAACGAAGGAACGTTGCCCCACCTTCAAACCTCATTCATGCAAATTGAGTCTATGTAATTCTATTGTTGTCTCAATGGTTTACATATTTTGAGCATGTTCAAGTTTTAATTGCTTCAATCATTGCTACATTTGCACGAGCATACAAGGAATATGTTTTCTTGTCATAACATTCATAGAAAATTCCTTTGTGGTTTTTCGATGATTGAATATAATCCCTGGGGGAGTGAACATCAAAAAGATCCTTTCCCATGTACATTCATTGTACACAGTGGCTCTGTGCTACTGACAGGTATGCTAACTGATCAATTGTTGGTTCAGGGTTACCAATCTTAATTTGTCTGAATTTGAAAAGATTCGGATAAATACATTTTTTGAATTGATTGCAGAATGTTCATATCAGATCAGATGGAGTTCATATTCTCTTTGGGGGAGATTGTTTCACATGAAGAATGTACTTATCTTGATATTTGGGGGAGATATTTTCATAAACAAAGCTGACGTTGAAATGTTTTGATAATTCTGATTTCTTATCATTCGTCAAAGAGGGGGAGAAATTTCAAGAGTTTCAAATTCAGAATCACACTGATCTTATCTGAAAGGGGAGATGATTTAAAATTAAAATTTTTGAAGAAACTAAAGTCAAGAGAAAGTTGTAAAGTGGAGAGAATTTGTATTTCAAGTCAAAGCAAAGTCTAACGATTATCAAGATGAAAAAATTATTTGTTAGAGCTTAGATGTTATATCCAAGATCATTTTGATGAAAGTCAAAGTCCAAGTCAAAGCCTCTCAAGCAAAAGTCAAAGTAAAAGCTCAAAGTCAAATAAAGTCAACTACTTTAGTTTAGTTTCTGTTATTCCCAGAGTTCAAGTTCTTTCTATCTACAAACAATCAAGATAAGAAATCTTGTAGTCACATGTCATTAATATAGAAATCATGAATTACAATCTCACTTTCTCCCACCATATTCTCTCTCTAGAAAGATATTCTAATCTGTTCTTCTCTAATCTGCTCTCTTACCACAATCTTACTTGTTACCAACTGATTCCCAGAACACAAAGACTGAAGGTATTTATACCCTCACACAATTACAAAGGAAACAAACAAAATACAACAACATTTACTTTGACTTTATTACAAAATGACTTTGACTTTCACTGAGAGTTGACTTTCCAGCTTTGACTTATTGTATCTTTGACCTCTAGTCTTCATGATCATGTATCCAACATATTTCTGCTCTAATAATCTCCCCCTTTGGATGCAAGATCATCTTTGAAAGATTTAGCAGATCAATCTCCCCCTTTTGTTCAATCTGGACAAAATCTTCCTTTTGTTTAACTTTATTCTTCCCAAGTCTGTCTTTGAACAAAATTAACAATCTCCCCCAAATATGGTAGAAACGATCTTCAATAATCTCCCAAAACTATCACAAAACACTTTCAGACTTCGGAAAGAAATTATCTTCAGAATTAGCTCGACTTGCCTTAGAAAAATAATCTTCAAAGAAAATTTCAGAAAATCAGCACATCTTCAAACATCTTTGACTTTGCTTGAACAATCTTTCAAACTTTCAAACTTTAAACTTTGTCTTCTTCAAATCTTTAACATTGAAATTCCTGAATCTGACATTTCTTTAAATCATCTCCCCCTTTTTACCAAAGGATACAAGAAGCACACTTCGCGCAAATAGAGATGTGCTGATGAAAAGAAGTTCTTTGCATTAGAACTGCAAATTGTTGAAGAAATATCAGTTTTTGAGAAAGAAAAGAAAGAGTTTACACAAAAGTTCTCAGAATTTTCCATAAAATGTGCTGATGAGAAGAAGACAGTTGAGCTTAAGTGTATAAAGCTTTCTCAACAAGTTTCTGATTTTGAGAAAGTAATAATATTGGAAAAAGAAAAGTTTGTCAAGGAAAAGAAGGCCATTGAACAAAAGAGTGTTGGATTTTTCAAAGAAATATCCGGCTAGAGAAAGGATGCTGAAGAGGGATTTGAAGAAGAAAGAAATATGTTTGAGGCAGAGATAAAGAAACTTACTGACAAGCTATCTGAACTATCTGAGTGTGTACTGAAAGTGAAGAAAACGAAGTCTGAATTCGAGACGAAGATTGACCTTCTTGTCAAAGAAAGAGACAACTTTGCTTCAAAAATTAAAGAGCTTGAAAAGATTGTTTCAAAGGTGTTGGTGACTGAGCACACGACTCCAGAGTCACAAATCCACACACAGAGAGATGATGCAGCTGATTCTAAGTTTTCAATAAAGAAAGTGACAAACTCACATCATAAGACTGCGTCTTCAAAGAGGTCAGTTAAATCTTCTAATCAGATTCGTAGTACTAACCTTTTCTATGATAGAAATATAGATGGTTCAGGTACATATCAAAGAAGAAGGAGATACAAAGAAGAAGAGTTGGTCTGGAAGAAGAAACTAGTTGAAGATGAGAAGAAAGATGAGCAGAAAGGAAAGAAGTCATGTGTACATACACATAAAGCCAAGAAGAACAATATGCGAAAAGGTAAACCTGATCATGTCTACTCGAAAGATCAGTTAATCAGGTTGTCAAGTAAGAAATATTATTGTTCTTATTGTCGTACACATGATCATGTTCACAAAACAAGTGATCATTTCTGATATGGTTCTTATTCCGTTACTCCCATAAGAACTGCAACTAACGTTCATGGACCAAAATACCAGTGGGTATCAAAACCAAAGACTGATTATGTGTTGCATGCACCTACAGTCAAGGGGGAGTAAGAGAACCAAGGCTTCTAAGTAAATCAGCTTAGGACCCGTACTTTAACGAAGTTTGACTTCTAAACACAACAGTTTAGGACTCGTACTTCAGTGATCAAAAGACCTTACTCCTGTGCTGATAAGAGATTGTACTCCAATACTCTAATGAGGAAATCAACCATCAAGGGGGAGTACATAATTTTCTGAAATATTTTGCATCCGATAGATATAATGAACTACATTTCAAAATAGAATTGTAGATCTCTATCATGTGCTTTTTCACTGACATATTTTAGATGCATAATTTCAGGGGGAGTAAAGGTGATGATTTCTGATTATTTCATATCAGAACTCGTACATTCAATGTTTTGCTGCTTTATGTCTTTTATTTTTCAATAATTTTCGAATAAAGTTGATTTGACATGACTTTGAGACTTGTGCAAAATGAGAGAAGCTATCAAGATCATATTTTTATTATTTCAGCTGACTTCATGAGATTTAAGACTGTACGATAAAGGTTAAATTTCTTATCTTAATCTCATATATGGTTGAAAGAAGGACAACTTTCAATCATAGAAAACATGTTCTTAAATGTTCAAACCACTTCCCGGTTCTTAAACAGATTTCATGAATTGGAAGTGTGATTTTAAATGTTTTTCAAGTTTACTTATGCTTACATGCTTATAAACCGTGTGTTTCCAAAGATAAATACTTGCGTATTGTCTTTTCTATATACTTTCACGTATTCACACACATTGGTTTGACTTATTATTTAAAACGTTCTTACCATGTCTCAAATTTGAAACATATTTTCAATGGTAAGACACCCCGCTTGTACTTCAATGAATTTTGATCGTCATTTCATTTCGAAACGTTCATTTCAAGAATGTCTATATTTTGTTTCATATAAACAATATCCATTATTCTTGACCATAAGCTTTGATTGTTATATCATTTGTTTCTGATCATTTTCATAAAATGTCAGATTTTCAAACAAGTCTCTTGCATTCATGATCATTCATTCAATATACTTGTTTGAAAATACTTCAATCTTTAAAAATGCTCAAATCTTCATGATTATATTCTAAGCATATATACATCTGACATTTGTATATTTGTGCTTTAACTGATAAAGTTAAACCATTTTTGAGCAACATATGTTTCATAGGAACAGGGGTTCTTTGTGCTAGGACTTAAATGAACTTCTATGGATTCATGATTACCAGTGTCTCCTACCCAAGAAGTTAATCCATAATGATTGAATGTGAGGAGTCGAAAAGAAATGAGTGTGGGTTGTGCGTTTAGGTAAAATGGAAAAGAGAGTTTGGTTAGAAGTGAGCTTAATGATTAAAAGAATATTAAACTATGCACCAACTACTTTCTGAGTTGGCCAGCCACATTACTAATGTTTCTCAATTCTTTCTTGAACATTATTGAAAAAGGCAACTAGCCCATGCCAACTCTTGACAAAACCCCACCAGCCACTCATTTTCTTCTTAAAAAGAAAATGTTTCATATTTTTCTGGGGACGCAACACATAATCTATCTGATTTTCATTTGGAAAATTCTGGATATTGAAAAAGAAGGAAGTCTGCCCCACCTTCGCACTTCAATCATGCATATTGAGTCTGTGTTTATCTACTGTTGTCTCAGTGGTTTACACAATGTTGAGCCTTATTAAAAGCAATCATCATATGCTTAATTTTTTCAATCACTTGCACGAACACACAAGGAATTTGTTTTCTTGTCATAACATTCATAGAAATTTCCTTCGTGGTGTTTCGATGATTGGATGGAAGCCCTGGGGGAGTGAACATCAAAAAGCTCCTTTCCTATGTGTATCCGTTACACACAGTGACTTCGTGTTACTGACAGGCGCATTAACTGATTCATTTGTTAATTCAGGTGTTACATTCCTATTTTGTCTAGATTTGCAAAGATCTAGATGAATACATTATTCAAATTGGCAACGAATTAGAGGCTCTTGGACAGATCAGAATGGTCAAAGACATTTCTTGATGAAAGTTTTGATGTTATCGATGCTCTATTCATCAAAAAGGGGGAGATGATTTAAAGAAATGTCATATTCAGGAATTTCAAAGTTAAAGATTTGAATAATACAAAGTTTAAAGTTCGAAAGTTTGAAAGATTGTTCAAGCAAAGTCAAAGATGTTTGAAGATGTGCTGATTTTCTGAAATTTTCTTTGAATATTATTTTGCTAAGGCAAGTCGAGCTAATTCTGAAGATAATTTCATTCCGAAGTCTGAAAGAGTTTTGTGATCTTTTTGGGAGATTATTGAAGATCGTTTCTACCATATTTGGGGGAGATTGTTAATTTTTTTCAGAGACATACTTGGGAAGAATAAAGTTAAACAAAAGGAAGAGATTGTCCAGATTGAACAAAATGGGGAGATTGATCTGCTAAATCTTTCAAAGATGATCTTGAATCCAAAGGGGAGATTGTTAGAGGAGAAATATGTTGGATACAAGATCATGAAGACTAGAGGTCAAAGATACAAGAAGTCAAAGCTGGAAAGTCAACTCTCAGTGAAAGTCAAAGTAATTTTGTAATAAAGTCAAAGTAATTGTTGTTGTATTTTGTTTGTTTCCTTTGTAATTGTGTGATGGTATAAATTCCTTCAGCCTTTGTGTTCTGGGAATCAGTTGGTAACAAGTAAGATTGTGGTAAGAGAGCAGATTAGAGAAGAACATATTAGAATATCTTTCTAGAGAGAGAATATAGTGGGAGAAAGTGAGATTGTAATTCATGATTTCTATATCAATGACATGTGACTACAAGATTTCTTATCTTGATTGTTTGTAGATAGACAGAACTTGAATTCTGGGAATAACACCTAGTTTGCACCGGTAAAGTTGGATCTCCAATGATTTGGCTTATCGGGTGCTCTTTGGTCCACTTATGTTCGTGAGGGAGTGGATTCGATGTAGATTGATCATGAAAATCATCTGAGTATCCATTGTCTTCTTTTGGTTCAGTATTTGATGGGGGTGCAGTTAAAGTTTCTTGTACAAAAGTTTCAATTGGAACAACTTGTTTAGTCTATTGATTATCCATCACAGTGTAGCCAACTGAAGTTTTAACTTCTAGTTCAACATGTTCAGGGGCAACTTTAACTGAAGGAGTAATTGTTTGAACTGGAGTTTATGTCTGAACCGGGGGAACTAGTTCAGTAGAGACATCTGAAGTAGTTGGATGATTTGTTGTTGAATTTTCTGACCTGTCAACCATAACATATTTAGGCAGTTTAGATGCTAGAAACTCATCATAGAAAAATTCAAACAATAAATCTAATTCAGGTAAATACGATATATAAGTTGATGTTTTATCAGAATTAGTTTCTTTAACTGCAGGTTCTGAACTGATTTGTCCAGAAGCTAAAACTCCTGTGAGTACGTGTTCTGAACTGCTTTGTTCAGAAGCCACCTCCTCGTCAAATGTTACATTAACGCTTTCTATCACAGTCTTCGACTTATTCAAATACACCCAGTATGCAATAGATGTTTGAGAGTAACCAATGAATATGCCTTCGTCAGCCTTTGGTCCAAACTTGTTCAGGTTCTCTCTGTCACTTAATACGAAGCACCTGCATCCAAAAACATGAAAGTGTTTAATTCTAGGTGTACGATTGTTTATAGATGCATAAGGTGTTTTACCAAACCGGCGATGTATTATGGACCGATTCTGTGTATAGCACGCAGTCGAAACAACTTCTGCCCACAGAAACAGAGGTAGATCGAATTGACTCAGCATAGTACGAGCGGCCTCGACTAGCGTTCAATTACGTCTTTTTACTACTCCGTTCTGTTATGGCGTTCTAGCAGCAGAGAATTGATGTGTTATCTCGATCGATTCGAGATAATGTTCCATAGTTTGGTTCTTAAACTCTGTGTCGTTGTCTGTACGTAGAAGCTTGACTGGTTTTTGCAGATTCACTTGGGTAGTCTTTAAGAAACTGATGATGACTTCGGGTGTCTCATCTTTAGATCTTAGAAATTTGACCCTAGTATATCGCGAATAATCGTCCACAATAACTAAGACATATTTCTTGCCGTTAATGCTTTGTGTTCTCATTGGACCGCAAAGATCCATGTGTAGCAGTTCTAGTAGAGAACTAGTACTTTGTTCAGGCTTCGGCTTGTGATCAACTCTCTTCATCGTTCCTTTCTCACATGTTGCGCATAGGTGTTCTTTCTCGTATTTAAGCTCAGGAAGTCCTTTGAATAGCTTACCAGTGACCAGATTATTGATACAACGAAAATTCAGGTGAGAAAGCCTTCGATGCCATAACCAGCTTTGTTGCAGTGAGGCTTTTGACAATAGACATACCTGAATGTCAGTCTGGACTTTTGACAAATTAATGGTGTAGAGGTTAGACTGTCGCGTGCCGACCAAGAGTTCCTTACCATCTTCAGTGCGCACATAACATCGCTTGGCCTTGAAATTTACCTCTAGATCTTTGTCGCAGAACTGGCCAATACTGAATAGATTATGACCTAAACCTTCCATGTAACTCACCTTCGTAATCGTCACATTATTTTGTATCACGTCACCGTAGCCGAGAATCGGTGAAAACTGATCGTTGCCAAAACGTACATTCCCACAAATTTCTCTGTATAATTAGACAATAAATCTTTTTTCCCGGTCATATGCTTCGAACACCCGCTATCCAAGTACCACATATGACGGGTCTGCATAAGAGAAATCAGGGAATAACAACTTAGGTACCCATTTAAAAGTGGGTCCTATCGGATTAGCACAAGATTTTGGTATCCATTTGTATATGGATCCTCTGAACTTTTGAAAAACTTTTGATGAATATGGCTTATAAGAACAAACATGATAAGTAACAAACCAATCATCAGAAAATTGGTGAGAAACAAAATCATTCCGTTTATAAGTAGATGACTTAGCAGTAAACCGAGATAATTGGAATAATTTCTTTATTGTATATCTCTTGTAAGAATTTACAAGGTTTTGTTTATTCAAAGCAACATAACCAATTTGATAATGTAATATCCCAAGTGTCAAGCACAAACAAACAAGATTTAACAGTTTAGATCTAGAGAGAGAGTAGAGAGAGAAACACTCAAGTCATATGTATTGATATCTGACAATTACAATGCTTCAAGTTTTCTTGGTTGCTTACAACACTCACAATACAATCACTATTTATATAAAAGACAAACTCTCACAAACTTACAAACATCACATTTGACTACTCTATACTTTGACTATACATTCTTTGACTTAGACTTTTCACATTAAATCTTGGATACAATAAAATACACTAACATTCTCCCCTTTTGTATTCAAGATTTGACAATTGTCTTCAGCGCTTGATTCTTCAAACTTTAAGTTTGACAGCTTTAGACGTTGCAGCTCTGACAATCTTTAAACGATCAGCTTTTAAAGAATCTTGAAAAGTCTTTCACTATATCATTGAACAATCATCAAGTCTTGATCAACAGATTTGAAACTTCTGAAATTCCTTTGAACTTTGCACCTTTGAACTTTTAAAACATCTTTGAGCTATGAAGAATCTTTCAACTTTGAGGAATCTTTGGATACTCATATCTTCATTTCTGTTATCTTTGATCAGTTTTCAGAAAAACAACTTTCTCGAATCATCTTGAATCTTTTCGGAACAAATTTCTTCAGAAGTTATTGACTTTAATCTGTTTTGAATTTAAAATTCCAGAAAATATCTCTCATTTTTCACAATCTTCAGAAGATCTCTTCCTTTTAAGCTTTGAAATTGAAATCTTTAAAAATATCTCCCCCTTTTTGATGATTGTGAGCATCATGATCATCAAAACTTCTTCATTTTCACCACTGTCTTTGAATAATAGTCTTCCCCTTTGTGAAAAACTAACAATCTCCGCCCTTTATAGTAATTTGACAATCTCAACTCTTTGATCTGAGTATCCGTCAATTCATGAGTGTATACCCGCATCTTTTCAAATTCAGATATAATGAACTTTGTAACCCTGATTCAACGGATGAAATAGTTAGTATGCCTGTAAGTAGCACAGAGCTACTTTGTACAACAGATGTACATTTGAAATGAGTTTTTGTGATGTTCACTCCCCTAGGGCTTCCATTTCATCATCGAAAAAACACAAAGGAATTTTCTATGAATGTTATGACAAGAAAACTCATTCCTTGTGTGTACGTGAAAGTGTGGAATGATTGAAGCTACTTAAGCTTTTTAGGCTCAAATTGTGTAAATTGTTGAGACAACAACATACATTACACGAACTCAATGTGCATGAAATAGGTGCGAAGGTGGGAAAAATTTCCTTCTTTTTCAATATCTAAATCTTCCGAGTGATGACCAGATAGTAAATATGTTGCGTCCCCATAGAAAATGAAACATTTCTTTTTCGGGAAAGAAATGAGTGGCTGGTGGGGTAATTGCAAGAGTTGGCATGGGCTCACTGCCTATTTCAATGATGGTCACCAAAGAATGTGAACCAATCAGTAGATGTGGCTGCCTAGCTCAAAAATTGGTTGGTGCAGAGTTTCCATATTCTTTTAACTTTGTTCTCACACCCTCTTTCTTTTGAACATTTAATCTCACTTCTAAACAAACTCTCTTTTACATTTTTCCGCTCCACACACAATGAGAAAAACTCAATTGGATGAGTTATCTCCCCTACTCTTTGATTTAAAAACCCCTCACCTCTCAATCACTCTAGGATTACTTCCGGGGTAGGAAACACTGGTTAACGTGAATCCATGGAAGTTTTGTTTAAGCTCACACAAGAATCCCATGTAATTTCTCCTAAAAGATATGTTGCTCAACAATTTAGATTGAACAATTAAGCATTCGAAAACATAATGACTTTGTAAGTGTATGAATGTTTCACATTGTCAGTGTGAGAGCTTTGAAGATTTCTCAAAACAAGAATAATGAATGAATAAAATGAAATCAACAGAATTGTTTTGAGAAACTAACACTATATCAAACAGATCAAATGTCATGAGTATGGACATTTAAGGTTGGGGTATCAAAGAACTTGATAGTTTGTTTATATGAACGAATATAAACAATTTAGCAATGAACGTACAAAGATTGAAATGATGACTGATGCTCAACAACAGTGAAATCAAACGAGGGTATTACCATCGAAAAATTGTTTCACTTTGAGACATGGTAATAACAATTTCAATTGAAGTACTGAACCGGTGTGTATGAATACTTGACAGTATATAGAAAAGATAATACACGAGTATTGATCTTTGGAAACACACAGTCAGTTAAACATTAACACTCAATTATGAAAAACATTTAAAAATCACACTTCTAAATTCATGAAATCTTTTAAGAACCAGAAGTGGTTTAAACATTTAAGAAAATATTTTTCATGCTTGAAAGTTGTTCTTCTTTCAAACAAACAGAGATTTAGATCAGAAGATACTTACAAATAATCTCCCCCTCAAATCATGATAAAATGATTTATATTCTGATAAGCTCCCCCTAGATATTTGCATAATATCCTTGTCCTTAAACATTGAAGACCGAGTCCTAAACTGATGTGTTTAGAAGTCATAGTCCTTTAACATTTAAGACCGGGTCCTGATCTGTTGTAATCAGAAACCATAACTCTTGACATTAAAGTGCGGGTCTTGAACTGTGTTATTCAAGAGCCTAAATCTTGACTTTGAAGTCTGGGTTTTGAACTACTTTGTTCAAAAGCCTTTGTTCTTGCTCTCCCATAAACCTTTGGTGCCCGCAACACAGATCTAGCTTTTGGTACCCACTGGTATTTGGGTCCTGATGAGTTAGTTGCAGTTCTTTTGGGGTTTACATAATAAGAACCATACCAGTAATTAACAAAATTATTACTTACAAAGTCATTTGCTTCACAGAAAGAACAACAAATCTTCTTTTGTTCCAACCTGATCAAATGATTTGTAGAGTAAATTGTATCAGATTTACCAAAAGATTTACGTTTATGCACACTGTTCTTTTTGGCATTAGATGTGGATGTAGATCCTTTGACCTTCTTCTTTTCATCCGAGGAATCTTTAACTCTCCAGACCATCTGTCCTTTCTTAGAATTCTTTCCAAGAGATTTGACACAGAAGCTTGTTGGACTATCAACAGATTTGTCATAGACCAGATTAGATGGACGAATCTGATTTGATTTGACAATGTTTGATTTGACACTTTTCTTTTTGAATTTTTTTTTCTCATGAATGGAACTTGAAGTTGTTTTGTAAGAACAAACTGATTCTGTTGAATTATCAACAGGTGATTGATTAATCACATCAGCTGAAATATTTTCTGACAAATTACTATTTGCAGCTTCCAAGTCATTTATCTTTTTGGATCAAATGTTTCTTTCAGCAGAAAGTGTGTCAAACTTTTGTTTCAATCAATTCTAGCCATCTGTTCTTCCTGAATGTATGATGATAGAACATATATCTTGGATGTGAGCTTAGATATTTCAGATTCAAAGTTTAAACGTTCTTGTTCAAAATCTTTTTGTAAGTTCTTGTTTTGTTCAGAAATATTTTTGAAAATCCCAACATTTCTCTTTTCAGCATTTTACTTTTCAGTTCCAAAAGACTTTTTCTTTTCTTGAAAATATTTTCTTTCTTTCTCAAATAAGTCTTTTAATGTAGAGATTTGTTAGGGAAATTCAGTTACTTTATCCTCAAGAACTTGTTTCTCTTTAGCAAAAGAATCTCTTTCAGTGATAACAATTTTTTCAAACTTTGATACTTTCGTCGAGAGTTTCAAAGATCTTAGCTCTAAATATTTCTTATCTTGGAGAGCCTACTTGGAAAAATCAGGCAGTTTCTCGTTGTATAGTTTCTCCAGATTAGCTTTTTCTTCATCTTTTTTTTTCTTTATCTTCCGAAAGACTTTTCATTAAATTGGCATTCGTTGCTTCCATGGCAAAAATCTTCTCTTCAAACTCTTTTATCTTGTCGAGTAGAGGAACTGATTCAGCTTTAGTTACAGAAAAATTATTCTCAGTTGTCTTCAGTTTGGTTTGAAGAAGATGTATCTCTCTTTCTCTCAGTTTTAATTCTTTCTCTTTTGTACTAAGAATACCTGCAAAATCAGATTTTGAATTATTAATAGATTTAGTATAATCAGAAGTTTTATCAGAATCTGACAATTTAGATGTAAGCTCCTGAATTTGTTTAAGAAGAACTAAATTCTGATTTTTCAGTTTATCTCGTTCAGCTTCTATTGTTGGTATCTCAGGCGTGTACATGATAGCACAGTATCTCCCTGATAAAATTGTAGACATCTTGAATAAAATGTTAGCTTGAAATAACTGTTCCCAAACAATTCAGAAAAGTTGACTAAAAGTCAAACGCACATCACCACTTGAAAAACTATCTCAGAAAAATATACAAGTCCAGAACTCGCAAACTACAAGAACTCGCAGACCAATAAAACTCGCAAAGCACTGTTCACAATACTTCACGCTAAACGTGTTATGCGCGTTTTAGGAACTCGCACGACACTACAAGCTCGTTTCAAGAAACTTGCAACTAAGGTTGTGCATGAAGTAACTGCTCGCAAGGTGCTTTGTGCGCGTATTGGACTTAGAATAATTTGAACACTTGAACTTCTCGCAAAGAAATACAAACTCGCAGATCCATGAGAACTTGCACAAGCCTTAGCGCGTTCCATACTTAGAAAATATTCAGAAAATCAAAAATCGCTAAACATAAACTCGCACGTCTATGAAACTTGTAAGTCACTATTCAAAGCACTTCTCGCAAATAGCATGTGCGCGTTTTGTCTACTTCTCGCAACTACTTTATGCGTGAAACACACTTGAAAATTTTCATAATCCAAGAACTCGCAGAGTATGGTTTGCGCGAACCCTATTCTCGCAAGATTCTTTATGCGCGAACTGAACTCAAACTTTCCAATATCATCATGCGTGTTCTTCAACTTCTTGCGTGTTCTTGATTAGCGCGAAGTGTAGATCTAGCGTGTTCGTTCCTTTGATTCACAGATCTATCCAAAATCTCAAATCAGCCTGCAATTCGATTTACAACTTGAACCAATATAATCGAACAGACAATTAGAACACATTCTAAACAACCAAAAATGATCAAATTAAAGAAATTATAGTGCAATCTCGAATTTACAGATTTCGATATGTTTTCAAGAAAATCCAAATATTCAGAAATTGAATCTGAATTTGTGAGTAATTCATGAAATGATGTGAATACTAAATGATCACTAATATTAATCGATCTCAACTAATCCATTTTTACACACAAAAATCAACAATTAAGAGAAAATATGATATGTTTCTGTGTGTTCTTGATTTTTCAAGAAATTGATTCAAGAATGTAATCCAAACTCTCTGAAATCGATTGGGGTGGCTCTGATACCAATGGATAATGTAATATCCCAAGTTTCAAGCACAAACAAATAAGATTTAACAGTTTAGATCTAGAGAGAGAGTAGAGAGAGAAACACTCAAGTCATATGTATTGATATCTGACAATTACAATGCTTCAAGTTTTCTTGGTTACTTACAACACTCACAATACAATGACTATTTATATACAAGACAAACTCTCACAAACTTACAAACATCACATTTGACTATTCTATACTTTGACTATACATTCTTTGACTTAGACTTTTTACATTAAATCTTAGATACAATAAAATATGTTGGATGATAAATTGTATTCAAGATTAAAGTTAATTAGGGGGTCTAATTTGTATTTATTTGATAGTTAGTTTATTGATGGGCCTCAAGCCCATTGGGCATCAGGCATTAGGCCTAAGTATAAATAGGTTTTATTATATAGGTTTTAAAAACAACTCTAATAATCCTAATAATTATTGTTTACAACCGTACATTTTCTCTGTAATCGCAATCCTAAGGTACCAAGAACACACACTGGTTTTCATTGATTAATCAATGGATTGTGATATGTTATTCTGATCTTTTTATCTCTTGATATTTATTGTGTGTGATTGTTAATCTATCAACTAGGAATCTGGGTTTAACAAGTGGTATCAGAGCCTAAAGAATCAAGTTTTTTTTATTGAAACTGTGCTTATCGACATTCAACTGTGTGAAAATCAATTTCTTGATTTAATGAGTTCTTATGCATAAAATTGATTTAATTAGATGCGTTTTATGCTATTGAATATCATCTGAGTGTTTAATTGCATTTAAATTCATCAATTGATTGGTTTTTTGATGATTCTTGGATCTGGGTTCTTATATCTATCGACTACTGTGTTTATCAAATTGAACCATGAAAGTTGATTTTAGTCCTCAATTTTAATTGAGTATTGATCGTTGCATGTTAATGGTTACAAAAGGCACATTTTTTGCATTAAGTTTATGTGTTTGAAGTGGAATCTGGGTCGACATTCTTGTTCTGAGTCGAACTGCAAGAACCTACCGGTCGTTATTAAACCAGTCAGAACACCGGTCGACCAAGTTTCCGCCATACCCTATTCGCGCAGAACTTTGTTTTGCGCCACACACTTCACCGGTCCACGCATTGGTCCGGTCGACACCGGTCACGACACCCGGGCGACCCCTTTCGCACCATACCGGTCGGCCTCCTCACAACAATCCCGGTCATAGGGTACCGGTCGACACATCGGTCCTGTCCCGGTCACCACATACCGGTCGAATATATACCGGTCGCACCCTATAGGTCACATTATACCGGTCGTAAGACCTGTCCGGTCGTGCAACATACCGGTCGGACAGAACATCAGTCAAGACCCCGGTCAACCAAGACACCGACCACTTTCCTTTGCGCAAGTTCCTATTCACGCAAAACTCACTTTTGCGAGACCCACCTCACGCGCGAAACTCTTCTTGCGCCACCCATTACTCGCGCAAAACTCTCCTTTGCGCCATCCACTGTTCGTGCAAACCTTTATTACGCGCGACCTGCCATTCGCGCAAACCGTCATTTTGCGCCACTGCCTTAGCTCAATTTTGCGCCAGATCTTCTGTGGTTAATTTATCTGTGTATTATACTGTGCGAGTACTGCATTTAATTATTTATGGAAATTTACTTTTCTGAAAATTTTTAAGTGTAGCTTTTTCCAATACTTTATTCTAACGATCTCATCTAGTTGATTCTCTTGGTACAGATAAGTTTGATTTCTAACCATACAGCTAAGATGTCGAACAACTTCTCTCAATAGGCTCTCAGTCCAAACCTCCTGTCCTCATGGCTAATGAGTATCAGCAATGGAAGAAGAGAATGATCCAGTTTCTGAATCACAAGAATAGAGACTACATGGAATCAATCATCAATGGCCCAGTAAATCCAATGATCAGAGTACCCGGTCAAGCAGAAACTGAAACCTCTCCAGAAATCCCTGATAGATTTGTCCCAAAACCGTATCATTACTTCAGTGAAAAAGAGAAAGAGATGTACAAGATAGATGAAGAGGCTCTCATTTATCTGACAATGGCAATTCCTAATGACATCTACAACCGTGTAGACAGTCGAAGCTCTGCTAAAGAAGTTTGGGATGAACTATCAAGACAGTTTGAAGGAAGTGAAACCTCCATCCAAGCCAAGCAGAATCTATGCATAAATGCCTATGAGGGGTTTCACGCAAAGGAAGGAGAGACGCTGCTATAGACTTACAACAGATACAACATCATTCTCAATGACTGGTGGAGGAACAATATCTCTAAATCAGATTCAGAGATAAATTATAAGTTCATCAAGAACCTGAATACTGAATGGAAGAACTTTGCCATTAACCTTCAGATGTCAAAGAACATGGCTCAGGAAAACGTCACTGATATCTTCTCTACTCTTTCTCAGCATGAGGATGAGGTGAGAAGCATTAATAACGAGTCTAATAATCTGAAGGATTCCGTGGCTCTCATAGCTGGCAAAGGAAAAAGTTCAAGCTCTTCTTACTGAGGTTACTAAGTCCGATTCTGCTTCAAGTGATGAAGAACTGGAGATTGACTCAGATGATGATGTACAAAAGTTCTCTGAGAACTTGGCCATGATAACTCGGCAATTCAAGAAGAGCTTTGGAAAGAAAAAGTACTACTCGAAGCCAAAGTATGAAGGGCACAAGAAAGAGAAGTCTGAAATGCGATACAAGCCAAGGTATGGAAGAAGAGAGGACAGACGAGAAGAGAGGAAAGATGACAGGAAGGATGATAGAAGAGAAGAAAAGAGAGAGGAGAAGAAATAAGAAACAAAGGATGAACTGGGCAGATGCTACAACTGTGGCAAATTTGGGCACCTCTCTAAAGATTGCAAGTTCAAAAAAGTAAAGAACTCAGAATACTATGCAAGGAAGTCACTCATTGCCAAGAAAGCTGAAGAAGGAAAGGTTCTTATGGCTGAAGAGGAAAACTGGTTGTTCCAAAGTTCTGATGACGAGGAGCAGGCGCACTTCGCCCAAGTTTCCTACATGGCAAAACTGGATGGTAACGATGAAGCTTCTGAGGCACATTCCAAAGATGCAAACTATGAGGTAAGTGATAATTTTGAACTTATTGAATCTTTGATGGCCCAAATACAATAGATGAAAGATGAATTTGCTTTACTGAAAGGTAAACTTAGCTCTTCACATCAAAATGTTTTGATTTTTCGTGATGAAAACGCTTTGCTAAAAGTTATTGTGGAAGAAAAAGAAAAAGAAAAGGATGGTTTAAAAGCTGAGAAAGAATCTTTAAAACGAAAAATATCTGGTTTAGAAAAGGATCTTGTAAATCTCAATGCTGAAAAGGGTGAGTATAAAATTAAATTTGAAGTTTGTTTTCAAGAAAGAAATGAAGCTTTCACCAAAATCAAGCAATTGGAGGATATTAACATGAAACGAGGTCAGACTGAGCAGACATTAAATTTGTTGACCAATAAACTCCAAGATGAAAGGTTTTATAAACTCAAACCTGGTTTGGGTCTGCCAATTAACAATGTTTTGAAAAAGGCACCGGAGCACTTGTATACTTTTGATAAACTTGGTTCCACAATCAGACCCATTCCTAACATTCGTGCAACCTTTGTTGAAGCAAGTACTTCTAAACCTTTTACAGAGACCAAAGGTCAAGAAGAAATGGGAGAAAATAAGTCATGTGAGACCGATTCTCAAAATTCTTTTAAATCAGTTGGTTTTAAATACAGTGATTTGAACAAAAGTTATGAGACTCGAAAGATCGAATTAATTGAGTTTGATTCACTGTTTACCACATATTCAAAAGAATCAGTCAGCAATGACACGATTCACCTGAGATTGCATGCAAATATGATGAGTATGAATCGGATGTTGATCCATCAACTATACCATCAGTCTCAAATCCCATTGCTTCTAAACCTTTACTTGTTGAAAAGGTAAAGAAGAAACTGTCATCACGAATGGATCTTGTTCTAAAAATGACAAAATGGAGTTTATAGAAAAAATGACCGAGCAAAGGTTTTTTGAACTGATGAATGCTTCAGACTCTTATCCTGTTTCTACTGCAAAGGAGTCAAATTCTGTGAGTGATCATACATCTAAATTGATGAAGCAAATTGATATGTTGCAACAGTCTCTTGATGAGGTTGAAGATGAAAACTTTGATCTCAAATTTAAACTTGAAAAATCTTTGAAAGAAAATCAAGAGCTTTGCACAGAAATCAATGATTTGAAAATTACCTTGTTTAAGAATGCTTCAAATGATAAACAGATGTTCAATGATTCAAGCTGGAAGGTCAGAACTAATCCAGAATTTGATGCCCCTGCAAAACCTTCAGTTGTTTACTCTGATTGTCCTGAATATCCACCTAGTATTTTTGAGAAGGGTGAGACTTCAAGTAACTCTAGAAAAGAACCACCCTCTAAGTTAGAGACTAACAAGATTCCTGTTTCTGTTTCAGATATAAAAGGAAATGGAGTTGGGAGGAGTAAGAAGAATAAAGAGGATAGTTTGAATAAAACGAATAGTTTGCATTTTAGTGAAACTTCTGTTCCAAATAGTTGTACTTCAGACAGTGATGTTTTGAAAAGTAATTCTTTTGATGGACATGAATGTCAGATTTATTCCGATAAATCTAAATTTATGACTTTTGCTCGAAAGAATCTATATTGCAAACACTGTTGGGATAATTCTTTCAAATACTACTCCACTGCTAAGTCCAAAAAGAGTAAAAGAAAAGCTAAACTGAACCTTAATTCTAATTCTTCCACTTAACCCAAAGTGTTTCGGGCTAAGGTTACCAATCCAAGTTTTAAAAAGCACTTTCAGGAGTTAAATGTTAAAATGGTTTGGAAATGGGTTCCAAAACCCCGTTATGAATGGAGAGTGAAAGTTAAACCTGCTGATATTCCTGAATTGCTTGGTGCTAACCGCGAAGGACCCATCTTGATATGGCTACCTAAGCAAAACTAATCGTCTCTTTTGCAGGCCTGTCGACTATGGGTGACAGATTCCGGATGTTCACGCCACATGACAGGATTCAAGCACCTCTTGCATAACTATGTGGAGGAGCCTGCCGGAGCAGTTCGTTTTGCAAATTCTGAAGTAGAAGGATACGTCAGAGGATATGGCATGCTTGATAATGGAGTTGTGAAGATTCAAAGGGTGTTATATGTTGAAGGACTTGATCATAATTTGTTTAGCACCAGTCACATCTGTGACATGAAATATCAAGTTCGCTTCACAACAACTCATTGTTATCTCGAGGATCCCGATGGTTACGAAGTCTTCAAAGCTGAGCACCATGGCAATCTATATTATGTAGATTTTCCGACACTGTATGCCACACGTCCAGTATGCCTATTAGCCAAAGCATCTAAAGCACAATCGTGGACGTGGCATTGCCGCTTGTCTCATCAGAATTTCCGATCCATATCTAAGCTACAGAGACAAGGTCTGGTCAAAGGTCTACCATAAATGAGGTTTGAGAAAGACTCACTATGTTCTACATGTCAGATGGGCAAAATGAAGCGAAGCTCATTCAAGTCCAAAACTGAATCATCGACCTCATCAGCACTGGAACTTCTTCATATGGACGTTTGTGGCCCAATGCGAACAGCGTCTATCAAAGGCAATAAATACACCTTAGTAATGATAGATAACTATTTAAGGTATACATGGCTCGAGTTTCTTCGCAACAAGTCAGATGCGCCAGAATTGATTATCGCTTTTATAAAGCGCATTCAAGTACGTCTTCAATTGCCAGTCCGAACTCTTCACAGTGACAACGGCACGGAGTTTAAGAACGACATCTTGCAGAGTTATCTTATCTTTGTAGGAATCTCACATAACTTCTCCGCAGCCTACACTCCACAGCAAAATGGCATTGTTGAACGGAAGAACCGCACTCTTGTTGAAGCTGCTCGTACTATGCTTGCATATTCTGATCTACCCATGTATCTTTGGACTGAGGCAGTCGCGACAACATGCTTTACTTAGAATCGTACCATTGTGGTCAAACGCTTTGTCAAAACAGCATATGAGTTAATCAACAATCGTAAACCTAACATCAAATTCCTTCGTGTTTTTGGTTGCAGGTGTTACATTCTGCGAGAGCGTCAAGGACTATCAAAATTTGATAAGAAAGTGTGTTAGAGCACAGTTTTATTGGATTCAAGATCATCAATATCTGAAGATGGAAATCTGAAGTCAAAGCTGGAAAAGTCGAGTCTCAACAAATAGTCTAGGGTCCTTTGTAATAAATTGTCAAAGTTTGTTTTTGTATTTTCGTTTTTAATCCTTTTCCTTAAAATAGGTTTTAGGTATTTATTTGTTAATTAGGTTTTGTTTAGTGGTTGTTAATTTTAGTAGCCGCCATACACATTGAGAGAGATTTGAGAGAGAGAGTTGCGCATAGAGAGAAAACAGAGAGATAGCTTGATCGAGTTCTGATTCAACACTTGTAACCATTCAATTCATTGGAATAATCATATCAGGTTTTCTTAATCTTATTGTTTAATTGTTTGTCTTGATTGAATCGTGAATCACAGGGACACACAATTGGTATCAGAGACAAACGGATTGAAATCGAAAAAGAATTTTTTTTTCGGCACTGTTTCATCTTTCAAGATCAATTTTTTATTGTGTGATTGTTCTTTCAAACTGTTTTTGATTGGGTTTTATTCAATTTGATTATACTATTGAATTGGTATTGATTTATTTGAGTATAACGCTGCTTTCGATTGTCTATTTTGTGTTTTTTATGTTTCTCGGTTTTTCGAGTTCTGTACTGTTCCATTGACTGATTTTTTCTCGAAAAGTATTTATTTTTGAAATTACTTGGTTGTAATCAGTTCTAGATGTGTTTATGGTCCTATTATCAAAGTTTTATGGTGTAAATCGAAGTCTAGATTGGTATTTAGGATTATCAGAGTCGTTTTTCGAAGTACAGGGAAGAACAGAAAGTTTGCGCCAGTTCATACGTCTTTGCGCCAGTTCTTAAGGTCTTTTGTGCCACAAGCTCGTAGCGCAAAGTTTCTTTTTGTGCCACCTGTTGTTCGCGCAAACCTTACTTTGCACCATTCAAGACTCCCGTCGTCTCCTGTCAAAGTTCCACACCGGTCGACACCGGTCCATACCGGTCACCGACCCCGGTCGAAGGTACATCCCTGTCGTACAACAGTCCGGTCGATCCCGATCGTAAGCTCACACGGGTCGAAGAAACATCGGTCGAAGGCAAGGCACCGGTCAAGAACTCTATTTTGTGCCATCAACGTGTCACGCAAACCTCATCTCGCGCATCCTGCTTCTCGCGCAATCTAATTTTTTGCGCCAGCTTCGTCTCATGCAAACTGACTTTTGCGCCACCATCCTCTCGCGCAAAACTCAAGGGTGTCAACTTCGTGCGAAGTCCATTTTGCGCCAACTTCTTTTAGCGCAAACCTGAACTTTGCGCCATACACTATTAGCGCAAAATCTCTTTTGCGCCACTTCCTTTTGGCGCATTTCTGTCATTTTGCTCCAGATTCTCTTTTTCATTATTAATCTGTATTTAATTAATTTTATCTAGGCTAACGATCATTTTTCAAGTTTCTTATCAGTTCTTTGAATAATCATATAAGTAAGGATGTCATCTCGGGAAGCTCTTGCTATCGGAACCGATGTGAAGCCACTAGTACCCTTCAAGGGGGAGTACGAGCAATTGAAGGACAGATTCTTGGATTTCATTGATCGAAATGATTTGGGAGATTACATCAGAAAATCCCTAAAAGAAGGAATCATGACACCTCCAACCAAGGTACTCACTGTCGCTGGAGAGAATGGTGAAGAAACAAAGAGAGAGTAAACATTACCGCTTGGTGAATACTCTGATGAGCAGAAAAGAAGACACAAGGGTGACAAATTGGCAATATCATTTATTCTCCAAGGCATACCAAATGAAATATATGTCAAGATTGATAGCTACAACGCTACCGGCAAGAAAATGTGGGATCAATTGGAGAAGATGATGATTGGATCTAGAGTCGGCAACCAACTCAAAGTCTCCAACTGCTTGAACAATTATGAAGAATTCAAAGCTAAAAGTGGAGAATCACTAGAAGCCACCTATGACAGATTTGTGACATTGTTGAACGACTAAGCAAGAACAAGATCAACAAATCTCAAGTTGAGCTGAACGTGAAATTTCTCAGCAACCTCCAGCCTGAGTGGTAGAGATTCACCAGACAGATGAGGCAATTGAAAGATCTTAATGACATTCCACTTCATGAAGTTTATGAAATCCTCAGACAGAATGAGGAAGAGGTGGATGAGATCAAGGCTGAGATGAAGAAGGCTGACAAAGCGGTTTCAGATCCAGTTGCACTTGTGGTCAAGAAGAAGTCTAAGGAGAAGAAGATGATAGCATCTGAATCAGAAGAGGATGAGAATGAGGCGAATTCTGACTCTGACGATTGTGAGAATCTGAAGGAAGCTATGCTAATGCTAACCAAGGCCTTCCAAAAGAAGTTCTATAAAAATCCTAGCTCCAACAGTCAGAGGTACTCGTCTGGTTCGAATAACTACAAACACAAGGAGAAAGTTGAACAAAAGAGACCATAAAAAGAAGAAGGATAGAGCCGAAGAGCCCAAGCAAGAAGAACCAATAATGTGCTACAACTATGGTAGACTCGGTCACTTTGCCAAGGACTGCCGAAAACCTAAAGTCTGAAACTCCGACTATTACAAGAATAAGATGCTTCTAGCCAAGCAACAAGAGGTTGGAAAAGCATTAATGGCCGAGGATGAATACTGGCTCGACCATTCGGACCAAGAATCTAAAGAAGGAGAGAAGGACGAGACAGCACACATGTGCTTGATGGGTAAGCACCAGTCAGAAGCTGAAGCTAATTCTGATGAAGGAGATAATGAAGAGGTATGTGACTTAACTGAATCTGATTTTCTGAATCAAATGCATACCATGATGTCTAAATTCCAAGAATTAGAGTCTAAACTTAAGCGTGAAAAAGGTGTCATTAATGAGAAAAATCAATCTATACATAAACTTAGTAATGATGTTGCTGAGAAAAATGTATTAATTGAAACTTTGCACAAAAGCATAGACACCAGCGCGAAAGAGAAGACTATAATTCATAAGGAGTTATCTGAAACTGTCTCTAAATATAAAATGTGTGAGTTTCAGTCAAAAGAGATTTCTACAATAAATTATTCGCTTTCAAAGCAAAAGAAATCTTTAATTGACAAGGTGAATGCTTTAGAAGAGAAATTATATACTTTAGGTCAAACTGAACACACTATTCATTTGAACAAACCTAAAGAGAAACTTGATTGTTGGGGACTTGGTTACAAGAACCCACATCACCTCAAAAAGGGTATATCTGAAGTGCCTGCGCTTTATGATTTTGGATTTATGCTATTGGCTCCTCAATATCCGAAACTCAAACCTTTTTGGACTAATCTGTCTGAAGAGGATAAAGCTAAGGAATGTGATAAAAGAAAGAACACATCTAAAGTTCAACTTCCATTTCGCTATGAGAGGTTGAATAACAGTTATAGTTCTGATAAATCAAAATTTCTTTCAAATGATTATTTTGAGAGTTATTCTGTAAAAGAATTGGAGGCCAAGCCCATCGAAGGTAAGCTTTATGTCCCTCCTCTAGTTTTGGAAAGTAAAATTTCTGAACTCGACAATACTCTTACAGAAGAAAGAATTTTGATGGACTTAGAACAAACTGTATTTTCTACAGTGTTCAAAAATACTGCGTTTTCTAAACTATCCAAGGCTTTAAAATCTGATGATAGATGTGGTTCTATTGAGAATGAGGTTGATTTCTTAAACTCTGAAGGTGTTTTGGATGATAGTGTTTCTTAATTTCACTTTACTACCAAACTTCCTGATCACTCATCTTCGCTCGAAGTTAATATCTGAA
Source organism: Arctium minus (assembly GCA_954870635.1). Classification (NCBI taxonomy): domain Eukaryota; kingdom Viridiplantae; phylum Streptophyta; class Magnoliopsida; order Asterales; family Asteraceae; genus Arctium; species Arctium minus. The sequence goes on from OX941082.1 coordinate 78,871,891, forward strand.
AAGAATTTAAATATTGAAAAGTCAAATTTGATTGATAAATTACAAATTTCTTTGAAAGATGGAAAATCTATTTTGAATCATACAAAAAACATCTTTCAAAATAAATTAGATGATTTAGAAAAATCAAATATGACTTATCTTGATTCTTTGACTGAAATGATCAAATTAAAAGATAATTTTTCTGATAAAATAAATGAGTTGGAAGAAAAATTATATCGAAGTAATCAGTCTGAACAAACTATTTATTCAAACAAACCGAGGAGTTATGAGTCTATAAAAAAATGGGGACTTAGTTTTGAAAATCCACATTGTTTAAACAATGCGATAGAAAAATCCCCTACTTTATATAAATATGATTATCTAACACTTGCTCAATATGCTCCTCAATTTAAAATTGATTGGATGAATGAAAAGCAAGTGTTAGAAATCAAAAATGAGAAAAGGATGAATAATAAGAAAAAGGAAATTTATTTTGTTTATACAAGCGAAAATGCCAAATATTTTCCTGACAAATCAAAGAAAGGCAGAAAAGTTTTAAATGACATATCTCCCATTACGTCTTCAGTATCTGATGATTTTGTTAATTTTTATGCCACTAAATCTGATAAGGAAAATATTTCTCCAATCTTTTATGATTCTAAGAAATATACTCCTCCATTAGTTTTAGAAGACAAAATCGTTGATCTTGAAGATAAAATGGAAGATCAAAATATTCAAAAAGAAATTGAATCTGCTGTATTTTTTTCTTTCATGACATCAAGTCTTGAAGAAAAATTATTTTCTTAAAAACAAGATTCTATTTCTGGCCTTTCTTCTGATTGTCAAGTAAACAAAAAGGAATTTCTAAAATCTGTAAACTTTTCTCAATATTATTCTGACTCCGAGGTGAATTCAGATTTATTAGTTGATCAGTTGGGTATCTTAGGTAAAATTGCTTCTTCTAATTCAAATATTAAATCGAAAATTCTTGATGATTCTTTTACGATAAATGATGATTATTATAAACCTAAGTGTAAAATAAGACGGTCGAAGAAGTCAAAGAAACAAGATCAAGTCATTCCTGACTGTTCTAATTCTTCTAATTCAATGATTTCAGATAGGACTCTGAGCGCTCCTTCAAGAAAGATATGGAGAATCAAGCGGACATCAGATGATTCTACGACTGATGAAGATAGATATGTAGACAAATATTAAAAAAGTGATTCATTTGCTTCGTGTAATAAAATTTCAAAATATTCAATAAAGCAAATGTTTCAAATTTCCAAAAATGTCTCATATTCTTCTTCTGATTCTAGTTCTGATGATTATGCTTTCTCTTCTGCTAATTCTTATGTTCATTTGTCTGATCATATTTCTTGTGCTTCTCGTGTCAAATCTTACAAGTTTATCCCCACAAGTGGGTACCAAAATCTCAGATTGATTCTAAGTTGCAGGCATCTAATGTCAAGGGGGAGTAAGAGAAAGTTGGCTTCTGAGTACTTCAACTCAGAAACCGTACTTCAATGGACTACGACTTCTAGACATGTCAGTTTATGAATCGTTCTTCAATGCTTTTATCTTCTGACTAATGAGAAACTGTGAGTACATCTACTTAATTCCGCTGCATATATCTCTGTTTATGATGTTGTTCCAGTTTTCTCAAATGTTTTTCATGAATCTGAGCAAGTTCAACTAATTCTTGAATTCGTACAACCCAAATTTTTCATTTGAGACACAAATTCATTATTTGTAATGTGAAGGATAATATTATTGAATTTTATTTTGTTTCAACTAAATATCATTTTGCCGAATTCGTTACAGTTGTCTTAAAATTTCAAACTCGGCATTTGAATTTAAAAGTTTAAATCTTTACAAATTTTATTCTATAAAGTAAAAGCTTTACATGTTTTCTTTCTTTTGAATAAAATGTGTGTCAAGGATAAATTTTCAAGTTGCTTTGTTAATATTAAAGTTTTATATGTTTAACTTTCAAATCTTTTAAAAGTCGAAAAGGCAGCAACATATTTGAAGCTTTTGCATTCTGCTTTAAAGATATGTGATTCGGAATATTTATAGTTTACAATGCTTGGAAATCCTAAAAAGTCTGAATTATGGATCGTAATGAAAATTTGGGCTAAGCACTTAGATGTAAAACTGAGTGGTTGAGATGAAAATTTATATTTCTAAAATACAGAAATCTCTATGTTTAAAAGTTTGTACCTGTGACATTTCTGGTTTGGGAAAGTAAGTTCCGTGGGATTCTTGTCATCTGGTCCCCTAAGGTCAATTGGTCTGGGAGTGATCGAACCCAAATCCTTCTAGAGAATCAGATCGAAAGTCATGTTCTACTGGTATGAATGGGTTTAGGATATGTCGATGTAGCCTTTCTGATCTGGGAGAGTAAGTTCCAAGGGGTGCTAGACACCTAGTCCCCTAAGGCCAACTGGTCTGGGAGTGGCTGACTCAAATCCTGCAATAGGGTCAGATAGAAAGTTACGTTTACGGCATGTTCTTTACTTACCAAACTTTTTGATTAAAAGATGCCAAAGTGCACAAGCTTAAAAGATGCCAAAGAGCACACTCATGTTAAGATGCCAATGTGCACAATGCTAAAAGATGCCAATGAGCACACATCTCATGATACTTGGTGATATGTTTGAGTTGCGATAAACCTATAAATTTGTGAAAGTCTTAATTCGTGATGGATTAGTGTGAGTACATGCAAAGTTCTCTATTACATTTTTAGAATTGTATTTTCTTGAAGCTAATCAAAGTTCGCATGCTAGCACACTGCATAGATTGATGAAATTTTTTGAAACTGAACATATTTTAACTTGATATGCAATAAAACTTGTATCTGTATCCAACAACATATATTTGATTTCATTTGATGGACAAATCTGTGATATTTTAGTCAGTAGAATTTAATTTGTTTAGTGTTTAAAATTTTATATGTTTAGTTGTTTCAAAATACATATTCAATATATTTTTCTTTCTACTGTGTTATTTCAATTCTTGTGTTCTCATATATATTTTTAATGAGTTTGTGCATTATTCAAGGGGGAGTGAATAAGGAATTTTTCTGAAAGATCATATCTGTTTTTGAGGTGGAGTATCTGATTTTCTATGTGAATGCTAACTTGAATTGTCAAATTTAGTGCATTTGTGTAGGTGGAGTCAAAGATCTTAACAGGTCAAATTTTTCAGATTCCAAGTCATATTTGCACCAACAATTGTTAGAGCAAAACTTAGATTTGCGCCATCAGCTTCTAGCGCAAGATAAACTTTGCGCATCTTTCTACTAGTGCAAACCAAACTTTGCGCTTCCTTCTGCTATCGCAAACCTAAGTTTCGCCACCAACAGTTAGTGCAAATCTCTCCTATTTCTTTCTTTACTCTGATTTTGTAGATCTTAAGTTGTCTCGTCTCCAACATTTGCATGACCAAGTTGATCCGGATCATCAAGGTCATAAGGTGGAGAAGTTAAGGAGATGTTAAAGAGACAAAGAGTTCAAACGTTTATCTGCTGATCAAGATTCACTCAAGATTCTATTTTCTTTCAGCTACAAATACTTTTGCTGTTTCTGCTCCGATCACCACAGTTCATTCAAGATCATTTAAAAGAGGTGTGTCGTTCAGCACAAGTTGATGAACCGATTGTTCTTTCAAGTTTATCACAAACAGGTCCAGACTTGCTGAGAAGATTTTTTTTGTCAAAGAAGCTTCTTCACTAAGTCGCTTAGATAGTTTGTGCTGATTTAGAAGATGATTTTTGAAGACCACAGCGCCAATGATTACTAAGGGGGAGATTGTTAAGTCTGATTTTATAGTAATCATTGTATATATAGGCTTGGTCTTATACTATGTTTAGGGTATTAATCTATGTTGTATAAGACTTGGGCATTTAGGTCCCTTGTGGCTTTGTGTTTTGTAAGAAACTCACGCATTCTAATCAAGAACAGATTATGCGCTTATACTCTCTCTCTACTTTCTCTCTCTAGATATTTAGTGATTCTTGGACTATCATAAGCAATCATCATATGCTTAATTATTTCTATCACTTGCACGAACACACAAAGAATTTGTTTCTTTGTCATAACGTTCATAGAAATTGCCTTTGTGGTGTTTCGATGATTGAATGGAAGCCTTGGGGGAGTGAAGATCATAAAATCTCCTTTATAATGTGTATTCGTTACACACAGTAACTTCGTTTTACTGACAGACAATTTTAACTGATTCATTTGTTGATTTAGGTGTTACATTTCATTTTCTAATTTGTCTAGATTTGCAAAGATCTGGATAAACATCTTTCTGAATTGACGGATAATCGAAGGTTCTGTATACAAGATCAGTGGTCAGACATTTCTTGAAAAAAAAAGTTTTGATGAACTCGTTGCTCTTTTCATCAAAAAAGGGGAGAAGCGTCAACCAAGAAATGTGGAGAACAAAAGTTTATGAAAGAATTTATGAAGATATGCTGAATTGAAGAAATTTTATTTGAAGATGATTTGCTAAAGCATTCTGAGCTGAAACTGGAGATAATTTATGTCCCAGATATTTTATTCTCATATTGCTACCTTTTGAAGACAAAGAGGGAGATTGCATCTTCTGAGCTTAAAAGAGAAGATTGTATTGCTAAATCTTTTTAGTAATGATCTTGATCCAAAGGGGGAGATTGTTAGAGTTTTATTGGATTCAAGATCATCAATATCTGAAGATGGAAATCTGAAGCCAAAGCTGGAAAACTCGCCTCTCAACAAATAGTTTAGGGTCCTTTGTAATAAATTGTCAAAGTTTGTTTTTGTATTTTCGTTTTCAATCCTTTTCCTTAAAATAGGTTTTAGGTATTTATTTGTTAATTAGGTTTTGTTTAGTGGTTGTTAATTTGAGCAGCCGCCGTACACATTGAGAGAGATTTGAGAGAGAGAGCTGCACATAGAGAGAAAACAGATATATAGCTTGATCGAGTTCTGATTCAACACTTATAACCATTCAATTCGTTGGAATAATCATATCAGGTTTGCTTAATCTTATTGTTTAATTGTTTGGCTTGATTGAACCGTGAATCACAGGGACACACAAAGCGAATGAAGGATATCTCTTCGGATACTCTCTGACATCCAAAGCTTATCAAATCTACATTATTGGAACAAAGACAGTTGTTGAAAGCATGAATGTCTCTTTTGACGAGAACTCTACTCGGAGTTCTGGACACAACAGTTCAGAACTCGGACTTAAGAACAAAGCTTCTATTCACTCTAGAATAGAACCAGTTGCTAAAGAATCTACTTCTTATACCTCTAACTATACTTCATCTGAGTTAGATTTATTGTTTATTGATGCCTTCGATGATATTTGTGCAGATTTTGACAAAGGCATCTCAACTTCAAGAACAAGCTCGGAGGTCCCTGCTATTTCTGAAGACATATCTGAACCGTCCGAAGAAGTCACTGAAACTGCATCTCCATCAGGTACAAGTAAACCGTTAGTTTCTGACTCTACTAATGCTGAATCTGTCTCTGCAGATATTTCTTCTCTAAATGAAGCCACGAGTACTTCAGCTGCTACTCCAGAATCTTTAGTATCAGAAACACCAGTACAAGATGTCCCGAGTACATCTGTGGATCTACCTGCCGTCCATGATGAATACACTGCATCAAACACGCAACAAACAATTCAATCCTTACCAAGCACACATCGTTGGACTAAGGATCATCCCCTGCATAACGTGATAGGTGACGTACAATCTGGTGTCAGGACACGGTCTGCATCATCAAGTTTCTGCATGTTTTCAAGCTTCCTTAGTTCCTTAGAACCAAAGAACGCATCAGAAGCTCTACGTGATCCCTTCTGGATTTCAGCTATGCAAGACGAGCTTCTGTAATTCGAACGGAACAAGGTTTGGCGCTTGATCCCACTACCTAAAGGTAAAAGTGTTATTGGAACAAAGTGGGTGTTGGATCCCAGATTTAATCTCACAACAATGATATAAACAATAAGAGTAATAACAGCGGAAGCAGTATAGTTTAATATCAAAGGAGATTCAAATATCACAGTTCATAAAGAAAATAGATAAACAAGATATTCTTTGAATAAAATATTCAACTTATATTATCAGTTATAAGACTTCTTAAGCACACTTTGAACAATAAGGTGATGGTCCTATTTATAGGACCATAAAGTAAACAGTGTACTTATCTGACAAATAGAAGCATGCTTGAACAGTGTCTTACCTAAGAGGTAAGATCAAGACATGCTTGAACAGTGACCTACTCTAGAAAGTAAATCTTATCACAAGGTGACGTGTCATCTGTTCTTCTTTGTCAAGCAATTCAGAGTGAACATCTTCAGAGCTCTGAAGTAGGATCTCTGATGAGGAGCTCTCTGATGTCTTTCCGGAGACTGTCTCTGAACTGACTTCAGAGACAGACATACTTTCTTCAGACTGACTCTGAACTGACTTCAGAGACAGACTTGCTTTCTTCAGACTGACTCTGAACTGACTTCAGAGACAGACTTCCTTTCTTCAGACTGACTCTGAACAGACTTCAGAGACAGACTTGTTGATGTCCCTTGAATGTCTTTAGATGAAGACTTAGTTATTTTCAATACTTTCGTTGGTTCAGATATGGGGCTAACAATCTCCCCCTAAGTACTGAAAATAAATAAAGCACACATAGAACATTTAACTAGAAAGCGAAGAGGAGAAAGTCATCCTCTGTAAATATTACTTCTCATAAGAATTTGGAATTACAAGAGAATAATATTCAAAAAAAAATCAGAACCTATTACTAGAACATGTCCTATGAAACTTCATGATTAGCTCTCTGAAGTTAATCATTGAGCCAATTTCCAAGTCTAGTTTCGCCAGTAGGTATGCTTTGTGCCGTTCTTGCTTTACATGAATCATCTTTTGTACGCCTTTCAAGGTTTCCTCAGAATACTTCGCTACTTGCGAAGCTAGAAAGATTTTCTTCTCCTTGTTCACTCTGTAGATAAAACCCAGAGGTTCTTCAATGATTGATCCAGTCTTCTGTTTGTCTAGGTTTTCGATGGTTTCCACTGGTTCAGTCACTTCGAGCATTTCTTCACCCAAGTTCAGAGCAATCTGAAAGTCACGTTTGGCTCTGTGTTTGATGTAAGCTTCCATTGCCCGTCTTACTTCAACCATGCCCATTCTTATCTCCCTTCTTCCTGAATCGTATCTCGCAGAGCAATAGGCATAGAGATGAGTGAGATCATACGGATTTAGATTTACGAGATTATTATCATTGAACTCGTAAATCTTCTGATCAGATCGAGTCACCACATAATGCCTATATATGATTTTGTTGAAGGCGAATGTCTTTTCAGTGATTTTCACAAGTTTTATTATTGGAGCATCGTTGAGAACCGCCTTTCTTGGTGATGTCTTTGCCTGTATGAATATTCGTTCGTAGTCTGGCATATCCTCTCTGATTCTTAGATTCAGAGGGATTACTTGAGTGTCTTCCATATTGAACTCACAGTATATATGCCGAAAGTGATCTTCTATCGATGCTTCAGGAGTGGATTCTAAGAATGTGGGAGGATGAGTGAAGACCTTGGATGGTAAACCGATGCTTGTTTTCTGAACAAGATTCTCTTGAGGAGCCTGTTCATCAACAACCATGGTTTCTTTATCCTTGAGCTGTGACTGAGTTATCTCTGAAGGCTGTTCAGAGATATATCCATCTATATCTGGAGATTCTCTTAATTCTGAAGCTGTTGAGATATGATGAGGTTGAGCGTTTTTGAAAACATACTCTTTGACATCAATTACTTCGATCTCATCTCCAGCAACTTCTTCCTTTTTGTCAGAATCTTTCTGTTCTTTCTCAGACTCTGAGTCAAAGGCATCTCTCAGACTCTGAGTCAAAGGCATCTCTTATCACCATTGTTGTCTTTCGGGTGATGAGAATGCATGTTCAGAGGATGTAGAAAAATCTACTAATTGTTCGTTTTCTTCCTTTTCCAGAGCTCCAATTTTCTCTGGAGTTGCATCGGTAACTGGAGTGATTGGAACACCTGGTGTTGATGAGGTGAAAAGTATTACCGGTGTTGTGAATGTTTGCAAAGTTCTGTTTTCATCAGAAGAGGTGGTGTTCCTCTCTGGTTCCTTCTCTTGAACTTGTGCAGAGGGAGCAGCTTTATAGGTGTGCGCGGTTGTATCTCTGATCTCCCTATCTTGTGATTCAGAAATCTCATCATCATCTGAATCCTCAGAATCATCAAATCTGGCTTTCTTCACTGCATCACTACAAGTCCCACCAGAAAACTTGCGTTTGTATTTGGGAGAGTTAGGTTCAGCGATTCCTTTTCCTTTGGGATCCAGAAGTGTCTTCTGAATGGATTAGATTGCCTCTGAAGCCGCAGTTCTGAATTCAGCAATCTGGTCCTCATGATTACGGATTTGAAAGAGGCCATATCACTTTTAGTGATGAGGTCTTCAGAAGTTCGGGGTGGCGGTTGTGGTGTTGCTGATGGTGCGCTGACAGGTGGAACACAGGCTTGAATTATAGTTTTGATGAGGTCAAAGATAGAGGCCATTTGATCTGTTGAGAGTGAAGATGATCTGGTGGCTACTACCTCGTCCCTTAGTTCTTGTAGAGCCTTCTGGACATCGATGGTTGTAGATGCTTGATTTTGAAGAGACACATTCTGAGCTTTAAGATTGGCTATCTCCAGAGATGATTGAGTCTTCTGTCTGAACAGTTCTTGTTCCAACTCTTGGATTCTGTTTGAGGAGTCCAAAAGTTGGGTCTTCAGAGTGGAAACCTCTGCTCTGAGGTTTGTGTTTTCAGAGCGAAGAGCAGAGGTTTCTGAACTGTCAATTCTCTGAAAGTTATGCTCATTCATTGAGCCTCTGACTTCCTCACAGAATCTCTGGAACTTAGATTTTGTGATAAGTTCAGAGAGGGGTACATTGGTAACAACACATGTAGCCAATTTTTCCTCGAGTTCAGAGGAGCCTTCGTTCAGAGTGTTAGGACTGAAAGTCCTGTATGTTGAAAGTGGAATAAAGTATTTATAAGGGTTTATATTGTAATTAATTGAAAGTTTATTAGTCAGATGGGCCCAAGCCCATAAAGCCTAATTGCTTGTAAGCCTAAGTATATAAAGGCATTATTTGGTTCACAATTAGGTTGAACAGTTTAGACAGGTTAGAAAGTTAAAGTCTCATTATTTACAAACAACTAGTTTATAGGTTTACTCTCTCTGATCAGAAATCCTTTCTGTAACCTAAACCTTTTGATTGCTTATTAATCATATGACTAGTTGCTGTGACTCAAATACTGTTCATCTTTGATAATATTTGTTGCGGATTGCACTGTACTGGGATCTACAATTGGTATCAGAGCAGAATCGAATAAATTTTATTCGATACGATCAAAAAGGTTAGATCCAGAAAAGGTTTGTCTAAAATCCTTTAATCAATTATTTGCTTAATATTGTTTATCGTATACAATTGATTTCTGGATAGATTTTTTTAAAGGATCGATTTTTATCTGGGTAGTTGGTTTCTGGAAAATCGATTTTTTTTTTGTACTATGTATCGGTCGATTTTGTTTCTGGGTTATTATCGGTCGATCATTGTCTGGAAAATTAATCGATTCGATCGAATCTGTGCTATTTGAATTTCTGGGTAAAATTTCTGGGTTGATTAATTGTTCTGGGTCGATCGTTCTTGATATTCATCGAGTTTATCGGTCGTTAATTTTATCTGTTCGTGTTTATCTGTTTGATATCGACCGGCCCTTTTGACCGATAAATTGTTGACCGGTACATTACATGACCGGTACTTTGCTTGACCGCTATATTCTCTTGACCGGTATCAATTGGTATTTGACCGGTAGTATTTGACCGGTACTTTGCATTGTTTATCTACAATTGCAATCTACAATTCCTATAATCGAGTAAGTGGTATCGAGTAAGTGACAGGTAATAAACTTAACTCATATATATATATTTATATGAGATTCTTCCTCCGGTCAAGTAATCTTGTATACATATATTTATATCTCTCTCTGCATATATATATATATATATATATATATATATATATATATATATATAGATTGCGAGAGTTTACTAGAGGTTGTGGGTCTTGGTGAAATTCAATTAAGTTTTTCTCTCTGCATCCATACACATTTGCTTATATATACATATTTCTTTTATATATCCATCGCTCTCACACATATATATAGCGAGAGTTTACAGGGTTGACCGATAATTTTCTTTTTGACCGGTACTCCATGACCGATACTAAATCGACCGGTGCCTTGCAAAAGACCGGTGTTTTCATCACTCCTTCGACCGATACAATCTCAACCGATACTATCATTCGACCGATACAATCATTCGACCGATACTATCTCAACCGATACTATCAATCAACCAGTATCTCTCGCCCGGTGCTATCATCTCCCGGACATTCTCCTCGACCGATACTTCGTCGCCCGGTCCCTTGCAGCTCCGAGTGTCCAGCGAACCAACTTCGAACAAGTTTTGAGTTTTTTTCGAAATCATTTTGGTTGATTCGGTAGCGATCGTGAACAAAGGTTTTCAAGTTTTAAACTGGTAAGGGTTGTTTACAAAGCTTAAACGATCGTTTTTGATCGAAAAATTCTCCCATATCAAGTTTTTAAATTCTCGTTCGGTTTCCGAAAAATCTTCGGTTGCTTCGTTCGAGAGTTTGAGAGACTGTTTCGAGATTTAATCAGTTGAGGGTGCTTAAGGGAACATAAACGATCATTTTTGGTCGTAAAATTTTAACCCATTCTGATTTTTTAAATTTTCGATCGTTTTCCGAAAAGTTTTCGGTTGGTTCGTTTGTGATCGTGGGTTGACCGGTTGAATTTTAATCTGTTGAGGACTGATCAGGAAGCTTTAACGATCGTTTTGCATTGAAAATTTCTAACCGTTTCGAAGCTTTGCAGGTTGGCTCAACGAGGAAGATGATGAATAGTATTTTCGTTAAGTGACGGTTAATTTTCTTACTTTTTGGTCCTTTTCCGTTAAGTCTCCGTTAGTCCGGTTAGTTTGTTAGTTTGGTTAGTTTAATTTCAGTTTTAGTCCTTTTTCCGTTAGTTTTAGTTAAGTCCGTTAGAAGTTTTATTTTTTTTTACACTTTTAGTCCCTCTAGTTAGTAGTTTTAGTTTGTGTCATTTTTTAGTCCTTCTAGTTTTAAGTTTTAGTTAGTGTCGCTTTCAGCCCCCGTACTTCAAGGTTTCAGTAGTTTGTCATCTTTGACCCCGAAGCTTTCAAGTTTCACACGTTGTCACTTTTGGTCCCTGCACTTTCAAGTTTCATCTCTCTTCAAAGCCGGAGCGAATACATTCTATTCGAAACGATCAAAATGGTGTACCTACCAAGGCTGCAGTCCAAAAGAGAATATGAAGAGTGGAAAGTTCATTTTTTGAACTGTGTGGACGAACATGAGGTGGGTCCCTACATCTTACTATCTTTGACTGAAGGGGAGATGCACTCCCAGATTCCTACAGAAGCTTCACCTGTGGAAAAGGAGGAAAGAGAGAGGGCTAACAATATAGCTCGAAATTATATGACTGATAGTATTACTTGTGAATTTTTTCGTGACATTTTTAGTGAACTTATTGATCAAATAAATACCTACAAAATGACAGGAAAAGAGTTGTGGGATTGTACTGAATGGTTGGTGTTAGGGCCAAATGAGATTTTAAAAGGAAGAAAATTGGAAGCTGAGAACTCTGAACTAAAAGGAAAGATTTCTATTTTGGAAGCTAAACCTCAGCAACCACTCTCCGCTGAAAGCTATGAGGAAAAGATCTCTGATCTGAAAGATGTAAATGCAGAACTTCAAAAGCGTTTATCTGATTTGAAGCAACTGCTTTCTAAACACAAATCTGATTTTGTGACTAAAGATAAATCTTTCGCAAAGAAGTTCTCAGAATTCTCGAGAAAATGTGCTGATGAGAAGAAGGAAGTGGAGCTGAAATGCTTAAAACTTTCTCAGCAAGTTTCTGCTTTCGAGAAAGTAATCATTCTTGAAAGAGAAAAGTTTGCAAAAGAAAAGAAGGCCATTGAACAGAAGAATGTTGGATTCTTCAAGGAAATATCCGGCCAAAGAAATGATGCTGAGCAGGGATTTGAAGAAGAACGAAGCATCTTTGAGACTGAGATTAAAAAGCTGACTGCCAAGCTATCTGAACTATCTGAGAAGGTACTAAAAGAGCAGAAAACGAAGTCTGAGTTCACGAAGAAGATTGACCTGCTTGTTAAAGAAAGAGACAACTTTGCTTCGACGATTAAAGTGCTTGACAAAAATATAGATGGTTCAGGTACACGTCATAGAACGAGGAGATACAAAGATGAGGAACTGGTCTGGAAGAAGAAACCAGTGAAAGATGAGCTGAAAGAAAGAGAATCATGTGTACATGCGTTTAATGCCAAGAAGAACAATGCCAGTAAAGGTAAAACCTGATCACATCTACTCGAGAGATCAATTACTTAGGTTGTCAGGTAAGAAATACCACTGTTCTTATTGTCGTACACATGATCACATTCAGAAAACCAGAGATCACTTCTGGTATGGTTCTTATTCTATATCCCCCACAAGAACTACAACTAACATTCGAGGACCCAAATACCAGTGGGTACCAAAGCCGAAAACTGATTCTTTGTTGCAGGCACCTACTGTCAAGGGGGAGTAGAAGAAAAATGGCTTCTAAGTAAACCAGCTTAGAACCCGGACTTCAACGAAGTTTGGCTTCTGATCACATGACAGATCAGAACCCGTTCTTCAACGTTCAGACCTGGATATTTTGCAACTATCCAGGGGGAGCTTAAAAGACCTAAATCATTATATCATGATTTGAGGGGGAGCTTAAAAGTAAGTATCTTCTAACTCTTGATCTCTGATTGTTTGAAAGAAGAACAACTTTCAAGCATGAAAAACAGTTTCTGAAATGTTCAAACCACTTCTGATTATCAAAAGATTTCATGTATATAGAAGTGTGATTTTAAATGTTTTTCAGTTTTGAGCTTTAACTTTTAACTAACTGTGTGTTTCTAAAGATCAATACTTGCGTATTATCTTGTCTCTATACTGTAACGTATTCACACACACAGGTTCAGTACTTTGTTTGAATTTGTTATTACCATGTCTCATAATGAACCAATTTTTCGATGGTAATACCCCCGTTTGATATTCAATGTTGTTGAGCATCTATCATTATTCAAAATTTGTGCTTTCATTGCTAAATTGTTTATATTTGTTCATATAAACATAATATCCAATTCTTTGATACCCTAACCAGTTTAGTTGATCTGATTGATACATTGTCAGATTCTCAAAACAAATCTCGTGATTTCATTTCATTCATTCAATATTCTTGTTTTGAGAAATCTTCAAAGTTCAATTGCTCAAATCTCCTGAGCATACTTTTTGAAAGTGTTATCATATTAGAGCTTAAATGTTCAAGTTAAACTGTTGAGCTACTATTATTTTTAGGACTTACATGGGTTTTGTGTGAGAACTTAAACAGAACTTCCATGGATTCACGTTAACCAGTGTTTCCTACCCCGGAAGTTATCCTTGAGTGATTGAGGGGTGAGGGGTCTTAACTCAAAGAGTGGGGGAGATAACTCATCCGGTTGAGTTTTTCTCATTGTGTGGAGAAAAAAAAATGAAAAAGAGAGTTTGGTTAGAAGTGAGCTTTAATGTTAAAAAGAAAGAGGGTGTGAGAACAAAGTTAAAAGAATATCAGAACTCTGCACCAACCACTTTCTGAGTCGGGCAGCCACATATTCTGATTGGTTCACATTCTTTGGTGACCATCATTGAAACAGGCAGTGAGCCCATGCCAACTCTTGCTATAACCCCACCAGCCACTCGTTTCTTTCTTAACAAAGAAATGTTTCATTTTATTTGGGGACGCAGCATATCTGCTATCTAGTCTTCAATCGGAAGATTTAGATATTGAAAAAGAAGGAATGTTGCCCCACCTTCGCACCTATTTCATGCACATTGAGTCCGTGTAATATCTGTTGTTGTCTCAACAGTTTACACAATTTGAGCCTGATCAAGCTAAGTAGCTTCAATCATTCATACACTTGCACGAGAACACAAGAAATGAGTTTTCTTGTCATAACATTCATAGAAAATTCCTTTGTGACTTTTCGATGATTGAATAGAAGCCCTGGGGGAGTGAATATCACAAAAGCTCCTTTCCAATGTACATCCGTTGTACAAAGTGGTTCTGTGCTACTTACAGGCATACTAACTGTTTCATCTGTTGAATCAGGGTTACCTTGTTCATTATGTCTGAATTTGAAAAGATTCGGATATATACATTTCATGAATTGACGGATACTCAGATCACTGGTGGGAGAAAGTCAAATTATCATAAAAGGGGAGATCAAAGAAAGTGCTGAAATTGAAGAAGTTTTGATGCTCATGATGCTCACAATCATCAAAAAGGGGGAGAAATCTTACAAAGTTCAATTTCAAAGTTTTAAAGAAAGAAAGTTATTTCTGGAGACAGTCTAGAGATCAAAGAGATGAAGATGATGTTTCAAAAGAGATTTCAAAGATTGTATTGATTCTTTCCCGTATCATGTGGTATCTGTTACAAGTTTGTGGTATCTGTTACAAGTTTGTTTTTCATTCCTCCTACGAGCTGATTAAAACAAGTTCTTAAGCTGAAAGTCTATTCAACTCGCGGTTCAAAGACAGATTCTTTGTTTTAAACTGAAGATGCACCGTGGAAAGTCACGTTACTCTCACATTATCTTTCTTGTGTGTTGATTCGATGTGATTGAGTTTCTACAGTTAAAAACTGCGTGATAGTGCGTTCAGTCGAGGCTACTGTGCATTGAATCTGGTTACAAAGTTGATACTATGAAGATCAATTGCTTTATTCAAGGGGGAGCATGGAAAGTCATGAAGACATGCAACACCAAAGTTCTTCAAAGATTCAAGAGGGAAAGAAGATCAAGGCCTGAAGTTTTTCAAGTTGTTAAATTCTTTATTCAACTTTAGGGGGAGATTGTTAGAACTGAAAGTCCTGTATGTTGAAAGTGGAATAAAGTATTATAAGGGTTTATATTGTAATTAATTGAAAGTTTATTAGTCAGATGGGCCCAAGCCCATAAAGCCTAATTGCTTGTAAGCCTAAGTATATAAAGGCATTATTTTGTTCATAATTAGGTTGAACAGTTTAGACAGGTTAGAAAGTTAAAGTCTCATTATTTACAAAAAATTAGTTTATAGGTTTACTCTCTCTGATCAGAAATCCTTTCTGTAACCTAAACCCTTTGATTGCTTATTAGTCATATGACTAGTTGCTGTGACTCAAATACTGTTCATCTTTGATAATATTTGTTGCTGATTGCACTGTACTGGGATCTACACAGAGCTGTTTTGATGTTGTCTTTGGAAGGACTTCCACTCAATCCTTTTATGTTCCAGAGAATCATCTCTGAGTGTTATGTTCTCAACCAAGTCCTCCTTTTCAGATTCAGAGGACTGGAAATGAATGTGGGAGTTGAGCTTGCGATCCAGGCAAGTCAATCCTTGTTCTTGTAGGGCAAGCCATTGTCCCTGAGTTGGACATCTACTTCTGGATATCCTAAAGGGTGAGAGATGAGCCACAGAGGCATCATTAAGTGTAGGATTTCCGGATGTACTCTGAGGCAACTGAGTACTTAAAGTATTGGCTAAGTCCTGTGAAGAGGGCTTATCCAGAATTTGAGTTTCCTCAGTTATGTGAACTCCAAAGGTGGAAAAAGGTACCTCTGAAGTGGCTGGTTGGTTTGGGTTCGAGGTGTGCACCTCTGATTCAATAACAATTACCTCTGGATCAGGTATGTTAGATTATGTGGTTGCACTGGGAGATGGGGTTGGTGTCCTAAAATATATGTGCCTTGAGGCATCTTTTTGTATGGAAGGGGAAGAACTCTTAGGTTTCTCCAAGTCCTTAGAAGACTTGCTCTCTTCTTTCTAAGAATCTTTAGAGCTAGTCTCTGAAGATTCATCCTCACTTTCCTCAGAGCTAGTCGAGCTATCCTCTACACTAGCAGATGAGGTTTCTTCCATTACTTCCTCATTGACAGCCCTTTCAAGTGCTCTGTCATCTCTCTCAACTTCGGTTTCTCTAGCAAGAGTACCCTCTGGTTCACTCTTGTGAGAGCTCTGTACTTCAGGGTCCTCAGATACCTCTGAAGCCGAGATGCTCTTAATCTCCATTCCAGGTTCAGGACCTAAGTGTGTTGGGGTTCCCAGAACTGGTTCTAGTCCTTGCGCAACACTGAGATAAGAAGCTAGGGCTACAGATTGAGGATTTACCTGATTCAGCATGTGGTGAGGGATTCTCCTTGCTTCTGGATAGCCTTCAGATAGAATCGTCGGTTTGAAGTTGTTCATTATGTAGAAAGGAGTTTTGGGTTGTTCAGTGGCGATCAAAATATGAAGCTTCTCGATCGCTGCTTGGATGATTAAAGACAGAAATCTTGGGAATGTTATTGAAGGAACTTTGGATGATTGGGTCGTTTATTCATGGTCCTTTGCCAAGCATTTATTCTTCTTCTCTATTGATGTCAGAATCATATCAAAGATTATGCCGGCCATGTCCAAGTTGCGATTGAAGAATAGGGCATACATGATTGACAGAATTTCTGGTGTTGCTTGATCTATGCTCCCCAGTTTGCAGGTGAGAGTGCGATTTAGGACAGAGAACATGAAGTTCCAGATTGGTGGTAGGTGTTGTCGTCGGAAGTTGCTCAATCTGGTGATTTCAGTGTTGTAACCTAGAATTCGAATGAACTGGAGTAGGGTTTCAGAAGTTGGGCGTTTTTCAAAATGCGTGATTTGAAGTTCCTCAGTTGTTAGGAGTGGGAGAACTTCTCTTAGAAAAGTAGGATTGATGAGTATCCGACATTTTATGACTTGAGATATGTCGAACTCGCCGATTATTCCATTATGTGCATCTCTGTAGTGACTGGAATAATACCATTCTTGAACAAACGAGAGTAGACATTCATTGGTAAAAGCAGTTAGGGCTTGAGTCAGTTCACAGTTGGAGAAGAACTCGCAGATTATTCCGTATTGTTCCTCAAATTTGGGAGAATCAAGCTGAATCATGTGATTGTTGTCTTTGATTGGAAAACGATATAGTCTTAAAGGTTCGCCAGATTTGGGTAAAAGCTTGCACCATTCATTTGAAGACGCCATTGTTGAGTTGTAGTGAAGAAGATGAAGTTCAAATTCTTTTTGGAGAGAGAGAGAGAGTGAGTGCTCGAGAGTAATTTGTAAAAATGAATATCCGGATGTAAAATTGTTTTTGTATCCAAATTTAGAAAAAAGATACACTTTAGTGCATAAGGTGAAACGACTGTGATTTGACCCTTTGGATAAAGCCGTTTGGCCTTTCACTCATTCCTTTTTGTGACACGTGGCCTTGAAAATTGTTATACATACGAATGTAGGTTCCAAGAAAATAGGAAAGGGGCGCCATTTTTCAATAAAAAATTGAATAACTTCTTTGTGCTGACTAGACAAACCTTTCGCCTTAAGGAGTAATTTAAGATATCACTTGTAATAAAAAGGTTCAGTTAAACTGGATTGGCAGAGATGGCTATGAATGGGTATTCTTTCTTATTGTTGGCCATAATCTCTGAGCGGAGTTTTCATCCATATAACTTGAGAGCAACAACTAGCAGCAGCAACATATTCTGCCTCTGCAGTTGAAGTTGAAACACAGTTTTGTTTCTTGGATGACCAACTTACCAGCTTATTGCCCAGTAACTGACAGCACCCAGAGGTACTTTTTCTGCAATCTTACATCCTGCATGATCTGTATCAGTGTAAGTTGTTAAATCAAAACTAGAAAGTTTTGGATACCAGAGGCCTAAAGATGGTGACCCTCGTAGGTATCTGAAAATTCTTTTGACAGCAGATAAATGAGATTCTTTTGGATTTGCTTGATATCTAGCACAAAGACATGTTGCAAACATTATGTCAGGCCTACTTGCAGTTAAGTATAATAGTGAACCGATCATGCCTCTGTAGGTTTTTATTTCCACAGATTGTCCTGAAGGATCAGAGTCAAGTTTGACTCCGGTGGCTAGAGGCGTTTTCATAGAAGTTGAATCATTGAGTTTGTATTTGTTTAAAATTTCAAAGACATATTTAGTTTGACTTATGAAAGTGCCTTGTCAAGTTTGTTTTACTTGTAAGCCCAGAAAGAAAGTTAATTCTCCCATGAGGCTCATCTCAAATTCACTCTTCATCAACTCTGAAAACTTGTCACAATACTTTTGATTTGTAGAGCCAAATATAATGTCATCAACATAAATTTGTACTAATAGCATCTCATTTTTGTACCTTTTGATGAATAATGTTGTATCAATTGTGCCTTTGTCAAATCCATTTTTAATCAGAAAAGTGGACAGAGTTGCATACCAAGCTCTTGGAGCTTGTTTAAGTCCATACAGAGCCTTATCCAAATAATAAAAATGATTAGGAAACTCTGTACTTTCAAATCCAGGTGGTTGCTGGACACAAACTTCTTCATTTAATTTACCATGTAGAAAGGCAGATTTAACATCCATTTGATAAACTTTGAATCTTTTGTGTACAACATAGGCTAAGAAGATTCTAATTGCTTCTAGCCTAGCTACAGGTGCAAAGGTTTCATCATAATCAATACCTTCTTCTTGGCAATATCCTTTAGCAACCAACCTGGCTTTGTTCCTGATTATTATTCCATCCTCATCCTTTTTGTTTCTAAAAACCCATTTTGTTCCAATTGCAAATTTTCCTTTGGGAAGGGGAACTAGGGTCCAGGCTTTGTTTCTTACAAACTCTTAAAGTTTATCCTGCATTGCAAAAATCCAATGAGGATCTTCAAGAGCTTCTTTTACCTTCTTTGGTTCAATAATGCTTAAAAAGTTTACGTAGAAGCATTCATTGATTGTGGCAGATCTTGTTTTAACTCCTTCTGATGAGGATCCAATTATTTGATCAATTGGATGATCTTTTGTCCATCTTGAGATTGGAGCAAAAATTTGGGGTGGAGTTTGAACTTCAGAGATGACAGTTGGTGCTATCTCTGTTGTGCTGTTCAGAGGCTCTGAAGTTGTTTCCCGAGATGGTGAAGCAGATTCTTGAATTTCTTCACTATTTGTTTCTGAGTTACTTCAAACACTCCTTGATCATCCTATTTTTGATCTTCAGCTTCTTCTGATTCACTTTCCTGATCTGAATTTGGTGAAACAGAAGGTGTTAATTCAGAGGGTCCAGAAAGGGTTGTACCTGTTTCTTGGGGTCCTTCTGAATATTCTCTTGATGATTCAGAGATAGGTGTTGAGAGACTTTCTTGTTGTTCAGAGCTTTTATTGTCATCAAAAGTGATATTGATGCTCTTTTGGATGGTCCTTGTTCTAAGATTGACACTCTGAAAGCTTTTGAGGCTAAAGAATATCCAATGAATTTGCCCTCATCAGCTTTCTTGTCAAACTTTCCAAGAGATTCTCTATCGTTCAGAATGTAACATCTGCATCCAAAAACATGAAAATATTTAACATTAGGTTTCCTATTGTTAATGAGTTCATAGGATGTTTTCTGAAATCTCTTGACAATTGTAGCTCTATTCTGAGTAAAGCAGGCTGTTGCCACTGCTTCTGCCCAAAAATTTGTTGAAAGATCAGATCCAGCTAGCATTGTCCTTGCAGCTTCAACAAGTGTTCTGTTCTTCCTTTCAACTACTCCATTTTGCTGAGGGGTTCTTGCTGCAGAAAAGCTAGGAGTAATGCCTTCTTCTGATAGATATGAATTGATTTTGGCATTTTTAAACTCTGTTCCATTATCACTTCTTAGTTTCTGAACTTTGCTGCTAAATCGAACCTGTAATCTTTTCAACAATCTTATCAAAATATCAGGTACATCAGATTTGGCTCTGATGAATTCTATCCATGTGAATCTGGAAAATTCATCAATCAGAACCAGAATGTATTTCTTACCTGCTAGACTCTGTACAGAGATAGGACCACAGAGGTCCACATGAAGCATGTGCAGAGATCTAGGACCGTTGTTTTCACTTTTGGTTTTATGGGAAGATCTTTTCATTTTTTCCATCTCACAAGCAGAACAAAGATGATCTTTCTTAAACTTCAGATATGGTAATCCCTTAACCAAATTAAGTTTAACTAATTTATCAAGTGAGGAAAAGTTTAGATGTGAAAACTTTTATGCCAGAGCCAGACTTCCTCACTATTCAGAGATACAAGACAAAGTTTCTCTGAATCAGTGTCGTTTATTTTGGTAAAATTCATTCTGTAGAGGTTACCTTTTCTGTCTGCTCTGAGTAATTCTTGACCTGATTCTGAATGGAGAATTGAACAATATTTTCTTTGAAATTTCACATCAAAACCATGATCACAAAGTTGACTTATGTTGATCAGATTATGTTTTAATCCATCGACATAAGTAACCTTTGATACTAAAACATTTCCTCTTGACAACTCACCATATCCTTTAATCTGTCCTTGCACATTGTCTCCAAAAGTAACTGCTCCTCCAGATTTTGCTTTGAATGAGGATAGCAGTTCCTTATTTCCAGTCATATGCCTTGAACATCCAGAATCTAGGTACCAGATTGGCATTGACTGATTCTACAAGACAAATTATTGTTTCTTAGGTACCCATCTCATTATGGGTCCTTTTATGTTAGACTTTGGTGAATTTGTATGCCTTTTTGGCATCTCATCTTTTGATGTCTTGCCTTTACTTGTCTTCTGTTGAAATTTTGTCTCTGAGATATTTTTCAGAGATTGATTCAGAAGACAATGTGATCCTCTGAAATGATTTTTCAGTTTGATCAAGAGATGAATGCAGTTGCAATTAATAGAACAAGAAGAAGTAGGAGCAAAGTTTTTCTTTTTATTAAAAGCATTTGTTACATTTTCACTTCTTTTGAAACTAGCATTAGGAATATTACATGTATCCCTAACTACTTCTTTCCTTTTTGCTTGAAAGACCGTCTTCTTTTCAAGTTGCTTTTTCTTGATCAAAAACATCTTCTTTTCTTTGCTGCTTACTGCACAAACAGGATCAATATGGTTAATTTTTGTCCATTTTCCTTTTTGTTCAGGAGAGAATTTTATTGTTTTATAGGAGTAAGATTCAGAAGTGTTTGTTTTATTCTTTGCCTTTTCTTGTAATTCTTTTTCAAGTTCCGGAGATGTTTTTGCTTGTAAACACATATTTGCAAAATCAGGACTTATTGGTATTCTGGTTTTGGTTTTCAAAGTTGAAATTGGAACATTCAAAATACCAGACCCAACAGTTTATATCTTTTTGTGAATTACATTCTCTGGTTTATAAAAAATATGTTCATCAGTCTCTTGATCAAATTCTGAATCAGAATCAAGAAAGTCTCTCTTAGATTTAATAGAGATAGCTACCTCTATTGGTTTTTCAATTTTTTTTGTTCTAGAGACTTTAATGATCCGTTTCATGCTTTCTTTTCTTTTTAATTCCTCCATGACATTTTCTTTCAATATCTTTTTAATATCATTTTCAAATGTAGTTCTGATGTTTTCATCTGACTTTGGTGAATATAGAGGGGCATACGGATTAAGTGAACTCTGAGATTCATTTTCAGAAGTACTTGTATCAGAGGTACTTGGTTCCGATGTCTCTGATTCATTTGAGATGAAAGCATCAAATCTGAAAATTTCTTTGGGATCATTGCTTTGAGGTTTTGTGAAGAGTACCTCTGAAGTTTCTCTTTTTATCTGTAACACAGACTTTTGAAAGATTTTTACTTCAGAGTATATAGTATTTTTGAAATTCAAAGCTCTGGTTTTTTATCCCTCTGATGTTTTCATTCTTTTGAAATTATTCAGAGATGTACCTTCAAAGCTTTGGACCTTTCCCATACGGAAAGTGGAAAAAGTGTAGTTTTCTCCAATCCAGTGAATACCCTTGAGAGTCCATTTGAGTTTTTATTTTGTCGAAAACACCTTGTGCATTGACATAGCTTTTGATTTGAAGATTTTTTCTATCTAGAGATTGATGTTGGATTTCTCTTTCCTTTTGAAAAAATTTGGTTATGGCAATAGAATTGAGCCTTTCATACTCAGATTTCTTTAGTTCTTCTTCTTTTCCTTTTAAAACTTTCTCAATTTTTTTTATTTGTTCTGAAAATGATTTTTCTTTTTGCTTGTGAGTGTCTTCAAGTTTGGTTTTTTCAAGAAAAATTTCTTTCTTTTCTGATTCCAGAAGATTCTTTTCTCTTTTGAAAAAAATGAGCTCTTTTGTCACTTTCTCTCTTTTCTTTTTCTCTTCAAGAAACTTTTGCTCTAAATCCTGAAGTTCATTAATTAGTTTAAAAGCATCTATTTCAGGATCACTGTCAGAGGTGTAAAGAGAGTTTACCTTTTCAGAGTTGTCTTCTGATGCTTCATCAGTTTGATTTCCATCTGAAAAAGCCATACCACAGAGATTGGTAGGTTCTTCCTCACCGTCACTTGTTGAGTCTGATAGCCAATCTTCCATTTCTCCTACAAGAACTCTTTCTTTTACGTTGTACTTGTATTTGTTCTTGTAGTAATCTTGATCTTTGACAAGTTTTCCTCTGCAGTTTGCAGAGAAATGGCCTATTTTTCCACATCTGAAACATCTTCCATCATTTTGATTTGTTGGAAGAGTGGCAGTACTTGTCTCTGGCTTCTGTTCTTGAGGTTTGAAATATCTCGGTGGCTGTGGATACCTTGGTTGAAATGATTGTTGAGGTCTTGATTGTTGAGTTTCATCATTGTTGCTGAAGTTTGTACCCTTTTGATCACTATATGGAGTGAATCTGGGTTCTTGTTGAAATCTGACACCATCTTGTTGAAATCTTCTTTCAGGATTTCTTCTTTCTTCATTCTCTCTCCTTCCTTCAAATACTTTCTTGCCAAATTTCTTGTTAAATTGATGAGTGATTAATGCAAAAGATTTGGCGAAGGCATTGATATCATCTTCTGAGTCTGAATTTGAATGATTTTCTTCTGCTATTAGGACCTTTTTGGATCTTCTTTTTATTTCCAAACTTTTTTGTGACTCTTCACAGTTGTTTTCTTTCGAAATATGTTTTGAAACAAGTGCAAGGGGTCCACCTAAAGGCAGTTTTGATTTTTGCTTCATAACTTCCTTTTCATGTGCAACAAGAGTGCCATAAATGTCAGTTAATGACCATGACTCAAGATCTTGATTGGCTTGTATAGACATGGACAGTTGTGACAATTCTTCATTTAAGCTTTTCAAGAAAAGAACGTTGTTTTCCTCTTTTGTTCTTATCACTCCAAATTTCTGCATTTGTTGATAAGAATGTTGAATCTTGAGTAAGTTTGGTGTGATATTTCTTCTGGTAGAGCATGAAAATCATGATATTCATTGATGCATAGATTTCTTCTATTTTTCTGGGTATGTAGGCCTCCTTCAAGTTGATTTAACAACTGATCCCATATCTCTTTTGCAGTTTTACAAGAATCAAGTTCTTGAAAGATATCATTGGGAATGGCCATTATCAGTAATCTAACAACTTTTGAGTCATTATCCATCATATTAGTTTCTTCATCGGTGAAGTTTGTGGTTTTCTTTTCATAATATGCATGGATCTCAGCAGTATCTGCTGTAGCAGGAATTCTTGGAACCAACACCATTGGAATGTGAGGTCCAACGTTCACTGATCTAAAAAGATCCTTGTCCATACCTTCTAAGAAATTTACCATCCTTATTTTCCATTCGGGATATTCATCCCTTAAAAGTGTAGGAGGTTTTGTTAATGACCCAGCTGTATAAATGGCACTTATGCTTGAGTTTGCCATTTTTGAAGAAAAATATGAAGATTTGAAGAACAGATGCTTTTTGTATTGAACAGTGATTTACTATCAAATCTTGAGCATATGGTGTTCTTTAATAAACCAGGTTTATTTGAACATGCACATATATTGAAAGTTAGAATCAATGAGATGTAAATCTATCCGAGTATGCAGATGCGATCTTTCTTTGTTTAGAAAACAAAGGAGGCTCTGATACCAATTGTTGGATCCCAGATTTAATCTCACAACAATGATATAAACAATAAGAGTAATAACTGCGGAAGCAGTATAGTTTAATATCAAAGGAGATTCAAATATCACAGTTCATAAAGCAAATAGATAAACAAGATATTCTTTGAATAAAATATTCAACTTATATTATCAGTTATAAGACTTCTTAAGCACACTTTGAACAATAAGGTGATGGTCCTATTTATAGGACCATAAAGTAAACAGTGTACTTATCTGACAAATAAAGCATGCTTGAACAGTGTCTTACCTAAGAGGTAAGATCAAGACATGCTTGAACAATGACCTACTCTAGAAAGTAAATCTTATCACAAGGTGACCTGTCATCTGTTCTTCTTTGTCAAGCAATTCAGAGTGAACATCTTCAGAGCTCTGAAGTAGGATCTCTGATGAGGAGCTCTCTGATGTCTTTCCAGAGACTGTCTCTGAACTGACTTCAGAGACAGACATACTTTCTTCAGACTGACTCTGAACTGACTTCAGAGACAGACTTGCTTTCTTCAGACTGACTCTGAACTGACTTCAGAGACAAACTTGCTTTCTTCAGACTGACTCTAAACTGACATCAGAGACAGACTTGTTGATGCCCTTTGAAAGTCTTTAGATGAAGACTTAGTTATTTTCAATACTTTCATTGGTTCAGATTTGGGGCTAACAGTGGGTATTCAGAAACAAGAAAGACGAGGTTGGAGTAGTTGTGAGAAACAAAGCTCGATTGGTTGCAAAAGGGTACTGTCAACAGGAGGGCATTGACTATGATGAAACATTCGCCCCTGTCACAAGGATCGAAGCCATCCGAATCTTCTTAGCATATGTAGCGCACAAAAACTTTACAGTCTATCAAATGGATGTAAAGTCAACTTTCCTAAGTGGCGTTCTGCATGAGGAGGTCTACGTGGCACAACCTGAAGGTTTCATTGATCCTCATCACCCTGATCATGTCTACATGCTAGATAAAGCACTGTATGGTCTTAAACAAGCACCAAGAGCCTGGTATGAAACTCTAACTAAATTTCTCATAGCTTCTGGTTTCAAGAAAGGTACGGTTGATACCACCTTATTTCTTAAAAGGCAAGGTGAGGACTTGATTCTCATTCAGATTTATGTTGACGACATAATATTTGGGTCGACAAATCAGAAATTTTGCAAGAACTTTTCTAAAATCATAGAAACTAAGTTTGAAATGTCGATGATGGGTGAATTAAATTTCTTTCTTGGTTTACAAGTAAAGAAATTACCCGAAGGCATTTTCATTAATCAAGCTAAATATATAAACGACATGTTAAGAAAGTTCAGTATGTCAGATAGCTCAGTCATGAAAACACCAATGGCTAGTGGTACACTCTTAGATACAGATCCCTCTGGTAAACCTGTTGATCAAAAGGTGTATCGTAGCATGATTGGTTCTTTACTTTATTTGACTGCCACTCGCCCAGATATAATGTTTGCCACATTTTTTTGTGCAAGATATTAGTATAATCCTAAAGAGTCACACTTTAATGTTGTTAAACGAATCCTTAGATATCTCAAAGGCACTCCTAATCTAGGCCTTTGGTATCCAAAGGATTCTCGTGTTGAACTAACTGCCTTTACAGATGCTGATCATGTAGGATGTAAGCTAGACCGGAAAAGCACCTTTGGCTCATGTCAATTTATAGGTGACAAACTTCTAAGTTGGACCTCAAAGAAACAAAATTGTGTTTCAACATCCACTGCTGAAGCTGAATATGTAGCTGCTGCTAGCTGTTGTTCAGAAGTCCTCTAGATGAAGACACAGTTAAGGCACTTTGGGTATAACTACAAGTGCATCCCTATTTACTGTGATTCCAAGAGCTCAATCGCCATAACAGCTATCCCGGTTCAGCATTCGAAAACCAAGCATATAGGTGTACGCTATCACTTCATCAAGGATCATGTAGAAAAAGGTGATATCGAAATGCATTTTGTTCAAACTGACTTCCAGTTAGCTGATATTTTCACCAAGCCGTTAGATGAAAAGAGGTTCCAGTTTCTAATAAGCAAACTTGGTATGTTGAATATGTCTTCTTAACCTTACTCATGATTCGAGGGGGAGTATTGTGACTCTTAATGTTGTGTTTTCTATATTTTTTCTCCAACTGTTGCTAACAATAGAGGAATCATTTTCACAAATGATTACCATTATTTTTTTTCTATGTGCAGGTTTGTTCAAGTGACAATGGCTTCTAATCACATCTGATTAGAACCCGCACATCAGTGTTTTGTGTTCTTTTTATTTTGTTTAAAAAAAAATCTTAAGTTGAGGGGGAGCTTAATTGTCAAAGAGCTTAATTGAAAAACTCCTTTCTAGCTTAATTTAGAGTTTAATTGTAAAACTCCTTTAAGTTTGAGGGGGAGAATTGCATTGTCAAACATCTTATGTTTTGACTTCTCCAAATTTTTTATTCTTCATGTTTGTATTCCTTTGTGCTTTCATGTACAAAAGACTGTTGAACAACACGTTCTTTTAGGAAAATACAAGGGATTCAGTGTGTGAGCTTAACAGAACTTCCATGGATTCACGATAACCAGTGTTTCCTACCCAGGAAGTATTCCCTGAGTGATTGAGGGGAGAGGGGTCAAAAGATTGAGTGTTGGTGTGTGAAGAGGTAAAATTGAAAAGAGAGATTGGTTAGAAGTGAGAATTAAAAGAAAGAGGGTAAGAGAACAGAGTAAAAGAATATCAGACTCTGCACTAAACTTCTTTCTGAGCCGGGCAGCCACATTATCTGTTGTTTCACATTTCTTTGTGAAAGACATTGAACAAGACAACTAGCCCATGCCATCTCTTGCATACAATCCCACCAGCTACTCATTCTTTTCTCAAAAAGAGAATTTTTACATTTTCTGGGGAAGCAGCACACATGCTATTGGTTCTTCATTTGGAAGATACTAATATTGAAAAAGAAGGAAAGTTGCCCCACCTTCGAACCCTTTCTCATGCACATTGAGTCTTTGTATACTTTGTTGTTGTCTCAACAAGTTTACATACTTTGACCCTAAATTGAAAAGCAATCATCGGTGCTTAATTCTTTCATACACATGCTCGAGCACACAGAAATTTTTTTTCTGTCAGAACGTTCATAGATAACCATGTGTTATTCGATGATTGAATGGAAGTCGTGGGGTGCCAACATCAAAACCAGCTCCTTATATAGTAACTTTGTGTTACTCAATAACTTTGTGTTATTGACAGGCTTTTTAACTAAGTCATTTGTTGATTCCGGGTTACAACTCGTAAACTGTTTGAATTTCAAAACATTTAAACGGTTACAACTCTTTACTTGAATCTGCAAATATTGAAATAATCACTCTTTCCATTTGGAGAGACTTCTCTTATTTCCACACAGGGATCTATACATGAAGACAACGCTTAATTGATGACTATATAAACAAGGGGGAGATTGTTTTGATATGTTTTGATGATCCTGATTCTCACCACTCATCAAAAAGGGGGAGAATACAAAGAGAAAGACTATAACTGAAGACTACTGAAGAATTTTCAAAGATATCAAAGTGTCTTAGCTTATTTGAAGTTTATTTGAAGTCTGACTGAAGACGATCGTCAGAAGGACACCTCATTTAAATAAAGAGGAAGATGAAGACTAAAAGCTACAAGTTTTGGAGATATTTGAAGTTTTTCAAGAAAATAGAAGACCCGTGAAGATAATTGCCAATTTTTTTTAATCTTAAATCCAAAGGGGGAGATTGTTGGATCATAAATTGTATTCAAGATTAAAGGTAATTAGGGGGTCTAATTTGTATTTATTTGATAGTTAGTTTATTGATGGGCCTCAAGCCCATTGGGTATTAGGCATTAGGCCTAAGTATAAATAGGTTTTATTAATTAGGTTTTAAAAACAACTCTAACAATCCTAATAATTATTGTTTAGAGTCGTACATTCTCTCTGTAATCGCAAGCCTAAGGTACCAAGAACACACACTGGTTTTCATTGATTAATCAAGGGATTGTGGTATGTTATTCTGATCTTTTTATCTCTTGATCTTTATTGTGTGTGATTGTTAATCTATCAACTAGGAATATGGGTTTAACAAAATACACTAACACAATTACATCAGAAATACTACTAGTAGATCTAATACAATCCATATCAAGAATAGATTCTGAACTATCGTCTATCTTCTGTTTTGGTCGCCATTCAGTTCGTCCTTCAGACCTTTTCTTTCTTAAATTTGAAACAAAAGATTTAGATTTGTTAGGAAAATCAGACTTCTGACATTGTCTTTTCTTAAGCTTACCACTATTTTTCCGTTTCTGTGAGCACTGTTTCTTTTTCTTTATACCTTTTGCATAGTAATCAGCATTCACAGGAACTGATTCACCAACCTTAGTTGATGATTCACCTATTTCATGCACACTTGGTAAAGCTTGACCATTTATAACAAAAGTAGAATGATCTGGAAGTTTAGCATTAAAATCAAACATATCAATACTTTCATCAACACACTGATCATCAGAATTTAAGAAATCATTTGCAGACGCAAATAAGTCATCAAAATCAATTTTAGAGGATTGAGGTGTCTTAGAAAAGTTAGAACACTTTTGAGATTCAACTTTGAAAACAGTGTTCTTTATTACATTTGAAAATACAGTTTGTTCAATGGTAGCCAAGATTCTTTCATTAGATAAAACATTTTCAAGTTCAATTATTTTGCTTTCTAAGATATGTGGAGGAACATAAATTTTTTGCTTTTACAGGTTTTGCCTCCAACTCAGTAACGGAATAGCTTGCAAAATAATCATTTGAAAGATATTTTGGCTGTTCTGAAAGATAAATATCATTCAACTTTTGATAGCAGAATGGTAGTTTCATTTTCTTTAAATCCTTTCTTTTCTCATCTTCTTTTGCCTCAACCTCATCAGATGACTTGGTAACAAATTTGGGTTTTAAATGACGATATTTACCAGCAGCAAAAAGTAAATCAAAATTATACAATGTTGGTTGTTTTCTGATGGCTTTCTTTAAGTAATGGGGATTTTCATAACCGAGTCCCTATTTCTCTTTAAAATCAGCCTCTTCATTAGGTTTGGTTAGAAAAATAGTTTGATTTGTTTGGCCTCGTGCATAAAGTTTAGCTTCCAGTCCATTTACCTTTTTCTATAATGTCTTGTTTTCTACCTGTAAAATATGAGCTTTTAGAACACATTCATGCTTCTCAAGATCAAACTTAGATAGTTTAGATTCAAAATCAGAAATCTTACTTTCAAAACAATCTTTTTCTTGTTTAAAAATAAAAACAAATTTGTTCAGAGAGTCAATCAAATCTTTGTTCCCAACAAGTTCCTTGTTATGTTAAAAGATCTTATGACTTTTCTTCGCAACTCTGTTCTTTTCCTTTTTCAGGTTTGATTGTAGGTATTGAAGTTCAATCATCATAGCTTCCATTTTACTCATAAAATCAGATTCAGATAGATTTAGTACCTCATCAACTGTCTCCTCATCAGAATCATCATACTTTACAGTGTCGTCCATCAAGCACATGTGTGTTGTCTCCTCTCTTTCTTCCTCATCTGAATAATCCAACCAGAACTCATCTTCAGCCATCAATGCCTGGCCAGCCTCTTGCTGTTTAGCCAAGAGCATCTTGTTCTTATAATATTATGAGTTTCTGACTTCAGGCTTTCTACAATCGTTGGCGTAGTGACCAATCTTGCCACAGTTGTAGCATTTGATCAGGTCATCATTCTTCTTTTCAGCACCACTATAATCATTCAGATATTTCTTTTTATCATCTAGCTTTCTTTCCACATACTTATTCTCCTCAGAACTCTGTCTTTCAACTCTTTCCCGATGCTCATGATTCTTTGACCCCGAAGTTGAATACCTCTGTGAATTTGACCCCGGTTTCTTGTAGAATTGTTTATGAAAAGCTCGGGTCAGTAGCAACATAGCTTCCTTGAGGTTCTCCCCATCATCACTGTCATAATTAGAACTAGAATCATCTGAGCTAGGGAGCACAATCTTCTTCTTCTTTTTCTTCTCTTTCTTTTCTGTCTCTTTCTTACCAGCTACCAGTGAAATGGCGTCAGCTGGTTTCTCAGATTTATTCTTCTCAACCCTTTTAACTTATACCTCCTCTTCATTTGGACTTAATGTCTCATAAACTTCGTGGAGGGGTATGTCACTCAAGTCCTTCATTTGTTTCATCCTACGAGTGTGCTTCTTCCACTCGGGTTGTAGAATGCTAAAGAACTTGACGTTGTTCTCAATTTGCTTCTTCTTGACCTTGTTCTTTGAAAGCTCGTTTAACAGAAGAACAAATCGTTCATATGTATCCTCCAAAATCTTATTCTCTTTTGCTTTAAACTCCTCATAACTGTTGATGCAATTTGCTACTTTCATTTTATTTCCTACTTTAGAACCCATCATCATCTTTTGCAACTGATCGCACATCTTTTTAGCATTTGCATTGTAGCTGTCAATCTTGATGTATATTTCATTCGGAATACTCTGAAGAAGAAGAGATATGGCTTGTTTGTCAGCTTTGAATCTGCTCTTTTGCTTGTCAGTGTACTAGGCAAAATCCTTTGGAACAGTCTTTGTTTTTCTCACCTTGTCCTCATCTCCATCCTCACTATCTGAAGATTCATCATCCGGTATCTCAATGGTAGTAGGAATCATTGGACCTTCAGTAATGGATAGCAAAATGTTTTCCCCATTTGCGTGACGTTCAACAAAATCGAGAAAGCGATCCTTCCACTGTTCATATTCTCCCTTGACTAGAACAGGAGGCTTGACATCTGTACCGATCGAGAGAGAGTCCTTTGAAGTCATCCTGTTGTTAGAAATATTCAATAAAAAACTTGAAAAATGATCGTTAGTCCAATCTGAAATCACAAAAATACAGAAAACTTGATAGAAAAACATCTATAAATTTTTCAAAAATCTACAAGTATGGAATTCGCAAGCTACACAGAAGTACAAGGAATTCGCAAATCACTGTGATACACACAGAACTCGTATGCTACACACACCTCAGAATTCGTACAGAAACAAACTTCAGAATTCGCAAGTAAAGAAATTAGAATTCGCAAGATAGAAACTCACGAATTCAACACTTAGAAATATTTAAACACTTTTCGTAAGAACCCAAAGAATTTGTAATATACTCTTCTGCGAATTCTAAGGAATTCGCATGTGAGCCTTATGTGAAATCTATCCTTGAAATACTTCAGAAAACTTTTCGCAAACACCAATGATACGAATTCTACACTCAGAAATTAATTTGCAAAAGGAATTCGTATCAATCACTAATGCGAATTCTTTCCTGCTAATCCTTTCCTTAAAAAAAATTCACACAACTTTTCGTAGACAAGACTACTACGAATTCTGATCAATTCGCAAGTAAAACCGTGCGAATTCTGAAGAATTCTCATCAATCACTAATGCGAATTCTACGAAATTCGCATATAACACACTTGCGAATTCTACATTTATGAATTTCCAGAATTATGCGAAAACTAATGTAAATCTGCGAAATCTTCAATATTTCTGAGAGATCTTGATCAATCTGCGAGTTCTTCAGAAGATCTGCGAGTTCTTGAGATCTCGTAAAAAAAATACTCACTGATTCCTTCAAAAATCCATCTAAACTCCAAATTTCGATCTGAGACTATGACACTTTGTTCAACAATACATCATTGAGCCTAATTCGACCAACGAATTTTGTTATTCCTAGATTCTAGTTCCTAAACACAATTAATCAAACACAAAACAAGATTTCAATCAAATTACCTGTTTGATTTCACTTCAAATTCAAGATTACAAACTTTCTCTCTCTAGAACTCTCTCTCTCTCAACAGATTTTGTCTCTCTAAAAATACAACTGAATAATACGCTTTGTTTCTGTTGACTTACTTACGAAATACAAAGAATACAAGACTATTTATACCAACACCTAATACAAGGAAAATAAAATACAAAAACAAATACAAAGACACTTTGACTTTTATTACAAAAGACTTTGACTTTAATGAGATTTGACTTTTTTTCAGCTTTGACTTTCTTGACCTTTGACCTTCAGTCTTCTTGATCTTGTATCCAACAGATTTATGCTCTAACAATCTCCCCCTTTGGATTCAAGATCACTGTTGAAAGATCTAGCAATTCAGTCTTCACTTTTTAAGGTCTGTCAGTACAATCTCCCCTTTTTCTTTGACTGTATTCTTTCCAAAAACTGTCTTCAAACGATTAACAATATCCCCAAAACTTTCACAAGACACTTTCAGACTTTGGAAAGAAATTATCTTCAGAATCAGCTCAGTTTGCTTTAGCAAATAATCTTTAAAGAAAATTTCCTCAAATCTTCTGAAATTCTTTGATCTTCTTCGAATCTTTACTTTTGAATCTTCTGAATAAGACATTTCGGAAAATCTTCTCTCAAAACTTTATCATATCTTAATATCATCTCCCCCTTTTTGATGATTTGAGCATCTATATCATCAAAACTTTTCTCCCAAGAAATGTCTTTGACCATTCTGATCTGTCAATCTGAGCCTCTGATTTTGTGATCCATAGCCAAGTATTCATCTAGATCTTTTCAAATCTAGACAAAAAAAGAACATGTAACTCCTGAATCAACAAATGAATCAGTTAAAATGCCTGTCAGTAACACGAAGTCACTGTGTGTAACGAATACACAATATAAATGAGCTTTTTGATGTTCACTCCCCAGGGCTTCCATACAATCATCGAAACACCACAAAGGAAATTTCTATGAATGTTATGACAAGAAAACAAATTCCTTGTGTGTTCGTGCACGTGTAGAGAGAATTAAGCACGAATGATTGCTTTATTAAGGCTCAAAATTGTGTAAACCACTGAGACAACAGTAGACAAACACATACTCAATATGCATGATTGAAGTGCGAAGGTGGGGCAGACTTCCTTCTTTTTCAATATCCAAATTTTCCAAATGAAAACCAGATAGATAATATGTTGCGTCCCCAGAAAAATATGAAACTTTTTTCTTTTTGAGAAGAAAATGAGTGGTTCCTGAGGTTTAGACAAGAGTTGGCATGGGCTATTTGCCTGTTTCAATAAAGTTCACCAAAGTGTTGTGAAAACGGTAGTAATGTCGCTGCCCGGCTCAGAAAGTAGTTGGTGCAGAGTTTGATATTCTTTTACTCTGATCTCACACCCTCTTTCTTTTAATCATTAAACGCACATCTAACCAAACTCTCTTTTACATTTTACCTCATCACACATCCCACACTCATTTTATTTAGACTCTTCACACTCAATCACTAAAGGATTAACTTCTTGGGTAGGAAACACTGGTTAACGTGAGTCCATAGAAGTTCAGTTAATTCGTAGCACAAAGAACCCATATTTCCTATAAAAGCATAATGTTGCTCAGATGATTTAACTTTATCAGTAAAAACTCATACACAAATGTCAGATGAATGTATGCTCAGAATATAATCATGAAGATATGAGCATGTTAAAACATGGAAGTATTTTCAAACAAGTATATTGAATGAATGAATATAAATGCAAAAGACTTGTTTGAAAATCTGACATTGTATGAAAATGATCAGAAATGAATGATATAACAATCAAAGCTTATGGTCAAGAATAATGGATATGTGTCTATACGAAACAAAAAATATAGACATTCTTGAAATGAACACTTCGAAATGAAATAACGCTAAAAATTCTTTGAAGTACAAGCGGGGTGTCTTACCATCGAAAAAATTGGTTACAATATGAGACATGGTAAGATCATTTTGAACAAAGTCAAACCGATGTGTGTGAATACTTGAAAGTATATAGAAAAGACAATACACAAGTATTAATCTTTGGATAACACACGGTTTGTTTATCAATGAAGCATAAAAATAAAATGAAAACATTTAAAATCACACTTCCAAATTATAAAATCTGTTTAAGAATCGGGAAGTGGTTTGAACGTTTAAGAACATATTTTCTATATCTGAAAGTTGTCCTTCTTTCAGATATATTTGAGATTAAGATAAGAAATTTACCTTTTCGCTCAATCTTAATACTCATAAAGTCAGCTGAAGTCAAAAATGATATGATCGTGTCATCCTCTCGCATCCTGCATAAGTCTCAAAGTCTAATCAAAATTTATTCACAAAATTTATTCAAATGTAAATGACATAAAGCAATAAAACGATTAAAGTACGAGTTGTGATCTGAAATAATCAGAAATCATAGTCTTACTCCTTTTGACTTGACTTATATGCTCCCCCAAAATCATGCATCACAAAAAAATTTGTCAGTTAAGTAAAATGCAGAAATTAGTTATGCTCCCCCTCAAATGAATGTAGATCATCTAAAATCTTCTCTTACTCCCCCTGAGATCATGAGCAAACAATTAAAGTGCAGATATCCTTCAGACATAAAGATAAAGAAAAATGATGAAAAAATAACAATACGTAACTTTATTAGGTAACAACCGATTATGTCTTAAGATTTAACATACCAAGCTTAGAGACAAGAAAATTAAATCTCTTTTCATCTAATGGTTTGGTAAATAAATCTGCAAGTTGATAATCTGTTTTTACAAAATAAAGTTCAATTGTTCCTTTTTCTACATTATCTTTAATAAAATTATACCTGACGTCAATGTGTTTGGTTTTCGTATGCTGGACAGGATTAGCAGAAATGGCAATTGCATTCTTCGAGTCACAATATATTGGAATTTTTTCGAACTTGAATCCATAGTCTCTTAGCTGTGTTCGCATCCACAAGACTTGAGAGCAGCAACTGGTAGCAGCTACGTACTCTGCTTCAGCAGTCGATGTGGAAACGCGTAATTGTTTCTTTGATGCCCAGCTAACGAGCTTGTCTCTAAGAAATTGAACGTGACCAGAAGTACTCTTTCTGTCCAACATGCAACCTGCATGATCTGCTTCTGAATAGGCAGTCAGTTGAAACCCTGTGTCCTTAGGATACCACAGACCAAGGTCTGCAGTCCCCTTCAGATATCTAAAGATCCGTTTGACAGCAGCCAAATGGGATTCTTTAGGAGCAGCCTGATATCTAGAACATAAGCATGTTGAAAACATAATATCTGGTCTACTATATGTAAGATACATTAACGATCCTATCATACCTCTATAAGTTCTAACATCAACACTTTTACCCGAAGGATCAGTGCTAATTTTAGTACCTGGTGCCATCGGGGTTCCAATTGGTTTACAATTTTCCATTTTGTACTTCCGAAGAATATCCAAATTATACTTAGATTGGTTAATGAAAATCCCCGTAGAAAATTGTTTAACTTGTAATCCGAGAAAGAAATTCATCTCTCCCATCATACTCATTTGAAAACGTGACACCATGAGGTTAGAAAAGTTTTTGCAAAATTTTGGATTTGTAGAACCAAATATTATATCATCAACATAAATCTGAATAAGAATAATATCACCTTTTTCCATTTTGATGAATAAAGTGGTATCAACCTTACCTTTAAAAAAAACGGACTTGACCAAGAATTTA
The DNA here is from genome assembly GCA_954870635.1 of Arctium minus. Taxonomy (NCBI): domain Eukaryota; kingdom Viridiplantae; phylum Streptophyta; class Magnoliopsida; order Asterales; family Asteraceae; genus Arctium; species Arctium minus. The sequence continues at coordinate 78,907,491 of OX941082.1, forward strand.
GATAAAACGTCATACCATGCTCGAGGGGCTTGTTTTAAACCATAGAGGGATTTGTCCAAGATATAAACATGATCTGGCTTCTCTGGATTGACGAACCCTTCTAGTTGAGACACGTACACTTCCTCTTTAAGAATGCCATTCAGAAAGGCTGTTTTCACATCCATCTGAAAGACTGTGAAATTCTTATGAGCTGCGTAGGCTAGAAACATGCGGATTGCTTCTATACGCGCTACTGTAGCATACGTCTCATCGTAGTCTATGCCTTCCTCTTGCTGGTAACCTTTGGCAACAAGTCTAGCTTTGTTCCTTATGACGATACCATCTTCATCCTTTTTATTCTTGAATACCCATTTTAGTTCCTATCACTGTTTTACCTTCTGGTTTTGGAACTAATCTCCAAACCTTTAGGGCTTCAAACTGATTGATTTCTTCTTGCGTAGCAGATACCCAGTCCGAATCAGCAAGAGCCTCTGATACTCGCGTTGGCTCAATCTTACTGAGAAATGAGTCATGCATACATTGATTAAGATTCGCTGACCTCGTTTGTACAGGCTTGTTGAGATCTCCAATTACTTGATGTAAAGGATGCTCTTTGGTCCAGCGATGCGCATGAGGGAGAGGAGTAGATACTGATTGAACATGATCATCATCAAGAAATCCACTATCAGAATCTTCAGTTTGAATAACAGGATGGTGGTTTGCAGTTGAAGTTTCAGGTGCAGAAGCATCAGTTGGAACAACAGATTGTGGCTGTTGAGTTGACAGTGTGTTACACCCAACTGAAACTATTACTTCTGGCTCAGCATCTGCTTGTGCATCTTCAACTGTAGGAGTAACAGTAGGAATGTGAGTTTCTGACTGAACGGGGGATACAAGTTCAGTTATAACTTCTGAAGTGACTGGATGATTGCAACTTGTGTCTTCAGACCTGTCAGTCACAGCAGATTTATGCAAATTAGATCCTAGAAACTCATCATAAAAGAATTCAAATAACAAATCTAAATCAGATAAATGTGAAATAGATGTAGAAGCGTTATTCGAATTATTCGCTGTAGAAGCATGTTCTGGACTGATCTGCCCAGATGCTAATACTCCAGTGATCACGGGTTCTGAACTGAGTTGTTCAGAAGCCATATCTTCATCGAATGTTACATTAACTCTCTCGACAACTGTCTTTGACTTCTTCAGATAAACACGATATGCTGCCGATGTTGAAGAATAACCAATGGAGATACCGTCGTCCGCCTTAGCACTGAATTTATTCAGACTCTCTTTGTCGTTAAGCACAAAACATTTACACCCAAATATGTGAAAATACTTGATTGTTGTTGTTCTGTTGTTGATCAGCTCATATGGAGTCTTTTGAAAACGACGGTGTATCATGGATCGATTTTGAGTATGGCATGCAGTCGACACACCTTCTGCCCACAAGAATAGAGGTAAGTCTGATTGGCTAAGCATAGTCCGAGCGGCCTCGACTGGCGTCCGATTTCGCCTTTCTACTACTCCATTTTGTTCAGGCGTTCTAGCAGCAGAATACTGATGTGAAATCCCGACTGATTCAAGATATTCATCAACAATCTTGTTCTTGAACTCTGTGTCGTTGTCAGTTCGCAGAAACTTGACTTGTCGCTGCATTTTCACCTGGGTCGTCTTTAAGAAAGTAATGAGAACTTCGGGCGTCTCATCTTTTGATCGAAGAAATTTGACCCATGTGTATCTTGAGTAAGCATCCACAATAACCAACACGTATTTCTTTCCACCCAAACTCTGAGTTCTCATTGGACCACACAAATCCATATGTAACAATTCTAACGGAGAACAAGTGCTTGGTTCAGGTTTCGGTTTATGCGGAGCTCTCTTCATCTTACCCTTCTCACGTGCAGCACATAAGTGTTCTTTGTCGTATTTCAGCTCAGGATGTCCTTTTACCAATTTCCCACTAACCAGCTTGTTGATATAACGAAAGTTCAAGTGAGATAAACGTCTGTGCCAGAGCCAAATTTGCTGCAATGAAGCCTTTGTCATCAAGCAAACTTGATTGTCATTCTGTACCTTTCGATTTCCGACTACGAGTTCATTGCCATCTTCCGTACGAACCGAACATCTCTTAGCTTTGAAGTTGACCTCTAACCCTTTATCACAGAATTGACCAATGCTGAATAAGTTGTGCCCCAAGCCTTCGACATAACTCACTTTACTGATCGTTATGTTGTCTTGTATAATGTCACCATATCCTAAGATAGGTGAAAGCTGATCGTTTCCAAATCTGACATTTCCACTGAATTTCTCTGTATAGTTAGACAATAAAGCTTTTTGCCCAGTCATATGCTTAGAACATCCACTGTCCAAGTACCACATATGTCGGGTCTGCAAGAGAAATCAGGAGACAATAGATTTAGGTACCCATTTAAAAACGGGCCCTAACAGATTAGCACAAGATTTTGGTATCCACTTGAAAATGGACCCTTTGTTCTTTTGAAAACCTTTAAAAATATTTGATCTTGAAGAATACACATGATAAGATCCTAACCAATCAGAAGAATTATGAGAGTAAGCAAAATCATTTCTCCGATAATAATAAGATGTAGTAGAAATAGGAGATAATAGAATCAATTGCGTTATTGAATACCGCTTGTAAGAAGTTACTAGGTTTTGTTTATTTGAAGCAAATTGATTAACTACATCAGTATCACTACTAACTGATCTATTACAAGAGTTATCAGAAACTGATTCAGCTTTCTCATCATCCTTCCTTTTTGGTCGCCATTCAGTTCGAGCTTTCGACCTTTTCTTGCTTACATCTGAAACAAAAGATTTAGATTTATTAGGAAAAGCATATTTCTGAGACTGAGTTTTCTTTTGTGTACCAGTGTGTTTATGTTTCTGTAATCGCAGTTTCTTATGTTTCTTACCTTGAGAATAATAATCAGCAGTTACAAAAACCGATTCACCAACCTTAGTTGATGATTTAACAGTTTTAAGAACACTTGGTAACACCTTTTCATTTAAAATACAAGTAGAATGATCAGGAAGAATAGCATTAAAGTCAAACATATCAATTTCGTCTATGTACCCATCATCAGAATTAAGAAAATCATTTGCAGACTCAAATAAGTCATCAAAGTTATCAGACGAAGTTTGAGATGCCTTAGAAACTTTAAAACACTTTGTAGATGTAGATTGAAAAACCGTGTTCTTTAAAACTGTAGAAAATACACTTTGTTGAATATCAACCAAAAGTTTTTCATCAGATAAAACATTTTCCAACTCAACTATTTTGCTTTCAAGAATGAGTGGAGGAACATAAACCTTTGTACTTGGAGGTTTTGCCTTTATCTCAGAAACATAATAACTAGCAAAATAATCATTTTAAAGAACTTTTGGTGTTTCTAAAAGATAACTATCATTTAACTTTCCATAGTTAAATGGTAGTTGCATTTTCTTTACAGTCTTTCTATTTTCAGTTTCTTTGGTCTCAACTTCTTCCGGTAATTTGGTAACAAATTTGGGTTTTAAATGAGTATGTTTACCAGCACAAGCAAGAAAATCAAAATTATATAATGCTGGTTGTTTTCTGATGGCTTTCTTTAAGTAATGGGGGTTTCTAAAACCATGTCCCCATTTTTCCTTAATATCAGCCTCTTCATCAGGTGCATTAAGAAAAATGGTTTGATCTGTTTGTCCTCTTGCGTAAAGTTTGACTTCCAGACCATTTACCTTCTTATTCAAAAGCTTGTTTTCAACCTGAAGTTTATGAATAGTTAGTGCAGATTCTTTCTTCTCAAACTCATACTTAGAAAATTTAACTTCAAAATCAGAAATCTTCTTTTCAAAACAATCTACTTGAAATTTAGAATCAGAAGCAGACTTGCGTAAAGAATCAATTAGATCTTTGTTCCCAATAAGAGACTTATTAAGTTCAAAGATCTTATTGTTTCTTTTAGGAACTCTGTCTTTTTCTTTCTTCAGTTTTACTTGAAGATCATTAAGCTCAACCATCATAGCTTTCATTTTGGTTACAAAATCTTTTTCAGTTAAGTTTAATACCTTATCAGCTGTCTCGTCATCTGACTCATCATACTTCACTTCTTTTCCCATAAGACAGAGATGAGCAGTTTCTTCCTTCTCTTCCTCTTCACCTTCTGAATGATCCAGCCAAAATTCGTCCTCAGTCATTAAAGTTATGCCCGCTTCTTGTTGTTTGGCATGTAGCAGTTGTTCTGATAGTACTGAGAATTACGAACTTTTGGCTTTCTACAATCTTTTGCAAAATGTCCAATCTTGCCACAGTTGTAGCATTTGACTGGATCACTTGTTGGCTTATCATCAACAGTGTAATCATTCACGAACTTCTTCCTTTCTTCCGGCTTCCTTTCCATATACCGGTTCTCTTCATGTCGCTTTCCTTCAACTCTTTCTCGATACTCATGATTCTTGGAACTTGATGAAGAGTACCTCTGTGAGTTAGATCCCGGCTTCTTGTAAAACTTTTTCTGGAATGCACGGGTCAATAGCAACATAGCCTGTTTGAGGCTTTCTCCATCATCTCCATTTGATTCAGATTCTGACTCAGAACTTGTAAGAACTTTCTTCTTTTTCTTCTTCTCTTTCTTTTCTTTCTTTTTCTCTCCGGCTACCAATGCAATAGGATCGGAAACTTTTTCTGCCTTCTTTTTCTCAGCTCTTTTCTCTTCTACTTCTTCTTCATTTTGCCTCAGAGTCTCGTAAACCTCATGTAATGGAATGTCATTCAGATCCTTCATCTGCTTCATCCTACGTGTATGCTTCTTCCATTATGGCTGTAGGATACTCAGAAATTTGACATTGTTCTCAAGCTGCTTCTTTTTGATTTTGTTCTTTGACAATTCATTTAACAGCAAGACAAACCATTCATAGGTATCTTCTAAGCTCTCATTCTCTTTGGCTTTGAATTCCTCATAACTGTTAATGCAGTTAGCCACTTTCATCTGATTCCCTACTTTGGATCCCATCATCATTTTCTGCAACTGATCCCACATCTTCTTAGCATTTCCCTTGTAGCTGTCTATTTTGACGTAGATGACATTCGGGATACTTTGAAGAAGAAGATATCTTTCTTGCTTGTCTGCTTTGAAACGACTCTTTTGCTCTTCAGAATACTGGGCATATTCAACTGGAACTGTTTTCATCTTCTGTTCTCTTTCCTCAGTACCATCTTCACTATCAGATGAGTCATCATCTGGTATTTGAACTGTGATTGGTACCATTGGACCTTCTGTAATTGATAGCAGAATGTTTTCTCCAATTGCATGTCTGTCTATAAAATCAAGGAATTTGTCTTTCCACTGTTCGTACTCTCCTTTGAACAGAACAGGAGGCTTGACATCAGTGCCAATGGAAAGAGCATCTTTGGAAGTCATCATGTTTAAACCTGTTTGAAAAATATATGCAATAAGAAACTAGAAACTGATCGTTAGTCCAAATGAAAGAATCAAGAAAATACAGAGAACTTGAAATATAAAATCAGAAATTTTGATCACAACCAGAAATATGTCCCCCTTCGCAGACTTAGCACGGGGGTCCCGCTAATTTGTCTAAGTCCTCCACACTTTGCGCTTCAAGTGCGATGCGCAAACTTTTACTTTGTGTTCCAAGTATGATGCGCAAACCTTTACTTTGCGGTTCAAGTGGGAAGCGCAAACCCTTACTTTGCGGTTCAATAGGGAAGCGCAAACCCTTACTTTGCGGTTCAAGTGGGAAGCACAAACCCTTACTTTGCGATTCAAGAGGCAAACGTAAACCACAACTTTGCATTTGTAGTTACAGACGCAAAGCTCGCTTCTCGGTTCTCGTTGAAGACGCAAACATCACTTTGCGTTTCTCATTGAATACGCGAACCTCTGAAGAACTTACACAAAACTTGATGAATGAAACGCAAACTTTGATGAACACGCGCAAACCTTGATGAACACGCGCAAACCTCTAAAATCGATCAAAATCACACCAAAAACTCATCCAGACCTAGAAATCTAACTCGAAACTTCAACAATTTGACCGTTTAAACAACTAGAACACAATCTTAACAACTAATTTCGATCAAATACACAAAAAACGTATAAATCGACTCAATTATAGTGCACAGGACTCGTGAACTTTGAAGTACACTAAAATCAAAATTAACGATCGATTACAGTGCAAATTGATCTAAAACTTATACAGACTCGATCGATAACACGTTTCTAACAAAACCTAATCATTTACAACTCCAAAAACACACTAAAATTCAAAATCCACTCTGGACATGAAGAACACAGTGTCGAACATTTTCTTGATTTGATTTCAATTTGGATCTGCTCTGATACCAATTGTTATTCCCAGATTCTAGTTCCTAAACACAATTAATCAAACACAAAACAAGATTTCAATCAAATTACGTGTTTGATTTCACTTCAAATTCAAGATTACAAACTTTCTCTCTCTAGAACTCTCTCTCTCTCTCTCTCTCAACATATTTCTCTCTCTAAAAATACAACTGAATAATACGCTTTGTTGGGAACTGAAGAATTGCACAAGTACAGCACAAGTAAAGTTAATGCTGCTAGAAGAAAATAGTTACTACTTCTAGTTAGTACTTCTGTGATTAATGTTGCTAGTTGCAGATTAGTGCTGCTCAACAAGTTTAGTACTGCTAGTTCAAAGTTAGTACTGCTTGAAGAGATTAATACTGCTGAGCATGGTTAGTACTGCTGGAGTTAATACTGCTCAGAGTATTAATGCTGCTGAAGAATAATGCTGCTTATGTGATAAAGAATTCGCATGGAAGGATGACAGCTGGATGGACTGAAGATATTCATGGAAGTTGGAGATAAAGATGGAAGTTTATATTGAAGATCTTTTTATGTTTAGTAATTATCTTTTATTCTTCAATATATGTATAGATTTGCTTAGAATAGCTAAGTAACTTTTGTGAAATTAATTAATTCTGAGTTTTTGTTTTAGAGAGAATCAACCTCAAGGCATAGTTCCTAATTCTAGAGAAGTAGAATTCGTCTTGAAAGAGCTTGTTCTTCAAGATTGAGGTTGTGTGTGTAATCTTGTAACTTCAACCATTCAATACAAGTTTACAAGTTGTTCATCAGATTTACTGTTTGTTTACTGTTTCATTAAATATCAAAGTGTTATTCCGCAAACTTCTTTGATATTGTTTCTGAGTATTTATAATTCTTGTTGAGAATTCGATCCTGACAAGTGGTATCAGAGCCAGTATTCTCAGAAACCTACATTCAAAATCACATCATCATGGCTAAAGGCTCAGAGTCTTCAAGCTCCGAAATTCCTACAGAGGTAACATCTAATCTTTGTTCTAAATCCTGTATTGAAACTGTTAAAAGGTACAGGGATCACAACCAGACAATGAGTGATGACCTTAAAAGATTAGAGAGAGATATAAAAGACTATGCAAAAATTGTTGAGAGTTTTGAGGAACAGATTAAGAGTTTCCAAGCCAATGAACTCCAACACTCATATGACACCAACTACTGGAAGTGGGAGAAAGATCAGTATGAGTTGAAGCTGAAACATAAAGAAGAGGAGAATGAGAAAATAAATAGTGAGTTTGAGAAAGCCAAGCTTGATATTGAGAAATTTTCCAATGCTTCAAAAGCAATGGACTCTTTGCTCCAAACTCAAATCCATGACAAACTTAGAAGAGGAATAGGCTATAATACCACACCACCACCATACAACAACAATTACATCCCTCCTATATCAGACTTGCTAGAGACCAAGAATAGGAAGGAATTGTCTGATGAAACCACTAAGGTAGATCCATTAGACAAAGTGGTGGTTGAAACAGACTCTGAAGAAGAAAACTCAAATGATAAGAGTAAGGAGAACACTGTGAGTGGTGAGATTCCCCTAGAAAATCACATTATCACCAATGAGGGATGTGGAAAAACTTGGGTCAAATCTAAGGACATAGAGAAGACAGAGGGAAAGTCTGGTAAGGTCCATTACAAACAGACCACAGTTGTGAATCCTGTCCCTTGCAAGCAGTGTACATGCAATAAATCTGAGCCCCAAAAACATGATAAACCAAGGGGAAATCAGAGAAACTGGAATAATCAGTGGGCACAAAAACAAGGGATTGATCTGTGTAAAATCAACAGACCAAAACCTTGTTTTATCTGTGGAAAATTGAATCATCTTGCCAAATACTGTTATTTCAATCTGTCAGGATCGAATTCTCAACAAGAATTAATTCTCAGAAACAATATCAAAGAAGTTTGCGGAATAACACTTTGATATTTAATCAAACAGAAAATCAAAACAGAATATAATCAACAAACTGTAAACTTGTATTGAATGCTTTGAAGTTACAAGATTACTCACTCAACCTCAATATTGATGAACAGGCTCACCAATACGAATTCTACTTCTCTAGAATTAGGATCTATGCCTTGAGGTTGATTTTCTTTCTAAAAGAATAAAAACAAAAGTTAACTCATTATTCTAAACTATACAATATATATACTGAATACAAAGATAATTACAATAAATAAAATATCTTCAGTATATCTTCCATGTATATCTCTAAGCTTCCATAATCTTCAGATTATCCAGCTGTCATTCTTTCCATCCGAATCTCTTTAGCAGCACTAACCATGATCAGCAGCATTAACTTCTTCTAGCAGCATTAACTACTAAGCAGCACCAACTACTAGCAGTACTAACTAGCTAAGCAGTACTAACTTTGTTCAAGCAACACTAACTATGACTAGCATTATTAATAGTACTAGCAGTAGTAACACTCAGCAGTATTAACCTTTAAGTTTTCTAGCAGTAGTAACTTTGAACCAGCAGCATTAACCATACTTGATGAATTCTTCAGTTTCCAACAATCTCCCCCTAACTTGACTTTTAGGAAGAGAAGTCAAGTTCTTCAGAATTAATCTTCAAGATGCTCCCAAAACTCTATTATGGCCTAAATTCCAGTGTTTGCATCCAATCCCAAACTCTGATTGATGGTTCTTTGAATCAAGTATTTAGCCATTTCTGAATCTGGAACACATCTTAACTTTTTCTTCAGCATGGCATGTAGCTTCAATCTGCTATGATTGTACACTCTATCCACTAGGAAGTATTCAGTGTGATTTAAATCCAAAGTCACTGTATATACTCCACTAATTTCATATAGAGTCCAACTGTTGACCAACTTGAATACATCCTTGATCATATGCTTTACTTCTTCAGGTTTGAACATCATACACAGATACTCCATTACCAGTTTTGTAATTGAAATTCCTGGAGCCTTTAGAATATCTGCATACAAATTCATTCCTATCTCAAACATCTCTTCAAGATCTGATCTAGGGCATGTTCTGACAATTTTTGCCCATGTGTTGAACACTTCATACTTTTCATCCTTTCTTTTCAGCCTTATGTATTCCTTTCCATCCACTGTCAATGTATCCCAGAGAATGACCTTAGGAGGCTTAACTCCTACAGGTTCTGCTGAAATTGGTTCAGGCACTTTGTCCATCACTACCATATACAAATTTACATCATCAGTGTTAGATAGCTCTGTCTGTTTAGATGACTCAGGTGCCCCTTCTTCTTCAGCAACCTTATCAGCCTCTTCTTCAGATACTCTAGGCTTTCTGATTGGCTTTCTCCTTGCCATCATTTTTGTTCTCTTTAAAGTCCTTAGACTTTCTTAGGAGGTGTTTCTTGCTCATCTGGAAATGGCTTTTGACAATCAAAGTCATTACTTTCTTTTATTCTCTTCTCCATCTCCACCCTAGCAGTTTCACTTCCCTGAAGCTTTAACATCTCTGAATCATAGAGCTCTTTGATCTTCTCAAAAGACATTTTGAAGAACATCTCCTTTTTGACTCCTACAACACCTTTGAGAAATATAATCATCTTGTTTCTCTCTTGGGTACCTAGGAATGTCTTTGAGGGTCTTCTCTTCTTTGCAACTGTTTTCACCACAGATTTCTTCATACTTGCAGCTTTCTTCTGTGCAATTTCAGTTGCCATACTCTGTTGATAAGCTTCATTCAGTTCAGCAGCTAGAGCTTTTGCCATTTCCCTGTCCTTTTCCATCTGAACTCTTTCTTCTTTTTCAATATCCTCCTGCATCTTTTTAGCTAGGGCTTCATCTGATTCAACCAACCTTTGCTTTTTGATTGGTTGATCAGATTCTACCATCTTTGCTTTTCCTTTGTCTTTGCTCATTGCCTTCTTACTGTTATCTTTCTTGATCACTTCACCTTGTTCTTTTATGATTACACCTTTGGTCTTTGAAGTGACCTTGGGAGTATCATTCTTGGCTTTTAGTAAGGTTTCTGCAATCTCAAGATCTGTTAACACTTCTTTCACAGTTTCTGCTGCTTTATTAATGTCAGCAGTAGTAACTGTTTCTTCTTGCTGCTCCCCCTGAACATCAACTTTCTCTCCATCAAGCTCCCCCTTTCTTGTGGCTTCTTCCATGTTGATCTCCCCCTTTTTGGGAGCATCATCCTCAGTTGGCCTTCTCCTTAATTGGAATTGCTTTCTCTTCTTCCTTTGTACCAGACTAACCACCATCCTCTTCAGCTTAGCAATCTGTTCTTGTTGTGACAGAATTACTAGCTTCATTTCTTCAATTTCTTTGCCTTGTTTGAGAACATCTTGATTGATGTTCCCCATTGTTTCCATCAATTCATCGTACGTATATCTGTCCTCACCCTCTCCAGAAGTGTTACCCTCCTTTGAAGGATCATTGGATCTTTTATTTGTAGAAGTCTTCTGCCTTGCAGAGGCACTATCCACCCCTGTGGTTTCTTGGCACCAGGGACCTTCAAATGATTGCTCATTCAAAGTTGCTATGGGGGAGGTCTTATTGATGTTACCACTTTCCTCCTCTGTACTAGCAGGAGTAGTGGCAGCCTCATCACCCATATGCTCTACCTCCTCCTCAGAGAGCACCTCCTTTGGGTTGGGAGACACCCGTGTGGTTTCCCTTTGGATATTCTCTAGGGGAGAATTCTCCCTTAGAGGGCTTATAGGCTTAGTGGGTAATGGTACAAGAAGGGAAGGAGCCTTCTTTACCTGTTTTCTCTTGTAAGTTTGGGTGATGGGAGAGGTTGGTTTTTCAAGAAGGGACTGGGGAATTGATTTTGAGAGGGAAGGTTGGGCTTGGCTAGCAGTGGGTTGGTCTAATGGGGGCCTTGACCCTGCTGCCATACCTTCATTGGTTTGGGACACCACCATCATTGTAGAGAACAATGGGGTGTCAACTCCTTCAGAGTCCCCAGCAGATCTTCTCATATTTGAGAACACCTTGCCTTTGGGGGGTTTAGGTACATATACCCCAACAGGTTGAGGTATATCCGTCAATTCATGAGTAATGATTTCTTGAACAAACCTGGGATACATAAAGAAGCTCTTTTTGTTTCCCATGTTTGAGACAAGATCACTGAAAATCTTTTTAGAAAAATTGTACTTTCTGGCAGTGGCCAAGCACACCAAAGCATAAGCAATAGTGCTGCTGAACTCACTCCATCCAGTAGTCTTTTTGGAGATACAATGCATAAGAGTATGGACAAAGAAACGCCATTGGGGTGAGAATTTTGCTTTAGAAAATTTGAACACTCCCAATGGGCCTCCATACCCCATTCTTGTAAGGTTTGAAAACAGTTCATCATTTGGGATAGAGGTTATACCAGAGGCATCGTCTAGACGTAGACTGATGCGAATAACCTCTTCAGTAACCGTGAGTGATTGATCACAGATTCTTGTCTTGATCATCTGCACACCATTCTCAACAACAATGGTTGCATTAGCCCAGAACTGCCTTTGATGCTCAATATAGATTGTAGGGGATATAGTAAGAGCATGAGCAATGTGGCTTGTCTTGAGGAAATCCACAATCTGATGAAATCCTGAATGTTAGGATCGAATTCTCAACAAGAATTAATTCTCAGAAACAATATCAAAGAAGTTTGCGGAATAACACTTTGATATTCAATGAAACAGTAAATCAACACAGAAAATATGAATCACAAACTGTAAGCTTTTATTGAATGCTTTGAAATTACAAGATTACTCACTCAACCTCAATATTGATGAACAGGCTCACCAATACGAATTCTACTTCTCTAGAATTAGGATCTATGCCTTGAGGTTGATTTTGTCTAAAAGAATGAAAAACAAAAGTTATCTAACTATTCTAAACAATACAATATATATACTGAATACAAAGATAATTACAATAAATAAAATATCTTCAGTATATCTTCTATATCTTCTATGTATATCTCTAAGCTTCCATGTATATCCTTTCATACGAATCTTCATCATATAAGCAGTATTAATCTTCAGCAGCATTAACTTCCTTCTAGCAGCATTAACTACTAAGCAGTACTAACCACTAGCAGTACTAACTAGCTAAGCAGTACTAACTTTGTTCAAGCAGCACTAACTTTGACTAGCAGTATTAACTACTAGCAGTAGTAACACTCAGCAGTATTAACCTTTAAGTCTTCTAGCAGTATTAACTCTGAACCAACAGCATTAACCATACTTGAGTTTTTCTTCAGTTCCCAACAATCTCCCCCTAACTTGACTTTTAGGAAGAGAAGTCAAGTTCTTCAAATTTTCTGCAAGATGCTTTCAACACCTCAATTCATACTCCTAGATTAGGATCCAAACCCAAACTTTGATTAATGATTCTGCTAACCACAATCTTTGCCATTTCTGAATCTTTTGAACATGTAAGCTTTGCATTCAACATTGCTTGTAATTTGGCCTTGCTGTGATCATAGATTTTATCAACTAAGTAGTACTCATGATAAGCTCTGTCCACAGTGATGACATAGACTCCACACCTTTCAAATATCATCCAGTTTTCTATTCTTTGGAATTTATTCTGTAGATGCAAATCTCTGATCACATGTTGAACTTTGCTAGGGTCAAACATCATGCATAAGTACTCCATAGCTAATATGATTAAGCTCATTCCTTCTCTTCTAAATCTGATCTTGAACAACTTCTTATGAGTCTACCCCAAGTAGAGTACACTTCATATAGATCTCCCATTCTCTTAAGCCTGAAGTATTTCTTCCTTTGATCTTCCAAAGTATCCCAAAAGATAACTTCTGGAGCTTTCATAGAGATGGGATCAACTGAAACTGGTTCATCAGCTGTTGTAGTCATATAAAAATCAAGATTATATTGCTTATTGGATTGTTCTGGGTTCTTTACAGATTCAGTTGTAGAAGTAACTGAAGGTTCTGCTGTTTCTGCTGTTTCTTCAACTCTTGGCATTTTGTTCTGCTTCTTGGAGGCAATTGACTTCACCCTCTTCCCAGATGTAGCTTCTATACCAACACCTTCATGTTCTTCCTTCATCTCTTCAGTTTTATCTTTTGAAGGTGTGGTGTCCTCAGGGAATGGCTTTTGAATATTCAGGTCATGCCTTTCCTTCATTCTTCTGTCAGCCTCTTCCCTTTGGACTGAATCACCTTGAAGCTTAAGCATCTCTTTCTGATACAACTCCTTAATCTGAGTGTATGCCATGTTGGTGAATATCTCCCCCTTAACACCAATTGCACCTTTCAGGAAATTTATCATCTTTCTTCTTTCCTGATTGGCCAAAAATGTTTTGGAGGGTTGTCTCTTTTGCTTTTTGAATGGCATTCTTTGCTTAAAAACTTTCACAGAGCTTTTCTTGGCTTGAGCTGCTTCTTTGATGCTTTTCTGATATTCTGCATTCAACTTTCTAGCCATGATCTTTGCAAGCTCTCTATCCTTCTCTGATTGAAGTTGTTCTTCTTTTTCCATTTCAGCCTGAAGTAGCTTTGCCATTTCTTCATCCAACTCAATCTGACTCTTTTTCTTGGGAGGCAGTTCAGCTTCAACCATTTTCTCCTTTCCTTTGCCTTTTGTCTCCTTTGCCTTTTCTGTTGCCTTTTGTTGAACTTTTCCTTCATTGATGACTACTCCCTGGCCTTTTGAGTAGCCTCAGGAGTGTCATTCTTTGCTTTGACTAGTGTTTCTACAATTTCCATTTCTTCTACAGAAAGCCCTGTTACTGCTGCTTCAGCAGTATTAACAGTTTCTGCTGCTTCTTTTTCTGCCTCTTTCTCCCCCTCAACCTCAAATGCCCTCTCAGCTGGATTTGCTTTCTCTTTTTCAGCCTCTTTCTCCCCCTTGTTGGAAGCATCTTTATTAGTTGACCTCTTCTTTAAAACAAACTGTTTTCTTCTCTTCTTCTGTACAAGCTTTATCACCATCTTCTTTAATTTGGCAATCTGAACTTGTTGTGACAGAATTACTAGCTTCATTTCTTCAATTTCTTTGCCTTGTTTGAGAACATCTTGATTGATGTTCCCCATTGTTTCCATCAATTCATCGTACGTATATCTGTCCTCACCCTCTCCAGAAGTGTTACCCTCCTTTGAAGGATCATTGGATCTTTTATTTGTGGAAGTCTTCTGCCTTGTAGAGGCACTATCCACCCCTGTGGTTTCTTGGCACCAGGGACCTTCAAATGATTGCTCATTCAAAGTTGCCATGGGGGAGGTCTTATTGATGTTACCACTTTCCTCCTCTGTACTAGCAGGAGTAGTGGCAGCCTCATCACCCATATGCTCTACCTCCTCCTTAGAGAGCACCTCCTTTGGGTTGGGAGACACCCTTGTGGTTTCCCTTTGGATATTCTCTAGGGGAGAATTCTCCCTTAGAGGGCTTATAGGCTTAGTGGGTAATGGTACAAGAAGGGAAGGAGCCTTCTTTACCTGTTTTCTCTTGTAGGTTTGGGTGATGGGAGAGGTTGGTTTTTCAAGAAGGGACTGGGGAATTGATTTTGAGAGGGAAGTTTGGGCTTGGCTAGCAGTGGGTTGGTCTAATGGGGGCCTTGACCCTGCTGCCATACCTTCATTGGTTTGGGACACCACCATCATTGTAGAGAACAATGGGGTGTCAACTCCTTCAGAGTCCCCAGCAGATCTTCTCATATTTGAGAAAACCTTGCCTTTGGGGGGTTTAGGTACATATACCACAACAGGTTGAGGTATATCCGTCAATTGATTAGTAATAACTTCTTGAACAAACCTGGGATACATAAAGAAGCTCTTTTTGTTTCCCATGTTTGAGACAAGATCATTGAAAATCATTTTAGAAAAATTGTACTTTCTGGCAGTGGCCAAGCACACCAAAGCATAAGCAATAGTGCTGCTGAACTCACTCCATCCAGTAGTCTTTTTGGATATACAATGCATAAGAGTATGGACAAAGAAACGCCATTGGGGTGAGAATTTTGCTTTAGAAAATTTGAAAACACCCAATGGGCCTCCATACCCCATTCTTGTAAGAGTTGTAAACAGTTCATCATTTGGGATAGAAGTTATACCAGAGGCATCGTCTAGACGTAGACTGATGCGAATAACCTCTTCAGTAACTGTTAGTGATTGATCACAGATTCTTGTCTTGATCATTTGCACACCATTTTCCACAACAATGGTTGCATTAGCCCAGAACTGCCTTTGATGCTCAATGTAGATTGTAGGGGATACAGTAAGAGCATGAGCAATGTGGCTTGACTTGAGGAAATCCACAATCTGATGAAATCCTGAAGCTTGCTTTGGCTTTTGTAGCATCGCAATCTCGTTGTGCTCGTCGATGAACGTCATGGATGCCATTGATCTTAGTGAAAACTTGCCTGAAAACTTCGAACTTGAGAGAGAAAAGGTTTTGAGCGCAAGAGAACAGTATGCAAAGAGTCGTTATGAACTTTTAGGCGGGCAAAGAGTATTTATAGTATTCGGAATATAAGCAGTATTAACCTAGAGCAGTATTAACTACTAGCAGTATTAACTAACTAGCAGTATTAACTGAAAGCAGTATTAACCACTAGCAGTATTAACTGAAAGCAGTATTAACCACTAGCAGTATTAACTGAAAGCAGTATTAACCACTAGCAGTATTAACTGAAAGCAGTATTAACCACTAGCAGTATTAACTGAAAGCAGTATTAACCACTAGCAGTATTAACTGAAAGCAGTATTAACCACTAGCAGTATTAACTGAAAGCAGTATTAACCACTAGCAGTATTAACTGAAAGCAGTATTAACCACTAGCAGTATTAACTGAAAGCAGTATTAACCACTAGCAGTATTAACTATACTTACTCCTTTTAAACTTGCTAAACACTGAGTACTGCTATGCATATCCTGAAAAAGAAGATTAGTAACACCAAGAATAAAAATATACAGGTATAAAACCACTTTTTGAGAAGAAGATTATTCAGAGTTTATCATTCCCACACTTGTTACCAAGAAAGTGAATCTACGCACATCAAAAGCTTTAGTGAATAGATCAGCAAACTGATTATCAGTGTGAACTTTGACAACTTGAATAAGTTTCTTTTCATTACAATCTCTTATAAAGTGATACCTGATTTCAATGTGCTTTGTCTTTGAGTGCTTGACTGGATTATTTACAATGCTAATAACACTGCTGTTGTCAATAAAGATTGGAGTGTGTAGAAAGGTTACCCCATAATCCAACATTTGATTCTGAATCCATAAGACTTGAGAACAGCAACTTGCAGCTGCTATGTACTCTGCCTCTGTTGTAGATGTGGATACTGTGGTTTGTTTCTTGTACTGCCATGAGACTAGTCTAGCACCCTAAAACTGACATCCTCCAGAAGTAGATTTTCTGTCCAAGTTTGCCCCACCTAGATCACTGTCTGAGTATGCTATTAGGTCAAAAGGTGAGTTATGAGGATACCAAAGTCCCAATCTGGGTTGCCCTTTGAGATATCTGAATATCCTCTTAACAGCTTGAAAGTGAGATTGCTTTGGCCTAACTTGAAATCTTGCACATACACAGACTGGAAACATTATATCTGGCCTTGATGCTGTGAGATACATGAGAGAGCCAATCATGGATCTATAATAATGCACATCCATATCCTCCCCCTCAAGATCTGCTGTGATCTGCTTGTGTGTTTCCATAGGTGTGCTGGCAGGTTTTGATTCTGAGAAACCAAACTTGGTTAGAATATCCTGCACATACTTGGATTGACATATGAAAATGCCATCTGACTTCTGTTGAACTTGGAGTCCAAGGAAGAAAGTAAGTTCCCCCATGGAACTCATTTTGAACCTTTGATGCATTAAATCCTCAAACTTCTTGCACATGTTGTTTCTTGTAGATCCAAAGATAATGTCATCAACATAGATTTGGACCAGCAAGATATCCTTCTTCTTTCTTTTGATAAATAGAGTCTTATCAATGACTCCTCTTTCAAAGTCATTTTCCAAGAGATAGGATGACAGAGTGTCATACCATGCTCTTGGGGCTTGATGTAGTCCATATAGTGCTTTCTTTAATTTGTATACCCTGTCTGGATAGCTTGGGTTTTCAAACCCTGGTGGTTGACAGACATATACTTCTTCTTCAATTGATCCATAGAGAAAAGCACTTTTTACATCCATTTGATAGACTTTGAAGTTCATGTAAGAAGCATAGGCTAGGAATAGTCTGATTGCTTCTATCCTAGCCACAAGTGCAAAAACTTCTTCATAATCTATACCCTCTTCTTGAGTATAGCCTTGAGCCACCAGCCTTGCTTTGTTCCTTATGACAATACCTCTTTCATCTCTCTTGTTTCTGAAAATCCACTTTGTGCCAATTGCTCTGTGACCTTTAGGAAGGTCTACTAGATCCCATACATCTTGTAGCTTGAACTGTAACAGTTCTTCTTGCATTGCTTCTATCCAGCTAGATTCTTTCATAGCATCATGTGCCTTTTTAGGCTCAAGCTGGGATAGAAAACAAGAAAGGACTGTATGGTGTTGATCTTGCATTTCTTGAAGCCTGCTTTGATGTCTAGTCATCATAGGAGAAGAGATATCTCCTATTACCAGCTGTGGAGGATGATTCTTTTGAACTCTGGTGTTATGACTAGGTTCTTCAGTCAGTCCAGCCTCTAGATTAGAGTCATGCAACCCAACTGAAGTGTTTTCAGATGCCACTTCTGATTCTTTATTTTCTTGAGTCTCTTCATCTCTAGTTTCTTCTTCACTCTGATTTGGTCCAGTAAATGATTCCTTTTCATAGTCTTCACCAGAATGCACTGTGGGTATGGGAAATATCACAGATTTAGATATGCTTTCTGAGACTTGTGTGATCCCTGATCCTCCACATCCTGTTCCTGTAGAATCATCACTACTGAAACCAAAAGAATTAGTTAGTGAATCAATGTCAAATAGCCACTGAGGTCCAGATCCAACAGGATTTGGTGTGCTCTCATTGCATTTGACATTGTCACTTTCTTCAATTATTCTAGAAGAAGAGTTAAATATTCTGTAGGCCTTACTCTGAGATGAATATCCAACAAGAAATCCATCATCTGCTTTGCTATCAAACTTACCTAAGTGAGATTTGGTATTTAGAATTGTACAAGGACACCCAAAAGGTTTGAAGAAACCAATAAAAGGTTTTCTTTTATTTAAAAGCTCATATGGGGTCTTGTTCTTTTGCTTGACCACTAGAACTCTGTTTTGGACATAACAAGCAGTATTAACTGCTTCAGCCCAGAAGGTAATTGGCAATTTTGAATCAGCCAACAGAGATCTAGCAGCCTCTATTAGTGTTCTATTCCTCCTTTCAGCAATACCATTCTGTTGAGGAGTCCTAGGAGCACTATATTGCCTCTCAATACCTTTTTCTTCACAAAAGGTGTTTAGATCATGATTTTTAAACTCAGTTCCATTATCTGATCTAATGACTTTTACTCTTTGATTAGTTTGGTTTTCAATTCTTAGAATAAAGGATTTGATAAGACCACTTGTTTCATCCTTAGTCCTTAGAAAATATACCCAAGTAAATCTGGAGTAATCATCAACAATAACCAAGCAGTAAGATTTCTTGCCTATACTCATAACATTTGTAGGACCAAACAGATCCATATGCAATAATTGGAGACAAGAAGAAGCAGAATTTAACTCTTTGGTCTTATGAGAAGTTTTGTGTTGTTTGCCTTTAAGACAAGCAACACAATGATCATCACATGAAAAGACTTTTGAAGGTAACCCTCTTACAAGGTTATTTTTAACAAGATTGTTCATAGTCTTGAAATTCATGTGACACATCCTTCTGTGCCAGAGAGAGGATTCATCTACAGAAGCTTTTGAAACAAGACAATTTAGAGATGAATCACTATCAACATTGTCCATATCAAGACAGTAAACATTGTCCTTCCTTGGAGTTCTAAGTAGTATCATGCTTTCATCAACTACCTTGAACCCTGGAGCAAGGATCATACACTCAGTATTTGTAAATAATATACTATGTTGTTTATCACAAACCTGTGATACACTTAACAGGTTGTACTTTAATTGATCAACAAAGTAGACATCCTCAAATGTTATCTTACCTTTGGTGACATTACCTTTTCCACTTATCTTACCACCAGTAAGATTGTCTCCAAATGCAACATGTCCTCCATTGATATACTTGAAATCCTGAAGGCATGACATGTTGCCTGTCATGTGCCTAGAGCAACCACTATCAACATGCCAAATGCTCTTTCCCTTGAGCTGTTGGTTGCTCTGCACATTAGATAAATCAATTAGTATGATTTAGGAACCCAAGCCAAAGTGGTCTTGGGTACCCCTTTCTCATCAAAATATTTGCATTCTTTCTTGACAAGATTTTTGAACTTTAACTCCTCATTCTTGGAGTACTTTGTTACAATAATAGGCTTGGAACTATGTTTGCTAGAATCAGTACTAGTTTTAGAAGTACTAACTACCTTGGCAGCACTTGCATGCTTAGCAGCAGTAACTGTGTTGGCAGTATTAACTTTTGAAGAGGTATTAACAGTATTAGAAGCATTAATATTTTCAGCAGTACTAACATTGTTAGCAGTAGTAACTGTGTTAGCAGTACTAATATTGTTAGCAGTACTAATACTGTTAGTACTTCTAGGCACCCACATTTTGATACTTTCTTTTAAAATCTTTTTCTTTAAAGTGCCTTTACTTTCAACATATTTCTTTATCACATGTTTCTTTCCAGCCTTCCTATAACCCACAGATTTTTGCACAAATCTTTGAAAGTTCATCTGTTGGTTAATAGGGTTAAAGTAACAATACTTAGCCAAATGATTCAACTTGCCACATATAAAACAAGGTTTTGGTCTATTGATTTTATTCAGATCAACTCCTTGTTTCTGAGCCCATTGATTATTCCAGTTTTTTTGATTTTCTCTTTTTAAACCAGAATTTAGGCTCTTGGCTTTATTGCAATCACACTGTTTGCAAGGAATAGGGTTCACAACAGTGGTCTGCTTATAGTGAACCTTCTTGTTCTTTCCCTCAGTCTTTTCTATCTCTTTAGACTTGATCCAGTGCTTTCCACATCCCTCATTGGTGATAATGTGATTTTCTTTAGGAATCTCACCACTCACAGTATTGTCCTTATCCTTGACAACTTCTTTCTCAGTTTTATCCTTAACAACCACTTCATCTAAGGGATCTATTTCAGTGTCTCCCTTAGGTAGATCCTTCCTATCCTTTGTTTCTAACAACTCTGAACTAGGAGGGATGTAGTTGTTGTTATAGGGTGGTGGTGTGGTATTGTACCCTATACCTCTTCTCAGTTTATCATGAATCTGAGTTTGTAACAAAGAATCCATTGCTTTGGAAGCATTAGAAAACTTTTCTACATCAAGTTTGACTTTAGCTAGCTCTCCTCTTAGCTTTTCACTTTCTTCTTTAGATCTGGTCAGTTGAAGCTCTAAGTCATTCTTCTCCCACTTCCAGTAATTTGTGTCATAAGAGTGTTGTAGCTCATTAGCTTGAAAACCCTTAATCTGTTCTTCAAATCTCTCAACAATCCTCACATAATCTTTTATGTCTTTTTCCAATCTCTTAAGGTCATCACTCATGTTCTGGTTGTGATCCCTATACCTTTTAACAGTGTTAATGCAATTTTGAGAGCAAAGATTTGAAGTTACCTCTGTAGGGAGATCAGACACCTCTGCCATTAGAGCTTGATTCTGAATAGCCTCTTCAGCTTGATCACTCCAATCAAACCCCATACCTTGTTGAGAGACAAGGGCTTGTGCAGAGTTTCTGTTGAAGCTTCCAGATTGAGCTTGTTGGTGGTTGTTATTCTGAGACATTCCACTTCTGCATTCTCTAGCAAAGTGTCCCTTTTGATGGCATTTGTAACATTCCACCTTGGACTTGTCAAATCCTGCTCCATCTTCTCTTCTTTGGGAGAAGTTGTTCCTCCCAGTTCTTTTGATGAACTTTTTAACTCTCATAGAGAGCATGGCCATCTGCCATTTAATATCCATCTCTTCAAGATCATCTGGATTGAGTTGTTCCAAGTCATCATTAATGAGAGAAGAGTTTCCATGACTTGCCAGAAAGGCCTCAAACACAGTTTCAGTGCCTTTCTCTTGGTTTGTTCCATTGGCAGTACTAACTGATTCAAGGTTGGAAGTAGAATCAGTTGATGCTGAAAGGAGTGCAGCATTGTGAACATACCCAGAAGGCCTCTTTTTAGCCTCTACCTCAGATTCAAAAACTCTTAGATCATTATAAAGATCATCAAGTTCCTTTTCTTCCAGTTGATCATTCTGTCTGAAAGATACAGTATACATGGTCCATTCATCACTCAAGGACCTTAGAAACTTTCTGTTCAGATCATCTTGATCAATTTGTACTCCCACTGTAGCTAGTTCACCAATAAGTTTGTTGAACCTGTCAAAAGTTTGAGTCATGGACTCATTCTTGGTTGACATAAAGTTCTCATATTGTTGTTTCAGAATGGCTTTCTAATTTCTCTTGGTACTTTTGGTACCAGAGAATCTCTTCTCCAGAGCATTCCAGAGCATCTCTGCATCAGTGCAGTTACAGAACTGATGTTGATATTCATTGGGAATAGCCAAGAGCAAGGTGCTCAAGGCTTTCATCTCTGTCTGTCTGATCTTTCTTTCTGCATCAGTTTTTGGTGGAGTTCTTTTTCCATCTGCACCAATCTTTCCTGCTTCAGAAGGACCATTCTCTATGATGTCCCACATAGAATAATCAGTGAGGAGTATGTACTGCTTGATTCTGATCTTCCACATATCGAATTCATTGGGTCTAAGCATTGGAACCTTTGAGACCAAAGTACTGCTTGATTCTGCAAGATTTTCCATGATGAATAGTTGTTTCTTAGAAATCAGGCTCTGATACCACTTGTTAGGATCGAATTCTCAACAAGAATTAATTCTCAGAAACAATATCAAAGAAGTTTGCGGAATAACACTTTGATATTCAATGAAACAGTAAATCAACACAGAAAATATGAATCACAAACTGTAAGCTTTTATTGAATGCTTTGAAGTTACAAGATTACTCACTCAACCTCAATATTGATGAACAGGCTCACCAATACGAATTCTACTTCTCTAGAATTAGGATCTATGCCTTGAGGTTGATTTTGTCTAAAAGAATGAAAAACAAAAGTTATCTAACTATTCTAAACAATACAATATATATACTGAATACAAAGATAATTACAATAAATAAAATATCTTCAGTATATCTTCTATATCTTCTATGTATATCTCTAAGCTTCCATGTATATCCTTTCATACGAATCTTCATCATATAAGCAGTATTAATCTTCAGCAGCATTAACTTCCTTCTAGCAGCATTAACTACTAAGCAGTACTAACCACTAGCAGTACTAACTAGCTAAGCAGTACTAACTTTGTTCAAGCAGCACTAACTTTGACTAGCAGTATTAACTACTAGCAGTAGTAACACTCAGCAGTATTAACCTTTAAGTCTTCTAGCAGTATTAACTCTGAACCAGCAGCATTAACCATACTTGAGTTTTTCTTCAGTTCCCAACACTGAAGCTTGCTTTGGATTTTGTAGCATCGCAATCTCGTTGTGTTCGTCGATGATAGTCATGGATGCCATTGATCTTAGTGAAAAGCTTGCCTGAAAACTTCGAACTTGAGAGAGAAAAGGTTTTGAGCGCAAGAGAACAGTATGCAAAGAGTCGTTATGAACTTTTAGGCGGGCAAAAAGTATTTATAGTATTCGGAATATAAGCAGTATTAACCTAGAGCAGTATTAACTACTAGCTGCATTAACTGCTAGCAGTATTAACTAGCTAGCAGTATTAACTAACTAGCAGTATTAACTGACTAGCAGTATTAACTACTAGCAGTATTAACTGAAAGCAGTATTAACCACTAGCAGTATTAACTGAAAGCAGTATTAACCACTAGCAGTATTAACTGAAAGCAGTATTAACCACTAGCAGTATTAACTGAAAGCAGTATTAACTACTAGCAGCATTAACTGCTAGCAGTATTAACTAGCTAGCAGTATTAACTAACTAGCAGTATTAACTGCTAGCAGTATTAACTAACTTACTCCTTTTAAACTTGCTAAACACTGAGTGCTGCTATGCAAATCCTGAAACAGACGATTAGTAACTCCAGGAATACTATACAGATATAAAACCACTTTTTGAGAAGGGGATTATTCAGAGTTTATCATTCCCACACTTGTTACCAAGAAAGTGAATCTACCCACATCAAAAGCTTTAGTGAATAGATCAGCAAACTGATTATCAGTGTGAACTTTGACAACTTGAATAAGTTTCTTTTCATTACAATCTCTTATAAAGTGATACCTGATCTCAATGTGCTTTGTTTTTTAGTGCTTGACTGGATTATTCACAATGCTAATAGCACTGCTGTTGTCAATAAAGATTGGAGTGTGTAGAAAGGTTACCCCATAATCCAACATTTGATTCTGAATCCATAAGACTTGAGAACAGCAACTTGCAGCTGCTATGTACTCTGTCTCTGTTGTAGATGTGGATACTGTGGTTTGTTTCTTGCACTGCCATGAGACTAGTCTATCACCCAAAAACTGACATCCTCCAGAAGTAGATTTTCTGTCCAAGTTTGCCCCACCTAGATCACTGTCTGAGTATGCTATTAGGTCAAAAGGTGAGTTATGAGGATACCAAAGTCCCAATCTGGGTTGCCCTTTGAGATATCTGAATATCCTCTTAACAGCTTGAAAGTGAGATTGCTTTGGCCTAACTTGAAATCTTGCACATACACAGACTGGAAACATTATATCTGGCCTTGATGCTGTGAGATACATGAGAGAGCCAATCATGGATCTATAATGATGCACATCCATATCCTCCCCCTCAAGATCTGCTGTGATCTGCTTGTGTGTTTCCATAGGTGTGCTGGCAGGTTTTGATTCTGAGAAACCAAACTTGGTTAGAATATCCTGCACATACTTGGATTGACAGATGAAAATGCCATCTGACTTCTGTTGAACTTGGAGTCCAAGGAAGAAAGTAAGTTCCCCCATGGAACTCATTTTGAACCTTTGATGCATTAAATCCTCAAACTCCTTGCACATGTTGTTTCTTGTAGATCCAAAGATAATGTCATCAACATAGATTTGGACCAGCAAAATATCCTTCTTCTTTCTTTTGATAAATAGAGTCTTATCAATGACTCCTCTTTCAAAGTCATTTTCCAAGAGATAGGATAACAGTGTGTCATACCATGCTCTTGGGGCTTGATGTAGTCCATAAAGTGCTTTCTTTAATTTGATACCCTGTCTGGATAGCTTGGGTTTTCAAACCCTGGTGGTTGACAGACATATACTTCTTCTTCAATTGATCCATAGAGAAAAGCACTTTTTACATCCATTTGATAGACTTTGAAGTTCATGTAAGAAGCATAGGCTAGGAATAGTCTGATTGCTTCTATCCTAGCCACAGGTGCAAAAACTTCTTCATAATCTATACCTTCTTCTTGAGTATAGCCTTGAGCCACCAGCCTTGCTTTGTTCCTTATGACAATACCTCTTTCATCTTTCTTGTTTCTGAAAATCCACTTTGTGCCAATCGCTCTGTGACCTTTAGGAAGGTCTACTAGATCCCATACATCTTGTAGCTTGAACTGTAACAGTTCCTCTTGCATTGCTTCTATCCAGCTGGATTCTTTCATAGCATCATGTGCCTTTTTAGGCTCAAGCTGTGATAGAAAACAAGAAAGCACTGTATGCTGTTGATCTTGCATTTCCTGAAGCCTGCTTTGATGTCTAGTCATCATAGGAGAAGAGATATCTCCTATTATCAACTGTGGAGGATGATTCTTTTGAACTCTGGTGTTATGACTAGGTTCTTCATTCAGTCCAGCCTCAAGATTAGATTCATGCAGCTCAACTGAAGTGTTTTCAGATGCCACTTCATTATTTTCTTGAGTCTCCTCATCTCTAGTGTCTTCTTCACTTTGACTTGGTTCAGTAATTCATTCCTTTTCACAGTCTTCACCAGAATTTACTGTGGGTGTGGGAAAAATCACAGATTTAGATATACTTTCTTGAACTTGTGTGATCCCTGATCCTCCACTTCCTGTTCCTGTATACTCATTACTGAAACTAAAAGAGTTAGTTAGTGAATCAATGTCAAATAGCCACTGAGGTCCAGACCCAACAGGATTTGGTGTGTTCTCATTGCATTTGACATTGTCACTTTCTTCAATTATTCTAGAAGAAGAGTTAAATACTCTGTAGGCCTTACTCTGAGATGAATATCCAACAAGAAATCCATCATCTGCTTTGCTATCAAACTTACCTAAGTGAGATTTGGTATTTAGAATTGTACAAGGACACCCAAAAGGTTTGAAGAAAACAATAAAAGGTTTTCTTTTATTTAAAAGCTCATAAGGGGTCTTGTTCTTTTGCTTGACCACTAGAACTCTGTTTTGGACATAACAAGCAGTATTAACTGCTTCAGCCCAGAAGGTAATTGGCAATTTTGAATCAGCCAACAGAGATCTAGCAACCTCTATTAGTGTTCTATTCCTCCTTTCAGCAACACCATTCTGTTGAGGAGTCCTAGGAGCACTATATTGCCTCTCAATACCTTTTTCTTCACAAAAGGTGTGTAGATCATGATTTTTAAACTCAGTTCCATTATCTGATCTCATGACTTTTACTCTTTGATTAGTTTGGTTTTCAATTCTTAGAATAAAGGATTTGATAAGACCACTTGTTTCATCCTTAGTCCTTAGAAAATATACCCAAGTAAATCTGGAGTAATCATCAACAATAACCAAGCAGTAAGATTTCTTGCCTATACTCATAACATTTGTAGGACCAAACAGATCCATATGCAGTAACTGGAGACAAGAAGAAACAGAATTTAACTCTTTGGTCTTATGAGAAGTTTTGTGTTGTTTGCCTTTAAGACAAGCAACACAATGATCATCACATGAAAATACTTTTGAAGGTAACCCTCTTACAAGGTTATTTTTAACAAGATTGTTCATAGTCTTGAAATTCATGTGAAACATCCTTCTGTGCCAAAGAGAGGATTCATCTACAGAAGCTTTTGAAACAAGACAATTTAGAGATGAATCACTATCAACATTGTCCAAATCAAGACAGTAAACATTGTCCTTTCTTGGAGTTCTAAGTAGTATCATGCTTTCATCAACTACCTTGAACCCTGGAGCAAGAATCATACACTCAGTATTAGTAAATAATATACTATGTTGTTTATCACAAACCTGTGATACACTTAACAGGTTGTACTTTAATTGATCAACATAGTAGACATCCTCAAATGTCATCTTACCTTTGGTGACATTACCTTTTCCACTTATCTTACCACCAGTAAGATTGTCTCCAAATGCAACATGTCCTCCATTGATATGCTTGAAATCCTGAAGGCATGACATGTTGCCTGTCATGTGCCTAGAGCAACCACTATCAACATGCCAAATGCTTTTTCCCTTGAGCTGTTGGTTGCCCTGCACATTAGATAAATCAATTAGTATGAATTAGGAACCCAAGCCAAAGTGGTCTTGGGTACCCCTTTCTCATCAAAATATTTGCATTCTTTCTTGACAAGATTTTTGAACTTTAACTCCTCATTCTTGGAGTACTTTGTTACAATAATAGACTTGGAAATATGTTTGCTAGAATCAGGACTAGTTTTAGAAGTACTAACTGCCTTGGCAGCACTTGCATGCTTAGCAGCACTAACCTTGTTAGAAGTAGTAACTGTGTTAGCAGCAGTAACTGTGTTGGCAGTATTAACCTTTGAAGAGGTATTAACAGTATTAGCAGCATTAATATTTTCAGCAGTACTAGCACTGTTAGCAGTAGTAACTGTGTTAGCAGTACTAATATTGTTAGCAGTACTAACACTGTTAGTACTTCTAGGTACCCACATTTTGATACTTTCTTTTAAAATCTTTTTCTTTAAAGTGCCTTTACTTTCAACAGATTTCTTTATCACATGTTTCTTTCCAGCCTTCCTATAACCAACAGGTTTTTGCACAAATCTTTTAAAGTTCATCTGTTGGTTAATTGGGTTGAAGTAACAATACTTAGCCAAATGATTCAACTTGCCACATATAAAACAAGGTTTTGGTCTATTGATTTTATTCAGATCAACTCCTTGTTTCTGAGCCCATTGATTATTCCAGTTTCTTTGATTTCCTGTTTTTAAACCAGAATTTAGGCTCTTGGCTTTGTTGCAATCACACTGTTTACAAGATCCAGGATTCACAACTGTGGTTTGTTTGTAATGGACCTTGTTATCATTTCCGTTAGTCTTCTCTATCTCCTTGGACTTGACCCAGATTTTCCCACATCCCTCATTGGTGATAATATTGTTTTCTAATGGTATCTTTTTACTCACATTATTATCCCTGTTCTCACTGGCTCCTTTTTCAGTCAAATCCTTAACTACTACCTCATCCAAAGGATCTATCTTAAAAACTTCTTCAGACAAGTCCTTTTTCTCCTTAGTTTCTAACAAGTCTGATGTAGAGAAATATAGTTGTTATTGTAAGGAGGGGGTGTATTGTTGTATCCAATACCAGGCTTCATCTTATCATGTATCTGAGCCTTTAGAAGAGAGTCCATTGCTTTTGAAGCATAGGAAAACTTGTCTATGTCAAGCTTAACTTTTGACAGTTCCTCTTTCAGTCTATCATTCTCTTCTAAGGACTTAGACAGTTTGGTTTCTAACTCATTCTTTTCCCACTTCCAATAGTTTGTGTCATAAGAGTGTTGAAGTTCATTAGCTTGAAAGCCTTTGATTTGCTCTTCAAATCTCTCTACTATTAACACATAATCTCTTCTGTCTTTTTCTAATCTTTTGAGGTCATCACACATACTTTGATTGTGATCCCTATATCTTGTAACAGTGTCAATGCAAGATTTAGTGCAAAGATTAGAACTTACCTCAGTAGGGAGATCAGACACTTCTGCCATAAGAGCTTGGTTCTGAATGGCTTCCTCAGCTTGATCACTCCAGTCAAATCCCATTCCTTGTTGAGAAACAAGGGCTTGAGCAGGATTCTTGTTCTGATTGTATCCTCCATTTTGAGCTTGTTGGTGGTTATTGTTTGGAACAGCACTCCTGCATTCTCTAGCAAAGTGTCCTTTCTTGTGACACTTATAACATTCCACCTTGGTTTTGTCAAAACCAGCTCCATCTTCTCTTCTTTGAGAGAAGTTATTTCTTCCAGTTCTTTTAATGAACTTTTTCACCCTCATGGATAACATGGCCATCTGCCATTTAATATCCATCTCCTCCAGATCATCAGGGTGAATTTGATCAAGATCATCATTAATCAGAGAATTGCTGCTATGACTGGACAAAAAGGCTTCAAATATAGTTTCAGTGCCTTTTTCTGAACTTACTCCACTGGCAGTACTAACTGCTTCAGGGTTGGCAGTAGTATCAGTGGATGCTGAAAGAAGTGCAGCATTGTGAATATAACCAGAGGGCTTCTTCTTGGTTTCTACCTCAGTTTCAAAAACTCTTAGATCATTGTATAGATCATCAAGTTCTTTCTCTTCCAGATTGTCACTCTGTCTATATGAGACAGTGTACATAGTCCATTCATCCCCAAGAGATCTGAGAAACTTTCTGTTGATATCATCTTGTTCCATCTTCACCCATACAGTAGCCAGTTCACCTATGAGTTTATTGAACCTATCAAAAGTTTGAGTCATAGACTCATTCTTTGTGGAAGTGAAGTTCTCATACTGCTGCTTTAGAACATCTCTTTGATTTCTTTTGATGCTCTTAGTTCCAGCAAATCTTTTCTCTAGAGCATTCCAGAGAATCTGAGCATCAGTGCAGTTGCAAAATTGATGCTGATATTCATTGGGAATGGCCAAGAGCAGAGTGCTCAAGGCCTTCATCTCTGTCTGTCTGATCTTCCTCTCACCATCTGTCTTTGGTGGAGCTCTTTTCCCATCTGGTCCTATCCTTCCAGCTTCAGAAGGACCATTCTCAATGAAATCCCACATTGAGTAGTCAGTGAGAAGAGTATATTGTCTGATTCTGATCTTCCACATGTCAAACTCACTTGGTTTGAGCATTGGAACCTTAGAAACCAAAGTACTGCTTGATTCTGTAAGATTTTCCATGATGAATAACTGTTTCTGAGAGAGTTAGGCTCTGATACCACTTGTCAGGATCGAATTCTCAACAAGAATTAATTCTCAGAAACAATATCAAAGAAGTTTGCGGAATAACACTTTGATATTTAATCAAACAGAAAATCAAAACAGAATATAATCAACAAACTGTAAACTTGTATTGAATGCTTTGAAGTTACAAGATTACTCACTCAACCTCAATATTGATGAACAGGCTCACCAATACGAATTCTACTTCTCTAGAATTAGGATCTATGCCTTGAGGTTGATTTTCTTTCTAAAAGAATAAAAACAAAAGTTAACTCATTATTCTAAACTATACAATATATATACTGAATACAAAGATAATTACAATAAATAAAATATCTTCAGTATATCTTCCATGTATATCTCTAAGCTTCCATAATCTTCAGATTATCCAGCTGTCATTCTTTCCATCCGAATCTCTTTAGCAGCACTAACCATGATCAACAACATTAACTTTTTCTAGCAGCATTAACTACTAAGCAGCACTAACTACTAGCAGTACTAACTAGCTAAGCAGTACTAACTTTGTTCAAGCAACACTAACTATGACTAGCATTATTAATAGTACTAGCAGTAGTAACACTCAGCAGTATTAACCTTTAAGTCTTCTAGCAGTAGTAACTTTGAACCAGCAGCATTAACCATACTTGATGAATTCTTCAGTTTCCAGCACAATCCTATTAACCAAAGAGTCACTTTTCAAATACAACCACAAAACTCTTCTGGTTATAGGAATCAAAGAAGGAATCAAATGGCTGAGAAAAGAGCACCTACAAGTTTCATGCTCAGAACAAGTTTGCTAATATAAAGAAAAATACTCCAAATAAGCCAAGAAGTAATTTAAAGACAAAGAAAGCAAACAACTTTGTTCAAGTTTGGGTTCCAATTGTAAAGAAACCTGTTAGTACTGCTATCCCAGATAGTACTGCTAACAGAAATAGTGCTGCTAACTCAGTTAGTACTGCTAACCAAGTTAGTACTGCTAACAAGGCTAGTGCTGCTTCTAGTAGTAATGCTGCTAAGCCTATAATCTTGACAAAGTATTCCAGCCATGAGATTCCTAAACAACTCATCCAGACTAAACTTACAAATTATATTGATGAGAAAGGACAACCCAAGACCACTTTGGCTTGGGTTCCCTCCAAGACTAACTGATTTATCAAGTGTGCAGGGCAACCAAAAGCTCAAGAGGAAGAGCATTTGGAATGCAGATAGTGGTTGCTCTTGGCACACAACAGGTAACATGGACTGCCTTCAAATTCTTCAAAAGATTTGATGGAGGACATGTTGCATTTGATTCAGAGGGAAGTAATAATAAATGCTCAGGGCATGAGTTAAAAGATAAGTTGCCTTTGGAAGATTTCATTGACCATGATACTACTAACCTGTGTGTTTAAGTGTTTCGGGTTGAAGTTAGTAATACTCCAGAGGGAGTAATGATCATGAAGGATCAAGAAGAAAAGGATCAGGGGATGAATAAAGTAGTAAAAAGTATGAGTAAAAGGATGGTGTCAAAAAGTGTAAGTGTAGTAAATGCTGCCAGTGCAGTTTTAATACTGCCAGTGCATTTTTAATACTGCCAGTGCATTTTTAATACTGCCAGTGCATTATTAATACTGCCAGTGCACAGTTAATGCTGCTAGTAGTTAATCCTAGTAAGTTAATACTGCTAGTAGTTAATACTGCTCTCAGTTAATAGTGCTAGTTAGTTAATACTGCTAGTGGTTAATACTGCTCTCAGTTAATACTGCTAGTAGTTAATACTGCTCTCAGTTAATACTGCTAGTTAGTTAATACTGCTAGTGGTTAATACTGCTCTCAGTTAATACTGCTAGTGGTTAATACTGCTCTCAGTTAATGCTGCTAGTGGTTAATACTGCTCACTGTTAATACTGCTTTCACTATCTTTTTAAGGTTAATACTGCTTTTAATCCGAATACTATAAATACCCTTTCCCCGCCTAAAAGATCATAACGACTCTTTGTCTACTGTTCATCTTCTCTCTTACTATTTTCTCTCAAGTATCCAGTGCTCGCTAGTCAAGAATCCTTGCGTACAGATGGCTTCAATGGTGTTTATTGACGAGCACAACGAGATTGCAATGCTAAAGAAGCCAAAACAAGCTGATGGATTCCACCAAATTGTGGACTTTCTCAGGTCAAGCCACATTGCCCATGCTCTCACTGTATCACCAACTATCTACATAGAGCATCAAAGGCAATTTTGGGCTAATGCCACCATTGTTACTGAAGATGGTGTCCAAATGATCAAGACAAGGGTATGTGAAAAACCCCTAACAGTTACTGAAGAGGTGATACGCATCTGTCTACGTCTAGACGATGCTGCAGGTATAACCTCTATTCCTAATGAGGAATTATTCTCAACTCTTACTAGAATGGGGTATGGAGGCACATTGGGTGTGTTCAAGTTCTCAAAAGCTAAATTTTCACCCCAATGGCGTTTTTTGTCCATACCCTTATGCATTGTATCTCTAAAAAGACTACTGGATGGAGTGAGTTCAGTAGCACCATTGCTTATGCTTTGGTGTGCTTGGCCACTACCAGAAAGTACAATTTTTCTCAAATGCTTTTTAATGATCTTGTCTCAAACCTGGGAAGTAAAAAGAGTTTTTATATGTACCCCAGGTTTGTACAAGAAGTAATAACCCATGAATTGACGGATATACCTCATTTTGATGGGGTATATGTACCAAAAATCCCCAAAGGTAAGGTCTTTTCAAACATGAAAAGATCCCCTCTGGACTCGGAAGGAGTTGACACCCCATTGTTCTCAACAATGATGGTGGTGTCCCAACCACAAGAAGGTATGGCAGCAGAGTCAAGGCCCTCACTAGACAATCCCACTGCTAGCCAATCCCAACCTTCCCACTCTAAATCTATCCCCCAGTCTCTACTTCAAAAGCCCACTTCTCCTATTACCCAAACTTACAAAAGGAAACAGGTAAAGAAGGCTCCTTCCCTTCCTGTACCTTCACCCACTAAGCCTTTAAGCCCTCTATTGGAGCATTCTCCAATAGAGAATATCCAAAGGGAATCCAACAGGGTGTCTCCCAACCCTCAGGAGGTGCTCTCTAAGGAGATGGAAGAGCATATGGGTGAGAAGGTTGCCACTACTTCTGCTAGCACAGAGAAGGACAGTGGTAACATATCTAAGACCTTCCCCATGGCAACTTTGGGTGAGCAATCATCCAAAGGTCCCAGGTGCCAAGAAACCAAGGGGGTGGATAGTGCTTCTGCTAGGCAGAAGGCTTCCACTACAAAAAGATCCAATGATCATTCAAAAGGGGGTAACACTCCTGGAGAAGGTGAGGACAGATATAACTATGACGAATTGATGGAAACCATGGGAAACATCAACATGGATGTTCTTAAACAGGGTAAAGAGATAGATGAAATGAAGCTGGTAATCCTGTCACAACAAGTACAGATAGCCAAGTTAAAGAAAATGGTGACAAGGCTGATACAAAAGAAGAGGAGAAAACAATTTCTACTCAAGAAGAGGGCAAATGTTCAAGATCCTTTCAACAAGGGGGAGAAGGAAGAGGGAGAAACAGAGAAAGAAAGGTCTTCTAAAAAGGGAGTTGAAGTTGAGGGGGAGAAAGAGGATGGGATAGAAGCAGAATCAGATTTTGTCCAAGAAGCAGAAACGGTTAATGCTGCTGAAACAGCAGAAACAGTTAATGCTGCTGAGGCAAAAGAAGCAGAAACAGGGCTCTCTGTAGAGGAAATGGAGATTGCAGAAACTTTAGTTAAAGCCAAGAATGATACTCCTAACGCTAGTCAAAAGGCCAAGGGAGTAGTCATCAATGAAGGAGGGATCTCAAAGAAGGGAAAAGAAAAGTCAATCTTGAAGGATACAAAGGGAAAAGGAAAGGAAAAGATGGTTGAAGCTGAACTGTCTGCAAAGAAAAAGACTCATATTGAATTAGATGAGGAGATGGCAAAGCAGCTTCAAGAGCAAATGGAAAAAGAGGAACAGATTCAAACAGAAACAGATAGAGAGCTTGCAAAGATAATGGCCAGAAAACTAAATGTTGAGTATCAAGAAAGTTTAAAAGCAGAAACTAAAGCCAAGAAAAGCTCTGTGAAAGTGTCTAAGCAGAGAATGCCAGTAATGAAGCAGAAAAGACAACCTTCTAAGACCTTTTTGGCCAATCAGGAAAGAAGAAGAATGATTAACTTCCTGAGGGGTGCAATTGGAGTCAAAGGAGAAATGTTTACCAACATGGCATACAGCAAGGTTGAGGAGCTGTACAAGAAAGAAATGGCCAAGCTTCAAGGGGACTCATCTCAAAGGGAAAAGGCTGAAAGAAGAATGAAGGAAAGGCATGACCTCAATATTCAACAACCATTCCCTGAGGAGACCACACCTTCAAAGGACAATGCTGAAGAAATGAAGGAAGAACAAGAGAATGCTGGTAAAGAAATTAAATCTGCAAAGAGGGTGAAGACAATTGCTTCCAAAAGGCAGTCTAAAAGGCCAAGAGTGGAAGAAAGAGCAGAAACTGAAGCAGAACCTTCAGTTACACCTTCAGCAGAACCTGTGCAGAACCCAGAACAGTCCAAAGAGCAATCAGATGAGCATGTGGGGCTGTATATGACTATAGTAAAACCTGTACAGGCTGTTCCAATTTCCATGAAGGCTCCAGAGATCATCTTTTGGGATATTCTAAGAGACAATGGAAAGAATTTCTTTAGACTCAAAAGAAATGGTGGTACATTTGAAGCATTTTCAACCTGGGGGAGAGTAATCAGAGGTTGTTCAAGAGCAGACATAGAGGAAATGTACAAAGTGGGAATGAAACTCTATGAGCCTGTGTTGAAAGGTACTGAAGAAAATCTTCTCAAAGTGGCAATGGAATACTTATGTATGATGTTTGATCCAAAGAAGGTGGTGCATAGGATTAAAGATCTTCATCATGAGTATGTGTTCAAAAAGATTGATCATTGGATACTTTTTGAAAACTGTGGTGTGTACATGATTACAATTGATAAATGTTATCATGAATACTACCTAGTTGACAAAATATATGATCATAGCAAGCAGAAACTTGAAGGAATGCTGAAAGCTAAGTTAGTATGTACTAAGGATTCAGAAATGGCCAGAATTGTGGTGAGAAGAACTATCAATCAAAGTCTGGGCCTAGATCCAAATTTGGGCAACTAAATGTGAGGTGTTGAAAGCATCTTGAAGATCAGATCTGAAGAACTTGACTTCTCTTCCTAAAATTCAAGTTAGGGGGAGATTGTTGGGAACTGAAGAATTGCACAAGTACAGCACAAGTAAAGTTAATGCTGCTAGAAGAAAATAGTTACAACTTCTAGTTAGTACTTCTGTGATTAATGCTGCTAGTTGCAGATTAGTGCTGCTCAACAAGTTTAGTACTGCTAGTTCAAAGTTAGTACTGCTTGAAGAGATTAATACTGCTGAGCATGGTTAGTACTGCAGGAGTTAATACTGCTCAGAGTATTAATACTACTGAAGAATAATGCTGCTTATGTGATAAAGAATTCACATGGAAGAATGACAGCTGGATGGACTGAAGATATTCATGGAAGTTGGAGATAAAGATGGAAGTTTATATTGAAGATCTTTTTATGTTTAGTAATTATCTTTTATTCTTCAATATATGTATAGATTTGTTTAGAATAGCTAAGTAACTTTTGTGAAATTAATTAATTCTGAGTTTTTGTTTTAGAGAGAATCAACCTCAAGGCATAGTTCCTAATTCTAGAGAAGTAGAATTCGTCTTGAAAGAGCTTGTTCTTCAATATTGAAGTTGTGTGTGTAATCTTGTAACTTCAACCATTCAATACAAGTTTACAAGTTGTTCATCAAATTTACTGTTTGTTTACTGTTTCATTAAATATCAAAGTGTTATTCCGCAAACTTCTTTGATATTGTTTCTGAGTATTTATAATTCTTGTTGAGAATTCGATCCTGACACGCTTTGTTTCTGTTGACTTACTTACGAAATACAAAGAATACAAGACTATTTATACCAACACCTAATACAAGGAAAATAAAATACAAAAACAAATACAAAGACACTTTGACTTTTATTACAAAAGACTTTGACTTTAATGAGATTTGACTTTTTTTTCAGCTTTGACTTTCTTGACCTTTGACCTTCAATCTTCTTGATCTTGTATCCAACAGATTTATGCTCTAACAAATTTCAACAGAATACAATCAAAATTACACAATCGATTTAATACAGTGCGAAGAACTTCATGAATACCAACTCACAAAAACTCAAAATTTTACAATTATAGTGTAAAACTCCAATTAACGTATACAAGATTTATCTATTTCAAAAAACGAACTAAATAAGACCAATTAAAACTCCAAATTTGAACAAAGACTCAAAATTGAATCTGCGACTCAATGAAATAGTGTCGATTCCAAATTTTCTTGATTCCAAATCGGATTTTCTTTGATACCAATTGATAATGTCCCTGATTCAAATTCTTACTGATTCAATTACAAACAAACAAGATCAATATGATTAAAGATTTATTATCCAACCTGTTGATTCAATTCAACTCAAGATCTTGTACAAAAGACTTTCTCTCACTAACTTTCTCTCTCTAATGCTCTGCGTACTTTTTAATTACAAGTTACTTCTCTACGTTCTACAAAGATTATAAAACCTATAACTATTTATACTAGCCACAAGTCTATAAAACAAAACTACAAGTGCTTACAAACAAAACTAACTGACTAAGACTTTGACATTTTGACTTATTACATTGACTTTGACTTTCACTAAGAGAGTTGACTTTCAGCATTGACATTCTTGAACTCTGATCTCCAGCCTTCTATGATCTTGCATCCAACATATTTATGCTCTAACATAAGTGCAAGCAAATAGTTCTAGTGAGAAATTGAGACTTCACATCCTAGAGAGAGAAAGTAGAGAGAGATAGCATTATGTACGAATTGTGTAAACTATGGATTGATCAATGACATATGACAAGTTGAATTGAATTTCTTGTCGTTTATCTTGATTAGAACTTTATTGTGGGACACACAATTGGTATCAGAGTAGAAGTTTGATTGAAAATTTTCAAGAAAATTCTTCACACCCTGTGTTACTTGAGTTTGATCGAATTTTAAGTTTTAGATTGTAATTGTGAGCTCAATTGAGTCTACAGTATTCGTATGATGTATTAGGCAAATCTTGTATTGATTTGTATCACATTTGCACTGTAAATTTTGATGAATTTGATGTTTTTGTAATTTTTGAGTCGTACTAGTTCTAAGCACTGTATCATATTTGAATTGTATGTTTGATTGAATTTCTTGAAATTCATTGTTTGTAATCGATTCCTGCATTGTTCGTGGATAATCTTGTGAAGTTTCAGACTCAGAATCGAAGATTTGATCAAGTTTTGGATCGATTGAAGGATTTTTCATCGAAAACATGAAGAACTCGCACGATTCTTCAAGAACTCACAAGATTCAAAGAGTTCGTATAGAGGATTTCGCATAATCTGATTTGTTGAAAAAGTCAAGTACATAATTCGCATAAGATTGATATACGAATTGCACATAATTCGTATATAGTCACATACGAAAAGATCAGATTTCGCATACGTTGTTGTACGAAAAGTTGGAAGATTAATTTTCTAATGACTGATTTCTCATAAAGCTACGTGCGAAAAGTAAGGATTTTGCATATAGTATCATACGAATTCCTTGAATTCACATAGGGTTTCATACGAATTCTTAGGATTTCGCTTGGAAATTTGGAAAGTTTTCCAAGTCTAGAATTTGTATCCATACGAATTGTTTGAGGTTGAAATAGATTCTAAGTATAGAATTCGTATATTTTTTGTGTGAGAAAAACTCATGCGAAAAGTTGGTTATCTAGAATTTTTTTAAGTCTAAATTCGCGTTGTGTGCGAATTCCTTAGAATTCGCATCTAGTTACGTGCGAATTGTGTGGTTGTGCGAATTTTGTGGTGTGAGAATTCTTTCATTGTGCGAATTGTGGAAGGTCTGCGAATTCTGTGGTGTTGTGCGAATTGTGTAGCTACTGTGGTGTAAGAATTCTTGCCTTAGGAAATTTTTAGAAATTTATTTTCTGAAAAATTTTCTAAGATTTTCTGAATACTGATTTCTTTCGAACTAACGATCTTTTGTGCAAGTTTTATCAAAGTTTAATATCAAGATGTCATCAAAAGAAGAGATTGTTAAACTCAAGGCCAAGATTGTCTCTCTTGACGAAAAGATTGTATAAATCAGAGATAATTATGGCAAAGCTCTTGCTGGAAAGGCAAATATACTTGATTACTATAAAAAGACAGAAAACGACAGAGTTGTCTCTTTCAATAGACTTAGAGAATGGTTTCACCTACATATTGATGATCTGAAAAAGGCAACCAAATCTGGTGAATATTCCAAGTTTTTTTGGTGAATATAAACAGAATATAAAAGAACTACATAATGGAATTATTGAAGTTTTGAAAGGTGACAGACTTCAGAATTTGGAAGAACAGAATTTTGAGTTAAAGAAGAAGATTTCAGAGATGGAGAAAGATATAAATTGCAAGAAGAATGAGGAGACAATTAAAAGTTTGGAAAGTGCTAATGCAGAGCTGAGAAAAAAGGTTTAAGAGTTAGAACAGAATATTGCTAAAGACAGAGATGAATTTGAAAAGAAAAAGTTGGGGTTTGAAAAAGAAAAGACAAGATTTGCTCAGAAATTCTCTGAATTTCAAGAAAGACTTTTGAAAAGAAGAAAGCAGTTGAGCTTAAATGTGCCAAACTTTCTCAACAAGTGTCAGATTTTGAGAAAGTGGTCATTATGGAAAGAGAGAAGTTTGCAAAGGAGAAGAAGATGATGGAACAGAAAATTGTTGGATTTTTCAAATATTTATCTGATCAAAGAAAAAATGTGGAGAAGAATTTTGAAGAAGAAAGAAAGATTTTTGAGTCAGAGATTAAAAAGCTTACAATGTCATTATCTGAACTATCAACAAAGGC
The DNA here is from genome assembly GCA_954870635.1 of Arctium minus. Lineage (NCBI taxonomy): Eukaryota > Viridiplantae > Streptophyta > Magnoliopsida > Asterales > Asteraceae > Arctium > Arctium minus. Next base: position 78,946,029 of record OX941082.1, read on the forward strand.
ATTGAAAGAGCAGAACACGAAGTCTGAATTTCAGGAAAAGATTGACCTGCTCGTCAAGGAAAGAAACAATATATCTTCCAAGATAACAGATCTTGAAGATAAGACAACATCAAGTCCACACCATAAAACTATTTTTTACAAAAAGGATAATCAATATTAAAGATCAGATTCGTACTACTAACCTTTTTTATGATCGGAATGTTGATGGTCCAGGTTCATTTAGAAGAAGAAGAAATGGTAATGAAAAGTTAATATGGAGAGTGAAAGAAGATTCTGATGAGAAGAATGATCAGAAATCATTTGGGCATACACTCAATGCTAAGAAGAACAATGTGCCAAAAGGCAAATCTGATCTCGTTTATTCGATAGATCAATTAATCAGGTTATCTAAAAAGAAGAGTTATTATTCTTATTTTCGTACAAATGATTTTGTTCATAAAACATCTGATCATTACTAGTATGGTTCTTATTATATTACTCCTAACAGCACTGCAACTAACAAATATGGACCCAAATACCAGTGGGTACCTGTTAGATCATAAATATGTCGGATGCAAGATCATAGAAGACTGAAGGTCAAAGTTTAAGAAAGTCAAAGTTGAAAGTCAACTCTCATGTGAAAGTCAAAGTCTTGTAATAAGTCAAAGTCAATGTTGTAGTCTACTTTTGTATGCGCGTGTGTAGTTTTGTATTTCCTTTAATAGACTTATAGTTAGTGTTGTAGTTAATGTAACTCTTACAACTAAGATTGTACGCAGAGTGTTATTCCCATATCTACAATCACAGAAACAAGATTTATTAATCTACCTGTTTCAATTCAACTTCAAGAATCAATTACAAATGATTTAGAGATAACTTTCTCTCTCTACAACTTTCTCTCTCTAACTATGCGAATACTATCTCAGTTCTGAATTGTTCCAAGTGTTTTAGAAACCACATCTACTAACCACCTATCTAATAAAGCAAAACAAATACATGCTTACAAACTAAACAACAAGACTTTGACTTTGAATTTATTACACTTGACTTTGACTTTGCTTGAAAGTTGACTTTTGAGCATTGACTTAGCTTGATTTTGATCTTCAATCTTCTATGATCTTGCATCCAACATATTTATGCACTAACAATCTCCCCCTTTGGATTCAAGATCACCTCAAAAAGATTTTGCACTATAATCTTCTCTCTTTAAGCTCAGTAAAAATAATCTCCTCTTTTGAATAACTTTATCATTTTGAAAAACAATCTTCTATTTATGCCAGAAACAATCTCTTCTTTCTTTGATACCTAACAATCTGAAATCTTCTCAAAGTCTGTCTTTAAAACAAATAACAATCTCCCCAAAGATGGTAGATATGCTCTTCAAAAATCTCCCCAAGGTCATCTTAAACCTCTTTCAGACTTCAGAAAGAAATTGTCTACAAAATTTGCTCAGACTTCTTCAACAAATAATCTTCAAAGAAAATTTCAGTAAATTCAAGACATCTTTAGAAACCTTTGAACTTTTCTCTTTTAGTGTTTCAATCTTTGCCAAATTTCAAACAAATAACTCTTGAACACAAATATTTCTTGATTGTCTCCCCCGTCTATAATATTTCTGAAACAAGCATTTCTTGATTCTGTCTCCCCCTTTTTGATGATTGCGGCATTGAGATCATCAAAACTTTCTCCAAGAAATGTCATTATCAACTCTGACCACTGATCTTTCAGAGCCTCTGATTCTCCGTTGATCCAAAATAAGATATTCATCTAGATCTTTTCGAATCCAGAGAAATTAGAGTGTAACACCTGAATCAACAAATGAATCAGTTAATATGCCTGTCAGTAACACGAAGTAACTGTGTGTAACAAATACACATTGGAAAGGAACTTTATCAGTTAAAGCACATTGTTGCTCAAAATTGGTTTAACTTTATCAGTTAAAGCACAAATATACAAGTCATATGTCTTTATGCTCATAGATATAATCAAGAAGATTTGAGCATTTTAAACATTGGAGATATTTCAAACAAGTATATTGAAAGAATGAAAATGAATACAAGAAACTTGTTTGAAAATCTGACATTGTATGAAAAATATCAAATATCAAATGATGTATCACTTAAAGCTTAGGTCAACAAAAATTGATATTGTCTATACGAAACAAAATTATAGACATTTTTGAAAGAACGTTTATAAATAAAATCACGCTCAAACTTTGAATAACAATCGGGGTGTCTTACCATCGAAAAATTTGTTTCAATTTAGAGACATGGTAAGAACGAAATCAACAAAAATTAAACCGATATGTGTGAATACTTGAAAGTATATGGAAAAGATAATACGCAAGTATTTATCTTTGGAAACACATGGTTTGTTGATCATTTAAGCACTAATAATAATGAAAACATTTAAAAATTCACACTTCTATATTCATGAAATCGTTTAAGAATCAGAAGTGGTTTAAACATTTAAGAACATGTTTTCTATGATTGAAAGTCGTCCTTCTTTCAACCATATGAGATTAAGAATAGAAATAAACCTTTTCGATCTGTTGTAAATCTCATGAAGTCATCTTAAAGTCATAATGATATGATCATGTAAACACCCTCTCAATCTGCATCAGTCATAAAGTTCGTCAAAGTACAAACATTTATTCACAACATTTATTGAAAAATAAAATGACGTAAAGCAGTAAAACAATGAATGTACGAGTTCTTATCTGAAATAATCATAGGTCATAATTCTTAATCCTTATCTTTCATACTCTAACCCCCCCTGCAATTATGCATCATAAAATTTATCATTTAAACATATGCAGAAATATATGAACTCCCCCTCAAATGAATATAGATCATCTTTTTATCATCTCTCACTCCCCCTGAGATCATGAACACACGTTAAAGTGCATATATCTTTTCAGATAAAAAATAAAGAAATGAAGAAAAATGACAATAAGAAAACTTTAATAGGTAATCACAGATTATGTCTTGAGATTTAGCATACCAAGTTTCGAGACAAGAAAATTAAATCTCTTTTCGTCGAGAGGCTTGGTAAACAAATTAGCAAGCTGATAATCAGTGTTTACAAAATAAAGTTCTATTGTACCTTTTTCGACATTGTCTTTTATAAAATGATATCGAACGTCTATGTATTTTGTCTTTGTATGCTGTACAGGATTTGGTGATATTACAATGGCGCTTTTAGAGTCACAGTAAATCGAGATTTTGTCAAATTTGAAGCCATAATCTCGTAGCTGCGTCCTCATCCACAACACCTGAGAGAATCAACTTGCATCAACAACATACTCTGCTTCAGCCGTTGAAGTGGAAACACACAGTTGTTTCTTTGATGCCCAACTTACGAGTTTATCTCCAAGAAACTGTATATGACCAGATGTGCTCTTCCTATCTAACATACAGCCAGCATGATCTGCATCTGAGTAACCCATCAGTTCAAAACCAGTATCTTTAGGATATCACAGACCAAGATCTGCAGTCCCCTTCAGATATCTAAATATGCGTTTTACTGCAGACATATGGGATTCTTTTGTACTAGCCTGATATCTTGCACATAAACATGTAGAGAACATAATATCTGGCCTACTTGAAGTTAAATACATTAAAGAACCAATCATTCCTCTATAGGTTCTAACATCGAAAAAATTTCCCGAAGGATCCATGCCGATCTTAGTTCCCGGTGCCGTCGGGGTACCAATTGGTTTACAAGTTTCCATTTTGAATTTCCGAAGAATGTAAAAAATGTACTTAGCTTGGGTTATAAAAATCCCCTTTGAAAATTGTTTTACTTGTAATCCGAGAAAGAAGTTCATCTCTCCATTTATACTCATTTGAAATCTGGACACCATGAGGTTTGAAAAATTCTTACAGAGTTTGGGATTTGTAGAGCCAAATATAATGTCATCCACATATATCTGAATAAGAATAATATCATCCTTTTCCTTTTTGATGAATAAAGTAGTATCTATTTTACCTTTAGTAAAGCCCGACTTGACCAAAAACTTTGATAAAACCTCATACTGGGCTCGAGGTGCTTGTTTAAGACCATAAAGTGCTTTCTCCAATATGTAGACATGATCTGGTTTATCTGAATTCATAAAGCCTTTAGGTTGTGAGACATAGACTTCCTCCTTAAGAATGTCGTTCAGAAAGGCAGTCTTCACGTCCATCTGATAGACTGTGAAGTTTTTGTAAGCGGCGTAAGCAGGGAATATCCTTATTGCTTCAATCCGCGCTACTGGAGCATAAGTCTCATCATAATCATTGCCTTCCTCTTGCCTATAGCCTTTTGCGACAAGTCATGCTTTATTTCTAATAATGATACCGCCTTCATCCTTCTTGTTTTTGAACATCCATTTTGTACCAATGATAGATTTTTCTTCAGGTCGTGGTACAAGTCTCTAGACTTTCAAGGCTTCAAACTAGTTCAGCTCCTCTTGCATTGCAGTAACCCAATCTAGGTCAGCTAGAGCTTCAGATACTCGAGTAGGCTCTATCTTGCTAAGAAAGGAATCATGCATACACATGTTTAATGACGCAGACCTAGTTTGCATCGGTAAAGTTGGATCTCCAAATATATGGTTTATCGGATGCTCTTTGGTCCACTTGTGTTCGTGAGGGAGTGGATTCGATGTATATTGATCATAGTTCTCATCTAAATATCCACTTTCAACTTCTTCTTGTTCAGCATTATTTGGGGTTGCAGTTGAAGTTTTTTGTACATAAGTTTCAGTTGGGACAACTTGGTCAGTCTGTTGATGATCCATCACAGTGAAGCCAACTGAAGTAGTAACTTTTGCTTCAACACTTTCAGGTGCAACTTCAACTGAAGGAGTATTTGTTTGAACTGTAGTTTCTGTCTGAATCGGGGAAACTAGTTCAGTAGATACTTCTGAAGTGATTGGATGTTGACGGCTTGATTCTTCAGACCTTTCAATCACAACAGATTTAGTTAATTTAGATCCTAGAAACTCATCATAAAATAATTCATACAACAAATCTAATTCAGATAAATGAGATGTAGAAGTTGAAGCTTTATCCGAATTAGTCAGATTAGACACAGGTTTTGGACTGAGTTGTCTTGAAGCTAACTCTCCGGTAAGTACGGGTTCTGAACCGTGTTGTTCAGAAGCCACTTCTTCATCAAATGTTACATTGACGCTTTCTATAACAGTCTTTGAGCTCTTCATATATATCCTATATGCAGCAAATGTCTGTGAGTATCCAATAAATATTCTTTCTTCAGCCTTCGGTCTAAACTTGTTCAAATTCTCTCTATCATTCAATACGAAGCACTTGTATCCAAAAACATGAAAGTGTTTAATGTTAGGTGTATGATTGTTAATCAATGCATAAGGTGTTTGTCACGATCGAAATTCTAAACAATAATTTAAACTAAACACTCAGAAACTATGTTAAAGATGTCGTAGAATAACACTTTAAGAATAAATTAATCAAACAGTGTATGAACTCAAATCACAAGTTATATTGAATTAACTTAATGATTACAAACAAAACCTCAATCTGTTGAACAGACTCAACAGACGTTCTATACTTCTCTAAAGAAAGGATTAAAACTAATATTGAGGTTAATTCTCTCTAAACGTATATGCAAAACTTGTTTTTCTATCAAAAACTACTTGACTATATATATACAGAACTGATTACAAGATAATTAGAAAAGAAATATTGATCTTCAACTCCCATTCCATAATTATCTTCAACATTATCTCCAGCTCCTAGTCTTTCGCATCCATCCATCTTTATCTTCATGAGCAACATTAACTTCATCCTCAGCAGTATTAACTTCCTTAGCAGTAGTACTTCATCAAGCAGTACTAACTACTAGCAGTACTAACTCTCCAAGCAGTACTAACTTATCAAGCAGTAGTAATACTACTTGCAGTAGTAATCTTCAAATAACAATATTAAAGTCTTCAGCAGCATTAATCTTTAAGCCTAGCAGCATTATCCATACTTGACACATTTGTAGTCCCAACAATCTCCCCCTAACTTATCTTTTCAAATTGAGAAGTTAAGTTCTTCAGATTAGAATCTTCATGATGATTCCAAAACTCCAGCTCAATTTCCCAAATTAGGATCTAGACCTAGACTTTGATTGATAGTTCTTCTGATCACTATTTTGGCCATTTCTGAACCTTTGGGACAGACCAACTTTGCTCTCAACATCCCTTGCAGCTTTGCCTTGATATGGTCATACATCTTATCAACCAGGTAATACTCATGATAACTTTTGTCAATAGTAATGGCATAGACTCCACATCTTTCAAATAACATCCAATTATCTATTCTTTTAAATCCATTCTCAAGATGCAAGCCTTTGATAACATACTGTACTCTTTCAGGATCAAACATCATGCACAAGTACTCCATGGACATCTTTTTAATGCTCATCCCTGCTCCTTTCAGTAAATCCCCATACAAGTTCAAACCAACCTTGTACATTTCTTCCAAATCCACCCTGTTACAGCTTCTGATTATTTTACCCCATGTAGCATACACTTCATAATGATCACCCATTCTCTTTATTCTGAAATACTCTATTCTTTTATCCACTAGGGTATCCCAATGGATAATCTCTGGAACTTCCACAGAGATAGGATCATCTTTCAAAGGATCTTCATCAGTTACTGTCCTGTACAACTCAAACTGTTCCTCTGGTTATCTTGGTTGTTCTGATTGTTGACTTGTTGGCTCCTGATTCTGCTCTAGCTCTGCTGAAGGTGCAACAATATGTTCTGATGGTTCTGCTTCTGTTCTTTCACTTTCCTTCTCCTTCTCAACTTCTTCAATTCTTGGCCTCTTTGACTGTTTCTTGATAGCAATAGATTTCTTTCTTTTTATAGCTCCAATTTTCTATGTTAGAGACTCTTCCTTCTTGACTTCAGTCTTTTCTTTTGTAGAAGTGCCTTCTTCACTGTCAGGGAAGGGTTGTTGAATATTCATATCATGTCTCTCTTTCATTTTTCTTTCAAACTCAACCCTCTGACTAAAATCTCCTTGAAGCTTCGCCATCTCCTTTTTGTATAACTCCTCAATTCTGCTGAAAGACATGTTAGTAAACATTCCTTCAGGGACTCCAATAGACCCTTTCAGGAAGTTTATCATCTTTCTTCTTTCCTGTGCAGCTAGAAAGGTCTTAGAAGGCTAGCTTTGTCTTGTCTTTGATGGTTGCCTTTGTCTAGATGCTTTCATCGTAACTTTCTTGGCAGCAAGATTTAAACTCTTCTGATATTCTTCATTTAGCTTTGTAGACAAATCTAAGGCAATATGTCTGTCTTTAGCTGTTTGGATCTCTTCCTCTTTTTCAATCTCTTCTTGCATCTTCTTAGCTATCTCTTCATCCAGTTCTATTTGCTTTTGCTTTTTCCCTGGTTTCTCAGATTCAACCACCTTCTCTTTTCCTTTCTTCTTTGCATCTGACATGCTTATCTCTTTCTTTGTGTTCTCTGTTCCTTCTTTGATCACCACTCCCTTAGCCTTTTGGGTGGCTTTAGGAGTGTCATGTTTTGCCTTAACCAGAGTTTCAACAATTTCTATCTCTTCCATTGACATTTCAGTTTCTGCTGCTGGTTCTACAGTTTCTGCTGCTGCTGCTGTAGTTTCTACTTCTTTCTCAGTTTCTACTGCTTTTGCTGTTTCTGCTGCTTGTTCAATTTCTGCTTCATTTACTGTTTCTGCTGCTCACTTCTTTTCTGCTTCACTACACATCTCCCCCTCAAACTGAGATTCCATACCCACTGGGCTTTGCTTTTCAACTTCATCTTGACTCTCCCCCTTTTTGGAAGCATCATGTACACTTCCCCTTTTCTTCAATACAAATTGTTTTTGCTTCTTTTTGTGCATCAACCTGATTACCATCTTCTTCAGCTTGGCTATTTGCACATGTTCGGAAGTGATTACCTTTTTCATCTCTTTTATCTCCAAACCTTGATTGTGAACATCCAGACTTAGTGTACCAAGAATATCCATCAATTCATCATAAGTATATATGTCCTCACCTCCTTTAGGTGTTTTTACCACCCTTGAAGGATCCTTGGATATTTTAGTAGAGGCCTTCTGCCTAGCAGAAGCACCTTCTACCCCCGTGGTTTCTTGGCACCTAGGACCTTTAGATGATTTCTCATCCAAAATTTCCGTGGGGAAGGTCTTAGAGATGTTCACACTTTCCTGATCCACATCTTATGCAGAATCAGTAGTGTGAGCCTTATTGCCCACATGCTCTTCCTTCTCCTTAGAGAGCACCTTCTTGGGGTTGGGAGACACCCCTATGGTTTCCCTTTCGATATTCTCTAATGGACAATGCTCCATTAGAGGGCTTGCAGGCTGTTGAGGTGAAGCTACAGGAAGGGAAGGAACCTTTTGTACCTTTTTCCTTATATATATTTTGGTGATGGGGGAAATGGGATTCACAATAGGGATCTGAGGAGTATTAATTGAAATGAATGGTGTGGGTAGGTCATCAGTTGGGTGGTCAGATGTGGGTTGTGACCCTGATGCCTCACCATGGGAAAGAGACACACCCATCATTGTAGAGAACAAAGTTGTGTTTTGTCCAGAAAATTACTTACTAGGTCTTTTCATGTTAGAGAACACCTTCCCTTTAGGAGGTTTAGGTACATACACCTCTTGAAAAGAGGGTAAAACCGTCAATTCTTTGGTTAGTACTTCTTGTACAAACCTTGGATACATATAAAATCTTTTTTCTTTGGTATCCAGGTTTGACAGTAGATCATTCAAAATCATTTGTGAGAAATTAAACTTTCTGGAGGTTGCTAAGAAGACCAGAGCATAAGCTATGGTACTGCTGAACTCACTCCATCCAGTTGTTTTGCGAGAAATACAATGTTGAAGGGTATGAACAAAGAATCTCCACTGAGGTGAAAATTTGCCCTTGAAGAACTTGTAAACCTCAGTGGGACCTTCATAACCCATTCTACCAATTGCTTGGAAGAGATCATCCTTAGGAAGAGAAGATATACCTGATGCATCATCTAGACGTAGATGAGTGCGAATGCAGCCTTCTGAGACTGTGATAGGTTTATCACAGACACTTGATTGGATGATCTGATTGCCATCAATAGTCTGTATAGAGGCATTGGCCCAGAACTGACGTATGTGCTCCACATAGATTGTGGGATTGACTGTGAGTGCATAGGCAATGTAGGAATCTTTCAGGAAATCCACAATTTCTTCAAAACCCTCAGCTTGTTTGGGTTTCTGCAGCATTGCGAGTTCATTGTGATCGTCCACAAATTCCAGTCCTGCCATCGTTCTTGGGTTCGTCTCAACAATAGGGTTTATGTACTGGGAAGCAAGAATTTGAGAGAGAGAGAGAGAGAAGATGAACACTCGTAGGAAATTCAAAGAGACGTTTGAAATTTGGCGGTCAGAGAGGGTATTTATAGGTGGAGGGTTTCAGTTAGAAGCAGTACTAAGTACCCAAGTAGGATTAACACGCCTGCAGTACTAACCCTGATATGCAGTATTAACACACACTAGCAGCATTAACATAGACTAGCAGTATTAACACTGTTTGACAGTAGAAATAAGGTAAGCAGTAGTAACTTTGCATTGGCAGTATAAAACCACCAATCAGTATTAACCACACTTAATCATATTTAAACTGAGAGCATTATTAACTTAACCAGTGGTACTAAGTTTCTAATCAGCAAGGGAATCTGAAACACTTAAACACACATAGTTAGCAGCACCATGCACAATACATTATGAGAAAGTAAAAATGAAAGAGGCTATAAAGAAATGGTACATAAAGAAAATCAAAAGAGGCTTATTCATTGTTTATCATGCCTATACTTGTGACCAAGAATGTGAATCTACCCACATCAAAAGCTTTGGTGAATAGATCAGCAAATTGGTTACTTGTGTGTACATTCAAAACATGAATTAACTTCTTTTCATTGCAATCTCTAATAAAATGGTACCTGATTTCTATATGCTTGGTTTTAGAGTGCTTGACTGGATTGTTAACAATGCTTATAGCACTGTTGTTATCAATGAAGATTGGAGTGTGAAGAAAAGTAACACCATAATCCAACATCTGATTCTGAATCCATAGCACTTGAGAGCAACAACTTGCAACAGCTATATACTCTGCTTCTGTTGTAGAGGTGGACACAGTGGTTTGCTTTTTACACTGCCATGAAACTAGTCTTGCACCCAAAAACTGACATCCTCCTGATATAGACTTTCTATCCAAGTTTGCACCACCCAAATCACTATCTGAATATGCAATTAGATCAATTGGTGAGTCATGAGGATACCAAAGACCTAACCGAGGTTGTCCTTTGAGATATCTGAAGATCCTCTTGACTGCTTGAAAATGAGATTGCTTAGGTCTTACTTGAAATCTGGCACATACACATACAACAAACATAATATCTGGCCTTGAAGCTGTTAGATACATGAGAGAGCCTATCATAGATCTATAATGATGAACATCCACATCCTCCCCCTCAAGATATGCAGTGATCTGTTTGTGTGTTTCCATGGGTGTGCTTGCAGGCTTTGAATCTGAAAATCCAAATTTTGTAAGTATATCCTGCACATACTTGGATTGAGTGATGAAGATTCCATCTTTCTTTTGTTTGACCTGTAGCCCAAGGAAGAAGGTGAGTTCACCCATAGAGCACATCTTGAATCTTTTGTGCATCAGCTCCTCAAATTCCTTGCACATATAATCTTTTTAGGATCCAAAGATGATATCATCCACATAGATTTGAATAAGTAGGATGTCCTTCTTCTTCCTTTTAATGAACAGAGTCTTGTCAATGATTCTTCTTTCAAAACCATTTTCCAAGTGATAGGTAGACAGAGTATCATACCATGCTCTTGGTGCTTGATGTAGCCCATAGAGTGCCTTCTTTAGTTTGTATACTTTGTCAGCAAAGGTAGGATTCTCAAACCCTGGAGGTTGACAAGCATACACTTCTTCATCAATTTTCCCGTATAGGAATGCACTCTTGACATCCATCTGAAATACTCTGAACTGCATGAAAGAAGCATAGGCTAGAAACAACCTAATTGCCTCAATTTTGGCTACTGGTGCAAACACTTCTTCAAAGTCTATCCCCTCTTCTTGTGTATACCCTTGTGCCACAATCCTGGCCTTATTCTTTATTACAATTCCTCTCTCATCTTTCTTATTTTTGAAAACCCATTTAGTGCCAATTGCCCTTTGTCCTTGTGGAAGATCAACCAGATCCCACACATTTTGCAACTCAAACTGCAACAGCTCCTCTTGCATTGCTTCTATCCAGCTTGGTTCTTTCATTTCATCATAGACCTTCTTTGGTTCAATCTGAGATAGAAAACAAGATAACAACCCTGACTGCAGGTCTTTCAATACTCCTAACTTACTTTGATGCCTTGTGATCCTAAGAGAATTGATGTCACCAATCACCAACTGAGGAGGATGATTTTTCTGAGTTCTTGTTTGATGTGCAGCCTCCTCATTGATATTTGCAATCCAGATTAGAGTCATTATTCTCAGGAGTGCTTCCACCAAATACTGAAGAATTTTCTTCATCAATATCATCTTCTGACAGTATGGGCATCTCAGGACCTGTGTTTCCTGAAGGATGAGAATCCTCTTTATCACTTTTATCATCTTCATTCTGTTCTGGGACGGACTCCTCTTTTTCTGAATCATCCTTCTTTTCTGGTTGACAAAATTCAACAGGATCAACTGTAGGTATAGGAAACAACACAAACTCTGGTTTATGTGCTTGTTTCTCTTCTGAACTTCTTCCTGCAATTTGTATATCACTGAAACCCAAAGAGTTAGTTAGTGAATCAATATCAAATAGCCAATCAGGACCTGCACCAGTTGGATTTGGTGTGTTCTCATTGCATTTGACATTGTCACTTTCCTCTATGATTCTTGAAGAACTATTGAATACTCTAAATGCATTACTCTGAGAGGAGTATCCAACAAGGAATCCATCCTCAGCTTTGCTTTCAAACTTGCCTAAATGAGATTTGGTATTGAGGATTGTGCAAGGACACCCAAAAGGTTTGAAAAATCCAATAAATGGTTTCTTCTTTTTGAAAAGTTCATAAGGTGTCTTATCTTGAGATTTGACTACTAGAACTCTGTTTTGGACATAACAAGCAGTATTAAATGCTTCTGCCCAAAAAGTAAAAGGTAATTTTGAATCTGCCAACAGAGATCTAGCAGCCTTAATCAATGTCCAATTTCTCCTCTCAGCAATACCGTTCTGTTGAGGAGTTCTAGGAGCACTGAATTGTCTCTCAATACCTTTAGTCTCACAGAAGTTGTTTAAGTCACTGTTTTTAAATTCAGTTCAATTATCAGATCTGATGACTTTAACTCTTTGATCTGTTTGGTTTTCAATCCTAAGAACAAAGTATTTGATCAGTCCACTTGTCTCATCCTTAGTCCTCAAAAAATACACCCAAGTGAATCTAGAGAAGTCATCAACAATGACTAAGCAATAGGATTTCTTGCCAATACTCATCAAATTTGTAGGACCATAGAGATCCATATGCAATAATTGAAGAGATGAAGAGATTGTATTTATTTCTTTGGACTTTTGAGAAGCTTTGTGTTGCTTGCCTTTAAGACAAGCAACACAATGATCATCACATGAAAACACTTTTTGAGGTAAACCTCTTACAAGGTTGTTTTTCACAAGAATGTTCATTGTTTTAAAATTCGTGTCACACATCCTTCTGTGCCAAAGAGATGATTCATCTAAAGAAGATTTTGAAAACAAACATTTTAGTGATGAATCAGATGAAACATTCTCTATGTCCAAACAATAAACATTATCCTTTCTAGGAGTTCTAAGTAGTATCATATTTTCATCAACTACCTTGAATCCTGGAGCAAGGATAATACATTCAGTCTCAGTAAATAATATACTATGTTTCTTGTGACAGACCTGTGATACACTTAACAGGTTGTATCTCAATTGCTCAACATAGTAAACATCTTCAAAAGACATCTTACCTTTTGAAACCATACCTTTTTCCACTGATCTTACCTTTTGTTGGATTGTCACCAAAAGCAACATATCCTCCATCAAACTTTTTGAAAATTTGAAGGCAGGCCATGTTACCTGTCATGTGCCTAGAGCAACCACTGTCTACATGCCAAATGCTCTTCTTCTTGAGCTGTTGGTTGCCCTGGACATAAGATAAAGCAGTTAGTTTTTAGAGGGAACCCAAGCCAAAGTGGTCTTGGGTTGTTCTTTCTCATCAACATATTCATAATCAGTAATCTTATTCTGGATGAGATGATCAGAGTTAGGAATCCCATGGCTGGAATACTTGGTATATTGATTTTGTTTAGATCAATTCCCTATTTTTGAGCACACTGGTTATTTATGTTTCTCTGATTTCCCCTTATTTTATCATGTTGATGGGGCTTTTTCTGTTGACAAGTACAGGGATTTACAACAGTAGTTTGCATATAATGATTTCCCTGTACCTTTTCCTTCCCTTTCCTGGAGATCTCAGCTTTCTCACTCTTACCATTTTCTTTCTCTGTCTTGGACATCTCCACTTTCTCACTCTTGACAAATGGTTTACCCCCCCCCCCTCTCATTTGTAAGAATGTGGTTTTCTAAGGGAGTGTCTTTATGGTTTTCCTTATTCTTACCCTCAGTATTCTCTTCTTCAGACTCTGTCTCAACCACTACTGTATCTAGTGGATCTACTTCAGTGGCTCCTTCAGGTAATTCTTTCTTATCTTGTCTTTCTAAGAGGTCTGAGGTGGGTGGAATATAAATATTATTTTAAGTTGGAGGCGTGTTGTTGTAGCCTATACCTCTCCTTTGTTTGTCATGAACTTGAGTTTTGAGTAAACTGTCCATTGCTTTAGAAGCATTGGAAAATTTTTCATTGTCTAATTTTGCTTTCTCAAATTCACTCCTTAGTTTCTCACATTCCTCTCTAGACTTTTCTAGCTTAATTTCTAACTCTTTCTTCTCCCACTTCCAACAGTTGTGATCATATGAATGTTGAAGTTCATTGGCCTGGTATGACTTAATTTGTTCTTCAAAATTCTCAATGATCAAACTATACTCTCTTCTATCTTTCTCCAACTTTTTAAGGTCATCACACATGCTCTGATTGTGATCCCTGTACTTTTTAACAATTTCAAGACATGCTTTAGAGCAAAGGTTAGATTTTACCTCTATGGGGATTGCAGTGCTTGAGGACTCTGAAACCTCAGCCATCAATGCTTGATTCTAGATTGCCTCTTCTGCTTGATCACTCCAATCAAATCCCATTCCATCTTGTGAGACAAGTGCTTGAGATGGATTCCTGTTATAGTTAGTAGACTTTTGATTGTTGATTGTTGCTTCCATGCAATTGAGACATTCCTCCTCTGCATTCTCTTGCGAAGTGCCCCAGCTTATGACACTTGTAGCAATCTACCTTGGATTTGTCAAATCCAGCACCATCTTCTCTTCTCATGGCAAAGTTATTTCTTCCAGTTCTTTTAATGAATCTTTTGACTCTCATTGTTAGCATTGCAATTTGCCACTTGATATCCATCTCTTCAAGATCATCAACATTGATCTGCTCCAGATCATCATTGATAAGAGCAGATTTAGCATGACTAGCAAGGAATGCTTCCAAAACAGAATCATTAGGTCCATCCTGTTTTGAGCCATATGTAGCACTAACTGATTCTGTATTAGCAGAAGAATCCGTAGTAGATGATAAGAGAGCAGCATTGTGAGAGTATCCAGATGGTTTCTTTTTAGATTCAACTTCTGCTACAAAGACCCTTAGATCATTGTAGAGATCATCATGTTCCTTATCCTCCAGATTATCATTCTGTCTGAATGATACTGTATACATGACCCATTCTTCACCAAGAGACCTTAGAAACTTTCTGTTGACATCATCCTGGTCCATCTTGACACCAACAGTGGCCAATTCTCCAATCAACTTGTTTAATCTATCAAAGGTTTGAGTCATAGACTCATTCTTTATAGACATAAAGTTTTCATATTGTTGCTTGAGAATTGCTTTCTGATTTCTCTTAGTGCTTTTAGTACCTGAAAATCTCTTCTCCAATGCATTCTACAGGATTTGAGCATCAGAACAGTTGCAAAACTGATGCTGGTATTCATTAGGAATTGGCAAGAGCAGAGTGCTCAAGGCTTTCATCTCAGTCTGCCTCATCTTTCTTTCTCCATCAGTCTTTGGTGGAGGTCTCTTGCCATCTGCTCCCAAATTGACTAGTCTGTGAGAAGAATGTACTGCCTGATTCTGATTTTCCACATGTCAAACTCACTGGGTTTGAGCATGGGGACCTTTGAAACAAGAACACTGTCATGTGATCCGTCCATGATGATTATTGATTTATGAGTTCCTTAAGCTCTTATACCACTTGTCAGGATCGAAATTCTAAACAAGAATTAAAAATAAACACTCAGAAACTATGTTAAAGAAGTCGCGGAATAACACTTTAACAATAAATTAATCAAACAGTGTATGAACTCAAATCACAAGTTATATTGAATTAACTTAATGATTACAAACAAAACCTCAATCTGTTGAACAGACTCAACAGACGTTCTATACTTCTCTAAAGAAAGGATTAAAACTAATATTGAGGTTAATTCTCTCTAAACGTATATGCAAAACTTGTTTTTCTATCAAAAACTACTTAACTATATATACAGAACTGATTACAAGATAATTACAAAAGAAATATTGATCTTCAGCTCCCATTCCATAATTATCTTCAACATTATCTCCAGCTCCTAGTCTTTCGTATCCATCCATCTTTATCTTCATGAGCAGCATTAACTTCATCCTCAGCAGTATTAACTTCCTTAGCAGTAGTACTTCATCAAGCAGTACTAACTCTCCAAGCAGTACTAACTTATCAAGCAGTAGTTATCTTCAAATAGCAGTATTAAAGTCTTCAACAGCATTAATCTTTAAGCCTAGCAGCATTATCTATACTTGACACATTTTCAGTCCCAACAGTGTTTTACCAAATCGTCTATGAATAATGGAGCGATTCTGCGTATAACATGTAGTAGAGACAGCTTCTGTCTACATAAATAGAGGTAGATCGAACTGGCTGAGCAAAGTGCGAGCGGCCTGGACTAGCGTTCGATTGCGTATTTCTACTACTCCATTCTGTTCTGGCGTCCGAGCAGCAGAGAATTGATGTGTTATCCCGACAGATTCGAGATAATCTTCAACAGTTTTTTTCTTAAACTCTGTGTCGTTATCCGTCCTTAGAAGCTTTACTATCTTCTGCAAGTTCACCTGGGTAGTCATCAAAAAGTTAATGAGTACTTCGGGTGTCTCATCTTTTTTCCTTATAAACTTTACCCATGTGTAACGTGAATAATCGTCCACTATTACCAAAACATACTTCTTTCCTCCTATGCTTGGAGTTCTCATCGGACTACTTAGATCCATGTATAAAAGTTCAAGAGGAGAACTTGTACTCGGTATGGGTTTTGGCTTGTGAGTTGCCCTCTTCATTTTACCCTTTTCACATGCTGCACATAGATGTTCTTTTTCATATCTCAGCCTAGGAAGGCCTTTCACCAATCTGCCTTTGACCAATTTTTTTATGTAGCAAAAATTCAGGTGTGACAGCCTTCTTTCCCAAAGCCAACTTTGCTGCATCGAGGATTTTGTCAATAAGCAAACCTGATTGTCAGGCTGGACGTTTGACAGATTGATCGTTTAGAGGTTGGACTTTCGAGTGCCGACCAATAGTTCTTTTCCATCTTTAGTACTTACTGAGAAACTCTTAGCCTTAAAATTTACCTCTAATCGTTTGTCGCAGAACTGGTCAATACTGAATAGGTTGTGCCCTAATCCTTCTACGTAACTCACCTTCGTAATCGTTACATTCTCTTGTATCACGTTACCGTAGCCGAGAATCGGTGAAAATTGGTCATTCCCAAAGCGTACATTCCGACAGAATTTCTCTGTATAATTAGACAATAAATCCTTTTGCCCCATCATATGCTTGGAACACCCACTATCCAAGTACCACATATGACGGGTCTACATAAGAGAAATCATAGAATAACAGATTTAGGTACCTATTTAAAAACGGGTCCTTTCAGTTTAGCACAAGATTTTGGTATCCATTTATAGATGGATCCTCTGAACTTTTGAAAAACTTTTGAAACATATGGCTTATAAGAACCAACATGATAAGTACCAAACCAATTATCAGAAAATCGGTGAGAAACAAAATCATTCCGTCTATAATTAGATGACTTAGTAGCAGATCGAGATAATTGGATTAATTGCTTTATTGTATATCTCTTGTAAGAAGTTACAAGGTTTTGTTTATCCGAAGCAACGATACCAACTACATTAAAAACACTACTAGTAGATCTATTACCAAAACTATCAGAAATAGATTTTGCTTTCTCATCAATCTTCTGTTTAGGTCGCCATTCTGTTCGTTCTTCAGACCTTTTCTTTCTTAAATCTGAAACAAAAGATTTAGATCTGTTAGGAAAATCAAATTTTTGAGATTGTCTTTTCTTTAGTTTACCAATGTCAATTTGTTTCTGCGAGTGCGGTTTTTTTGCTTCTTATCTTTAGCATAGTAATCAGTACTCACAGAAACTGAATCATCTACCTTAGATGATGATTCACCAATTTCATGCACACTAGGTAAAACTTCACCATTAATGACAAAAGTAGAATGATTTGGAAGTTTAGTACTAAAGTCAGACTTGGTGTTTTTAGAAATTTTATTTTCTGAATTTTATTTCTAAGATTTTCTGTAATGTTTGATTTCATTTGGACTAACGATCATATTCAAGTTCTTTTTGTAACAGAATGACTGCAAGAGAAGTTCCAATACTTTTCGAAGGAGAATACAAACAGTGGAAAGTTAGATTCTTAAACTGTACAGATGTACAAGTTCTGGGTTGCTACATCAGATTATTATTGATAAAAGGAGTGAAGAAACCTCAAATTCCAATAGAAAAGTTTACTGAGGAACAGAAGAGATATCTGGAAGCTGATAAAATAGCTAAAAATTTCTTGCTGCAAAGTATGTCTGGTAAGATTTTTAGTAAAATTAATATCAACAATTCGACAACGAAAGAGATGTGGGATTGTCTTGAATGGAGGATGATAGGATCAAAGATGTCATCAAGAGTTAAGTTTTTGGAAACTGAGAACTCTGATCTAAAAGAGAAGATTTCAAATCTGGAAACTCAATTTGTCCAAATCCAAATACAAGCAAAATCTGATGAGTAGAATGAGAAGAAAGTTAGTAATTTGGAGAGTGCAATTGTTGATCTTTATAAGAAGATTTCTGATTTGGAAGATGCTAATATTAAGCTTCAGAAGAATATATCTGATTTGGATCAAAAGATGCTCAAAAATAAATCTGATTTTGAGAAAGAAAAGAAAGAGTTTGATCAGAAATTCTCAGAACTTTCCAAGAAGAGTTTTGAAGAAAAGAAGACTGTTGAGCTTAAGTGTATAAAGCTTTCTCAACAAATTTCAGATTTTGAGAAAGTCACTATTTTGGAAAGGGAAAAGTTTGCCAAGGAATAAAAGGCCATGGAACAAAAGAATGTTGGATTCCTCAAAGAAATATCCGGCCAAAGAAAAAATGTTGAGAAGGACTTTGAAGAAGAAAGAAAATTGTTTGAAGAGCAGATAAAGAAGCTGACTGACAAGTTATCTGAACTGTCTGAAAGTATACTGAATGAGAAGAAAACGAAGTTTGAATTCGAAACGAATATTGAACTCCTCGTCAAAGGAAGAGATAGTTATGCTTCAAAGATTAAAGAGCTTGAAAAGATTGTTTCAAAGGTGGTGGTGACCGAGCAAACGACTCCAGAGTCAAAAATCTACTCACCTAGAAATAGTTCGGTTGGTTCTAACGAACCAGCCTCATGCTCACATCAGAAAACTGTTTCTACAAGAAGGTCAGTTAAATCTTCTAATCAGATTCGTAGTACTAACCTTTTCTATGATAAAAATATAGATGGTTCAGGTACACATCGAAGAAGAAGGAGATACTGTTAAGACACAGTCTCATTGGATTCAAGATCATCCAATACGAAGATCGCAATCTGAAGTTAATGCTGAAAGTTACTCTCAACCATAGTCTAGGGTTTATTCTGTAATAAAGTCAAAGTTGTTTTTAATATCTAGATATTTATTATTTAGATATTATGTTTAGTTTGATATTAGTTTATATTAGTTTTTGATAATATCTTATACTGATATTATCTATCTCTCTGTTTATCGATCAACACAATCACACACAATACACACACATCAAAGGTGTAAAGAGAGAAAAACAAACAGAGAACTCAATCTCAAGAAATCAACCATGTAATCATCGTTTGTTATCGAATCAGGTTGGTTAATTATCTATTGTTTGTTGTTTTGATTATCTGGTAACGATCACGGACTCACAATTGGTATCAGAGCTGATCCAGATCAAATCAAAATTTTCAACTCTCTGTGTTCTTCATTTTTTGAAGAACACTGATCAAACGTCAAAATCTTGATTTTGCGGTTATTTTCGAAATCAAAAGGTTGTGTATTGTTGTTGTTGGTAAGGAGAATAAACTGTCAAAGTTTGGTGTGGTAAATCGATCTCTAGTTGGGTTAATTTTAGAGTTGCAGGTCGTTTAATCGGAGAAGACGACGTATCGGTCTTAAGCGTACCGGTCGAACCTTAGTTTTTACATTCCACCGGTCGAAGATCATTTTTTATCGGTCGAATCTCACAAACTTTTGGTATCGGTCAAACACTCTCCGGTCAAATACCACTTTGTATCGGTCGAGTATTTTTTTTATCCGGTCAAAGTAAAACTCACTTCCCCGGTCGAACCCCACTTTTCCACTACACTTCCCCGGTCTTAGAAACAAATCCGGTCGAATCACACAAATCAAATACACTTTCCCGGTCTTACCTCTCTCTCTCGGTCAAACACAAATTCTCAAACACCTCCGGTCAAACCCAAAACAAACTTCCGGTCAAAGAACACATCTTCACTTCCGGTCCTTTGTAAACTATTCCTATCGGTCGAATCCCATTTCCACTCACAATTTTCTCGGTCAAACATTCACACTCTCACACGTGGATACCTCATGCAAAACCAAATTAATTAAACAAGAAGTTCACGTGTCCACAATCAAATCTTCATTTCCACTTAGAGATTTCCATGCAAAATTTCCACTCACACAAAATTCCACTCACACAAAATTCCACTTTCATATAAAATTCCACTTTCATATAAAATTGTTTGTTTATCGGTCGAAAGAAAATTTTACCGGTCGAGCATTTTACCGATCCAATCTTTTTACCGATCAATCAGTTTTACTGGTTGAAAATCTTACCGGTTCTTTACATCGAAAAAGTCGAACCTCACTTTGCGCAATCAACCTCTCGCGCAAACCTTCTCAAAACGCAAAGTTTTTCCGGACTTCGAATTTTATTCAAAATGACATCCAGAGAAGCCCTTGCAATCGGAACTGATACCAAGCCACCAGTTCTCTTTAGAGGAGAATACGAACAGTGGAAGGATCGGTTCCTGAACTTCATCGAAAGACAGGAATTGGGTGATTTCATCAAACAATCCTTAGAAGAAGGCCTAATGGAAACAAAATATAGGGAACCAGCAGCAGGTACTCAAGAAGTACGACATGCACTTTCTTATGGAGATCTAACAGGTGATGATAAGCTAAGAGCAAAAGGCGACATGTTAGCCAAGTCATACATTCTACAAGGGATTACGAATGAAATCTAGGTAAAGATTGACAGCTACAAGGCCTCCGGAAAACAAATGTGGGATCAACTAGAGAAAATGATGCTGGGTTCAAAGATTGGAAAGCAACTGAAAATCTCTAACTGCCTGCACAGTTTTGAAGAATTCAAAGGCAGAACTGGAGAAACTCTAGAGGGAACATATGATAGGTTTGTGACTTTGCTAAACGAATTAAGCAAGAATAAGGTCAACAAATCTCAAATCGAGCTGAATATCAAATTCCTGAGTATTCTACAACCAGAATGGAAAAGTTTTGCCAGGCAGATGAGGCAGATAAAAGACCTGAATGAGATTCCACTTCACGAGGTGTATGAAACCCTCCGACAAAATGAAGATGAGGTGGATGAAATTCTAGCAGAAAAGAGAAAAGGAAAGACAGTTGAAGACACAGTCGCTCTTGTTGTGAAAAAGAAGAAGAACAAGACGATTGTGTATGAATCAGAAGAAGTTGAAGCTGATGTTGTCTCTGACTCGGATGAAAATGAACAAATGCAGCAAGCAATGCAGTTTCTAACAAATGCATTTAAGAAAAAGTTCTACAGGAATCCGACGTCAAACAGTCAGAGGTACTCTTCTGGACCAAACAACTATGCTCACAAGGAAAGAATTGAAGGAAGCAGATATGAAGGAAATAAGTATGAAGGGAAGAGATTTGAGGGAAAGAGAACAGAGGAGAAGAAACCTGAAGAGAGAAGATATCAGACTGAAGGAAAAAGGTTAGTGGAGAGGAATCCTGAAGAAAGGAAATTTAAAGCTGAAGGATCAAGTCAGCCAGGACCACCGATGTGCTACAATTGTGGCAAAACAGGTCACTTTGCCAAGGATTGTCGCAGATCAAAAGTCAGAAACTCCGATTACTACAAGAACAAGATGCTTCTTGCAAAGCAACAGGAGGCAGGCAAGGCACTGATGGCTGAAGATGAATACTGGCTGGATCAATCAGATGAAGAAGAAGAAGATGAAGAAAAGGATGAAGCCGTCAATATGTGCTTGATGGGCAAAATCGAATCAGATGCTGAAGTTGATTCAGAAAATGAAGAAGAGGAGGTATGTGTTTTATCGTATAAAGATTTAATGAATAAAATGCATGCTATGGTTTTAAAACAAGAAGAGTTAGAATCTAATCTTAAGCGAGAAAATGGTGTTATAATTAACAAAAACCAATTGATACAGAAACTTAGCGATGAAATTACTGAGAAGAAAGTATTAGTTGAGGTTTTACATACAAAAGGTGACACCAACGCAAAAGAACAGACTATAATTCTAAAAGAGAATACTGAACTCAAGTCTAAATTGACAAAAAGTGAGATTGATTTTTATAAGCTTACTGATATGCATTCTTTATGTACTAAAGAAAACAAGACCTTAATTGCTAAATTAGACGCTTTGGAAAAGAAGCTATACTCATTAGGTCAAAGTGAGCAAACCATTCATCTTAACAAACCGAAAAAGAACAAAGAAAATTGGGGAATCGGTTATGTGAAACCTCAACGTCTTCATAAGGGTATAAGAGAAGTGCCTGCACTCTATGACTATACCTCTATGCTAGTTTCTCACCGAATCTCCTCACTTAAAGTTTTTAATACTAAACTATCAGAAGAGGATGAAGCTAATGAATTTGAAAAACGGATGAAGTCAACTAAAGTTCACGCTCCATTTTATTATGCGAATTTGAATAATAGTTATGACTATCCCAATGATGAAAAGAAATCTCTTTCAACTGACTACTTTCAAAGTTATTCTGAAAAAGAGATGGAGGCGAAGCCTGTCATAGGTAAAATTTATGTCCCTTCTCTCGTGTTAGAAAGTAAAATTTCTGAACTCGAGAACTCTTTATCAGATGAAAGACTTATGATTGAGATTCAAAAAAAGGTTTTTTCAACTGTTATGAAAAATGTTGTTCTTTCAAAGGCTTCTACTTCTGATGACATGTTTGGTTCATCAAACGAAGAGTTTAATTTTCTTAATTCCGACGGTGGTTTAGATGGTTGTTTTGAACAAGTTGATTTTAATGTGAAACTTCCTAACCATGCATCTTTTGTTAAGAAAACTTCAAGAAAAACCAGTATGTCTGTGAACAGTGCAAAAATCAACGAAAGTTGATTACTCAGTCTCTGTGAAAGCTAACAATGCTAAAGGTAAGAAAATATATCAGCATTCACAGAAACCGACCACTACTGGTAATTCTGAGAAGAAGCACTCAGTTGTTGCTCAAAGGTCTAACTCACTAGTTTTACATGTTTCAGATATGAGCAAGCAAAGGCCAGAAGTAAATTCTCAATGGAAACCGAAACGGAAGCTTGACAAGACCGTTTTATCGTTTAGTAGTGTTAATTGTAGCAAGACTTCGCTTAGTAACGATGTCTTAATTGCTGATGTTGCTCTTTTGAACTCAAAACTTGTTGTTTCCCGTAAACAATATACAATGAAGCAATTATTTCAGTTATCTTTATCTGCTAGAAAGTCTTCTATTTATGATAAACATGTTTCTATT
Organism: Arctium minus; assembly: GCA_954870635.1. Taxonomy (NCBI): domain Eukaryota; kingdom Viridiplantae; phylum Streptophyta; class Magnoliopsida; order Asterales; family Asteraceae; genus Arctium; species Arctium minus. The sequence goes on from OX941082.1 coordinate 78,969,332, forward strand.
CCTTGTCAAGATTCTGGAGATTGGTTTGGAAATTACCATGTGCATACATCTCATATTAATTCTTCTCATGCATTTCAAAAGAAAAGAGGAACCAATTTGAAATGGTTACCAAAATCTTGTGCTAACACAGCAGGACCCAAATTCCAATGGGTACCTAAGGCTAAATCTGTGTTGCAGGCACACAAATTAGAGAGAAAACGACTTCTGATTATGTACAGATCAGGACTCGTTCTTCAATGTCAAAATAGGTTTTTGGATAATGCAGTTCAAAACCCGGACATCAAAGAACATATGGTTCTTGAGTAAATCAGCTCAAGACCTGGACTTCAATGTCAAAGATGGCTTCTAAGTAAATCAGCTTAAAACCCGTACTTCAACGAAGTTTGACTTCCAAACACAACAGTTTAGGACTCGTACTTCAATAATCAAAAGACCTTACTCTGTGCTGAACATGAAGATTGTACTCCGATACTCCAATGAGGAAATCAACCATCAAGGGTAAGTACATACATATTTGTCTGAAATTTTGTGCATATCTTTAACACTGATAATGTTCTGATGCATAATTTCAGGGGGAGTAAAGGTGATGACTTCTGATTATTTCTGATCAGAACTCGTACTTTAAACGTTTTACTGCTTTTTGTCTTTTCAATTTAAGTGAATAAATTTTACTTTGACTTGACATAAGACTTTTGCAGAAGTTTTGAGAGAAGCTTAAAAGATCATATCTTTATGACTTTAAGCTTAGCTTCATGAGATGGAAGATCGTACGTAAAGGTATAATTCCAAATCTTCATCTCATATATGGTTGAAAGAAGGACAACTTTCAATCATAGAAAACATTCTTTTTAATGTTCAAACCACTTCCTGATTTTTCATCAGATTTTATATTTTGGGAGTGTATTTTAAATGTTTTCATGATCAATATTGTGCTTTAACTGAAATAGTTAAACCAATCTGAGCATCACATGCATCATAGGAAAACAAGAATCATTGTGCTAGGAATTAACACAACTTCTATGGAATCACCTTAACCAGTGATTTCTACCCAAGAAGTTAATCCTTAGTGATTGAGTGTGCAAAGAGAATAGAAATGAGTGTGATTAGAGAAAGCAAAACGTTTAAAAGAAAGAGTGTGTGAGAACAGAGTTAAAAAGAATATCACAACTCTGCACCAACTTTTTCTGAGCCGGGTAGCCACATTACTAGTGTTTCACAAATCTTTGGTGAACATTATTGAAACAGGCAACTAACCCATGCCAACTCTTGATCAAACCTCCCTATCTACTCATTTTCTTCTCAACAAGAAAGTGTTTCACATTTTCAAAGGGGACGCAGCATATATGCTATCTGATTTTCATTTGGAAAATCTGGATATTGAAAAGAAGAAAGTCTGCCCCACCTTCGCACTTCACTCATGCACATTGAGTCTGTGTTTAACTTACTGTTGTCTCAGTGGTTTACACAAATTTTGAGCAAATAAGCAATCATCAGTGCTTAATTCTTTCAAACACAAGCACGAACACACAAGGAATTAGTTTCTTTGTCATAACGTTTATAGAAATTACCTTTGTGGTGTTTCGATGATTAAATGGAAGCCCTGGGGGAGTCAACATCAAACAGCTCCTTTCCAATGTGTATTTGTTACACACAGTGACTTAGTGTTACTGACAGGCATTCTAACTGATTACATGATTATTTTGTCTAGATTTGCAAAGATCAGGATGAATAACTATTGAATTGACGGATCAGAGACTACAAGTGGTTGACATTTCTTACTCAAAGTTTTGATGAAGTCGTCGCACTTTCCATCAAAAAGGGGGAGAATCTAAAGCTTGAAGAAATGTTCAGTCCATTACATTACAAGATCAAAAACTGCGAGATCAAAGTATTCTGAAGACATGCTGATTTCAGATAAATTTTCTTTGAAGATACTTTGCTAAAGCATTCTGAGCTAGAGAAAGAGATTGCATCTTTTGAGCTGAAAGAGAAGATCGTATTGACAAATCATTTTCGTAATGATCTTGATCCAAAGGGGGAGATTGTTAAGACACAGTCTCATTGGATTCAAGATCATCCAATACGAAGATCGCAATCTGAAGTTAATGCTGAAAGTTACTCTCAACCATAGTCTAGGGTCTATTCTGTAATAAAGTCAAAGTTGTTTTTAATATCTAGATATTTATTATTTAGATATTATGTTTAGTTTAATATTAGTTTATATTAGTTTTTGATAATATCTTATACTGATATTATCTATCTCTCTGTTTATCGATCAACACAATCACACACAATACACACACATCAAAGGTGTAAAGAGAGAAAAACAAATAGAGAACTCAATCTCAAGAAATCAACCGTGTAATCATCGTTTGTTATCGAATCAGGTTGGTTTATTATCTATTGTTTGTTGTTTTGATTACCTGGTAACGATCACGGACTCACAGATACAAAGAAGAAGAAGAATTGGTCTGGAAGAAGAAATCAATTTAAGATGAGAAGAAAGATGAGCTGAAAGGAAAGCAGTCATGTGTATATACACATAGAGCCAAGAAGAACAATGCACGTAAAGGTAAACCTGATCATATATACACAAAGATCAATTAATCAGGTTATCAGGTAAGAAATACTATTGTTCTTATTGCCGTACACATGATCCTGTTCACAAAACAAGTGATCATTTCTGGTATGGTTCTTATTCAGTTACTCCCATTAGAACTGCAACTAACAAACATGGACCCAAATACCAGTGGGTACCAAAACCGTAAGATGACTCTGTGTTGCAGGCACCTACAGTCAAGGGGGAGTAAGAGAACCAAGGCTTCTAAGTAAATCAGCTTAGAATCCGTACTTGAACGGAGTTTGACTTCTAAACACAACAGTTTAGGACTCGTACTTCAGTGATCAAAAGACCTTACTCCTGTGCTGATAAGAGATTGTACTCCAATACTCGAATGAGGAAATCAACCATCAAGGGGGAGTACATACTTTTCTGAAATTGCACTCCAATAATTTGTATCCGATGAAAGTACATACTCGAATGAACTACATTTCAAAATAGAATTGTAGATCTCTATCATGTGCTTTTTCACTGACATATTTTAGATGCATAATTTCAGGGGGAGTAAAGTTGATGATTTCTGATTATTTCAGATCAGAACTCGTACTTTCAATGTTTTACTGCTTTATGTCTTTCATTTTTCAATAAATTTGTGAATAAAGTTTCTTTGACATGACTTTGAGACTTGTGAAGTTTGAGAGATGCTTACAAGATCATATCTTTATGACTTTAAGCCTGACTTCATGAGATGTAAGACTGTACGAAAACAGTATAATTTTTTATCTTAATATCATATATGGTTGAAAGAAAGACAACTTTCAATCATAGAAAACATATTCTTAAATGTTCAAACCACTTCCCGATTCTTAAACAGATTTCATGAATTGGAAGTGTGATTTTAAATGTTTTCATTTTACTTGTGCTTAAACGATTAACAAACCGTGTGTTCCCAAAGATTAATACTTGTGTGTTGTCTTTCCTATATACTTTCAAGTATTCACACACACCGGTTTGACTTTTTGTTCAAAATGTTCTTACCATGTCTCAAATTTGAAACATATTTTTCGATGGTAAGAGACCCCACTTGCACTTCAATGAATTAATTCATTTTTCTCAGAACTTTCCAAGAAGAGTTTTGAAGAAAAGAAGACTGTTGAGCTTAAGTGTATAAATCTTTCTCAACAAATTTCAGATTTTGAGAAAGTCACTATTTTGGAAAGGGAAAAGTTTGCCAAGGAATAAAAGGCCATGGAACAAAAGAATGTTGGATTCTTCAAAGAAATATCCGGCCAAAGAAAAAATGTTGAGAAGGACTTTGAAGAAGAAAGAAAATTGTTTGAAGAAGAGATAAAGAAGCTGACTGACAAGTTATCTGAACTGTCTGAAAGTATACTGAATGAGAAGAAAACGAAGTCTGAATTCGAAACGAATATTGAACTCCTCGTCAAAGGAAGAGATAGTTATGCTTCAAAGATTAAAGAGCTTGAAAAGATTGTTTCAAAGGTGGTGGTGACCGAGCAAACGACTCCAGAGTCAAAAATCTACTCACCTAGAAATAGTTCAGTTGGTTCTAACGAACCAGCCTCATGCTCACATCAGAAAACTGTTTCTACAAGAAGGTCAGTTAAATCTTCTAATCAGATTCGTAGTACTAACCTTTTCTATGATAAAAATATAGATGGTTCAGGTACACATCGAAGAAAAAGGAGATACTGTTAAGACACAGTCTCATTGGATTCAAGATCATCCAATACGAAGATCGCAATCTGAAGTTAATGCTGAAAGTTACTCTCAACCATAGTCTAGGGTCTATTCTGTAATAAAGTCAATGTTGTTTTTAATATCTAGATATTTATTATTTAGATATTATGTTTAGTTTAATATTAGTTTATATTAGTTTTTGATAATATCTTATACTGATATTATCTATCTCTCTGTTTATCGATCAACACAATCACACACAATACACACACATCAAAGGTGTAAAGAGAGAAAAACAAACAGAGAACACAATCTCAAGAAATCAACCGTGTAATAATCGTTTGTTATCGAATCAGGTTGGTTTATTATCTATTGTTTGTTGTTTTGATTATCTGGTAACGATCACGGACTCACAATTGGTATCAGAGCTGATCCAGATCAAATCAAAATTTTCAACTCTCTGTGTTCTACATTTTTTGAAGAACACTGATCAAACGTCAAAATCTTGATTTTGCGGTTATTTTCGAAATCAAAAGGTTGTGTATTGTTGTTGTTGGTAAGGAGAATAAACTGTCAAAGTTTGGTGTGGTAAATCGATCTCTAGTTGGGTTAATTTTAGAGTTGCAGGTCGTTTAATCGGAGAAGACGACGTATCGGTCTTAAGCGTACCGGTTGAACCTTAGTTTTTACATTCCACCGGTCGAAGATCATTTTTTATCGGTCGAATCTCACAAACTTTTGGTATCGGTCAAACACTCTCCGGTCAAATCCCACTTTGTACCGGTCGAGTATTTTTTTTATCCGGTCAAAGTAAAACTCACTTCCCCGGTCGAACCCCACTTTTCCACTACACTTCCCCGGTCTTAGAAACAAATCCGGTCGAATCACACAAATCAAATACACTTTCCCGGTCTTACCTCTCTCTCTCGGTCAAACACAAATTCTCAAACACCTCCGGTCAAACCCAAAACAAACTTCCGGTCAAAGAACACATCTTCACTTCCGGTCCTTTGTAAACTATTCCTATCGGTCGAATCCCATTTCCACTCACAATTTTCTCGGTCAAACATTCACACTCTCACACGTGGATACCTCATGCAAAACCAAATTAATTAAACAAGAAGTTCACGTGTCCACAATCAAATCTTCATTTCCACTTAGAGATTTCCATGCAAAATTTCCACTCACACAAAATTCCACTCACACAAAATTCCACTTTCATATAAAATTCCACTTTCATATAAAATTGTTTGTTTATCGGTCGAAAGAAAATTTTACCGGTCGAGCATTTTACCGATCCAATCTTTTTACCGATCAATCAGTTTTACTGGTTGAAAATCTTACCGGTTCTTTACATCGAAAAAGTCGAACCTCACTTTGCGCAATCAACCTCTCGCGCAAACCTTCTCAAAACGCAAAGTTTTTCCGGACTTCGAATTTTATTCAAAATGACATCCAGAGAAGCCCTTGCAATCGGAACTGATACCAAGCCACCAGTTCTCTTTAGAGGAGAATACGAACAGTGGAAGGATCGGTTCCTGAACTTCATCGAAAGACAGGAATTGGGTGATTTCATCAAACAATCCTTAGAAGAAGGCCTAATGGAAACAAAATATAGGGAACCAGCAGCAGGTACTCAAGAAGTACGACATGCACTTTCTTATGGAGATCTAACAGGTGATGATAAGCTAAGAGCAAAAGGCGACATGTTAGCCAAGTCATACATTCTACAAGGGATTACGAATGAAATCTAGGTAAAGATTGACAGCTACAAGGCCTCCGGAAAACAAATGTGGGATCAACTAGAGAAAATGATGCTGGGTTCAAAGATTGGAAAGCAACTGAAAATCTCTAACTGCCTGCACAGTTTTGAAGAATTCAAAGGCAGAACTGGAGAAACTCTAGAGGGAACATATGATAGGTTTGTGACTTTGCTAAACGAATTAAGCAAGAATAAGGTCAACAAATCTCAAATCGAGCTGAATATCAAATTCCTGAGTATTCTACAACCAGAATGGAAAAGTTTTGCCAGGCAGATGAGGCAGATAAAAGACCTGAATGAGATTCCACTTCACGAGGTGTATGAAACCCTCCGACAAAATGAAGATGAGGTGGATGAAATTCTAGCAGAAAAGAGAAAAGGAAAGACAGTTGAAGACACAGTCGCTCTTGTTGTGAAAAAGAAGAAGAACAAGACGATTGTGTATGAATCAGAAGAAGTTGAAGCTGATGTTGTCTCTGACTCGGATGAAAATGAACAAATGCAGCAAGCAATGCAGTTTCTAACAAATGCATTTAAGAAAAAGTTCTACAGGAATCCGACGTCAAACAGTCAGAGGTACTCTTCTGGACCAAACAACTATGCTCACAAGGAAAGAATTGAAGGAAGCAGATATGAAGGAAATAAGTATGAAGGGAAGAGATTTGAGGGAAAGAGAACAGAGGAGAAGAAACCTGAAGAGAGAAGATATCAGACTGAAGGAAAAAGGTTAGTGGAGAGGAATCCTGAAGAAAGGAAATTTAAAGCTGAAGGATCAAGTCAGCCAGGACCACCGATGTGCTACAATTGTGGCAAAACAGGTCACTTTGCCAAGGATTGTCGCAGATCAAAAGTCAGAAACTCCGATTACTACAAGAACAAGATGCTTCTTGCAAAGCAACAGGAGGCAGGCAAGGCACTGATGGCTGAAGATGAATACTGGCTGGATCAATCAGATGAAGAAGAAGAAGATGAAGAAAAGGATGAAGCCGTCAATATGTGCTTGATGGGCAAAATCGAATCAGATGCTGAAGTTGATTCAGAAAATGAAGAAGAGGAGGTATGTGTTTTATCGTATAAAGATTTAATGAATAAAATGCATGCTATGGTTTTAAAACAAGAAGAGTTAGAATCTAATCTTAAGCGAGAAAATGGTGTTATAATTAACAAAAACCAATTGATACAGAAACTTAGCGATGAAATTGCTGAGAAGAAAGTATTAGTTGAGGTTTTACATACAAACGGTGACACCAACGCAAAAGAACAGACTATAATTCTAAAAGAGAATACTGAGCTCAAGTCTAAATTGACAAAAAGTGAGATTGATTTTTATAAGCTTACTGATATGCATTCTTTATGTACTAAAGAAAACAAGACCTTAATTGCTAAATTAGACGCTTTGGAAAAGAAGCTATACTCATTAGGTCAAAGTGAGCAAACCATTCATCTTAACAAACCGAAAAAGAACAAAGAAAATTGGGGAATCGGTTATGTGAAACCTCAACGTCTTCAAAAGGGTATAAGAGAAGTGCCTGCACTCTATGACTATACCTCTATGCTAGTTTCTCACCGAATCTCCTCACTTAAAGTTTTTAATACTAAACTATCAGAAGAGGATGAAGCTAATGAATTTGAAAAACGGATGAAGTCAACTAAAGTTCACGCTCCATTTTATTATGCGAAGTTGAATAATAGTTATGACTATCCCAATGATGAAAAGAAATCTCTTTCAACTGACTACTTTCAAAGTTATTCTGAAAAAGAGATAGAGGCGAAGCCTGTCATAGGTAAAATTTATGTCCCTTCTCTCGTGTTAGAAAGTAAAATTTCTGAACTCGAGAACTCTTTATCAGATGAAAGACTTATGATTGAGATTCAACAAAAGGTTTTTTCAACTGTTATGAAAAATGTTGTTCTTTCAAAGGCTTCTACTTCTGATGACATGTTTGGTTCATCAAACGAAGAGTTTAATTTTCTTAATTCCGACGGTGGTTTAGATGGTTGTTTTGAACAAGTTGATTTTAATGTGAAACTTCCTAACCATGCATCTTTTGTTAAGAAAACTTCAAGAAAAACCAGTATGTCTGTGAACAGTGCAAAATCAACGAAAGTTGATTACTCAGTCTATGTGAAAGCTAACAATGCTAAAGGTAAGAAAATATATCAGCATTCACAGAAACCGACCACTACTGGTAATTCTGAGAAGAAGTACTCAGTTGTTGCTCAAAGGTCTAACTCACTAGTTTTACATGTTTCAGATATGAGCAAGCAAAGGCCAGAAGTAAATTCTCAATGGAAACCGAAACGGAAGCTTGACAAGACCGTTTTATCGTTTAGTAGTGTTAATTATAGCAAGACTTCGCTTAGTAAAGATGTCTTAATTGCTGATGTTGCTCTTTTGAACTCAAATCTTGTTGTTTCCCGTAAACAATATACAATGAAGCAATTATTTCAGTTATCTTTATCTGCTAGAAAGTCTTCTATTTATGATAAACATGTTTCTATTCCTTGTCAAGATTCTGGAGATTGGTTTGGAAATTACCATGTGCATACATCTCATATTAGTTCTTCTCATGCATTTCAAAAGAAAAGAGGAACCAATTTGAAATGGTTACCAAAATCTTGTGCTAACACAGCAGGACCCAAATTCCAATGGGTACCTAAGGCTAAATCTGTGTTGCAGGCACACAAATTAGAGAGAAAACGACTTCTGATTATGTACAGATCAGGACTCGTTCTTCAATGTCAAAATAGGTTTTTGGATAATGCAGTTCAAAACCCGGACATCAAAGAACATATAGTTCTTGAGTAAATCAGCTCAAGACCCGGACTTCAATGTCAAAGATGGCTTCTAAGTAAATCAGCTTAAAACCCGTACTTCAACGAAGTTTGACTTCTAAACACAACAGTTTAGGACTCGTACTTCAATAATCAAAAGACCTTACTCTGTGATGAACATGAAGATTGTACTCCGATACTCCAATGAGGAAATCGACCATCAAGGGGGAGTACATACATATTTGTCTGAAATTTTGTGCATATCTTTAACACTGATAATGTTCTGATGCATAATTTCAGGGGGAGTAAAGGTGATGACTTCTGATTATTTCTGATCAGAACTCGTACTTTAAATGTTTTACTGCTTTTTGTCTTTTCAATTTAAGTGAATAAATTTTACTTTGACTTGACATAAGACTTTTGCAGAAGTTTTGAGAGAAGCTTAAAAGATCATATCTTTATGACTTTAAGCTTAGCTTCATGAGATGGAAGATCGTACGTAAAGGTATAATTCCAAATCTTCATCTCATATATGGTTGAAAGAAGGACAACTTTCAATCATAGAAAACATTCTTTTTAATGTTCAAACCACTTCCTGATTTTTCATCAGATTTTATATTTTGGGAGTGTATTTTAAATGTTTTCATGATCAATATTGTGCTTTAACTGAAATAGTTAAACCAATCTGAGCATCACATGCATCATAGGAAAACAAGAATCATTGTGCTAGGAATTAACACAACTTCTATGGAATCACCTTAACCAGTGATTTCTACCCAAAAAGTTAATCCTTAGTGATTGAGTGTGCAAAGAGAATAGAAATGAGTGTGATTAGAGAAAGCAAAATGTTTAAAAGAAAGAGCGTGTGAGAACAGAGTTAAAAAGAATATCACAACTCTGCACCAACTTTTTCTGAGCCGGGTAGCCACATTACTAGTGTTTCACAAATCTTTGGTGAACATTATTGAAACAGGCAACTAACCCATGCCAACTCTTGATCAAACCTCCCTATCTACTCATTTTCTTCTCAACAAGAAAGTGTTTCACATTTTCAAAGGGGACGCAGCACATATGCTATCTGCTTTTCATTTGGAAAATCTGGATATTGAAAAGAAGGAAGTCTGCCCCACCTTCGCACTTCACTCATGCACATTGAGTCTGTGTTTAACTTACTGTTGTCTCAGTGGTTTACACAAATTTTGAGCCAAATAAGCAATCATCAGTGCTTAATTCTTTCAAACACAAGCACGAACACATAAGGAATTAGTTTCTTTGTCATAACGTTTATAGAAATTACCTTTGTGGTGTTTCGATGATTAAATGGAAGCCCTGGGGGAGTTAACATCAAACAGCTCCTTTCCAATGTGTATTTGTTACACACAGTGACTTAGTGTTACTGACAGGAATTCTAACTGATTCATTAGTTGATTCAGGTGTTACATGATTATTTTGTCTAGATTTGCAAAGATCATGATGAATAACTATTGAATTGACGGATCAGAGACTACAAGTGGTTGACATTTCTTACTCAAAGTTTTGATGAAGTTGTCGCACTTTCCATCAAAAAGGGGGAGAATCTAAATCTTGAAGAAATGTTCAGTCCATTACATTACAAGATCAAAAACTGCGAGATCAAAGTATTCTGAAGACATGCTGATTTCAGATAAATTTTCTTTGAAGATACTTTTCTAAAGCATTCTGAGCTAGAGAAAGAGATTGCATCTTTTGAGCTGAAAGAGAAGATCGTATTGACAAATCATTTTCGTAATGATCTTGATCCAAAGGGGGAGATTGTTAAGACACAGTCTCATTGGATTCAAGATCATCCAATACGAAGATCGCAATCTGAAGTTAATGCTGAAAGTTACTCTCAACCATAGTCTAGGGTCTATTCTGTAATAAAGTCAAAGTTGTTTTTAATATCTAGATATTTATTATTTAGATATTATGTTTAGTTTAATATTAGTTTATATTAGTTTTTGATAATATCTTATACTGATATTATCTATCTCTCTGTTTATCGATCAACACAATCACACACAATACACACACATCAAAGGTGTAAAGAGAGAAAAACAAACAGAGAACTCAATCTCAAGAAATCAACCGTGTAATCATCGTTTGTTATCGAATCAGGTTGGTTTATTATCTATTGTTTGTTGTTTTGATTATCTGGTAACGATCACGGACTCACAGATACAAAGAAGAAGAAGAATTGGTCTGGAAGAAGAAATCAATTAAAGATGAGAAGAAAGATGAGCTGAAAGGAAAGCATTCATGTGTACATACACATAGAGCCAAGAAGAACAATGCACGTAAAGGTAAACCTGATCATATATACACGAAAGATCAATTAATCAGGTTATCAGGTAAGAAATACTATTGTTCTTATTGCCGTACACATGATCCTGTTCACAAAACAAGTGATCATTTCTGGTATGGTTCTTATTCAGTTACTCCCATTAGAACTGCAACTAACAAACATGGACCCAAATACCAGTGGGTACCAAAACCGTAAGATGACTTTGTGTTGCAGGCACCTACAGTCAAGGGGGAGTAAGAGAACCAAGGCTTCTAAGTAAATCAACTTAGAATCCGTACTTGAACAGAGTTTGACTTCTAAACACAACAGTTTAGGACTCGTACTTCAGTGATCAAAAGACCTTACTCCTGTGCTGATAAGAGATTGTACTCCAATACTCGAATGAGGAAATCAACCATCAAGGGGGAGTACATACTTTTCTGAAATTGCACTCCAATAATTTGCATCCGATGAAAGTACATACTCGAATGAACTACATTTCAAAATAGAATTGTAGATCTCTATCATGTGCTTTTTCACTGACATATTTTAGATGCATAATTTCAGGGGGAGTAAAGTTGATGATTTCTGATTATTTCAGATCAGAACTCGTACTTTCAATGTTTTACTACTTTATGTCTTTCATTTTTCAATAAATTTGTGAATAAAGTTTCTTTGACATGACTTTGAGACTTGTGAAGTTTGAGAGATGCTTACAAGATCATATCTTTATGACTTTAAGCCTGACTTCATGAGATGTAAGACTGTACGAAAACAGTATAATTTTTTTATCTTAATATCATATATGGTTGAAAGAAGGACAACTTTCAATCATAGAAAACATATTCTTAAATGTTCAAACCACTTCCCGATTCTTAAACAGATTTCATGAATTGGAAGTGTGATTTTAAATGTTTTCATTTTACTTGTGCTTAAACGATTAACAAACCGTGTGTTCCCAAAGATTAATACTTGTGTGTTGTCTTTCCTATATACTTTCAAGTATTCACACACACCGGTTTGACTTTTTGTTCAAAATGTTCTTACCATGTCTCAAATTTGAAACATATTTTTCGATGGTAAGAGACCCCACTTGCACTTCAATGAATTAATTCATTTCGAAACGTTCTTTCAAGAATGTCCATATTTTGATTCATATATATAATATCCGTTATTCTTGACCATAAGCTTTCATTGATATATCATTTCATTTCTGATCGTTTCCATACAATGTCAGATTTTCAAACAAGTCCCTTGCATTTTTATCTATTCATTCAATTTACTTGTTTGAAATATCTTCAATGTTTCAAATGCTCATAACTTCATGATTTTATTCTGAGCATACATACATCTGATATTTATATTTGAGCTTTAACTTTTCAAGTTCAACCATTTTGAGCAACATATGCTTTATAGGACAATACGGGTTTCTTTGTGCTAGGACTTAAATGAACTTCTATGGATTCACGATAACCAGTGTTTCCTACCCAAGAAATTAATCCATAGTGATTGAGTGTGAGGAGTCGAAAAGAAATGAGTGTGGGTTGTGTGTTGAGGTAAAATGGAAATGAGAGTTTGGTTAGCAGTGAGCTTTAATGATTAAAAGAAAGAGGATGTGAGATCAGAGTAAAAGAATATTAAACTCTGCACTAACTACTTTCCGAGTCGGGCAGCCACATTACTAGCGTTTCACAATTCTTTGGTGAACGTTATTGAAACAGGCAACTCGCCCATGCCAACTCTTGATATAACCCCACCAGCCACTCATTTTCTTCTTAAAAAGAAAATGTTTCATATTTTTCTGTGGATGCAGCACATTATCTATCTGATTTTCATTTGGAAAATCTGGATATTGAAAAAGAAGGAAGTCTGCCCCACCTTCGCACTTCAATAATGTACATTGAGCCTGTGTTTGTCTATTGTTGTCTCAGTGGTTTACATAATGTGGAGCCTTTTATAAAAGCAATCATCTTATGCTTAATTCTTTCTTGTCATAACATTCATAGAAATTTCCTTTGTGGTGTTTCGATGATTGGATGGAAGCCCTAGGGGAGTGAACATCAAAAAGCTCCTTTCCTATGTGTGTTCGTTACACACAGTAACTTCGTGTTACTGACAGACATATTAACTGATTCATTTGTTGATTCAGGTGTTATATTCTATTTTGTCTAGATTTGAAAAGATCTAGATGAATATCTTGGAGGATTGACGGTGAATCAGAGGCTCTTGGACAGATCAGAATGGTCAAAGACATTTCTTGGGAAAAGTTTTGATGATATCGATGCTCAAATCATCAAAAAGGGGGAGATGGTATCAAGAAATGTTAAATTTGGGAGAAAAATGTTCAAGAATTGACTGTTAAAGAAAGTTTGCTGAAAGAGTTCAAAGATTTCAGAATTGTTGAAGATAATTTGCTGAAGCGATCAGAGTTTTGTCTGATAGAGGTTTGGTTACAACCTTTGGGAGAGAATGTTAATAATTCTTGAAGATCATATTTTTTGGAAGATTGTTGAGGGAGAATGTCAGAATTATCATATGAATACGGGAAAAATGTGGATTGATTGAGAAAATCATTTTTGTATCAAAGGGGAGATTACAAAGGTTGATCAAAGGGGAATTTATTCAAATTGAGCTTAAAGAGAGAAGATCGCATTGCTAAATTTTTTAGTAATGATCTTCATCCAAAGGGGGAGAATGTTAGAGCATAGATTTGTTGGATTCAAGATCATAAAGATTGAAGATGAAAGTTCAAGAAGTCAAAGCTGGAAAGTCAACTCTTAGTGAAAGTCAAAGTCATTATGTAGAAAGTCAAAGTCAATGTTTAGTGTTTTGTATTTGTGTTTTTGTTTCTTTGTAATTGGTAGAGGGTATAAATACCTTGTGTCCTTGTAATGCTTTGTAAGAAAGTCATTGTAAGTTGGAAACAATTCAGATTAAGTAAAGAGAGCAGATTAGAGAAGAGGTGATTAGAACATTATTCTAGTGAGAGAAAGTAGAGAGAGAAAGTGAGATTTGTAATTGTTTGATTGTTGATTCAATGACATATGACTATGATTCTTGATTGATTCTGTTTTACAATTAGAACTTGATGAAATTTGGGAATAACAGATGTTTTGAAGAAAGCTCCCGAAAACCTTTATAATTTCAAAAAGTCGGGTGATGCTCCTGTAATTTTGATACCACACATCCTTGAGACCTTCGTCAAGCCAGAGACTTCTTTACCTGAGACTTCCAAGATGAAGAAGGAAGAAACTGTGGGAGTTAAGTCAGAAATTCAAACTGATTCAGATACTCATGGTTTTAATTCTATTAAATTTTCATATGACGAATTGAATTCTTCTTATGAAAATAAAGAGAAAACCTTCATCGAATATGAAAACCTTTTCTCAAAACAACGTGAGTCTTCTAAATCTAGTTCATGTTTTGATACAACTGGAACAGTTATTACTTGTTCTATCAAAGAAGACAAAGATGAAGAAGTTATTTCACAAAATACGTCTGTTTCTGAGAACTTTTCTAAATTCACTGACCTTGAACATCAAACACGCTCATTGTTGAACTAGAAGATGCCAATCAAAATTTTGGGATGGAACTAGACTCCAGTTTAATTCAAAATGAAACTTTACAAAAGGAGATCATAAATCTAGAATCCCAAATTTTCAAACTTTCAAAAGGAAAATAGGCTTGTATTGACAAAGATACTCCAACTTCTGTTATGAAATCAGAATTAAAAGTTCAAAAATCTTCAGAAAAGGAGGTAAGTGTTAATGAGATGGGTGAATGTTCTAAATTATCTTCTTTCAATGTTTCTAACTCTGATTGTTTTACAGATACAAAAGTGAAGAAGGAAAGCCTGAAGAAGCCAAAGAGGACGAAAGTTGACAAGAAAGTGAAAGTTCCTGATAGTACAAAATGTAATAGAGTAGTACAGGCTTGTACTGATGTTTGTCAACACTTTTCAATAAAACAAAAACTTTTTCTTGAAATGAGTTGTTGACGCAAGCTGCTACTAAGTTGCAATGCTCATACTGTCTTGAAAGTTCATTTTCTTTGAAACCCAAGTCTTCAAAGAAAAGAAAAATAGTTCAGTTTAAAAACATGAAAACTTCTACTCTTTCCAATGTCAATCGAAAAGATGAAATTTACTATGTTAACAAGAAAAATAAAGATTTTCAAGTAAACAAAATAGCTGATGTAAAATTTGTGTGGAAATGGATTCCAAAATCTGAAACTAAAGCACAAACTCTACCAAAGGACCCAGATTTGAATGGAGAATTAAAGGGTTATCAGTTGATGTAAGGAATTTTAAGGATGCTAACAAGAAAGGACCCATATTCATATGGGTACCTAAATCGAAGTTATTGTTGTTTATAGGCTTGTCATTTGTGGATCATAGACTCCGGTGCATCAAGACACATGACAGCACATAAGCACCTGCTATTCGATTATGATGAACACTATGCAGGATCAGTCAACTTCGGAAATGAAATGAAAGGATATGTCAGAGGTTATGGTACAATCAAGAACAGTATGATCTCAATCTTAAAATTCTTGTACGTGGAGGGTTTGGCATATAATCTTTTCTCTATCAGTCAATTCACTGAGAAGAAGTGGAAAGTAGAATTTGATGTCGATTATTGCTATATCAAAGATCATAGTGGAGCTGAGCTAATTAAAGTTGGGAGAATGGGTTTACTGTACAATGTTCACTTTCCGACTTTAAAAGCCTCAAAGCTAGTATGTCTTATCTCTGAGACTTCAACTGAAGAAAGTTGGTTGTGGCATCGCCGTCTATGTCATCAGCATTTCCGAGATCTGAATAAGCTGAGAACTCAACATCTTGTCACGGGTCTTCCAGATATGAAGATAGAACAAGATTCACTTTGTTCTGCATGCGAAAAGGGAAAGATGAAGAGAAGTTCTCACAAGCTGAAGATGTTATCGAACTGCAACAAAAGTTTAGAGCTTATTCACATGGATCTTTGCGGACCAATGAGAACTCAATCTATCAATAGCAAGAAATACATTCTAGTCATGGTGGAAGAATATTCAAGATACGCCTGGTTAGAGTTCTTAAGAAAGAAATCTGAGGCTCCCGATCTGATCATCAAATTTATTAAAAATTCAAGTTCTTCTTCAAATCCCGGTACAACAGTTGTGAAGTGACAATGATACTGAGTTCAAGAACGCAACGTTACAGTCTTTTCTTGACTCCGTTAGCATTTCACACAACTTCTCAGCGGCTATGACACCTCAACAGAACGGGGTTGTTGAAAGAAAGAATAGGACTTTGGTAGAAACTACACGGACGATGCTTGCATATTCAGATCTACCTTTGTTCCTATGGGCTGACGCAGTAGCCGCAACATGCTTTACACAGAACAGGACTTTAATAAATAAGCGTTTATATAAAACGTCTTATGAAATTATTAACGGTCGAAAACCTACTGTTAAATTTTTCCGTGTGTTTGGATGCAGATGCTACGTGCTGAATGATAGAGAGAACCTGTCAAAGTTCCAAGCCAAAGTTGATGAAGGAATATTCATTGGATATTCTCTTCAATCCAAAGCGTACATAGTTTAAGATACGCGGACAAAGACTGTTATTGAGAGTATCAATGTAACCTTTGATGAATTAAAGATAAGGACTTCTGAACACAACAATTCAAAACTCGTATCTAAAGACAAAGCTTCTACATCAAGCAGTGTAGAACCTAATCTTCAAAAGAATAAGCATTCTCAAACCCTCACTGAATCATATCTTGATTTGTTATTCTTAGATGCTTTTAATGATATAATTACTGAAGATAACAATCAAGAAAATATAATAAATACTAACTCACCTACTACAAGTGCAAACATCTCAGGACCCTCTGAAGAAATTGGTGAAACTTCCACAAGCAAAACTCAAGTTGTTTCTGATCAAGCTATACTAGACAGCACAACTGAAATGGTTTCACCATTGGTTGAACCGGGATCTACATCAGCTGTATCTGGAGAGCATCAACCATAAACTGTATCAGAGGAAGGTAATCCATCACCAAGTGCAAAAAGTCCAACTGCAACAGAATTTGATCTGCCTATAATTCAGGATGAGTTTGATAACTCAAACGATCAGACAAAAATTGATGTACTGCCAAGCACTCACAGATGGACCAAGAGTCACCCTCCAGAAAATATTATTGGGGATCCAAATGCTAAGGTGTCTACTCGATCTGCCATTGCATCTGTGTCTGCCAACTACTGCATTTCGTAAACTTCTTAAGCAACATAGAACCGAATAAACCGTCTAAGGGGATGTTCGGTTCGTTTTCTATTAAGAGTTGTATAGATAAAGTTGTCTATCATGATAAAGTTATCTCTGTGATAACAGATAAGTTGTTGTTTGGTTGTTCTGCTGAATAAACGATCTAAAAGACAAAAATGACTATATTACCCCTAATGTTTGTTTTTGGATTTTACTCCTAAATCTTGGTGATATAATTGTCATGAAATAAATTGTTAAATTACAAACTAAAAATTTTCACTGCAACCAAATACTCCACCGCCAAAAAGTTTATCAATTTTTCAATATTATCAAACCTCTCTTGGAAATCGAGAATGAAGATTAAAGATTTATGATGCATCAGGCCTTTGTATTCTGAACAGATCGATTGGTGAAAAAAGGCAGATTTCGATAAAATTTACCCATTTGCTTTCTTCCTCATCTTGAACTCATGTGGGTTCCATTTTAATGGATGAAGGAAAAAGTGGTGGAATCCAAGAACTTATTGGTGGAGCAAGGTAGTAGATGCAAAAGCAAAGGGACGAAGAAGATGAAGTGCTGACAAAGTTTCTTCAAAGAGTTTTTCCTTGTAGGGCAGATGTGTAATTCTGGAGATCTTTTTGAACTTTATGAAGAACTTGTAGACATGATATGTACTGCACTGGATTTCGTGAGAGAGAGGGATTGATTTTAGGGACTGATTTGTCGATGGATTTCGTGAGAAAGAGAGGGATCTATTTGAAGACAGACGGTGGATCTCGTGAGAAAGAAAGGGACGAATGATTTCAGGAAGGAAGCATGTGTATGTGTGTTTCTTTTTGAAGGCCAGTGAGGGAAAAAGATGAGCTGAGTGTATATGACTTTACTTTATGGGCTGAGCGATTAAGTCATTAGTTTTTAGATTAAGCCATAACCGAACAACCATTTATGGTTGAGAGAATAAGCTATATGGGTTGTACAACCCATTAAGCCACAAACAAACAACTCCTAAGACACTTAAAGATCCAGATTGGATTAACGCAATGCAAGACGAGCTCAACGAATTCAAGAGAAATGAAGTGTGGCGATTAGTACCAAGACCCAAAGACAAAACAATCGTTGGTACTAAGTGGGTTTTTTGAAATAAGAAGGACGAAGCGGGAATAATTGTTAAGAACAAATCTCGGTTAGTTGCGAAGGGTTACAATCAACAAGAAGGCATTGATTATGACGAAACCTATGTACCCGTAGCAAGGATAGAAGCTATCAGGATATTTCTTGCATATAATGCATACAAAAATATCAAGGTATACAAGATGGATGTCAAGTCAGCATTCCTCAATGCTATCCTACATGAAGAAGTATATGTAAGTCAGCCTGGGGGTTTCACAGATCCAAAATTCCCAGACCATGTGTACGTGTTGGAAAAAGCGCTCTATGGAGTGAAGCAAGCACCACGCGCATGGTAAGAAACCTTAACAATTTACCTGACTGAGTCTGGATTTCAAAAAGGTATTATCGATACAACTTTGTTTTTAAATAAAAAAGGTAATGACTTGATACTTGTACAAATATATTTAGACGATATTATATTTGGATCTACGAATCCTGAACTTTGTGATGAGTTTCAAAACATCATGAAGAAGAGGTTTTAGATGTTAATGATGGGTGAACTAAACTTTTACTTAGGCTTGCAAGTTAAACAAACACTGGAAGGGATTTTCATCAATCAAGCCAAATATATAAGAGACATGTTAGAGAAATTTGACATGAACTCTTCATCACCCATGAAGACTCCAATGTAGTCTGGAAGTCTGTTGGATGTTGATATCTCTGGAAAATCAGTTGATCAACGAACCTATAGAAGCATGATAGGATTTCTTCTCTATTTGACATCAAGTAGACCTCGTATAATGTTTGCTACCAGTTTTTGTGCACGGTATCAGGCTAATCCCATAAAGTCCCATCTAGCTGTTGTCAAAAGAATATTCCAATACCATAAAGGCACACCAAATCTGGGCCTTTGGTATCTGAAAGATTCTGTTTTTGAGCTAATTGCATATACATATGAAGACCATGCACGCAATAAACTAGACAGAAAAAGCACCTCCGAAGCTTGCCAAATTTTGGGAGACAAGTTGGTGAGCTGGTCCTCAAAGAAACAGAATTGCGTGTCAACCTCTACAGCTGAAGCAGAGTATGTTGCAGCTGCTAGTTGTTGCTCACAAGTTTTGTGGATTAAGACTCAGCTGAAGGATTATGGATAGACATTCAACAAAGTCCCCATCTACTGTGATTCAAGATGTGCAATTGCAATAACTCCAAATCTGGTACAGCATTCGAAAACCAAACATATTGACATCAGGTACCATTTCATTAAAGATCATGTAGAGAAAGGGAATATAGAGATGCATTTTGTTTCAATGGATTTTGAGGTTACTGACTTATTTACTAAACCTCTTGTTGAAAAAAGATTTAATTTTTTGGTAAGTAAACTTGGGATGTTGAACCTTAATGCATAGTTATATTTTTATTCATGTATCTGGTGTTGAGGGGGAGATGATTCTGTGTTTATCTGTTTTAGTGTTTTGGTTATTAAATATTTTCAAAGTCTGATACTTTTAACAGCTGTGGACTCATGTTCAATGAGTACCAAAATTTTAATTTGTTTTGCAGTATAACAGTTTCTTGCAGTGTTTAACAAGATCACATCATGGACATTGACTTCTGATCAAGTCAGATCAAGACTCGTGCTTCAGTATGATGAGCTAAGTGCATAAATCAAGGGGGAGTAATCAGATTAATGCACACTTCAAGGGGGGCTAATTTGAAAAGTCTGTAAGTTTGTGTGTGAGTTTGGGTTTTAAAAGATTTTTGAAATCTGAAAGATTTTTAATGAGAAAAAGACGTCTTTTTGGGCTTAAAAGTGGTTTTAAAGAACTTACAATTTTTGGAAAGTGGGAAAAATCATTTTTGGAAAGTTTCCATTGTTTGGAAAATTTGAAAAATTTTCTAAGTATAAAACACGAAGAGTACGCACACCGTTGCATGCACAAAGTTTAGAACGCCCACCTTTGGTATGCGAGTTCTCACTTCGTGCATAGAAAAGGCTGCGCGAAGTACAAACCACGCACACAACGCGATGCGAGTTCTTACTTCCCGCATGACCCTTCATGCGAGTTCTTCAACTCTTCA
Source organism: Arctium minus (assembly GCA_954870635.1). Classification (NCBI taxonomy): domain Eukaryota; kingdom Viridiplantae; phylum Streptophyta; class Magnoliopsida; order Asterales; family Asteraceae; genus Arctium; species Arctium minus. Next base: position 78,989,871 of record OX941082.1, read on the forward strand.
CCGCTTTGCGCAAATAGCTTCTTGCGCGAAGTGCACACACTTCTTGAAATTTGTTGTGCGGCAAATGATTTTTCTTTGGTTTGCGCGAAGTGGGCAAACACCCAGATCGTGCCACGTGTCGAAGAGTTCTCTGAGTATAAATTCGAAGTTTTCTCTCATTCAGCTCACTTCCCTCAGACCATTTCTAGCGAGTTCTATACTTAGACACTTTTCTCTCAAAATACCTTCTTGCGACTTTTGATTTCTTCGATCTTCATACAACAATTCAGTGTAGGTTTCGATCTACTAACGTTTGTTTGTTGTTTGTTCATATTTCTTGTGTATTATTTTTGTATTTTGCAGATTTATTTGTCAATATTCTAGGGTTTCGTTCAATTTTTTTTGGTGACTGTTCATCTTCATGAACGAATTGTTTGAAGTTTTGATTTTGTGCTCATAAAATATTGCTTATTATTTGTTTGAACTCGATATAGCTTCTAGGTTATGTTCGAATCAATTGTTTCTCTTTGCAGGGTACCTTGACATGAAACTTTTGGATTTAACTCGACCCATGAACTGTTGGAACATTTTCGATCTGTTGGATAACTTTTGGACTGAATCGAACTTAACAGATGGATTTTTTACTTAGACTTTAATGATAATCTGATATTGAACCCTAATCGAATATAACAAGGCTTAAAGTTTCAGATTAAAAGTTTAATTTGCGATTGAAAAGTTCAAAAATTCAAATTTTTCGAATGACAGTGTCTTGATTGTTCTTGACATGAACACAAGTTCATGCATGTTCTTGTCCTTGAACACAATGTCTTTCGAGTTTGTTCCTTCAATTCAGTTCTATGTGAGTTCTTGTTGAATTTACTGTTCATGCGAGTTCTTGGTTTCATCTTAGTGTTCTGCGAGTTTGAGGTGAACTCAGTGTTTTAAGTGTTTTGGACTTGCAATTTTTTTTTTACTTCCAACATGCTTTAAGGAAAAAATTTCTTATGATGAGAGTTCATGAATTACAACTTCATTTTTTAGAACAAAATCAAAACATCAAGTTCTTTGGTAGTTTTTTTTGTTTTTTTTTTGTATTGTTGCATCTTGTACCTTGCATCATATTGTGCTATTGTTGTGTGCTAAAAGTACAATCTTTCTGTACTTTGATACTGTGTATCAAAAACTTTTTCTGAAAACAAGTTTTTCAGTTTATTGCTAACACATTGGATTTTATCCAATACTTTCTTTCTATTTCAGGTACTACTATGGAAGATGAACTTTCTCATGACCCCATTGTACAAATGGATGAGAATGACCCGCATATGTCCAAAGAAACACCAATTCCATCTTCCAGATCCCATATACAGTCAGCTATCGGTGGTGATCCTGATCTTGCCCTTATTAATCCTGATGAGTATCTGCTACTGTCTCCGAACAACCACCATGTGTACTTTGACATTCTAGATGTCAATCCACTTGTCATAGAGAACCTGAAAGGTCATCCTCTGAACAAAGCTCTGACAGATACGGCTACTGTACCACTTATATATCTGCAGCAAGCTTGGAACACCATAGAGTATGTGGTGGAGAGCAATAACGACAAATATTTCAGAATCAAAATTGACAACTTCACTTCCTTTCTGACTTACAAGAGACTCAGACTCATTTTGTATTTACCTGAAGTCGATTCCAGAGAAGGGAGAACATCATTTGACCAATACCCAGTCGATTCTGAAGTTTTTGAAGGCATTCGAGCATTCGGGTATGTAGGCCAATTGTTAGAGCATAAATCTGTTAGATACAAGATCATAGAAGTTTGAATACTGAAGGTCAAAGCTAAAGTCAACTGTGAGCATCAAAGTCAAAGTCTAGTGTAATAAAAGTCAAAGTCAAACATTGTATTTTCTGTATTTACTTGAAGTCGATTCCAGAGAAAGGAGAACATCATTTGACCTATACCCAGTCGATTCTGAAGTTTTTGAAGGCATTCGAGCATTCGGGTATGTAGGCCAATTGTTAGAGCATAAATCTGTTAGATACAAGATCATAGAATTCTGAATACTGAAGGTCAAAGCTAAAGTCAACTCTCAGCATCAAAGTCAAAGTCTAGTGTAATAAAAGTCAAAGTCAAACATTGTATTTTCTGTTTTGTTGTTGTTTGCGTGTTTTTGTATTTAGCGTGAATAGTGTCTTGCGCGTTTTAAGCTTTTGTTTAAATAGTTTGTGGTGTGTGAATCTTGTAGCGAGAACAGATATCAGAGATAGCATTGTGAGAGAATTAGAGTAAGAGAAAGAAAGAGTTGTGAGCATTATTTATAAATCATATCTGTGATTAATAGAAGTGTTAAATTGGAAATTAATTGTCATCTTGATCATAGCATTGTTATTTGGGAATAACAATTTGTATCAGAGCAAGCGAAATTCATATTTATTGGATCATATTCCAAGTTTTTGGTTGAACTCGCAAGTCGTCTGATTTAGAGTTGATTTTTCGAATTAATGGTATTTTGGATTAGATTTTGGGTTGATTATACTCGATTCTACAAATAGAACACAATTGGTTTAGAATACGTTGTCTAATTCACATCCATAAAGTGTGAATTTTGCAATTTGTAAAAGTTTTGTACGAGTTTGAATAGTGTACTGTTCTAATATCGAAGTTGTATTTTTAGTGTTTTTGTTTGTAATCATTTGATTGTAATTTGCTCGAAATTTGTTTTATGTGATTTCTACAAAGTTTCATGCAAATTGAAGAAGGATTAGATCGAAATCTGTGAAGAAAATCGAGTTTTGAACTGTACAAGTGAAGAACTTGCTAGATCTGAGAAACTTGCTAGTAAAGAACTCGCAGGCTCAAGAACTCGCAAAGTACTGTTGATTTGATCTGTGAAGTAAAGAACTCGCTAATATCCTTGTGTGTGAAGTAGAAACTCGCACATCACTAGGTGCGAGTAGTTATTGTTCTTCATCAGTGTCATGCGCGAAGTTGTTCTTGCGAGAAGTATTTGTTGTGCGCGAAGTATCCTTTGTTATATTTTTCTAAGTCTAAAATTCGCAAGTTCCTGTTGTTGTGCGTTTATATTTAGCGAGTTTCATTTTTTTCAAAATATTTTTAAGTCTCGAACTCGCAAAGGTTTTGCGAGAAGTTCTTGAACTCGCATAAAGCTTGTGCGCAAACCTTGGTTCACGCAAGCTTCGTTGTGCGTGAAACACAAACTCGCACATCATTGTGAGCAAGAAGTGAGTTCACACAAGCATCTTTGTGCGAGAAGTGAGTTCACGCAAGCTTCTTTGTACGCGAAGTTCAGTTCACGCAAGCTTTGGTGTGCGTGTTTCTGAAACTCGCATATAGTCTCTTGCGTGAAGTGTGTAATTTCTGTGTTATGCGTGTTCTATCCTTATTCAATTTTTCTAAATTTTTCTGAAATTTAACTGAGTTTGATTTTTTTAGATCCAGCTTTATTTTCTGAATTTTGACGATCATAAAAGCAGTGTAGATCAAAGAGGACTTCCGGAGAAGCACTTGCTATAGGAACCGATGTTAAACCAGATGTACTATTCAAGGGAGAGTATGAACAATGGAAATATCGATTGTTGGATTTCATTGACAGAAATGCATTGGGTGATCTTATTAGAAAGTCATTGGAGGAAGGTGTTATGGAAATTCCAACGAAGACTCATACTGTTGGAAATGAGCAGAGAGAGTATCCACTTCCACCTGACGAATACACTCAAGAGTAGAAAGATAGAACAAAAGTTGATAGATTGGCAAGATCATTTATTCTTCAAGGCATCCCAAACGAGATATATGTCAAGATTGATAGCTACAATGCTACTGGAAAGCAAATGTGGGATCAACTAGAGAAAATGATGCTAGGGTCGAAGATTGGCAACCAGCTCAAGATCTCTAACTGCCTCAACAACTATGAGGAGTTCAAAGCTAAAGAAGGAGAAACTATGGAGACAACATATGATAGATTTGTGACCTTGCTGAACGAGTTAAGCAAGAACAACGTTAGGAAATCACAAATAGAACTGAATGTCAAGTTTCTCAGTATTTTTATAGCCTGAATGGAAGAGATTTACCAGACAGATGAAGCAGTTGAAAGATCTGAATGAGATTCCTCTCCACGAGGTTTATGAAACTCTTAGACAAAATGAAGAGGAGGTAGATGAGATCAAAGAGGGGAAGAAAAAGGCTGATAAAGCAGTTGCTGATCCGATTGCTCTTGTTGTGAAGAAGAAGAATGTGAGTCTCAAGAAGAAAAAAAGGTGATAGTTTCTGAGTCCGAAGAGGCAAAAAGTGATGAGAATTCAGATTCTGATGATTGTGAAAATTTGAAGCAGGCAATGCTTATGTTGACCAAAGCATTTCAGAAGAAACTTTACAAAAATCCTGGTTCAAATAGTCAAAGATATTCTTCGGGGTCTAAGAACTATAAGCACAAAGAGAGGGTAGAAGGAAAGAGAATAGAAGAGAAGAAGCCTGAGGAAAGGAAGTATAGAGCTGAACAGACTAAGTAGCCAGAACCGAAAAATTGCTACAACTGTGGCAAAATCGGACATTTTGCAAAAGATTGTCGAAAGACGAAAGTCAAAAACTCCGAGTATTACAAGAACAAAATGCTCCTGGCAAAGCAACAAGAGGCAGGAAGGCATTAATGGCGGAGGACGAGTTCTGGCTCGACCATTCAGATGAAGAAGATGAGAAAGAAGAGACAACTCATATTTGCCTTATAGGAAAGACAGTAGATGAATGTGAAGTTAAAGCTGAGTCAGATGATGAAGACAACGAAGAGGTTTGTGATATGTCTCAATCTGATTTTCTTAATGCCATGCAAGCCATGATGGTTGAACTCCAAGAAGTAAAGTCTAAACATGAACGCGAGAAAAGTATCATGAAAGAAAACAAACAGTCAATACTAAAACCTAGCAAGGATCTTGCTGAGAAGAACATATTGATTGAAGGTTTACATAAAAATATTTATACTAGCGCTAAAGAGAAGATTATACTTCATAATGAGTTATCTGAAACTGTTTCAAAATATAATGTCAAGATCGAAAAATTCTAATTAAGAATTTAATTAACACACTCAGAAACAATGTTAAAGAAGTTGCGGAAAAACACTTTAACACTCAATCAATGAAACAATACTTGAATGCAAATCACAAGTTATATTGATTAACTTAATGATTACAAACACAACCTCAATCTGTTGAACAGTCTCAACAGACGTTGAATACTTCTCTATTGAAAGGATTAAAACTAATCTTGAGGTTAATTCTCTCTAAAACAAACGTATATGAAAAACTATCAATGTGTATTCTAAACTATGCCTTCTATACAATATATATACAAGACAGATTACAAGATAATTATCAAAACAAAATTGATCTTCATAATCCATTCCATAATTATCTTCATCTCTATCTCCAGCTCCTATTCTTTCTCTTCAAGCATTATCTTCATAAGCAGTATTAACTTCATCCTTATCCAGCAGCATTAACATCCTCAGCAGTATTATCATTCTCACTTGCAGTAGTAATCTTCAAGCAGTACTAACTACTAGCAGTAGTAAAAATCTTCATCTAGCAGTATTAATATCTTCAACAGTATTAATCTTTAAGTCCAGCAGTAGTATCCATCCTTAGCACATTTCAGACCCAACTTATAAACTGTGTGAGTTTGAATCAAAAGAGATTACTAAAATGTATTCTTCACTTTCAGAGGAAAACAAATCTTTACTTCAAAAGGTGAATGCTTTGGAAGGGAAATTATACATATTGGGTCAAACTGAACAAACCATTCATCTAAACAAACCCAAAGAGAACAAAGAGTGTTGGGGACTCGGTTATGAGAATCCACACTATCTTAAAAAGGGTATATCATAAGTGCCTGCTCTTTATGATTTTGGATTTTTAAAACTGGCAACACAATACCCTGAACTTCAAGTTGAGTGGACTAAACTATCTTAAGAGGATGAAGCCAAGGAAAATGAGAAAAGAAAGAACACAACTAAAGATCAACTTCCATTTTGCTATGAGAGGTTGAATAATAGTTATAGTTCTGATAAATCAAAATTTCTTTCAAATGACTATTTTGAGAGTTATTCTTTAAAAGAAATGGATGCTAAGCCTATAGAAGGTAAGCTTTACCTCCTTCCTCTAGTTTTGGAAAGTAAAATTTCTGAACTTGAGAAAACTCTAGCAGAAGAAAGAATTTTGCTTGATCTTGAACAAACTGTTTTTTCTACTGTGTTCAAATATACTGATTTTTCAAAATCATCCAAGACTTCAAAATCTGATGATATGTTGGTTTATTTGATGATGAGTTTGAATTCTTAAACTCTGATGGTGATTTAGATGACTGTGTTGCTCAATTTGATTTTAATGCTAAACTTCTTGATCATTCAAAATTTGTCATAAACTCTTTTGGATTACCAAGTGTGTACGAAAAAGGTGAAACATCAACGAAAGTTGATAAATCAGTTTCTGTGAGAACTAAAGTTGCCAAAGGTAAGAAGAAGAAATCTGGGCATTCACAGAAACCGACCAATACTGGTAAGCCAAAGAAGAAGCATTCTCTTGATTTTCACAGTTCTAACTTTAAACTGTCAAATGTTTCAGATGTGAGGAAGAAAAAGAATGGAGTTAAATCAACTTGGCTACAAAAGAAGAAGGTTGACTAGAAGGCGAAATCATTATCTGATTCTTCTTGTAATAGAAATACTGATAGTACTTCTGATATAATTGAGAATGTTGCTTCTAATAAACAAAAACTTCTAACTCATTACAAGAAGTATTCAATAAAGAAATTGTTCCAGTTATCTCCGTATGCTAGAATGTTTTCTACTATTCGTAGGAATGATTTTGCTTCTTGACAACATTCTAATAATTGGTTTGGCACGTATCATGTATATTCTTCTCATTCATATGGTTCATCTGTTTTTCAAAAAGCAAAAGGATCCATTTTTAAATGGATGCCAAAATCTACTTGTGCTAACACTGTAGGGCCTATATATAAATGGGTACCTAAATCAATTGTTTCATAATTTTCTCATGTGCAGACCTGACATATGTGGTACTTGGATAGCGGGTGTTCCAAGAATATGACTGGACATAAAGCTTTATTGTCTAATTATACAGAGAAATACTGCGGGACAGTTAGATTTAGAAATGACCAATTTTCACCAATTTTGGGATATGGTGAAATCATTCAAGAGAAAGTAACGATAACGAAGGTGAGTTATGTTGAAGGTTTAGGACACAACCTATTTAGCATTGGCCAGTTCTGCGACAAAGGATTAGAGGTGAATTTTAAAGCCAAAAGTTGCTCTGTGCGTTTTTAAGATAGGAAGGAACTTTTGGTCGGAATTAGAAGATCCAACCTATACACAATCAATCTTTCAAAGGTCCAGACTGACAGTGAGGTTTGCTTACTGACAAAAGCCTCGATGCAGCAAAGTTGGCTTTGGCACCGAAGGCTGTCACAACTGAATTTTCGTTATATAAACAAATTGGTCACTGGAAAGCTAGTCAAAGGACTTCCTGAGCTCAAATATGTGAAAGAACACTTGTGTGCAGCATGTGAAAAGGGAAAGATGAAGAGAGCTTCACATAAGTCGAAACCTGAACAAAGTACCAGTTCTCCACTTGAGTTATTGCATATGGATCTTTATGGTCCCATGCGAACACAAAGCATAGGCGGTAAGAAGTATGTTTTAGTTATCGTGGACGACTATTCGCGGTACACATGGGTAAAATTTATAAGATCAAAAGATGAGACGCCTGAAGTACTCATCACCTTTCTGAAGACTACCCAAGTGAACTTGCAAAAACCAGTCAAGTTTCTAAGAACAGACAACGGGACAGAGTTTAAGAACAAAATCATTGTAGATTATCTCGAATCGGTCGGGATAACACATCAATTCTGTGTTGATCGTACACCATAATAGAATGGAGTAGTAGAAAGGCGAAATCGAACGCTAGTCGAGGCTGCTCGAACTATGCTCAACCAATTTGATCTACCTCTGTTTTTGTGGGCAGAAGTTGTTTCGACTGCGTGTTATACTTAGAATCGTTCCATGATACATCGCCTTTTTGGAAAGACTCCTTGTGTTTTGATCAACAACCGGACACCAACAATCAAATACTTTCTTATTTTTGGTTGTAGGTGTTTTGTGCTTAACGACAGAGAGAGTCTGAACAAGTTTAGTGCTAAGGCAGATGAAGGAATTTTCATTGGTTATTCTCAATCATCGGCTGCATACAGGGTGTATTTGAAGAAGTCAAAGACAGTAGTTGAGAGCGTTAATGTTACATTCGACGAGGATATGGCTTCTATGCAAAGCAGTTCAGAACCCGTACTTACCGGAGTGCTAGCTTTTGGACAGATCAATCCAGAACCTGTTCAAACAAAGAAGAAATCAAATGAAGCATCAACTTCCAATGCTCAATTATCTGATTTAGATTTATTATTTGAACTGTTTTACGTTGAATTTCTTGGATCTAAAGTGACTAAATTTGTTGTGGTTGACAGGATGAACGACTCAACGAATAGTAATCCAACTGCTTCAGAGTTATCTACTGAATCAAAGTCCCCGGTTCAGCAAGGAATTCCAGTTCAAATATCTTCTCCGATAGTTGAAGATGTGGACGATAATGAAGAAACAGAAGATGCTGAATCAGTTGGGTGTATAATATTGACAAATCAACAGTCTGAAGAAGTTGTACCAACTGAAGCTTCTATACAAGTTAATTCAACTGAATCACTCCCTCCTACTATATAACCTAATGAAGTTGAAAGTGGATTCTTAGATGATAATCATGATCAATCAAAATCTAATCCACTCCCTTATGAACATCGCTGGACCAAAGAGCACCCTATTCACCAAATCTTTGGAGATCCAACAAAGCCGGTGCAAACTAGGTCAGCAACTTTAAATCAATGTCTACATGACTCATTCCTGAGTAAGATAGAGCCAACTCGAGTATCAGAAGCTCTAGCTGACTCGGATTGGGTGTCTGCTATGCAATAAGAGTTAAATCAGTTTGAAGACCTAAAGGTCTAGACTCTTGTGCCAAAACCGGAAGGAAAATCTATCATCGGCACTAAATGATTATTTAAGAATAAAAAGGATGAAGATGGTATTGTAATTCGAAACAAAGCAAGATTGTTGCCAAAGGCTACCGGCAAGAGGAAGGCATAGATTACGATGAGACTTACGCTCCAGTAGCACGCATAGAAGCAATTTGCATGTTTCTAGCATACGCTGCACATAAAAACTTTATAATCTACCATATGGACGTGAAGACTGCCTTTCTAAATGGCATACTTAAGGAGTAAGTCTATGTTACACAACCAGAAGGCTTTGTGAATCCAGATAAACCAGATCATGTATATATTCTAGACAAAGCACTTTATGGGTTAAAACAAGCTCCTCGAGCCTGGTACGATGTTTTATCAAAGTTTTTGGTCAAGTCGGGATTCACTAAAGGTAAAATCGATACCACTTTATTCATTAAGAAAGAAAAAGACGATATCATTCTTATTCAAATATATGTGGATGATATAATATTTGGCCCAAGAAATCCTAAATATTGTAAGAACTTTTCTAATCTAATGGTGTCAAAATTTCAAATGAGTATGATGGGAGAGATGAATTTCTTTCTCGGATTACAAGTTAAGAAATTTTCAATGGGGATTTTTATAAACCAAGCTAAGTATATTTTTGATATTCTTCGGAAATTCAAAATGGAAACTTGTAAACCAATTGGTACCCCATTGGCACCTGGAACTAAGATCAGCATGGATCCTTCGGAAAAACCTATTGATGTTAGGACCTATAGAGGTATGATAGGTTCTTTAATGTATTTGACGTCTAGTAGACCAGATATTATGTTTTCTACATGTTTATGCACAAGATACCAGGCTAACCCCAAAGAATCCCATTTGTCCGCGGTCAAAAGGATTTTTAGATATCTGAAGGGGACTCCAGATCTTGGTCTATGGTATCCTAAAGATACTGGTTTTGAACTGACTGCTTATTCAGATGCAGATCATGCTGGATGTATGTTAGACAGGAAGAGCACGTCGGGTCATATTCAATTTCTTGGAGACAAGCTTGTAAGTTGGGCGTCAAAGAAACAACTTTATGTTTCCACTTCGACTGCTGAAGCAGAGTATGTAGCTTCTGCCAGTTGCTGCTCTCAAGTATTGTGGATGAGGTGTTAAGTCAAAATATTGTATCCAAGATTTAATAGGAAAGTCAAAGTTGTAATGTCAACAATGTCAAAGTCAAATTCTGTATTGTCAAAGTCAAGATAAGTCAAAGTTGTTTAAGTTTCCTTAGTCTTTAAGTCTTCTAATAGATTAGTGGGTATATATAGGTTTTGGCTTTGTATTGTTTGTAAGCACTTTCATTGTAAACATTTCAACTTTATGAGACGTATGAAGATTTCAAGATCTACTTTCTCTCTCTACACTTTCTTGATCAATGTTTTATCTTTTATGAGAAAAGCTTGATTGTTTGGGATTTTGCAATTATCAATTGGTATCAGAGCTATACCAAACAATTTCAGAAAGTTTTTCACAACAAATTTCGATCGATTTTCTGGAATTTTGGATCAAAAAGTTTGATTTTCTGAAAATTCTCAAGAACACGAGAGTTACTGTTCATTCGATTTTTTTTCCATTGAAAAATCGATTTTGATGCAAGAAAATGGAATTATTGGATTCGATTTGTGTTTTGAATTGTTTCTTGTATCGATTACATCTTTTATGAGAAAAGTTTGATTGTTTGGGATTTTGCAATTATCAATTGGTATCAGAGCTATACCAAACAATTTCAGAAAGTTTTTCACAACAAATTTCGATCGATTTTCTGGAATTTTGGATCAAAAAGTTTGATTTTCTGAAAATTCTCAAGAACACGAGAGTTACTGTTCATTCGATTTTTTTTCCATTGAAAAATCGATTTTGATGCAAGAAAATGGAATTATTGAATTCGATTTGTGTTTTGAATTGTTTCTTGTATTGATTACATCTTGAAATTCCAACTAAATCTTTGTCAATTATTGAATTTTGGAATTTTCTTGAAAAATGAGTTCGAAGACTGGTTGAATCGTATTATTGTGATTTGTTGTTTTTAATCTGAAATTGATAGTAGATATGTGTTTAGTATTGATTTTCTATGGTACTGATACGTTTTGGAGAATCGATTTGCAGGTTTTTCAAGTAAATCAATATGCGCCAATATCACAGCAACTTTGCGCCAGTTCATGCCACATGAGTCTAGCGCAAACTTTTCATCAAATTGTGATTGGTTAATAGATTAGATATAATGGGACGGTGCTTTAGTTTTGAGTTTCAATTTCAAATTGAAGTATGCACGTGATTGGTTGATTTCTCTATAATGGGTCGGTGGTATTAATTTCTTTTGCGCCATCCATATAAAAAAGTTTTGCGCTAATCACACCTGGCGCAAACTTATTTTTTGCGCCACCCATTACAATCTTTGTGCCATTCATGTGAAATACTTTGCGCCACTAACCACAAACATTTGCACTAAGTGGAGCTAAATTGTGATTGGATGATTCAACTTCATTTTGTTTTGCGCCATGTGAACTTCATTTGTGAATTCAATTTACTTGGTTGATTATTTTTTTGTGGGGTGATGGAATTGTAGTTAGTGGGGTGGTAATTTTGAGTTAAATCAATTTTGTTAATTCGCGGCTGCAGTGGAGCATTTCAAGTAAATTGAGTTTTGCGCCACTCACAGTTTGAGTTTTGCGCCACTCAAAGGAATACTTTGAACAATTCACTATTGACGCAAACATAATTTTTTTTTCGCTAACAACTTAATCAATTTTGTGCCAAGTTTTAATCGACGGTTATGTGAATTGTGTAGGTTGTTTGAGATTTTGCAGGTTTGCGCTACCAACTGTTATCGCAAAACTCTTTCTTGCGCCACCGTCAGTTCGCACAAAACAAGTGTTATTCACGTTTTCATTTACGCCAGCTATCTTTATCGCAATTTTAATTTTTGCGCTACTACCTGTGATGTTTGTGATCAATTTAATCTTCAAGTTTTAATTCATTTGATCTGATTTTCGACTTTCTGATTTGCAGGTTTTGAATTAATTTTATCTGCAAGTTTCAGTGATTTGAAGAGTTCCAGAAATTGAATTTTTCTGAGATTATTTTTGTTGTGATGATCTAAGTTTGACTTTCAGTCAAAATTTCTGAATTGCTTGGGAACGATCAATTTTATCAAGCTGATTTCTCATTCAAGATGTCAATTATGTACAAGCCTGAGATATCTGTTATAGAAGTTGAATGAAATACTCTACAAATTAAGAATTCAGAATATCTCAAAAGGATTTAGGAGTTGCAACTTCAATTGTTCAACTGTGTTAAAACTCCTGAATGTATAAAGTGTACTAATACTATCTCTAATTTTTCAGGTATCATCTATGAAAAGGAGAAAGAGATAAAAGAGAAAGAGAGAGAGATTATAAATCTTCAAAGCCAATTGAAGACAACTGGACAGAAATCACCTGAGCTGCAAGCAGAATCAGTTGAGCTTTAAAACAAGTTTAAGGCTTTCGAAGAGAATATATCTGCCTTGGAAAGTACAAATACTGATCTTAAAAAGAGGATATATGTCTTGGTAATAGAGAATGTTGATCTGATTAAAAGCATCCAAGCAGAGAAAGTGAAAGAAAAACTGGAGACATCTTCTTTTCTACAGATGTCTAGAATTTCCAAGAAAACTCTCCAAGAGAAAAAAGATTTGGAGCATAGATGCAGGAAACTTTCTAAGCAGGTGTCAGAATTCGAAAAGATAGTAATTTCTGAAAGAGACACTTTTGCGAAAGAAAGACAAGTTCCTGAAGCTAAAATAACTGAACTTCCCACACAAATTTCTACTTTACAAGACTTGCTCGAAAAAGAAAGACAAATTTTCAAAGATCAGAAAAAGTCTTTTGAGCTTGAAATGAAATATACCGAAAAGAGAAATACTGGGATTTTCAAAGATATTTCAAACAAAACCAAGAACTTGGAAAAAGATTTTGAACTTGAACGTTTACATTTCGAATCTGAAATATCTATGCTCACATCCAAAATAACTGTTCCATCAATAGATGTTCAAAAAGAAAAGAAGGCCAGGTCTGATTTGAAACAGAAATTTGACACACATTCAAATGAAGGAAACATTTTGACCAAACAGATAAAAGACTTAGAAGCTGCAAACATTGAAATGTCAGAAAAGATTAAAGCTGATGTGATTGATCAATCACCTGTTGAAAATTCAACATAATCAGTCTGTTCTTTCAAAACAACTTTAAGTTCTATTAATGAGAAAAATGTTTTAAAAAAGAAAACTGTCAAATCAAATCAGATCAGACCATCTAATCTATTTTATGACAAATTTTTTGATGGTTCAGCGAGCTTCTATGTAAAATCTTTTGGAAAGAATTCTAGGAAAAATCAGATGGTCTATAGAGAGAAGGGTTCTTCAGATGAAGAAAAGAACAAAGACAAAGCATCTGCATCCACAACCAATGCCTAAAAGAACAGTGAGGATAAAGGTAAATCTTTTGGTAATTCTGATACTCTTTATTCTACTAATCATCTTATCAGGATTGCTCAGAAGAAAATATGTTGTTCTTACTGTGGAGCACATGACTTTGTAAGTAAAAACTTTCTCAATTACTGGTATGGTTCTTACTCTATAAACCCCACAAGAACTGCAACTAACACATCAGGACCCAAATACCAGTGGGTACCAAAAGCTAAATCTGTGTTGCAGGCACCCAAAGTTTAAAGGGGAGCAAAGAACAATGGCTTTTGAATAACACAGTTCAAGACCCGCACCTCAATGTCAAGATTATGGCTTCTAAGCTTATCAGCTTAGGACCCGTACCTCAACGATTAAAGACCTTTACTCCTGTCATGATATGAGGATTGTACTCCAATACTCAAATGAGGAAATCAACCATCAAGGGGGAGTACTTTCTTTTCTGAAATATGCATTAGAGAGATATGATGGACTACATTCCCGAAGGAATTGTAGATCTCTATTCTATACTTTTTCACTAATAAATCTTATTGATATGACGGACTACATTCCAGAAGGAATTGTGGATCTCTATCTTGTTTTCATTGATAAATCTACTGTTGCATAATTTATAGGGGGAGTAAAGGTGATGGCTTCTGATCAAATAACAGATCAGGACCCGTTTTTCAATCAGAGAAGGATATTCTGCTAATATCCAGGGGGAGCTTAAAAGATCTAAATCATTCTATCATGATTTGGGGGGGAGCTTTAAAGGTAAATATCTTCTAATCTAGATCTTTGATTGTTTGAAAGAAGAACAACTTTCAAGCATGAAAAACGTTTTGTTAAATGTTCAAACCACTTCTCTATTCTCAAAAGATTTCATGAATTTAGAAGTGTGATTTTAAATGTTTTTCATTTTTGAGCTTTACTGTTTAACTGACCGTGTGTTTCCAAAGATCAATACTTGTGTATTATCTTATCCATATATTGTCAATTATTCATACACATCGCTTCAATACATTGTCAATTTGTTATTACCATGTCTCATATCGAAACAAATTTTTGATGGTAATACCCTCGTTCGCTTTCAAATATTGTTGAGCATCAATCATCATTTTTCTAATCTTGTGCTTTCATTGCAAAATTGTTTATATTCATTCATATAAACAAAATATCCAATTCTTTGATTCCCTATACATTTCATTTGATCTGATTGATACATTGTCAGATTCTCAAAACAATTCTCTTGATTTCATTTCATTCATTCAATATCTTTGTTTTGAGAAATCTTCAAAGTTCAATTGCTCAAATTTCATGAGCATATATTTTGACAATGCTTTCATATATCTTGTGCTTAACTGTTCAGTTAATTTGTTGAGCAACAATGCTTTATAGGAATTACATGGGATTAGTGTGTGAGCTTAAACAGAACTTCCATGGATTCACGTAAACCAGTGTTTCCTACCCAGGAAGTTATCCTAGAGTGATTGAGGGGTGAGGGGTCATAAATCAAAGAGTGGGGGAGATAACTCATCCGGTTGAGTTTTTCTCATTGTGCTGAGCGATAAAATGGAAAAGAGAGTTTGGTTAGAAGTGAGCTATAATGTTAAAAAGAAAGAGGGTGTGAGAACAGAGTTAAAAGAATATCAGAACACTGAACCAACCACTTTCTGAGTCGGGCAGCCACATCTTCTGATAGGTTCACATTCTTTTGTGACCATTATTGAAAAAGGCAATGAGCCCATGCCAACTCTTGCTATTACCCCACCAACCACTCATTTCTTTCCCGAAAAAGAAATGTTTCATTTTCATTGGGGACGCAGCACATCTGCTATCTAATCTTCATTCGAAAGATTTAGATATTGAAAAAGAAGGAAAGTTGCCCCACCTTCGCACATCTTTCATGCACATTGAGTCCGTGTAACACATGTTGATGTCTCAACAGTTTACATAATTTGAGCCTTATGAAACACAATCATTGTGCTAAATTCTTTCATACACTAGCACGAGCACATAGAAAATTTGTTTTACTGTCAGAACATTCATAGATAAACCTTGTGTTTTTCAATGATTGAATGGATGTCCTGGGGAGTCATCATCAAACCAGCTCCTTAAATTGTACATTAGTTGTACACAGTAACTTTGTGTTACTGACAGGCATTACTAACTGTTTCATTTGTTGAATCAGGGTTACCATGATCATTATATCTGAATTTGAAAAGATTCGGGTATATACAGTTCATGATTCAGTTACTTAGATCAAAGGGCGGAGACTGTCAAATCATTATGAAGGGGAGATTGTTAGACATTACCAAGGGCGAAATCAAAGCGAGTGCTGAAATTGATGAAGTTTTGATGATCATGATGCTCACAATCATCAAAAAGGGGGAGAATTTACAAAGTTCAATTTCATAACCGAGATGTCAAAATTGGAGAGAAATTTCTGAAAGAATAGTTTCAAAGCTATCAAGAAGTTCTCAAAGTGAAGATAAGCTATCAATAATGTTAGAGCATAAATATGTTGGATTCAAGATCATAAAGATTGAAGACAAAAGTTCAAGAAGTCAAAGCTGAGAAAGTCAACTCTTATCAATGTCAAAGTCATTTGTTAATAAAGTCAAAGTCAATGTAATTGTATTTTGTTTCTTTGTAATTGTCATGGGTATAAATACCTTTGTTGTCTTTTTAATCAGGATGTATCAATCAGTTGTAAACATACACACACGAATTCAGAAGTGAGAAAGCAGATTAGAGAAGAGCATATTGTTTCATTATTCTAGAGAGAGAGTAGTGAGAGAAAGTTTGTAATTTGTGAATTTCATCAATGAATATGAATTCGATTCTCATCTTGATTGTTTGTAGCAATTAGAACTTGAAAATTAGGACTAACAATTGGTATCAGAGCAGATTCCAAATCGAAATCAAGAAAAATACGAAAGTTCGACACTATGTTCTTGAGCGAGAATTGAATTTCGAGTTTTTGTGCGAATTTCGAGTTGTTTTTGATTAGGTTTTGTTAAGAAAGTGTAATCGATCGAGTCTGTATAGGAATTTTCAAGAATTGCACTGTAATCGATATTTAGTTTTGATTTTTGTTGAGTTTGGAGTTCACGAGTCAAGAACACTGTATTCATATCGATTTGTACATTTTTATGTATTTGATCGAAATTAGATGTTAGGATTGTGTTCTAGATGTTTAGGCGAGTAAATTGTCAAAGTTTCATACTGAAATTCGAGGTCTAGAATGGTTTTTGGTGAAGATTTGGTAGATTTTTGAAGTTTGCGTAAGATTCAAGGTTTGCGCAAGTTCGTCGAGGTTTGCGCAAGATTCATTCAGGTCTGCGCAAGATTCATCGAGATTTCATCAAGTGATCTTTCTGAGGTTTACGTATTCAACAGAAAATCGCGAAGTGTGATTTGCGTACACTTCTTTATACGCAAAGTAAGGTTTGTGTACGCTTCTTGATACGCAAAGAAAGGTTTGCGTACGCTTCTCGATACGCAAAGACAGATCTGCGTAACCTTCTCAACAAGCAAAACTACTCGTCACAAGAATTGATTTGCGTAACATACTCGAAACGCAAAGCGTGGTTTGCGCAACACTCTGGATACGCAAAGCGTGGTTTGCGCAACACTCTAGATACGCAAAGTGTGGTTTGCGCAACACACTAGATACGCAAAGCGTGGTTTGCGCATCACACTTGACATGCAAAGCTTGGTTTACTTAGAATTTTTTTCTGAGAAATTTTCAAAACTGTAATATGGCCTTTAATAGTGAAATTTTTTTCTCTAGGGGTGCTGCCCCTCGACCCCACCTGCTAACCGGGTAGCGGGACCCCGTGCTAAGTCTGCGGAGGGGGAGATAGTTCTGTTTGTGATCAAAATCTCTAATTTTTTTTTTCAAGTTTTTCTATATTTTTGAGATTTCATTTGGATTAACGATCAAGTTCAAGTTCTTTTTGAAACAGATAATTCAAGATGGGATATTCTCCTGATGATGATGAAAAGAAGATTGAAAAGCTCAAATTAGAAAACAAAAATCTCGCTTCTTCAGTTGACTACTATTCTAAGCGGTCAAAAAGATATTCTGATAAAAGAAAGTTACTGAGAGAAGAAGTCAGTGTGTTAAAGAAGATAAAATAAGATCTTCTGAAACAGACTTCTGGGCTTAATGAAGAAAAGGTCTTGTTTTTGGAAGATGAAAACACTGAGTTAAAGAGCAAGATCTCAGAATTAGAAGATGACATTGTCAAGTTTCAGCAAACAGGGTGTACTAATGAAAAGAAGATCTTTGAATTAGAATTGCAAATTGTTGAAGACAGATCAGTTTTTGAGAAAGAAAAGAAAGAGTTTGCTAAGAAGTTCTCCGAGTTTTCCAGAAAATGTGCTGATGAAAAGAAGACAGTTGAGCTGAAATGTTTAAAACTTTCTCAACAAATCTCTGATTTTGAGAAAGTAATCATTCTGGAAAGGGAAAATTTTGCCAAAGAGAAGAAGTTAATAGAGAAAAAGAAGGTTGGGATATTCAAAGAAATATCTGGTCAGAGGACAAATGCTGAAATGGGCTTTGAGGAAGAAAGAAACTTTGAGGAAGAAAGAAGCTTATTTGAAGCAGAGATAAAGAAGCTAACTGCAAAGCTATCTGAGCTATCTACTTGTGTCCTTAAAGAGCAGCAAACAAAGTCTGAATTCAAGACAAAGATTGATCTTCTTGTAAAAGAAAGAGACAATTATTATTCAAAGGTAAAAGATCTTGAAAACATTGTTTCAAAGGTGGTGGTGACTGAGCAAACAACTCCAGAGTCTAAAATCCACTCACCAAGAAATAGTTCAGTTGGTTCTAATAAGCCAGCATCAAGCTCACATCAACAAACTGTTTCTACAAAAAGGTCATTTAAATCTTCCAATCAGATTCGTACTACTAATCTTTTCTATGATAGCAAAATAGATGGTTCAGGTACACATAGAAGAAGGAGATATAAAGAAGAAAAACTGGTATGGAGAGTGAAACCAGTGGTTGAAAATGAGAAGAATGATGAGAAGAAGGACGAAAAGAAAGGAAAGAAGGAAGAGAAGAAAAGTAACAAATCATTTGTATCTGCCTCAAATGCAAAGAAGAACAAAGTGCTGAAAGCTAAACCTGATCTTGTTTACTCAAGAGATCAAATGATCAGGTTATCTAAAAAGAGGTATTGTTCTTATTGTCATACATATGATTTTGTTCATAAAGCAAGTGATCATTACTGGTATGGTTCTTATTCAGTTACTCTCATTCGAACTGCAACTAACACACATGGACCTAAATACCAGTGGGTACCAAAACCGAAAGTTGATTCTATGTTGCAGGCACCACAAGTCAAGGGGGAGTAAGAGAACAATGGCTCTTGAATAACACAGTTCAAGACCCGCACCTCAATGTCAAAAAAAAAGGCTTCTAAGTAAATCAACTTAGGACCCGTACTTCAACGAAGTTTGACTTCTAAACACAATAGTTTAGGACTCGTACTTCAACGATAAATAAGAGATGCTACTCCCGAGCTGATATGAAGATGTACTCAGATACTCAGAAGAGGAAATCAACCTTCAAGGGGGAGTACACAAATTTTTCTGGAAATATTTATTCGGAAGATATGATGAACTACACTTCAAATGAAGTTGTAGATCTCTATCATGTGCCTTTTTCACTGATAAATTTCAGATGCATATTTTCAGGGGGAGTAAGGAGATGATTTCTAATTATTTCAAATCAGAACTCGTACTTTAATTGGTTTACTGCTTTATGTCTTTTACGTTTGAATAAATTTTGTGAATAAAAGTTGATTTGACATGACTTTGAGATTTTTGCAGGATGAGAGAAGTTGACAAGATCATATCTTAATGACTTCAGCTTGACTTCATGAGATTTAAGACTGCGCGAAAAGGTAAATTTCTTATCTTAATCTCAAATATATCTGAAAGAAGGACAACTTTCAGATATAGAAAACATGTTCTGAAATGTTCAAACCACTTCCCGATTCTTAAACAGATTTTATAATTTGGAAGTGTGATTTTTAATGTTTTCATTTTATTTTTGTGCTTAATTGATAAACAAACCGTGTGTTTCCAAAGATAAATACTTGCGTATTGTCTTTTCTACTTACTTTTAAGTATTCACACACATCGGTTTAATTTTTGATCAAATTGTTCTTACCATGTCTCGTATTGAAACATATTTTCGATGGTAAGACACCCCGCTTGTACTTGAAAGAATTTTGAGCGTTATTTCATTTCGAAGCGTTCATCTCAAGAATGTCTATATTTTGTTTCGTATGGACAATATCTGTTAATCTTGACCTTAAGCTTTGATTGTTATATCATTTATTTCTGATCATTTTCATACAATGTCAGATTTTCAAACAAGCCTTTTGCATTCATGTTCATTCATTCACTATACTTGTTTGAAAATACTTCAATGTTTAAAAATGCTCATATCTTCATGATTATTTTCTGAGCATATTTACATCTGACATTTGTATATGAGCTTTAACTGATAAAGTTAAATCATCTGAGTAACATATGTTTTCATAGGATTATATGGGTTCTTTGTGCTAGGAATTAACTAAACTTCTATGAAATCACGTTAACCAGTGATTTCTACCCAAGAAGTTAATCCTTAGTGATTGAGTGTGAGGAGTCTATAAAGAAATGAGTGTGGGTGTGATGAGGTAAAATGGAAAAGAGAGTTTGGTTAGTAGTGAGCTAATGATCAAAAGAAAGAGGGTGTGAGAACAGAGTAAAAGAATATCAAACTCTGCACCAACTACTTTCTGAGTCGGGCAGCCACATTACTAGCGTTTCACAATTCTTTGGTGAACGTTATTGAAACAGGCAAATAGTCCATTTCAACTCTTGCTTAAACCCCACCAACTACTCATTTTCTTATCAAAAATAAAGTGCTTCATAATTTTCTGGGGACGCAACATATAATCTATCTGGTTTTCATTTGGAAAATCTGGAAATTTAAAAAGAAGGAAGTCTGCCCCACCTTCGCACTTCAATCATGCACATTGAATCTGTGTTTATCTACTGTTGTCTCAGTGGTTTACACTATGTTGAGCCTTAAAAAGCAATTATACGTGCTTAATTCTTTCTACACATGCACGAACATACAAAGCATTTGTTTCTTTGTCATAACATTCATAGAAATTGCCTTTGTGGTATTTCGATGATTGGATGGAAGCCCTGGGGGAGTGAACATCAAAAAGCTCCTTTATATTGTGTATCTGTAACACACAGTGACTTCGTGTTACTGACATACATTTTAACTGATTCATTTGTTGATTCAGGGGTTACATGTTATTATTTTTGTTTGGATTTTCAAAGATCTAGATGAATACTTGGTTATGGATCACATAATCAGAGGCTCAGTTTGACAGATTAGAATGGTCAAAGACATTTCTTGGACAAAGATTTTGATGATATCGATGCTTTAATCATCAAAAAGGGGGAGAAGATAAAGAAATATGTGATTCAAAGAAATGTTAAAGTTGAAAGAAATGTTCGGAAAGAAGTGTTTGTATTGGATATGGAGAGAGATATTTCAGATTTGAAGTTTGATCAAAGTTGATAAGCAAAAGTTCAAAGAATTTCGAAAGCAAGAAGATTTTGAAGAAAGTTGGATAAATCATTCAGAGCTGAAAATGAAGATAATTTCTTTCAATGTCTGAAAGAGGTTTGCTTATAACCTTGAGGGAGATTGTTACTATTTTTGAAGATCAGACGTTGGGAAGATTGTTGAAAGTTTTTGAAGACAAAGCTAAAGAAGAATTTCATTGTGTTAAGAGGGAGTTTGTATATCATATTTGTTTCAAAAGGGGAGATTACAAGTGAAGATATAGATTGTTCAAAGGGGAGTTACTTCAATCGAGCTTAAAGAGAGAATATCGCATTGCTAAATTTTTTTGTAATGATCTTGATCCAAAGGGGGAGATTGTTAGAGCATAAATATGTTGGATTCAAGATCATAAAGATTGAAGACAAAAGTTCAAGAAGTCAAAGCTGAGAAAGTCAACTCTTATCAATGTCAAAGTCATTTGTTAATAAAGTCAAAGTCAATGTAATTATATTTTGTTTCTTTGTAATTGTCAAGGGGATAAATACCTTTGTTGTCTTTGTAATCAGGATGTATCAATCAGTTGTAAACATACACACACGAATTCAGAAGTGAGAGAGCAGATTAGAGAAGAGCATACTGTTTCATTATTCTAGAGAGAGAGTAGTGAGAGAAAGTTTGTAATTTGTGAATTTCATCAATGAATATGAATTCGATTCTCATCTTGATTGTTTGTAGCAATTAGAACTTGAAAATTAGGACTAACAAAGAAGTTGTCAAAGTGAAGATAGACTTGGAAAGATATTCTGAATGTTCTGTCAAAGATTTTAAAAGATTTTGAAGATAGATGATTCAAGAAAGTTTGTTTTTCTGAAGACAGTCAAGAGATCAGAGTGATGAAGATACAATTTTGAAAGATTTCTCAGAGATGAAAGAAATTTTAAAACTTTTGAAAGATGCTTCAAAGTTCAAAGTTTCAAAGGAGTTTCAAGAATTCAGTTTTGTGTTCAAGACGTGTTGACTTTCAAAGCTACAAAGTGAAAAAGACTTTTCAAGATTCTTCAAAGGCAGAAAGATTGAAGATTGTTAAAGTTTCAAAGTTCAAGAGACAAATGCTGAAGAATCAAAAGCTGAAGATTAGTGTCAATTTTTTATTAAATCTTGAATACAAAGGGGGAGATTGTTAAGTCAAAATATTGTATCCAAGATTTAATAGGAAAGTCAAAGTTGTAAAGTCAACAATGTCAAAGTCAAAGTATGTATTGTCAAAGTTGTTTAAGTTTCCTTAGTCTTTAAGTCTTCTAATAGATTAGTGGGTATATATAGGTTTTGGCTTTGTAATGTTTGTAAGCACTTTCATTGTAAACACTTCAACTTTATGAGACGTATGAAGATTTGAAGATCTACTTTCTCTGTCTACACTTTCTCTCTCTAGTTCTTGATCAATGTTATAGCTTTTATGAGAAAAGTTTGATTGTTTGGGATTTTGTAATTATCATGAGGACACAACTTCGAGACTATGGCTTCAAATTTGACAAAATTCCAATTTACTGTGACTCGAAGGGCGCCATTGCCATATCTGCAAATCCTGTGCAACATACAAAGACAAAACATATCGATGTGAGGTATCATTTTATAAAAGACAAAGTTGAAAAAGGTATAATAGAACTTTATTTTGTAAACACTGATTATCAGCTTGCTGATTTGTTTACCAAGCCTCTCGATGAAAAAAGATTTAATTTTCTTATCTCGAAACTTGGTATGCTAAATCTTAAGACATAATCTGTGATTACCTATTAAAGTTTTTCTTATTGTTATTTTTCTTCATTTCTTTATCTTAATTCTGAGAAGATATCTACACTTTAACGTGTGTTCATGATCTCAGGGGGAGTGAGAGTGTTGGAACCCATATTTAATCTTACAATAATGATGATATAAACAACAAGAGTAATAACAGCGGAAGCAGTATAGTTTAATATCAAAAAGCAGATTCAAATATCACAGTTCATATAATAAGATAAGCAGTAAGAACAAGATCTTCTCAAGATATATTCAGTTGATTCTTCTAATGCAAGATATCAGAAAGCACACTTTTGTCAAAGGAGTGATGGTCCTATTTATAGGACCATAAAGTAAACAGTGTACTATTCTGACAAATAGAAGCATGCTTGAACAGTGTGTTACCTAATAGGCATGCTCAAGACATGCTTGAACAGTAACCTACTCTATAAAGTAAATCTCTTTTCACTAAGTGATTGGTTATCTGTTCTAATACTTCAGGAAAATGATTCAGCGCCTTCTTTAGAGAGAATGTCTTTAGATCTCTGATGTAGCCATCTCTGATGAAGCCATCTCTGATGAAGCCATCTTTGATGTCTTTTGTTGATAGTGTCCTCTGAAGTCTTCGTCCTCTGACGTTTTCGTCCTCTGAATCCTGTCTCTGGAAGTCTCCTGAAGTAGGACTTAGATATTTTCAACACTTTAACAAATGAAGATTTGGAGCTAACAATCTCCCCCAAAGTGTTGAAAATAAAAAATGCAAAAGTAGTAGAGAACAGAAAATTTAAACTAGAAAGCATAAAGGAGAAAATCATCCTCTTTAAACATTACTTCTGAAAAGTCTTTGGAATTAAAACAGAAAGCAATAACAAGAGTACGAAGATAAACTAACACTTGTCACTAGAACAGATTCTATGAAACTTCATGATAAGCCCTCTGAAGTTAATCATCGAGCCAATCTCCAAGTTTAGTTTCGCCAGTAGATCTGCTCTATGTCGTTCTTTCTTCGCATGGATGATTTTCTGTATTCCTCTCAAGGTTTCATCAGAGTACTTCGACACTTATGAGGCTAGAAAGATTTTCTTTACTTGATTGACTCTGTAAATGAAGCCCAGAGGTTCTGCTATGATTGATCCTGTCTTCTGTATGTCAAGATTATGAATTGATTCCACAGGTTCAGTTACTTCTAGCTTTTCTTCTCCCAGGTTCAGAGCAATCTGGAAGTCACGTTTTACTCTATGTTTGACATAGGCCTCCATTGCCCGTCTTACTTCAACCATGCCCATTCTGATTTATCTTCTTCCCTTATCATATCTAGCAGAGCAATAGGCATATAAATGAGGTAAATCATATGGATTTAGATTTACGAGATTATTATCATTGAACTCGTAAACCTTCTGATCAGAGCGAGTTACCGCATAGTGCATATAGTTGATCTTGTTATAAGCAAAGGTCTTCTAAGAGATGTTGTTGATTTTGATGATTGGATCATCAGAGAGTACTTGTGCTCTGGGTGTTGTTTTATCTCTGACGAATCTTCGCTCATAATCAGGCATGTTCTCTCTGATCCTTGGATTCAGAGGAATGACTATAGTATCTACCAAATTGAACTCACAGTAGATGTATCTGAAGTGGTCTTCTATGGAGGCTTCGGGATTGGATGCTAGGAATGTCGGAGGTTGAGTAAAAACTTTGGCTGGTAAACCTATGCTTGCCTTCTGACAGGATTCTCAGGAGGAGCCTATTGATCAACAACCATGGTCTTTGGTTCCTTTGCCTGTGGAGGATCTTCTGTTGTAGGTTTAGAGATGTAGCCATCTATCTCTGGTGTTTCCCTCAACTCTATTGTTGTTGAAGTATGATGTGGTTGAGCATTCTTGAATACATACTCTTCAACATCAACTACTTCAATCTGTTCTTCAGCAACTTCTTTTCCAGAATCTGATTTTTCTTCTTTTTCAGATTTTGGTTCTGCTCTTTCAGACTCTGATTCGTAAGCATCGCTCATCACATAAGTTGGTATTTCTGGTGATGAGAATGCATCCTCTGGAGTAGAAAAATCTATCAGTTGTTCGTTTTCATCTTCTTCCAAAGCCTCAATTATTTCTGGAGTTGCATCTATGACTGGTATTGTTGGAGCATCTGAAGTGGATGGTGCTAGGAAGATGACCGGTATTGGAGATTTGAGAGTTTCCTGATTGTTTTCACCAGAGGTTGAGTGCCTCTTTGGTTCTTCTTGACCTTTTTTAGAGGGAGTAGACTCTTTCTGAGTTTCAGCAGTTCTAGGTGATCCAGACTTCTCCCCCTTATGAAGGCCTGATGACCCCTGAGGCTGGTCATCCTGGTCATCAGAGTCTTCATATCGAGCCTTCTTTCTAGCCTCCTCAGCGCATGCGACCTCTGGTGCCTTCCTCTTCAGGGATCCCTCTGAAGATATAACATTCTTGAGAAGGTCTTCTATTGTCTTGTTCTGTTGTGCGGTCTTCGAGACAAACTTGCTGGAGATGTTTATTATATTGCTGGTGATTTTCTTGGAGAAGTTGTTGAGGTCAGCCTTTGTAACAAACTCTGATGTGGTAGGAACAGCAGTAGAGGAAGTGGGGATCTTTGCAATCACCTCTGCCAAAGTCCGCAAGACTTCCTCTTTGAATTGAGAAAAATCTGCAGAGGTTGGAGTTGGGGCAGAGGGAGGTGGAATCGCCTTGAGGAGATCTGTTCTGGAGTTCTGAATTTATCTGGAAAGGACCGAGTCATTCTTGATAACCAGGTTTTCCAGATCATCCAGTTTGGCATTCTGAGAGAGAAGGGTCGTGCGTAGCTCAGAGACCTCTGAAGTGAGCTTTCCAACTTCAGAGTGCGAAGCAGAGGCCTCTGAGGTCTTCTCCAGTTGATGTTTAATCTCATTCAGAGATTCTCTGATTTCATCACCAAAGATTCTGAACTCTTCTTTGGTGACATAGTCAGAGGGGGTGACCTTAGGATCAACACATGATTCTAAGTTTCCCTCGAGTTCAGAGGGGCCTTCTTTCGGAGGTGGTTTGATGTTTTCTCCGGAAGGACTTCCCATTAATCCTTGAGGACCCTTTTTCAAGGATTTCCCTATAATGGTTCCGATTGGTCTGTTATCATTAGAGTCAGAATCCGATGATGACAAGAACCTAATGTGTTTGGACACCATGTTGTCCAGGCTAAGGAGTCCATGTGCAAGAAGGTTGTGCCATTCTTTTTTTGACAGGCAGTCCTTACGAGAAATTTCTAATTTCTCCTGATCTAAAGGATGGTAAGTTGTAGCATGAGCCACAGAGGCATCATGTGTATGAGGATGTGACATACTCTGGGGCGAATGAGTACTCATGTTATGGTCTAAGTCCTTTTGGGAGGACTTAGCCGTGTCAGATGTTTCCCCAGTGGTGCTTGCATCAGAGGCTGAAGAATATGCCTCTGAGCGGATGGATTAGGTAGGGCTCGAGGTGTGCACCTCTTTTTCAATGTCCACTAGTGCTGGACCACCTTGGACAGTAGATATGTTAGCACGAGGAATTGGGCTTTAGAGTCGCTTATGTGTGCCAACAAGGGCATCTTTTTCTACCTCACACCCCTCATATGCTAGGTTCAGAAACTCTCCCTCTTGTATTCTCTCTTCCTCACCTTCCTCTGCTCTGACAGAGTTATTCTCTTCGTCAGAGGGAGGGTTCTCTTGTCTTCTCTCCCTCACTCTCACAGAGCCACCCTCTGGTTGCGCTCTGTGAATGTTTTGAGCAGTATCAGAGATGTCACTCTCTAATTCTTGCTCTGGTTCAGAACCTAAGTGTGTGGGGGATCCCATCATCGGTTCTGATGATTGTGCAACACGACTAAGTAGAAGATGGGTATCAGAGTTAGCACGAATTACCTCAATCATGGAGTGTGGAAAACGTCGCTCATTTGGGTACGGAGGAACCTCTGTTGCTTTGAAAGAATTCATGATGAACAATGGTGTTCTCAGACCTTCCTCAATGAGAGAGAATTTTTCCATTGCCCGGTGGATGATAACAGAAAGGAATATGGGAAACAGGACTGAAAAAGTTGTTTTACTTTGGCCAAGTCTTTATTATTCTTGTCCACCGCCGTCAGCATCTCACAGAAGAGGATATGAGCCATATTTATGCTTCTGTTGAAGAATAGTGCATACATTATGGCAAGGATGGTTGGATGTGTCTGATCCTGGCATCCAATTATGCAGGTTATTGTGCGATTTAACACACTAAACATGAAGTTCCACTAGGGAGGTAGGAATTCACGTCTAAACTGACTTAGGCGTGTGATTTTTTTGTTGTAGCCTAAGTGGTGGAGGAACTGAAGAAGAACTTCTTGAGTGGGTGTTTTCTTAAACTTCTCTATTTGAAGATTTTTTTTCATGAGCAGGTTGAATCTTCGAGTTAGGGTTTGTGGGGTGATTCTTATGTTCATGCTTTGGTCACCTAGGTCAATATACCCAACAAGTCCTTCCTTTTCATCATCGTATTCACTTGAATACCACCATTGTTGGACAAATCATAGGGGAACATCGTTAGCATGTTTGGTGAGTACGTTGTTGAGTTCGCAGTTGCTCAAAAAGTCCAATACAGGGCGAAACTGCTCGTCGTATTTGGTAGGAGTGACATCCAGAAAGTAGTTGTTACCTTTCACTAGGACTTCAAATTGTGCCATGTTCAAGCTTGGAACAACTCTGCTTGAGTTGTCTGAGTTTTGAGATTGAGTCGCCATTGTTGCAGGTTTTCAGATGGATGAGAACTTAGAGAGAGAGAGAATTTGGGATTTTGGATTCTGAGAGCGTAAAGAATAATGAGAAGGGAAAAAGGGGTTTTATGGACAAAGGTGGAGTGAAAGGTTATGGAAACGGCGATTGAGTGTTCCAATGTCAGAAAGGACGTTCCATCATCCCCTAATAAATAAGTGACACATTGAGGTGTGTAGGGGAGAGACGCTTGTTGTCAGAAAACCACCATTATGATTTTTGAATTAAAAAAATATGAATGGTTATCCAAAATTGCATTTCTTTTTAAATTATTTTTCTCAAAAGAATTTTCCGGAATATTCTCAAAATTAGACAAGATCAGAGGCTCTGATATGAGTATCAGAGACAAGATCAAAGGCTCTGATATGAGTATCAGAGACAAGATCAGAGGCTCTGATATGGTGGTTATTTGTCTCCCCCTTAACCAAAGAATGCTTTCTTTTTATCTTCTCCCCCTTGACAGATGCTTAGTGATACAAAAGAAAGATTTTTACCATTTGTGAAAAGTCCAGAGGCTCTGAAATTAGTTTCAGAAGCGCTGGTTGAACATGCTACGCATGTCAGATGCTCTGATGAATGGATCAGAGACTCTGATGTTTTCCTGTTTTAGGTAGACATGTTCAACATACCCAACTTGCTAATCAATAAATTGAACCTTCGTTCATCTAAAGCTTTTGTGAAAATATCAGCAAGTTGAAGTTCATTCGGAACAAAATACATCTCTATTGTTCCCTTTTCAACATGATCTTTTAGAAAGTCGTACCTGACATCAATGTGCTTTGTCTTGGAATGTTGCACTGGATTGGCAAAGATGGCGATGGCACTCTTTGAATCAAACAGAATTGGAATTCTGTCATACTGTAAGCCATAGTCTTCGAGTTGAGTTTGCATCCATATGACTTGAGAGCAACAACTAGCAGCAGCAACATATTCTGCCTCTGCTGTAGAAGTTGAAACACAATTATGCTTCTTGGATGTCCAACTTACCAGCTTACTTCCCAATAATTGATAGCATCCTGATGTACTATTTCTGTCTAGTTTGCATCCTGCATGATCTGCATCCATGTATGATGTTAAATCAAAGCTAGACAGTTTTGGATACCAGAGAGCTAAAGATGGTGTGCCTCTGAGGTATCTAAAAATTCTTTTGACTGCAGACAAATGAGATTCTTTTGGATTTGATTGATATCGAGCACAGAGACATGTTGTAAACATTATATCAGGCCTGCTTGCAGTTAAGTATAGAAGTGATCCTATCATGCCTCTGTAGGTTTTGACATCTAGAGATTTTCCTGAAAGATCGAAGTCAAGCTTGACTCCTGTTGCAATAGGTGTTCTCTTAGAGGTTGAATCATTGAGTCTGTATTTTTTCAAAATGTCAGAGACATACTTAGATTGAGTTATAAAAGTACCCTCTGATGTTTGCTTTACTTGTAAGCATAGAAAAAATGTTAATTCTCCCATGAGGCTCATCTCAAATTTACTCTTCATCAACTCTGAAAACCTATCATAATACTTTTGATTTGTAGAGCCAAATATAATGTCATCAACATATATTTGTATTAAAAGCATCTCATTTTTGTACTTTTTATGAACAAAGTTGTATCTATTGTAACTTTTTCAAAACCCTTATTTATCAAAAATGTGGACAGAGTAGCATATCATGCTCTTGGAGCTTGTCTAAGTCCGTATAGAGCTTAATCAAGATAATAAACATGGTTAGGAAACTCTGTATTTTCAAATCCAGGTGGTTGCTGGACATAAACTTCTTCATTTAATTTACCATTCAGAAAGGCGGATTTAACATCCATCTGATATACTTTGAACCCTTTGTGTGCAGCATAGGCTAAAAAGATTCTTATTGCTTCTAGCCTAGCTACAGGTGCAAAGGTTTCATCATAATCAATGCCCTCTTCTTGGCAATATCCCTTAGTAACCAACTTTGTTTGTTTCTGATTATAATGCCATCCTCATCCCTTTTATTTATGAAGACCTATTTAGTTCCAATCGCAAATTTTCCTTTTGGAAGGGGAACTAAGGTCCAGCCTTTGTTTCTTTCAAACTCTTGAAGCTCAGTCTGCATTGCAGAGATCCAATGAGGATCTTGAAGAGCTTCATTTACCTTCTTTGGTTAAATAATGCTTAAAAAGTTTACAAAATATCATTCATTTATTGTGGCTGATCTGGTTTTGACACCCTCTGAAGGTGATCCAATGATCTGATCATGGGGATGATCCTTTGTCCATCTTGTGAGTGGAGCATGAATATGAGGAGGAGTTTGAGCTTCAGAGTTGATTGTAGGAGACATCACTGTTGTGTTGTGCAGAGGCTCTGAAGAGGGTTCCAGAGATGAAGTATGCTATGAAGTCTCTTCAAGAGATGTCTCTGGAAATTCTTCAGATGTTTCTTGCTCATCTTCTGCTTCTGAAGATAATTGTCCTCCAGGTTGTCTTGTTTCATATCTTGGACCTGTATTTAAGGAAGCAGAAGTTATAACTTCAGAAGCACCATAAAGATTTCTACATGTATTTTGAGGTTCCTCTGAAGTTAATTTGTGAATATCTCTAAATAGAAACTCTGAATTTTCATCATCGAAGAAGTCTTTGAATATTTTGTTTAGTTCAGATTCTATTATCTTGGATGATTCAGAGATATTCTTGACAGTTGTATTGACATCATTGGTGGCAAGATTTCTGTCATCATCAAAAGACACATTGATGCTCTCTTGGATTGTTCTTGTTCTCTGATTGAACACTCTGAAAGCTTTTGAGGCTAATGAATATCCAATGAATTTGCCTTCATCTGCTTTCTTGTCAAACTTTCCAAGAGATTCTCTATCATTTAGAATATAACATCTGCATCCAAAAACATGGAAATATTTAACATTAGGTTTCCTATTGTTAATGAGTTCATAAGATGTTTTCTTGAATCTTTTGACAATGGTAGCTCTGTTTTGAGTAAAACAGGCTGTTGCCATTGCCTCTGCCCAAAAATTTTATTGGAAGATCAGATCCTGCAAGCATAGTTCTTGCAGCTTCACCAAGTGTTCTGTTTTTCCTCTCAACAACACCATTTTGTTGAGGTGTTCTTGCTGCAGAGAAGTTTGGAGTTATGCCTTCTTCTGAAAGATATGTGTTGATTTTGGCATTTCTGAACAGAACCTGCAATCTTTTTAACAATCTTATTAAAATATCAGGGACATCAGACTTGGATCTGATGAATTCTATCCAAGTATATCTAGAGTATTCGTCAATTAAAACGAGAATATACTTTTTACCTGATAAACTCTGCACAGAGATAGGACCACAGAGATCCACATGAAGCATATGCAGAGGTTTTGGACAATTATTATCACTTTTGGTCTTGTGGTAAGATCTTTTCATTTTTCCCATTTCACAAGCAGAACAAAGATGATCTTTTTTAAACTTCAGAGATGGTAATCCCTTAACCAAATTTAGTTTGACCAACTTATTAAGTGAAGAAAAGTTCATATGTGAGAACTTTTTATGCCAGAGCCAAACATCTTCATTGTTCAGAGATACTAGATAGAGTTTCTCTGAGTCAGTTTTTATGTGTTTGGAAAAATTCATTCTGTATAAATTTCCCTTTCTGTCAGCTCTGAGCATTTCTTGGCTTGTTTTTGAGTGAAGTAATGAACAATGTTTTTCTTGAAATTTCACATCAAAACCATGGTCTCAAAGTTGACTTATGCTGATTAAGTTATACTTTAACCCATCAACATAAGCAACCTTTGATACAGAAACATTACCTCTTGTAAGCTCACCATAACCCTTAATCTGCCCTCGCATATTGTCTCCAAAAGTTACTGCTCCTCCAGATTTAGCTTTGAAAGAGGATAGTAACTTTTTATCTCCAGTCATATGCCTTGAACATCCAGAATCTAAGTACCAGATCGGCATAGACTGTTTCTGCAAGACATATTAGATTTTCTTAGGTACCCATCTCATTATGGGTCCTGTTTTGTTAGACTACTGATTATCTCTTTGAAATTTTGCCTTCTCATTATTTGATGTTTTGGCAGAGTTGTCCTTTTTCTTTTGAGGCTTTGTCTCTGAATTTTTATTCAGAGACTGATTTAGAAAAGAGTGAGAACCTCTGAAGTGATTTTTCAGTTTCATCAAGAGTTGGATGCAATTGCACTTTTCATAACAAGAAGAAGTAGAAGCAAAGTTTTCATTTCATTAAATGCATTCGATACATTATGATTCCTTTTTGAATTAGTACTAGGAATATTACAAGTATTCCTAACAACTTTCTTTCTTCTAGCTTGAAAGACAACCTTCTTTTCAAGTTGTCTTTTCTTGTTCAGAAACATCCTCTTCTCTTTATTGCTCACTGCACAAAGAGGATTAGAATGGTTAATTTCTTGCCATTTTCCTTTTTGCTCAGGAGTAAACTTGATTGGTTTATAAGTGTAGAGTTGAGAAGTGATGGTTTTATTCTTTGCCTTTACTTGTAATTCTTTTTCAAGATCCAGAGAAGTTTTTGCTTGAAGACACATTTCTGCAAATTCAGGACATATTGGTGTTCTAGGTTTATTTTTAAAAACAGAAATAGGAATATTCAAAATTCTACAACCAACAGTCTCTATCTTTTTATGAATTGCTTCCTCTGATTTGTAGAAAATCTGTTCATCTATCTCTGGATCAGATTCAGAATCAGAGTCAATAAAAGTCTCTTTCAGCCTTACCAGAGATAACTACCTCTGATGGTTTCTCAATTTTCTTGGGTCTTGAGACTCTGATGATTCTTTTCATGCTCTCTCTCTTCAACAAATCAGCTATAATATTTTCTTTATTTATTCTTTTGATGTCATCCTCAAATGTAGTTCTGATGCATTCATCAGAGATTCGTGAATACAGAGGAGCATCTGGATTAAGTGAACTCTGAGGTTCATCTTCAGAAATACTTGTTTTAGAGGTACTTTGTTCAGATGTCTCTGATTCATTTTTGATAAATGCATCAAACTTGAAAATCTCTTTGGGATCATTGTTCTGAGGTTTTGTGAAAAATACATCTGAAGTTTCCATTTCTATTTTTAAGATAGAATTTGGAAAGCTTTGCACTTCAGAGTATGCAACATTTTTAAAGTTCAGAGCTCTTGTTTTTTATCCCTCTGAGGTTTTTATTCTCTTGAAATTGTTCAGAGATGGACAATCAGAGCTCTGGACCTTTCCTATACAGAAACTGGAAGAAAGTGAATTTTTCTTCAATCCAGTGAATGGATCCAATTCATTGAATCCCAGCCTATGAGTATTCATTTGAGAGTTTAGCTTTATATGCACATCCTGAGCATCAAGATAGCTTTTGATTTGAAGTTCTTTCCTTTCCAGAGATTGATGTAAGATTTCTCTTTCTTTTTGGAAAAAAATTAGTTAAGGCAACAGAATTGAGTCTTTCATACTCAGATCTTTTTACTTCTTCTTCTTTAACTTTTAAAACTTTCTCAAGTTCTTTGAATTTTTCTGAAAAAGATATTTTTTTATGTTTCTGAGCTTTTACAAGTTCAAATTTTTCAACAAAAATATCTCTCTTTTCTGACTCAAGAAGATCTTTTTCCCTTTTGTAAAAACTAAGATCTTTTGTCATTTGTTTTCTTTTTTCTTTTTCCTCAACAAGTTTTTGCTTTAAGATTCGAAATTCATCTGTTAGATTAATAACATGCAATTCAAGTTCACTGTCAGAGGTGGAAGGAGAGTTTACCATTTCAGAGTAGTCCTCTGATGACCCATCATTCTGATCATCTGTGAAAGCCATACCATAGAGATTGGTAGGTTCTTCCTCTCCATCGCTTGTTGAGTCTGACAGCCAGTCTTCCATCTCTGCTACAAGTACTCTTTCTTTGACATTGTATTTGTACTTGTTTTTGTAGTAGTCTTCATCTTTGATGAGTCTACCTCTGCAGTTTGCAGAGTAATGCCCTGGCTTTCCACATCTAAAACATCTTCCATCGTTTTGGTCTGATGGAAGAGCAGTGTCTGACTCTGTCTTCTGTGCTTGTGGTTGTGGCTTGAAGTACCTCTGAGGTTGAGGATACCTTGGCTGAAATGATTGTTGAGATCTTGATTGTTGAGTAG
Source organism: Arctium minus (assembly GCA_954870635.1). Taxonomy (NCBI): domain Eukaryota; kingdom Viridiplantae; phylum Streptophyta; class Magnoliopsida; order Asterales; family Asteraceae; genus Arctium; species Arctium minus. Next base: position 79,023,660 of record OX941082.1, read on the forward strand.
AATCATGATAAGTGAAATGAACGCCCTTTTGATCACTATGCAGAGTAGATCTGGGCTCTTGTTGATAGTCAGCTTTCTGAAATCTCCTTTATGGATTTCCTCTTCTTTCTTCATCATCTCTTCGTCTTTCAAAAACTTTCTTGCCAAATTTCTTGTTAAATTAATGGGTGATTAATGCAAGCGATTTGGCAAAAGCATTGATGTCATCGTCTGAGTCTGAATCTGAGTGTTCAACTTCTTTAGACACCAGAACCTTCTTGGTTTTTCTTTTAGATTCCCACTTTAAACAGTTATTTGTTCTGTATTTCTGCTTTCTTGTGATACACCTTTTTGTTTTGACATGAGTGCAAGTGGTCCACCGAAATGGGTTTTCGATTTTTGTTTAACAACTTCTTTTTTCTGTGCTACCAAGGTGCCATAAATGTCAGTAAATGACCATGATTCAAGATTTTGATTGGCTTGTATTGACATTGACAGTTAAGGAAAAGAACATTATTTTCTTCTTTTGTCCTCATGACCCCAAATTTTCAGCATTTGTTGATGAGAATGTTAAACCTTGAGTATGTTTGGTGTAAGGTTTCTTCGGGTAATGCATGAAAATCATGATATTCATTGATACAAAGATTTCTCCTGTTCTTTTGAGTTTGTAGGCCACCTTCAAGTTGATTTAACAACTGATCCCATATCTCTTTTTCAGTTACACAAGAATCAAGTTCTTGGAAGATATCATTGGGAATGGCCATTATAAGTAATCTAACAACTTTTGAATCATTTTCCATCATGTTAGTTTCTTCATCCGTAAAGTTTGAAGTTTTCTTTTCATAGTAATTAGGGATTTCAGCAGTATCTGCTGTTGCTGGAACTCTTGTTACCAACACCATTGGTTGGTGAGGTCAATCGTTTACTGATCTTAATAGATCCTTGTCCATACCTTCTAAGAAATTTACCATCCTTATCTTCCATTGAGGATATTCATCCCTTAGAAGTGTAGGAGGTTTGGTAATGATCAAGCTGTATAAATGGCACTCATGCTTGAGTTTGTCATTTTTGAGAAGAAAAGATGAAGATTTGAAGAACTGATGCTTTTCTATGAAGATCTTCTATCAAATGATGTAACTGTGATTTACTTTCAAATCTGGAGCATATGAAGTTTAATAAACCAGGGTTTATATAAACATGCACAGATATTAAAAGATTGAATCAGTAAGAATTAAATCTATCTGAGTATGCAGATATAATTTTCTTTTTTTTAGAAAACAAAGGAGGCTCTGATACCAATTGTTGGAACTCATATTTAATTTTACAATAATAATGATATAAACAACAAGAGTAATAACAGCGGAAGCAGTATAGTTTAATATCAAAAAGCAGATTCAAATATCACAGTTCATATAATAAGATAAGCAGTAAGAACAAGATCTTCTCAAGATATATTCATATGATTCTTCTAATGCAAGATATCAGAAAGCACACTTTTGTCAAAGGAGTGATGGTCCTATTTATAGGACCATAAAGTAAACAGTGTACTATTCTGACAAATAGAAGCATGCTTGAACAGTGTCTTACCTAATAGGTAAGCTCAAGACATGCTTGATCAGTAACCTACTCTATAAAGTAAATCTCTTTTCACTAAGTGATTGGTTATCTGTTCTAATACTTCCGGAAAACGATTCAGCGCCTTCTTCAGAGAGAATGTCTTCAGAGAGAATGTCTTCAGAGCTCTGATGTAGCCATCTCTGATGAAGCCATCCCTGATGTCTTCTGCTGATAGTGTCCTCTGAAGTCTTCATCCTCTGACGTTTTCGTCCTCTGAAGCCTGTCTCTGGAAGTCCTCTGAAGTAGGACTTAGGTATTTTCAACACTTTAACAAATGAAGATTTGGAGCTAACAGAGAGATGATAAGATGATCAATATTCATTTGAGGGGGAGTTAATATATTTTTGCATATGTTTAACTTACATATTTTTCTAATGCATAAATACAAGGGGAGTAAGAGTAAAGAAAACAAGTAAGAATTATGACTTCTGATTATTTCAGATCAGAACTCGTACATTCAATGTTTTACTGTTTTATGTCATTTACATTTCAATAAATTTTTGTGAATAAATTTTGTACTTTGACTGACTTTTTGACTGATGCAGATTGAGAAGATGCTTACAAGATCATATCTTTATGACTTTAAACTTGACTTGATGAGATTTAAGACTGAACAGAAAGGTTTATTTCTTATCTTAATCTCATATATAGTTGAAAGAAGGATAACTTTCAATCATAAGAAAACATGTATTTTAAATATTCAAACCACTCCCCGATTCTTAAACAGATTTCATGAATTGGAAGTGCAATTTTAAATGTTTTCATTTTGTTTGTGCTTAAACGTTAACAAACCGTGTGTTTCCAAAGATTAATACTTGTGTATTATCTTTTCTATATACTTTCAAGTATTCATACACACCGGTTTAATTGTTGTTGGATATGTTATCACCATGTTTCATATTTGAACAAATTTTTCGATGGTGATACACCCTGATTGAACTTCAAAGAATTTGAGCATGATTTCATTTTAGAACGTTCTTTCAAGAATGTCTATATATTGTTTCGTATAGACAATATCAACTTTTTTTGATGACCTAAGCCTTGATTGCTATATCATTCATATTTGATCTTTTTCATACAATTTCAGATTTTCAAACAAGTTTCTTGTATTCATTTCATTCATTCAATTATCTTGTTTGAAAAGTCTTCAATGTTTAAAATGCTCAAATCTTCATGATTACATCTATGAGCATATATAAATCTGAAAGTTGTATTTTGTGCTTTAACTGATTAAGTTAAACCAATTTTGAGCAACATGTTCCTTATAGGAAAATACATGGGTTCTTTGTGTAAGTTTTAATGAAACTTCTATGGATTCACGATAACCAGTGTTTCCTACCCAAGAAGTTAATCCTTGAGTGATCGATTGTGTGAGAAGTCAAATAGATATGAGTATGGGTTGTGTGTTAAGGTAAAATGAAAAAGATAGTTTGGTTAGAAGCGAGCTCAATGATTTAAAAAGAAAGAGGGTGTGAGATCAGAGTAAAAGAATATCAAACTCTGCACCAACTACTTTCTGAGTCGGGCAGCCACATTACTAGTGTTTCACAATTCTTCATGAACATTATTGAAACAGACAACTAGCCCATGCCAACTCTTGATAAAAACCCCACCAACTACTCCTTTTCTTCTCAAAAAGAAAGTGTTTCATATTTCAAGGGGATGCAGCACATAATCTATCTGGTTTTCATTTGGAAAATCTGGATATTGAAAAATAAGAAAGTTTGCCCCACCTTCGCATTTCGATCATGCACATTGAGTCTGTGTTTAACTTTTGTTGTCTCAATGGTTTACACAATTTTGAGCCTTATATAAAAACCAATCATCATGTGCTTAATTCTTTCAAACACTTGCAAGAACACACAAGGAAATTTGTTTTTCTTGTTATAACGTTCATAGAAGTTTACTTTGTGGTGTTTCGATGATTGAATGGAAGCCCTGGGGGAGTGAACATCAAAAAGCTCCTTTTCAATGTGTATTTGTTACACACAGTGACTTCGTGTTACTGACAGGCATATTAACTGATTCATTTGTTGGTTCAGGTGTTACATTCTTATTTTGTCTGAATTTGAAAAGATTCGGATTAATATATTCGTTGGACCGACATATAATCAGAGGCTCAGTGTTAAAAGATCAGTGGTCAGATAAAGACATTTCTTGATGTAATTATCAAAAAGGAGGAGATGACAAAGTTCAAAGAAATGTCAACTGAAGAACAATGTAAAACAAATTTTGGTGTTGATAAAGAAAAGTTGGAGAATAAAGATTGATTTGAACAGTGTTTGTTTTCAAAGATTTCAAGACTAAAAGAGGAAAGCAAATTCAAAAGGTTTCTGAAGACATGCTGAATTTTACAGAAATTTTCTTTGAAGATAATTTGCTGAAGCTATCTAAGCTGAATCTAAAGATGATTTATTTCAAGTGTCTAAAAGAGGTTTCTACCATTTTTGGGAAAGATTGTTACTATTTGTTGAAGACAGTTTTTGGGAAAGAATACATTTGTTTTGAAGACAATCTGAGTTAACAGAATTTGACAAAGAGGGAGATTGTAATTTGTGTACTCAAAGAGAGAAAATTGAATTGCTAAATCTTTTGAAGATGATCTTGAATCCAAATGGGAGATTGTTAGAGCATAAATCTGTTGGATACAAGATCATAGAAGTCTGAATAATGAAGGTCAAAGCTAAATCAACTCTCAGCATTGAAGTCAAACTCTAGTGTAATAAAAGTGAAAGTCAAACATTGTATTTTCTGTTTTGTTGTTTGCGCGTTTTAGTGTTTAGCGTGAACAGTGTCTTGCGTGTTTTAAGCTTTTGTTTAAATAGCTTGTGGTGCGTGAATCTTGTAGCGAGAACATATATCAGAGATAACATTGTGAGAGAACTAGAGTTTAAGAAGACAAATCTACCGCCATTCGACTATCAAATGTTCTCAGTGATCAATCGTTGTTTGACTTCAAGGCATTTAGGCCTCGACAACACCAGCATGCACACTTTGAGATTATTTCATGCTATCGTGTACAATCTACACGTAGATTACTCAGTGGTATTATGGATAGAACTATATGAAAAAGTCATCAGCAAGCGCACTTCGAAGAAACCATTTTATGTTCCTTACCAGAGATTCCTTTAGTTGATTGTCCGAAGTATGATCCACTCTAATAGAGATATTCCCAAGAGATCTCATCACGAAGTAGCTCCTGAATGTGAAATGAGATATCTTCAAAAGCGGAAGAAAACATTCAGCTACACCATGCCAATTCCTGGAGCTTTACTAGCCTACGTTGATACAGACTCTAAGTGTGTTAGGGAATATAGAGAGTCTATAGGATCGCCAGAACCGGCTATCCCTTCCCAAGACTCCAACCTTAGAAGAGAGGAGTCTGTGAGGGTTCCTGAGGCTATGGTAGTCTAGGAATGGGTAGAGCTGAGAGAAAATCTTGAGAGTGGAATAGAAGGGGGTCAGAATTTTAGACTTGAGGCTGTGGATACTCAGGCACATGATGCCACTCATCTTGAAGTTTCACATCTCAACCTGAGAGAGCTATCATTCAACAATTGAGTCCTCAGGGAGAGATTGCCAATGAAGGTCAGAGCTCTGAAACTGAGTCGGATCAGCATGCTAATTCATCTACAGATTCAGTACCTTCAGCTACTCCAGGGCCAAATGAAGGAAATGAAGATGACAACAATGATGACATGATGGGACACAACTTTGGTTTTCTTGATGACATTTCTTTGCATCCTGAGGACATGGACATTGATAATGCTTCAACTTCTATACAGAATGTCTTGGAAGAGATAAGGATGGATGAGGGAGTTCAAGTAGAAAATATGAAAAATGTGAGGCAGAGAGAAATTGCAGAAAAAGAACATGGTTAGCGTGTGTGTATCGTAACCTACAGATCCAAAACGGCAACCACATCAAATACTCCGTCGCATGTGTTGCGTTCCGGTATTCAAGACAAAAGTAGCCCACTTATGCAAATCCACACCTCAGCCACCCATTCTATTGCCTCTCAACAGGCCATAGTCTCAGTTTTGCATGGGGGTTTAGCACATACTCTATCTAGCTTTCATTCGGAAAGTTTAGATATTGAAAATAGAGCTCAGCTGCCCAGAACTCAATTCCATTCAATACACAGACGATTCTAACGCCACTTAAACTACCACTTCCAATTCCTAGGACACTTGTTCAATCTGCTACCATCGTCCGTCTTAGTGACCCGATCGAAACATCTGTAGTAGAACCACAATCCGGTCTACGTGGATCAGATGGAAGTCCTGTCATTGTTTACACCATGCCATCTTTGAACACATGCCACACAATTGAATCTTCAACTGTTGTGTTAACGGGAAGTCTAAGTGGCCCCGGTGTTAGTTTACCAGACTTTGTGTCGAAGGAATTCCTCAACGGCGCCTTAAAGGTTGGTGAAAACAGATTATCACAGAAGTTTGGGGATGAATTGGGAAGGGTGAAAAGTTTGCTAAAGCGGAAAGGACCAGCTGTGGAAGAGCTTGTTCAGCCACCTCCACCACCTCCAGTACAGTCTGTCGATTTATCTGTAGAGGAGCTGAAATCAATTCTTTATGCTAAGTTACTATCCCAGGCACCAGCTGACGAGTTCGAGGCAGATTTAGGTGGTTTGTTAAGATCTCAGCTTGCTCAAGTACCTTCAGAAATCGTTTCTGTCACAGAATTCAATGCATTCAAATCTGAAGTGGTACAACATATTCAAGAACTAACCTGAGTTGTTCAGAAAGTTTGTAAGGTTCAGGAAGTTAGCAAAAGGAGGCATGATCATGATTCAGATCAAGATCATGAAGAGGAGATAAGTAAGAAACAGAGAACTGCCACTGAAACTGAAGCTGCTAAGGGTGATGTTCAATTGGAAGAGGATGTAGAAATGGTTGTAATGACGAATGATGAGTAGGTGGATGTTGGAGAAGGAATGGAGATTGTTTTGTATGTGAACAAAGAGGTAGAACCAAGGGTTGTAAAGCCTAAGGTTGCCAGAAGGGAAGAAGTATTGTTGCTGACAGGGTTGTAAAATGTGGATATTGTTGATTTATCATCAGATGAAGATGAATCAACAAACGAAAAATATGAGAAGTTTTGGAGGATTAAAGAGGAAGAAAGAGATCAGCTGATGGAATCAGATAAGGAAGGTAATGAGAGCATTCTATATATTCTATCCTCTACACCAGATGATATCCAACTGATCCCGGTGCATCATGAACTTCCTGAAACCACTAGAAACCTACCAGAAATTCCAACCTTTAAAGAAATAAACCTCTCTGAACCTGTTGATAAACTACAAAACATATCTAGTCTAATAAACCTATCTAGCCCAGAAAACCAACCTAGCCCAGCAAACCAACCTAACCCTAGCCCTGATAACCTACCTAGCCAAACAAACCTACTTAGCCCAAACAGAATCCCTAGACCAATCCATGATAGCCAACCCATATATGACAACCCACCTGAAAATCAACCATTAACTAACACCGAAGCCGAACCTGAACTACACTTTCCATCAAACCCAGTTAAAAACCAAGCTGGTACATCAAACCAACCTGAAGCACCTCTAGTACCCACAGAAGCCTAGCTCAGACAAATGCGTAATACCTTGAGAGCACCGTTTCTAGAGGAGGAGATGAAGAAAATATTCGTTCACAGGCTCAGGAGGATGGATATATACAATGTTCTAGGTGTTTCTCATTTACCAATGGAATATCAGGAGGAATATGTGAGGTTGATAAGTTGGGAGTGGAAAACGGAGAAATATGTGAAGAATAAGTCAGGGATTGTAACTGTAAAACAAGTAAGGCTGAGGAGATTTCAGAAGATATGGTATCCGGTCTTCAAAGTTCAAAGAAGAGATCTGACAGAGTGCGAGTTTTCTGAAGCAGACTTCCAATACTTAAATGTGGACGACATTGAGTATCTTTATCACCTGTTCAGAAATATGACCATCGGACCGGAAAACATAATCTCTGCCTTAGAAGTTGTGAAGAGATTCATGAGGAGGCATGTCAACTATACTTACTTTAACGACTTTCAGCTTGGAATTGAAACAAACCAAAAGAGAGTCAACATGACAAAGCCCAATCAGGAGTTAGAAAATATTGACAGCTATGACTTGTTCACGATCATTGAAAAGCCGAAACTTGGAGTGATTTACAAGAATGGGGAAAACAAGAAGAGATTTCTTAGAATTTCGGAGATTGCCAAGTTTTTGGAAGGAACTATCAAAGTGATCAAACTGCAGTTGAACCAGAGATTCAAAGAGAATGAGAAGAAAGTCAAGCAAGGAGAAAAAGGTCTTGGAAAGTTTGACAGACTTGCTTTTATCATAGTTTTGGATGCTTTAGAAGACATAATCCATTTCAGGCGAGGCATAAGGATTTTTAAGTCTCTGCTCGGTATTCGTCAAGGAAGCTATTCAAGATGGGGAAGATGAAGTTGTTGCTGAGTTGATCAAAAAGGGGGAGATTGTAAATGTATTAGTTTAGATCAACTTGTTGACTTTAATGTTTGAGTTTATCTTTTGTAAGATCATGAGAGTTTCTAGCTTGTGAGTGTTTCATATAAATTGTTTTCTTAATGTTGTGAGATAAGCGTGTGACTAAGCTTTGTGAGAGTTCTTCATTGTAATCATTAGACTTCAAGAGATATACGACTTCCTAACTTTCGCTCACTACTTTCTCTCTCTAAGATCTTGATTGATATTGTTCTTTAGATTGATATGGCTTGATAAGTGGACTTACACCCCTCAATCACTCAAGATATCTTCCGGTGTAGGAAACACTGGTTAACGTGAATCCACAGAAGTCTTTTAAGTGCATACACAGAATCCCATGAATTTTGTCCTAAAAAGAATGTGTTGCTCAACAGTTTATCTTGATATTTAAGCACAAGATATCATTATCAGAAAAAGTAAGCTCATTTAAAAAGGATCTCTCAACATATAAATTGTTTTCTTAATGTTGTGAGATAAGCGTGTGACTAAGCTTTGTGAGAGTTCTTCATTGTAATCATTAGACTTCAAGAGATATACGACTTTCTAACTTTCGCTCACTACTTTCTCTCTCTAAGATCTTGATTGATATTGTTCTTTAGATTGATATGGCTTGATAAGTGGACTTACACCCCTCAATCACTCAGGATATCTTCCGGTGTAGGAAACACTGGTTAACGTGAATCCACAGAAGTCTTTTAAGTGCATACACAGAATCCCATGAATTTTGTCCTAAAAAGAATGTGTTGCTCAACAGTTTATCTTGATATTTAAGCACAAGATATCATTATCAGAAAAAGTAAGCTCATTTAAAAAGGATCTCTCAAAACAATGAAATTGAATGAATGAAACAAATTCAAGTTAAGTGTTTTGAGAATCTCACAATGATGCGATAAATCAAATATCATGAAGAAAAATATTGGGATATCAAAGAACGAATATTTTTTTATGAACAAGATATAAACACATTATCAATGAAAGCACAAAATTTAGAAATGATGTCTGATTTCAAACAATAAGAATACAAACGGGTGTATTACCATCGAAAGATTTATCTTTTTGAGACATGGTAATAACAAAGTCAATAAATGTACTGAAGTGATGTGTGTAAGAATACTTGACGATATAAGGATAAGATAATACACAAGTATTTAACTTTAAGAAACACACGGTCAGATAAACTTGAAAGTACCAATATGAAAAACATTTAAAAGCACACTTCAAAATTCATAAAACCTTTTGAGAACACGAAGTGGTTTAAAAATTTTAAGAAAACATTTTTCACATTTAAAAGTCGTTCTTCTTTCATTAAATGTGTACTGAAGTGATGTGTGTAAGAATACTTGACAGTATAAGGATAAGATAATACACAAGTATTTAACTTAAAGAAACACACGGTCAGATAAACTTGAAAGTACCAATATGAAAAACATTTAAAAGCACACTTCAAAATTCATAAAACCTTTTGAGAACACGAAGTGGTTTAAAAATTTAAGAAAACATTTTTCACATTTAAAAGTCGTTCTTCTTTCATTATGTGATAGAGATTAAGATTTAGAATGACATGCCTTCAGTGCAGAAATCTTAACTCCCCCAAAAATGAATATTTCACATTTAAGATCCCTTTTGACAAAACATCAGATACTCCTCCACTGTATCTGGTAAAACTCAAATCATTAGTAGAGAACAATATGAATATAACAATTAATCACATGTCTCTTTTCTATTATCTCCCCTAAAAAATAATATGACAGTGAAATTTTAAACAAACTCCCCCTCAAACAAACAGTAAAAAACTTCCTGAGAAAGATGTATCATTTCCGCATCCTTAAGAAGAAAAACATATAAGATCGGGTTCTAAAAAGAATTATCCAAAAACCAACGTCACAGTTTGATAATCTGCAAAAAAAGTGTGTGTCCCACAATCAGTATATAACAAGATAACAAAACTCAATTTTCAATTCAAATGCTATTTTATTAAATTCAACCTCACAGGTAAAATATTTCTCTCTCAACACTCAAGAACACGCACCCTGCAATCTCTCTCTGAAAGTATTACTACTCTCACAACAAGAAAACAAACTATTTATAAAAAGAAGCTACTTCTAGCTAAACACTGTTCACGCATACAGAACAAACACGCAAACACCTAAGAAAAGAAAAATTACAAATGTTGACTTTGACTTTTTATTACACAAGAACTTTGACTTTGACAGAGAGTTGACTTTCAGCTTTGACTTTGATCTTCAGATATCTTGATCTTGTATCCAAAAGATTTATGCTCTAACAATCTCCCCCTTCGGATTCAACATCATCACAAAAAGATTTAGCAAATCAATCTCCCCCTTTAGTTGCATATCTCCTTTAAGCACATTTTTCTCTTTTGGTTGATCTTTAACTTTAAAACTCCCCAATAATCTCTTTAAGTCTTCAGACAGAGATTATCTTCAGATTTAGCACCGAATGCTTCAGCAAATAACCTTCAAAGAAAAATTATTCAAAATCAGCATATCTTCCAAATCCTTTCAAACTTTCAAACTTTGAACTTTGTCATCTTCAAATCTTTTAACTTTGAAATTTCTGACTTGGCATTTCTTTAAAATCATCTCCCCCTTTTTGATGAATAGAGCATCTGGTTCATCAAAACTTTGTCATCAAGAAATGCCATTGTTTGTAACACGACATTTCATGATCCTCTAAATCTTTCATGAGCCTCTGATATGAAATGTCATTATTTGTAACAAGAAATGTCATTGGTTTTAAAATCATCTCCCACTGATCTTTCATGAGCCTCTGAATCTTTGCCAATTCAAACAATGTATTTATCTAGATCTTTGCAAATCCAGACAAAATAGGAATGTAACACCTGAATCAACATATGAATCAGTTAACATGCCTGTCAGTAACACGAAGTCACTATGTGTAACAAATACACATTGGAAAGGAGCTTTTGTTATGTTCACTCCCCCAGGGCTTCCATCCAATCATCGAAACACCACAAAGGTAATTTCTATGAATGTTATGACAAGAAAACAATTTCCTTGTGTGTTCGTGCAAGTGTAGAAAGAATTAAGCATATGATGATTGCCTTTAATAAGGCTCAACATTGTGTAAACCACTGAGACAACAGTAGATAAACACATACTCAATATGCATAAGTGAAGTGCGAAGGTGGGGCAAATTTCCTTCTTTTTCAATATACAGATTTTCCAAATGAATACCAGATAGATTATATGTTGCGTCCCTAGAAAAATATTAAACATTTTCTTGTTAAGAAGAAAATTTGTGGCTGGTGGGGTTTTAGTCAAGAGTTGGCATGGGCTAGGTGCCTGTTTCAATAATGTTCACCAAAGAATCGTGAAACATTAGTAGTGTGGTTGTCCGGCTCAGAAAGTAGTTGGTGCAGAGTTTGATATTCTTTTACTCTGATCTCACACCCTCTTTCTTTTAATTCAATAAGCTCACATCTAACCAAACTCTCATTTACATTTTACCTCGTCACACATCCCACACTCGTTTCTTTTTTACTCCTCACACTCAATCACTATGGATTAACTTCTTGGGTAGGAAACACTGGTAATCGTGAATCCATAGAAGTTTCATTTATGTCCTAGCACAAAGAACCCATATTCCTATGAAGCAAAATGTTGCTCATAATGGTTTAACATGAACAGTTAAAGCGCAAATACAAGTCAGATATGTGTATGCTCAGAATATAATCATGAAGATATGAGTATTTTTAAACATTGAAGTATTTTCAAACAAGTATATTGAATGAATGAATATGAATGCAAGAAACTTGTTTGAAAATCTGACATTGTATGCAAAATTATTAGATATGAAATGATATAGCAATCAAGGCTTATGGTCAAGAATAATATATATGGTCTATATGAATCAAAAATACAGACATTCTTGAAATGAAGGCTTCAAAATGAAAAATACGCTCAAAAATTCTTTGAATACATGCGGGGTGTCTTACCATCGAAAATATGTTTCAATATGAGACATGGTAAGAACAATTTGATCAAAAAAGTAAACCGGTGTGTGTGAATACTTGAAAGTATATAGAAAAGACAATACACAAGTATTTATCTTTGGAAACACACGGTTTGTTAATCATTGAAGCGTAAAATAGATCTTGAAAACATTTAAAAGCACACTTCCAATTCATGAAATCTGTTTTAAGAATCGGGAAGTGGTTTGAACATTTAAGAACATGTTTTCTATGATCGAAAGTTGTCCTTCTTTCAACCATATATGAGATTAGGATAAGAAATTTAACCTTTTTCGCTTCGTCTTAAATCTCATGAAGTCAGCTGAAGTCATAAAGATATGATCTTGTAAGCTTCTCTCATTTTGCACAAGTCTCAAAGTCTAGTCAAAGCAACTTTTTTACAAAAAAAAAATTATTCAAATGAAAAAGACATAAAGCAGTAAAACGATTAAAGTACGGGTTCTGATCTGAATTAATCAGAAATCATAGTCTTATTCCTTTATATTGTAAACTCCCCCTAAATTCATGCATCACAAAAGTTTATCAGTTAAATTCTCTAAACTCCCCCTCGGAATAATATTGTTCATCTTATAAGCTTGTCTCACTCCCCCTGAGATCATGAACAACATGTTAAAGTGCAGATATCCTTTCAGAAATAATGATAAAGAAATGATGAAAAAATTACAATAAAAGAAACTTTAATAGGTAATTACTGATTAGACCTTAAGATTTAGCATACCAAGCTTAGAGACAAGAAAATTGAATCTTTTTTCATCTAAAGGTTTGGTAAACAAATCTACAAGTTGAAAATCAGTCTTTACAAAGTAAAGTTCTATTGTACCTTTTTCTACATTATCTTTTATAAAATGATACCTGACATCAATGTGCTTTGTTTTAGTGTGCTGCACAGGATTAGCTGATATGGCAATAGCGCTCTTCGAGTCACAATATATCGGTATTTTATCAAACTTGAATCCATAGTCTCGAAGCTGTGTTCACATCCACAAGACCTGAGAGCAGCAACTAGCAGCAGCTACATACTATGCTTCAGCAGTCGATGTGGAAACACATAATTGTTTCTTTGACGCCCAGCTAACGAGCTTGTCTCCAAGAAATTGAATGTGACCTGAAGTACTCTTCCTGTCCAACATGCACCCTGTATAATCTGCGTCTGAGTAAACAGTATCTTTAGGATACCACAGACCAAGATCTGCAGTCCCCTTCAGATATCTAAATATCCGTTTGACAGCAGCCAAATGGGATTCTTTAGGATCAGCCTGATATCGGGCACACAAGCATGTTGAAAACATTATATCTGGTCTACTTGAAGTAAGATACATTAAAGACCCTATCATACCTCTAAAAGTCCTAACATCAACACTTTTTCCTGAAGAATAAGTGTTAATCTTAGTACCTGGTGCCATTGGGGTTCCAATAATTTTGCAATTTTCCATTTTGAATTTCCGAAGAATATCAAAAATGTACTTAGATTGGTTAATGAAAATCCCGGTTGAAAATTGTTTTACTTGTAATCCGAGAAAGAAATTCATCTCTCCCATCATACTCATTTGAAAACGTGACACCATGAGGTTTGAAAAGTTCTTACAGTATTTAGGATTTGTAGAACCAAATATAATATGATCTACACATATCTGTATAAGAATTATATCAACTTTCTCATTTTTAATAAACAAAGTGGTATCGACTTTCCCTTTTGAAAAAACTGACTTGTCCAAGAATTGAGATAGAACATCATACCAGGCGCGATGGGCTTGTTTCAGACCATACAGAGCTTTATCCAAGATGTCGACGTGATGTGGCTTATCTGAATTGACAAACCCTTCTGGTTGAGACACGTACACTTCCTCCTTAAGAATGCCATTCAGAAAGGTCGTTTTCACGTCCATCTAGTAGACTGTGAAGTTCTTGTGAGCTGTGTAGGCTAGAAACATACGAATTGTCTCTATATGCGCTACTGGAGCATATGTCTCATCGTAGTCTATGCCTTCCTCTAACCGGTCACCTTTGGCAACAAGTCTTGATTTATTTCTTACGACAATACCATCTTCGTCCTTCTTGTTTTTGAATACCCATTTAGTTCCTATCACGGTCTTTCCTTCTGGTTTTGGAACTAATCTCCAGACCTTCAGGGCTTCAAACTAGTTTAACTCTTCTTGCAAGAGCTTCTAAAACTCGAGTAGGCTCTATCTTGCTGAGGAATGAGTCATGCATACATTGATTCAAAGTTGCTGACCTACTTTACACCGGCTTGTTAAGATCTCCAATTACTTGGTGTAACGGGTGATCTTTGGTCCAGCGATGCTCATGAGGGAGTGGAGTAGATGAAGATTGATCATGATTATCATCTAAAAATCCACTATCAACTTCTTCATTTTGTACAGTAGGAAGGAGTTGTTAAGTTGAAGGAAGTGATGCAAAAGTTTCAGTAGGAACAACTTGTTAAGTCTGTTGATCTGTCCTTATCATACACCCTACTGATGTAGTAACTTCTGGTTCTTCATTAACAGATTCAGCTTCAACTGAAGGAGTATGTGTTTGAACTTGAGCTTCTATCTGAACCGGGGGTAAAAGTTCAGTTAAAACATCTGAAGTAGTTGTATGATTTGTCATTGAATCATCAGACCTATCAACCACAAGAGAATTAGGAAATTTAGATCCTAGAAACTCATCATAGAAAAATTCAAACAACAAATTTAAATCAGATAAATGAGTATTTGACGATGATGCTTCATCTGATTTGTTCTTTCCAGGTTCTAGATTGATCGATCCAGAAGCTAAAACTCCAGTTATCACGGGTTCTGAACTGACTTGTTCAGAAGCCATATCCTCATCAAATGTGACGTTTATGCTCTCAACTACAGTCTTTGATTTCTTCAGGTAAACATGGTATGCTACAGATGTTGAAGAATAACGAATGAAGATGCCTTCGTCTGCCTTAGCACTGAACTTGTTCAGACTCTCTCTATCATTCAGCACAAAACACTTACACCCAAATATATGAAAATATTTGATTGTCAGTGTTCGGTTGTTAATTAACTCATACGGAGTCTTTTGAAATCTTCGGTGTATCATGGACCGATTATGAGTGTAGCATGCAGTTGACGCAGCTTCTGCCCACAGAAATAGAGGTAAGTCCGATTGACTAAGCATAGTGCGAGCGGCCTCGACTAGCGTCCTATTTCGCCTTTTGACTACTCCATTCTATTTAGGTGTACGAGCAGTAGAGTATTGATGTGATATCCCGACCGATTCGAGGTATTCTTCAACTATTTTGTTCTTGAACTCTGTGTCGTTGTCAGTTTTGAGAAGCTTGACTTGTTTCTGCATATTCACCTGGGTCGTCTTTAGAAAGGTAATGAGAATTTCGAGCGTCTCATATTTTGAACAAAGAAATTTGACCCACGTGTATCGTGAATAATCGTCCACGATAACAAGAACATATTTCATTCCGCCTAAGCTTTGCGTTCGCATCGGACCACAAAGATCCATATGTAACAACTCTAATGGAGAACTGGTGCTTCGTTCAGGCTTCAGTTTATGTGCGGCTCACTTCATTTTACCCTTTTCACACGCTGCACATAAGTGCTCTTTCTCATATCTCAGCTCAGGAAAACCTTTTACTAACTTATCTTTGACCAACTTGTTGATATAACGAAAATTCAGGTGTGACAGTCGTCGGTGCCAACGACAACTTTGCTGCATCGAAGCTTTTGTCAATAGACAAACCTGATTGTCATTCTGGACTTTTGACAGATTGATTGTGTAGAGGTTTGACTTGTGAATGCCGACCAAGAGTTCTTTTCCATCCTCAGTACGCACCGAGCAACACTTAGCTTTGAAGTTTACCTCAAATCCTTTGTTACAGAACTGACCGATACTGAACAGGTTGTGCCCTAAGCCTTCGACATAGCTCACCTTCTTAATCATTATGTTATCTTGAATAATATCACCATATCCTAAGATCGGTGAAAACTGGTCGTTCCCAAATCGTACATTGCCGCTGAATTTCTCTGTATAATTAGACAATAAAGCTTTATGTCCGGTCATATGCTTGGAACAACTGCTATTCAAGTACCACATATGTCGGGTCAGCAAGAGAAATCAAGAAACAATAATTTTAGGTACCCATTTAAAAACGGGTCCTAACAGATAAGTACAAGATTTTGGCATCCATTTGAATATGGATCCTCTTTTCTGTTGAAAACTTTTGTAAACTTTTGATTTATAAGAATAAACATGATAAGATCCAAACCAATCATTAGAATTACGATGATAAGCAAAATCATTCCACTGATAAGAATAAGATTTAGTAGTAGCAGGAGATAATCGGAACAATTGCTTATTAGAATATCGCTTGTAAACAGGTACAAGGTTTTTATTTGTTGAAGCAATAGAACCAACTACATCACACATACTACTAGTTGATCTATTACAATAGTTATCAGTAATTGATTCTGCCTTCTCATCACTCTTCCTTTTAGGTCGCCATTCAGATCTCTCTTTTGACCTTTTCTTTCTTATATCTGAAACAGAAGATTTAGATTTATTAGGAAAGTTAGATTTCTAAAATTGATTTTTCCTGTGTTTACCAGTGTTATTCTGTTTCTGTGAGCGCTGTTTCTTATGTTTCTTACCCTTGGCATAGTAATCAGCATTCACAGAAACTGATTCACCAACCTTAGTTGATGATTCGCCTTTTTCATGAACACTTGGTAAAACTTGTCCATTTATCACAATAGTAGAATGATTTGGAAGTGGAGCATTAAAATCAAACATATCAATTTCCTCTATACACCCTTCATCAGAATTTAGAAAATCATTTGCAGACTCAAATAAATCATCAAAAACAATCTCAGAAGTTTGAAGTACTTGAGAAGATGGAGAACACTCTTTAGATTTTTAATAAAAATCTGTGTTCTTCAAGACTATAGAAAATACATCTTGTGTTATACCATTCAAATTCTTTCATCAGATAAAATATTTTCTAACTCAATTATTTTGCTTTCTAAGATGAGTGGAGGTACATAAATTTTAGCTTGAACAGGTTTTGCCTCCATCTCAGTAGAAGAATAACTAGCAAATGAATCATTTGAAAGAAATTTTGATGTTTTAGAAAGATAACTATCATTCAGTCTTTCATAACAGAATGGTAGTTGCATTTTCTTTAAATTCATTCTTTTCTCATCTTCTTTGTCCTCAACTTCTTTTGATGCTTTGGTAATAAATTTGGGTTTCAAATGAGGATGTTCATCAGCTGCATACATATAATTTGCATTATATAGACCTGGCTGTTTTCTGATAGCCTTTTCTAGGTAATGAGGATTATCATAACCTACTCCCCATTTTTCTTTAAAATCAGCTTCTTCATTAGGTGTATTCAAGAAAATCGTTTGATCTGTTTGGCCTCTAATATATAGCTTTGCTTCCAGACCATTTACCTTTTTCTCTAAAGTCTTGTTCTCAACCTGCAGTTTAAACGATTTTAGAATACATTCTTGTTTTTCAAAATCAAACTTAGACAATTGTTTTTGCAATTCAGATTTATTAATAACTGATTTATTAAGTTCAAAGATTTGTTGATTTCTCCTAGCAACTCTGTATTTTTCCTTTTTCAGTTTGGATTGAAGGTCTTGAAGTTCGACCATCATGGCTTCCATTTTGGTCATGAAATATTTTTCCGTTAAGTTCATTACCTCATCAGCAGTCTCATCATCATATTTCACTTCTTTTCCCATCAAGCTTAGATGAGCAGTCGCTTCTTGTTCTTCCTCCTCATCAGAATGATCCAACCAGTATTCATCTTCAGCCATTAATGCCTTGCCAGCTTCCTGTTGCTTGGCCAAGAGCAATTTGTTCTGATAATACTCTGAATTGCGAACCTTTGGCTTTCGACATTCTTTTGCATAATGTCTGAACTTGCCACAGTTATAGCATTTAATCAGGTCATTAACCGTCTTCTTAGTACTGGTGTAATCATTCACATACTTCTTCTTTTCTTCCGGCTTCTTCATAACAATTCTATTTCCTTCAACTCTTTCTCTATGCTCGTGGTTCTTTGAGCTTGATGATGAATACCTCTGAGAATTTGATCCCGGCTTCTTGTAGAACTTCTTCTGGAATGCTCGGGTCAATAACAACATTGCTTGCTTAAGATTCTCTCCATCATCACCATCAGATTCAAATTTTGATTCAGAACTGGTAATGACTTTCTTCTTCTTTTTCTTTTCTTTCTTTTCTTTCTATTTTTCTCCAGCCACAAGTGCAATGGGATCAGTAACCTTTTCAACTTTCTTCTTCTCACTTCTTTTCTCTTCTATTTCTTCTTCATTATGTCTCAACGTCTCATAAACCTCATGTAACGGAATGTCACTCAGATCCTTCATTTGTTTCATTCGGCGAGTGTGCTTTTTCCATTCCGGTTGCAAGATGCTAAGAAACCTGACGTTGTTCTCTATTTGATCCTTCTTGACCTTGTTCTTCGAGAGTTCATTCAAGAGTAGAACAAATCTTTCATAAGTCTCTTCCAAACTTTCATTGTCTTTTCCTTTGAACTCTTCATAGTTGTTGATACAGTTAGCTACTTTCATTTGGTTCCCAAACTTTGAACCCATCATCATCTTCTGAAGTTGATCCCACATAGATTTGGCACTTTCCTTGTAGCTGTCTATTTTTACATATATCTCATTGGTCATGTTTTGTAATAGCAAAGATCTGGTAGTTTTATCAGCATCAAACCGATTCTTTTGCTCATCAGAGAATTTTGCATATCCTTTCTCAATTCTCTTTGATCTCGGAGATCCATCTGAATCATTACCATCAACAGGAATGTTCTCAAAATTTTTTGGCATTGGACCTTCTTCTATTGATGTCAGAATGTTCTTTCCATTCTTTTACCGATCAACAAAATCGAGAAATTTGTCTTTCCATTGTTCATATTCCCCTTTGAACAACACCGGGGGCTTGACATCAGTGCCGATGGAAAGAGCGTCTCTGGAAGTCATCTTGAAATATACTGCTTACTGATCGTCAGAAATTCAGAAAAACACAAACTGGATCTACAAAAATCAAACTCAGTTAAATTTCAGAAAAGTTCAGAAAAATTACTAAGTATGAAACTCGCATACCAAATAACAAAAACAAAACACGCAAATGCTTTTATGCGAGTTTGAGAAACGCGCACAATGAAGGCTGCATGAAGTCACTTCTCGCACACAATGTTATGCGAGTTTGTGCTTCACGCACAACACAACTTGCGTGAACCAAGGTTCGCGGCAATATACTCTGCGAGTTTCTACTTCTCGCACACCACAATGTGCGAGTTCTAGAACATCGCGCAAAAGCTTGCGAGAACTAGATTTAGAAAAATATTTCGAAATGAACTTCTTGCTAAATGCAAACGCGCAAGCACAGGGTCTTGCGAGTTTTGAACTTAGAAAAATCAGAAAAACACTTCGCGCACACAATACTTCTCGCAAAAGCCACTTCTCGCACGACACTGAAGATGAACAGTAGAAACTCGCACCTAGTTATGTGCGAGTTTTAGCTTCGCGCACAACCCTACTAGAGAGTTCTACACTTGCGAGTTTTTTTTTTCTAGGCTTGCGAGTTCTTCATTCTGCGAGTTCTTCCTTTGCGCGAAACTCCGATCTAGCGAGTTCTTCACTTTGTCGAACTCCAAACTTGAATTTGCCTCTGAAATCGATTCAATCCTCTGTCAATTGGCTTGAAACTTTGTATAAATGCTCAATTATGATGTAAAAACAGATTACAATGCTTGAATTTTCAAAACAAACACAAATCAATGGATTTTAATCCAAGAACAGTGCGTATACTGTAGTTAACAAACATCGAACAAAAATCCACAAATTTACACTAAACCTGTGTGAATTAGCCTAAATGACCTGAATACAATCCATTCTAAACACTAAAACGAATCTATTACAATCAAAATATCACCCAAAACAACATAAAATCAATGAAATCAAATGCTACAGTGAGTTCCACGATGAACAGATCAAAATCTTCAAATTCGATCCGATTTTCTGAATTTCTATCTGCTCTGATACCAATTGTGTGTCCCACAATCAGTATATAACAAGTTAACAACACTCAATTTTCAATTCAAATGTTATTTATTGAATTCAACCTCACAGGTACAATATTTCTCTCTTAACACTCAAGAACACGCACACTGCAATCTCTCTCTGAAAGTGTTACTACTCTCACAACAAGGAAACAAACTATTTATACAAAGAAGCTACTTCTCGCTAAACACTGTTCACGCACACAGAACAAACGCGCAAACACCTAAGAAAAGCAAAATTACAAATGCAGACTTTGAATTTTTATTACACAAGAACTTTGACTCTGACAGAGAGTTGACTTTCAACTTTGACTTTGATCTTCAGATATCTTGATCTTGTATCCAACAAATTTATGCTCTAACAACAAGAAAGATTTTGGTAATCATTTTGAATGATTCCGCTTTCGTCAGTAAATCATAATAATATAAGAAAATGTTTTTGCTCCCCCTAGACATGTAAACATCAAGTTCTACTCCACCTAGAATCATGCAAGAGATATTTACATACTTTAAGAAGACATATTGAGCATACCTAGTTTGTTGATTAGAAACTTAAAGCATTTTTCGTCTAACGGCTTGGTGAACAAATCAGCTAACTGGTGGTCAGTCTGTACAAAATGCATTTCAATATCACCTTTCTCCACATGATCCTTGATGAAGTCGTAACGCACATCTATATGCTTTGTCTTGGAGTGTTGAACCGGATTAGTAGTTTTGTCAATGGCGCTCTTGGAATCACAATTAATAGGGACTCTCTTGTAGGTGTATCCAAAATCTTTAAATTGTTTCTTCATCCAAAAGAATTAAGAACAGTAGCTTGCGGCAGCAATGTACTCAGCCTCAGCTGTGGATGTAGACACACAGTTTTGCTTTTTGGATGTCCAACTGACAAGTTTATCACCTAAAAATTGACAAGATCCAGATGTTCTCTTCTGATCAAGATTATAACTTGCGTGATCAGCGTCTATGAATGTAGTTAAATCAAATCTGGATCCTTTAGATACCAAAGGCCTAATTCAGGAGTGCATTTCAAGTATCTAAGGATCCTTTTCACGGCTACAAGATGATATTCCTTCGGATTAGCTTGATATCTCACACAAAAACAAGTAGCAAACATAATATCAGATCTACTTTCCATAAGATACGATAATGATCCAATCGTACTACGGTACGTTTTCTGATCAACAGATTTACCGGATAAATCTGTGTCCAGAAGCATGCCTGTAGCCATTGGCGTTTTCATTACTGCACTATCGATCATATTAAACTTTTTCAAAATATCACGAATATATTCGGACTGGTTAATAAAAATACCATCAGGGGACTGTTTTACTTGAAGACCAAGGAAAAATGTCAGTTCACCCATCATGCTCATCTCAAAGCTAGTCTCCATAATTTTTGAAAAGTTTTTACAGAATTTAGGATTTGTAGACCCAAATATTATATCATCTACATATATCTGTATTAAGATCAAGTCCTCACCTTGTCTCTTTAGGAATAAGGTAGTGTCGATCGTACCTTTCTTAAATCCAGAGGCAAGAAGGAATTCAGTTAAAGTTTTGTACCATGCTCTTGGGGCTTGTTTAAGACCATATAACGCTTTATCAAGAACATAGACGTGGTCAGGGTGTTGTGGATCTATGAAGCCTTTAGGTTGTGCAACGTACACTTCTTCATGAAGTATACCATTTAAAAATGTTGATTTGATGTCTATTTGATAGACTGTGAAATTCTTATGTGTTACGTATGAAAGAAAAATCCGAATAGCCTCAATCCTTGCAACAGGGGCAAATGTTTCATCGTAGTCTATGTCTTCCTGCTGACAGTAACCCTTAGCGACCAATCTTGCTTTGTTTCGCACAACAATTCCAACCTTATATTTCTTATTCCTAAATACCCACTTTGTACCAATCACATATTTATCTTTTGGTCGTGGGATTAGCCGCCAGACCTTGTTCCTCTCAAATTGAAGTAGCTCGTCTTGCATTGAAAGTATCCAATAAGGATCTTGAAGATCCTCCGAAACCTTTTTAGGTTCAATGGAACTTAGGAAACTGGTATATAAACAGTAATTCAATGACGTTGCATGGGTCTTTACTCCACTATTTACGTCACCAATTATGTTTTGTAGGGGGTGATCTCTAGTCCATCTTGTGGTACTAGGAAGTGGTTGAACATTAACTCTCGTGTTTTGCTCATTGTATTCGTCCATTATTGCAGGAACAACTTCAGTCACTAGTGATTCTGAATGTTGTATTTCTGGTGCAACCGAAGAAGTACTCGGGACATCTTGATCAGAGTTGGTATCTGCAGAAACAGAAACTTGATTAATTTGTTAAGAATCATTAGGCGTTGTCAAACCTGATGAATTTTGATAGTCCCAATCAATCAGTGTAATCAAGATGCCAATGACAATTTGCTCAAATTCCAAGTTTATTTCAATCAAGAAATTGATTACATTATATGCTCTCAAACTTTCTCTCTCTAGAAATGAATGCGTACAATACTGTTATAATTAGTTCTATCCCTATTTGAAAAACAAAACACTTATATACAAACACTTTGACTTTGACCTTTTATTACAATTGACTTTGACTATGCTATAAGAATTGACTTGAGCTTTTACTTTCTTTGACTTTCAGTCTTCAGTCTTCATAATCTTGTATCCAACAAATATGTGCACTAACAATCTCCCCCTTTGGATTCAAGATCATCTCCAAAAATATTTTGCAATACAATCTCCCCCTTGTTCAATTCTCGTCAAATAGAATTAATTTCATAAAATGCAACCACTTAAGCAATCTCCCCCTTTGTCAGAATATAATCAAATTCAATCTCTTCTTATCTTTAAAAACAATTATTTATTCTCCCCAAATTCTTTGAACATGATTTGGAATAAGCTTTAATAATCTCTCCCAAAGGTTGTAGAAACCTCTTTCAGACATCAGAAAGAAATTATCTTCAGATTCACCTCCGTTTGTTTCAACAAATTATCTTCAAAGAAAATTTCAGTAAATTTCTGCTCACTTTCAGAATTCTTTGAACTTGCTCTTTCAAACTTGTACAATATTTTCGCAACTTGCATTTCTTTGACAATCTTTTCTTCCAATACTTTCTTTCACAGCCAATAGTTGATATTCACTTTCTACTTCAAACATTTCTTTGATCATCTCTCCCATAATAGATACAAACTCTTCTTCATCAAACATTTCTTGAAATTAACTTCTCCATTTCTTGAGTCTCTCCCCCTTTTTGATGATCGTGACATTGAAATCATCAAAACATTCACAAGAAATGTCTTTAAAATTCTGATCTGACCACTGATCTTTGTTACCGAGCCTCTGATTATCCGTCAATTCACCAAGATATTCATCCGCATCTTTTCAAATTCAGACAAATTATGAGTGTAACACATGAATCAACAAATGAATCAGTTAAAAATGTTTGTCAGTAACACGAAGTCACCGTGTGTAACAAATACACATTGGAAAGGAGCTTTTTGATATTCACTCCCCCAGGTCGTCCATTCAATCATCGAATAACACAAGGTTAAACTATGAACGTTTAGATAGAAAAACGAATTTCCCATGTGTCTGTGCTTGTGTTTGAAAGAATTTAATCAGAATGATTGATTAATCAGGCTCAAAATTGCGTAAACCATTGAGACAACAACAGTATAACACAGACTCAATTGTGCATGATCGAAGGGCGAGGGTGGGGAAGACTTCCTTCTTTTTCAATATCCACATCTTCCGAATGAAGACGA
This sequence comes from Arctium minus, assembly GCA_954870635.1. Classification (NCBI taxonomy): domain Eukaryota; kingdom Viridiplantae; phylum Streptophyta; class Magnoliopsida; order Asterales; family Asteraceae; genus Arctium; species Arctium minus. The sequence continues at coordinate 79,047,643 of OX941082.1, forward strand.
GATAGCATATGTGTTGCATCCCCAGAAAAATATGAAACATCTTCTTTTTAAGAAAAAGCTGAGTGGCTGGTGTGGTTTTAAATCAAGAGTTGGCATGGGCTAGTTGTCTGTTTCAATGATGTTCACCAAAGAATTGTGAAACAATCAGTAATGTGGTTGTCCGGCTCAGAAAAAGTTGGTGCAAAATTTGATATTCTTTTACTCTGATCTCACACCCTCTCTCTTTTTATCATTGAGCTCACTTCTAACCAAACACTTTGTTCATTGTACCTCATCACACATACCTACACTCAGTTAATTTGACTCCTCGCCTCTCGATCACTCAAAGATTAACTTCTTTAGTAGGAAACATTGGTTATCGTGAATCCATAGAAGTTCTGTTAAGTCCTCACACAATTATCCCATGTAGTCATATATGCACAATGTTGCTCAAATGGTTTAACTTTTCAGTTAAAGCTTAAATACATGTCAGATGTATGTATGCTCATAAAGATAATAATTAAGATTTGAGCATTTTAAACATTGAAGATATATATCAAAACAAGTATATTGAATGAATGAAATGAATACAAGAAACTTGTTTGAAAATATGACACTGTATGAAAAGATCAAATATGAATGAGTTAAAAATTAAGGCTTAGGTCATGAAAATTGGATTTTGTCTATACGAATCAAAATATAGACATTCTTGAAAGAAACGTTTTGAAATGAAATCACGCTCAACAAACATTGAATATCAAGCGGGTGTCTTACCATCGAAAATTTGTTTCAATGTGAGACATGGTAAGAACATTTCCAACAAAATATTAAACTGGTGTGTGTGAATACTTGAAAGTATATGGAAAAGGTAATACACAAGTATTTATCTTTGGAAACACACGGTTTATTTAAACATTTAAGCTCATGAAAATAATGAAAACATTTAAAATCACACTTCTAAATTCATAAAATCCTTTTTGAGAATAGAGAAGTGGTTTGAACATTTAAGAACATGTTTTCATATCTGAAAGTCGTCCTTCTTTCAGACATGTATGAGATTAAGTTTAGAATGAACCTTATGCTCAGCTTAAATCTCATGAAGTCAGCTCAAAAGTCATAACAGATATGATCGTTTAAGCTTCCTCTCAAATCTGCAAACAGTCACAAAGTCGTCAAAGTACAAAACTTTATTCACAAAATTTTATTGAAAAGAAAAGACATAAAGCAATAAAACGTGTTAAGAACGAATTCCGATCAGATGTAATCAGAAGTCTTATACTCCCCCTGAAATATTGCATTCACAATATTTAATCATCAGGAAAAATATGTACTCCCCCTTGAAGGTTGATCATCTCATTTATGTATCAGAGTACAATCTCATTCATGCACAGGAGTATCATCTCTTTTGATCGTTGAAGTACGAGTCCTAAATTGTTATGTTTAGAAGTCAAACTTGATCTTTGAGGTACGAGTCCTTAGTTGATTTACTCAGAAGTGTAACTTCTCAACATTGAAGAACGGGTCTTGAACTTTGTTATCCAAGAGCCATTATTCATTAAAGCACGGGTTCTGAACTGATTTATTCAGAAGCCTAGGTTCTTTTACTCCACCTTGACTTGATATGCCTGCAACACAGATGAATCTTTTGGCTTTGGTAGCCACTGGTATTTGGGTCCTTGTTTGTTAGTTGCAGTTCTGTTAGGAGTAATAGAGTAAGAACCATACCAGTAACGATCAGATGCATTATGAACAAAATCATTTGCACGACAGTAAGAACAATAACTCTTCTTTTGAACTAACCTGAGTAATTGATTTCTCGAATAAACATGATCAGGTTTACCTTTTCCCACATTGTTCTTCTTGGCATGTGATACATGCACAAATGATTTCTTACCATTCTTGTCATCATTCTTTTCATCAGAAGTTGGTTTCACTCTCCATACCATATTTTCTTCTCTATACCTTCTTCTCATGTATGTACCTGAAGCATCCACATTTCTATCATAGAAAAGGTTAGTAGTACGAATTTGATCATATCAATTAATTGACCTCTTTGTAGAAACAGTTGTATGATATGAACTTCCTGTTGTTTTGAATGAACATTCAGAATCAACTGAATCATCTCTAGGTGTTTGAATAAATGAATATGGAGTCTTCTGCTCAGTCAACACCACCTTAGAGACAACTTCTTCAAGCTCTTTTATTTTGGAGGATAAACTGTTCCTTTCTACAGTGAGTACGTCAATCTTTTCCTTTAATTCAAACTTCGTATTTTGTTCTTTCATGGCACTTGATGATAGTTCAGATAATTTCTCTATAAGCTTCTCTATTTCACCCTCAAAAATCTTTCTTTCTTCTTCAAAATCCTTCTCTACACTCTTTCTCTGACCAGATATTTCTTTGAAGATTCCAACATTTTCCTGCTCAATTATCTTCTTATCTTTTGCAAATTTGTCTCCTCCAATGATGATTACTTTCTCAAAATCAGATATTTGTTGAGAAAGTGTTCCACATTTAAGTTCAACAATTTTCTTCTCTTCAAAAGTCTTTCTAGAAATTTCAGAGAATTTTTGTGCAAACCCTTTCTTTTCTTTTTCAAACTCTTCTTTGTCTTTGGAAATTTTCTCTTCCAATTCTGACATTTGCTTTCTCAGCTTATCATTAGCAATTTTCAAAACCTTAGTTGTCTCCTCATTTCTACTGATAGAATCTTCTTGTTAGATTTTGACAATTTGAGCTTCCAGATCTGAGATTTTATTTTTCAACTCAGTATTCTCAGCTTACAAATTCTGTACTTTCTCTTCACTGCTCTTTCCATCTAATAATTGTGGAGAATCAGAGATCTATTTTAGAAGATCCTCATTAATGTTTTTTAATGCATCGACTTCTTCTCTTAGCAATCTCTTTTCATCATGATATTTCTTTGACCTCTTTGAGTAGTATTCAACAGGTGAGATGAGATTTTTATTCTCACTTTTCAGTTTAAAAATCTGATCTTCTTCATCATCATCAAAATATCCCATCTTGATTTGATTTACACTGAAAAGATAAGAACTTAAAATGATCGTTAGTTCAAATGAAATCAATATGCAGAAAAACTTAAAAATTTCAGAAATTAAAATTTCCAAAAATTCTTAAGTATGGAATTCTCACACTACAAATAATCAAGCAATTCGCACAAACAGAATTCGCAGGCCAACAATTCGCACACAACCATAATTCGCAGAAGTCCACCAATTCGCACAAACCTAGATACGAATTCTAAGAATTCGTACACCACTATCTGGGAATTATACACTTAGAATTCAAAGAACTTCAACTTTTGGCATCCACTTTTCGCATAAACTTTTTGCACAACAGATATATACGAAATCTGTACATGGAAAATTTTTCAATCTTGAGCAATTCGCATGGATATGAATTCTTAACTTAGAAAATTTTCCAATCTTTCATGCGAAATTTGAGCAATTCGCATACACCCTTATGCGAATTCAAGGAATTCTTATAACTCACTGATGCGAAATCCTTACTTTTCGTAAGACACTCTGAAGCGAATTTTGTCCTTCAACAATCTTTTCGTATAGAAGAGTTATGCGAAATCTGATCAATTCGCACAACACCTTATGCAAATTCTGTACTTGGAATATTTTTAGACAATCTTATGCGAATTCTTCTCTTTCTGCGAGTTCTTCAGTATTCCATGCGAGCTCTTCAGAATATATGCGAATTCTTCAGATCACACTTCGAAAAACACAAATTCCACCTAAAAACTAACCAAATCCTTGAATTGATCCATGAAACTTTGTAGATATGATCAAGAACAATGTATGAACTGATTACAAGCAATCAATTTCAAAGAAATTTACACAAAGATACAATTCAATTGCAACACAGTACCTTCGACTCGTGCGACTCAAAAATCATAAAATCTCAAAATTGATCGAAAAATACAGTGCAAAAGTGTTTCAAATCAATACAAGATTTGTCTAATACATGATGAGAACTCACTAAACCCAATTAATCACACTATTACACACAAATTTTGAAAAATTTGATTAAGAACTCAATGAACAATGCAAAACTCCATTTTCTTGAGGATTTCGATTTGAACTCTGCTCTGATACCAATTGATAGTCCCAATCAATCAGTATAATCAAGATGACAATAACAATTTCAATCAAATCTCATTTCTATTACAATCAAGAAATCGATTACATTATGCTCTCTTAAACTTTCTCTCTCTAGAAATGAATGCGTACAATACTCTTACAATTAGTCGTATCCGTATTTGAAAAATAAAACACTTATATACAAACACTTTGACTTTGACCTTTTATTACAATTGACTTTGACTATGCTAAAAGAGTTGACTTGAGCTTTGACTTTCAGCCTTCAGTCTTCATAATCTTGTATCCAACAAATTTGTGCACTAACAAATTTGTTGTTGTGACGGGTTCAGATGGTCCAAAAATATTCTCAGTTACTGTAGGGACCTCTGATGTTGATGTGGACGTGTTTGATTTATCAAAATCTGCACATATGTCCATGAATGCATCAAAAAATAAAAGATCTAACTCATATGTAGAAATTGATGAGTTAGAAGACTTATTCTCTATAGACACGGGTTCTATTCTGTCATGCATAGAAGCCTTTCTTTTCAATTTGAGTCCTGAACTGAGTTGTTCATAAGTCAATGTCGAATGTTCATCAAATGACACGTTAATGCTTTCCATGACAGTCTTGGTTCGGCGATTGTAGATACGATAGACCTTTGACGTCAAGGAATATCCGAGAAAGTATCCTTCGTTTTCTTTCTTATCAAATTTGCCAAGGTTGTCACGATCATTTAAGATAAAGCACCTGCAACCAAAAACATGAAGGAATTTAACATTAGGTTTTCTTTTATTTATGATCTCATATGCTGTCTTATTTAATCTCTTATTGATTATCGTCTGATTCTGAGTGAAACATGTGGTGGCAACATCTTCAGCCCACAGATATAATAGAAGACCAGAATATGCCAACATAGTCCTTACAGCTTCAACTGAAGTTATGTTCTTGCGTTCAACAACTCCATTCTGTTGTGGTGTGTAAGCGGCCGAAAAATTATGAGAAATCCCAATTGATTGTAGATAACCTTGAAGAATCTCATTCTTGAATTCAGTGTCATTATCACTTCGCAACTTCATAATTGGCAATTGCAACATAACTTGCAGTTTCTTGATAAAGCCAATTATCAATTCCGTCGCATCTGATTTGGCTCTTAGAAACTCTAACCATGTATATCTGGAATACTAATCAATCATAACCAAGATATACTTTTTACCATTGATTGATTGAGTACACATCGGGCCACAAAGGTCTATGTGAATCATCTCAAGCAGCGATTTGCAAGAAGATTCTATCTTTGCCTTATGGGAACTTCTTTTCATCTTTCTCTTTTCGCATGCAGAACACAAAGAATCCTTCTCGAATCGTAACTCAAGTAGACCTTTGACCATACCTTTACTCGCCAATGTATTTATATCCTTAAAGTACGGGTGAGAAAGGCGGCGATGCCAAATCCAACTTTCTTCCTTTTACGCTTTATCAATCAAACAAATTGATCTAGTTGTTGAAAGTGTTGGAAAGTTAACCGCATACAGATTTCCATATCTTTATGTTTTGAATACCTCAGAACCGTCTGAATCTTCAATGTGACAGTGTGTCATAGTAAACCTAACTTGGTAGTGGTTGTCATATAATTGAATTGTAATGAATAGATTGTGATCTAGCCCTTCCACATAGAGTACCTTCTAAATGGTCATTGAACTATTTTTCAACATATCGTATCCTTTGATGTATCCTTTAAGCTCAGAATTTGCGAATCCGACTGTTCCAACAGGTTGTTCAACATAGTTATGCAATAATTTCTTGAACCCCGTCATGTCCCTTGAGCATCCAGAATCAATAAACCATAGATGACGGGCCTGCAACAGAAACAGACTAACTTTTGTTTAGGTACCCATATCCAGATGGGTCCTTTCTTATTAGCATCTTTAACCTTTTGAAAATCGTCTACCTTTCCTTTGACTCTCCATTCAAATTGAGGCTTAGGTAACCATTTCCAAACCATATATACATTTAAATCATGAAAACTTTTCTGCTTTGAAAAATTATTTGCCTTAGCCTTAAAGATATGAATTTGTTGCGTTGAGGCCTTAGAAAAGGATTTGACTTTAGGAAAGCTTTTAACATTTTTAGACTTAGGAGGAATGGAGTGCAATAAAACAGAGTTGTTAGAGCATAAATATGTTGGATGCAAGATCATAGAAGACTGAAGGTCAAATATCAAGAAAGTCAAATGTTGGAAGTCAACTCTCATGTGGAAGTCAAAGTCAAAAGTTAAAGTCAATGTCTTAGTTAGTTAGGTGTTGTTTGTTTTTTAAGAGGTTTAAAGTCTGAAGTCTTATTTTAGTTATGATTAATAAGAGGTAGTGTGTAAAAAGGTCTTAATGATTCAGACTTAAGAGCCATTAAGAGGTTTTTAAAAACTAACAAACAACCCCTTAGTTTTATTCCTATGTGCGTGTTAGTTTTTGTTTCATAAACTTGTGGCTTAGTATAAATAGTTTTGCTTTTATTTTGTTGGTAGGAATCGTGTTAAAAGTTTACTTGTAACTAGAACTAAAAAAGAGAGAGAGAATTCTAGAGAGAGAAAGTCTGTATACGAAATCTTTGTTGAAATCAAAATAACAGGTTAAGTATCAAATCTGTAATCATTTTATTGTTTGATTGTTAATTGCGTTAGATTCAGTAAGAACTTGATAATCAGGGACAATATCAATTGGTATCAGAGCAGATCTGATTTGAAATCAAGAAAATTGGAAAGTTCGACATTGTTTCATCGTGTTCAAATTCAATTTTGAGTTCGTATTAGTAATTCGATTTGTAATTGTTCAATTTGTGTTCGAAAAATGTTTTAGATAAATCTTGTATAGTTTTTTTGGTAAAATGCACTATAATTTTTGTGAATTGGGTGAGATTTTAGAGTTTTGAGTTCACGAGTTTTCATCGTAATGTATTTGATTTGATTCGATTTGTAATTGTTAGTGTTTATTATCGAATTTCTTTGGTAGAAACAGTTTCTAGAAGTGTTGGTGATTGAATTGTCAAAGTTTTAGGTTGTAATTCAAAGAATAGATAGGTTTTTTAGCAGAATTAGATCGAATTTTCATTCGGGACCTGAACAACTCGCAAGATGATCAAGAACTCGCAAATTTTTTGAAGAATTCGCACAAATATATTAGATTTCGCATAATTCTGAAATTTTATAAGTGTAGATTTCGCAAGTGTGTCTTTTGTGAATTTCATAGAATTCGCAAATCAGTGAGCTAAGAATTCTTCATTATACGCATTGGTTTATCTGCGAATTGCCAAGGATTCGCATAAGATTTGTTTGAAAAAAGTTCAGAGAATTCGCATAGGCTTGGTCTTGCGAAAAGTTTTTGAGAAAATCATTTTTTAGACAATAATTCGCATAGCCTCTTATATGAATTCTTAGAATTCGCATAAGACTATTCTAAGAATTCTTGAGTTTTTGCAGAAGAGTATCTTACGAATTTCTTTGTTTTTCATAATTTTTTTTCAAAAAAAAATCTGAAGTGTTGGCGTATGTTTCTATCTTGCGAATTTTGAAGTTTGTCTCTGTATGCGAATTCTGAATTTCTTTTGCTTGTGAATTCTGTTTGTTTACGAATTCTTTATGCTTACGAATTCTGAGTTGCTTTTACTTGCGAATTCTGAAGTTTGGTTTTAATACGAAGTTTGTGTGCGAATTTTGTGTGTATCACAGTGTTTTGCGAAATTTTTTTGTACATCTTTCCATCTTGCGAATTCCATACATGTAGAATTTTGGAAATTTCATTTCTAATTTTCTTTCAAGTTTTCTGAATTTTTGTGATTTCAAATTGGACAAATGATCAGTTTCAAGTTTCTTATTGAATATTTCTAAATAACAGGATGACTTCAAAGGACGCTCTTTCAATTGGCACTGATGTCAAGCCTCATGTTCTATTGAAGGGAGAATATGAACAGTGGAAGGACAGGTTCTTAGACTTTGTTGATCGGCACTCAAACGGGGAAAACATTTTGATGTCAATAACTAAAGGTCCAATGGTACCACCAACTGTGGAGATACCAAATGACAAATCATCTGCTAGTGAGGATGGAGATGAGGACAGAGTGAGAAAGATGAAAACAATTCCGAAGGATTATGCACAATACTCAGATGAGCAGAAAAGTCGTTTCAAAGCTGATAAACAAGCAAGTTCTCTTTTGTTACAAAGTATCCCGAATGAGATTTATATCAAGATCGACAACTACAAAGCGAACGCAAAAAAGATGTGGGATCGGTTGCAAAAGATGATGATGGGCTCCAAGGTTGGAAATCAGATGAAAGTGGCCAACTGTATAAACAGCTATGAAGAGCTTAAGGCCAAAGAAAATGAAAGCCTCGAGGAAACGTATGAGAGATTCGTGCTTCTTCTGAATGAACTTTCAAAGAACAAAGCCAAGAAGAAGCAGATCGAGAACAATGTCAAGTTCCTCATCATTATGCATCCGGAGTGGAAGAAGCATACTCGCAGAATGAAACAGATGAAGGATCTAAGTGACATTCCACTACACGAGGTTTATGAGACTTTACGCCAAAATGAAGAAGAGGTTGAAGAGAAAATAGTTGAGAAGAAGAAATCTGAGAAATCAACTGACCCTATTGCTTTAGTAGTTGGCCAGAAGTATATAGAAAAGAAAGAAAAGAAGAAAGTAGTGATACCCAATTCTGATTCTGAGTCGGACAGTGTTGATGGCGAAAACCTAAAGAAAGCAATGTTTTTATTGACCCGTGCTTTTCAAAAGAAGTTCTACAAGAAACCGGGTTATAATTCTCAGAGGTATTCGTCTGGTTCAAAGAATCATGAACATCGTGAAATAATTGTAGGTAAAAGATTTAAGGAGAAAAGATATGTGGACAGAAAGCCGGAAGAGAAGAAAAAGTATCTGAATGATTATACTGGTGCTGAAAAGAAGACAAATGACCTGATCAAATACTACAACTATGGTAAGGTTGGTCACTACGCAAAGGACTGTCGGAAGCCCAAAGTTCGAAATTCATAATATTACAAGAACAAGATACTCTTGGCCAAGCAACAAAAGGTTGGCAAGGAACTCATGGCTGAAGATGAGTTATGGTTAGATCATTCAGATGACAAAGAAGAGAAGGAAGAAACAACCCATATGTTTTTGATGGGAGATACGGTGAAATATGATGACAGAGATGAAGAGACAGCTGATGAGGTATTTAATCTTTCCAAATCTGATTTTATGACCAAAATGGAAGCCATGATGGTCAAACTTCAAGATCTTCAAAATAAGCTGAAAAAGGAAAAGAGCAGAGTTGCAAAGAAAAATCAAAAGATCTTTGATCTTAACAAAGCAGTTGTTGGGAACAAAGATTTATTTGATTCTCTAAACAAATTTGTCTCTAATCTTAAACAAGAAAAAGAATGTTTTGAAAGTAAGATTTCTGATTTTGTTTCTAAGATTTATAAGTCTGATTCAGAGAAACAAGAATGTATTCTGTTAAACCCAAAGCAAAACTCAGACTTTAGTATCCATTAACATATATCGATTAACATGTAATCAAAATTAATGATTAAAAATTACTTTTTATCACCTAATTTGAAGAACACAGAGGTCGATAGTTCAACAATGTGTCGAACCCAGAGTTCACAAAATCATCAAAAATTCAATCAATTAATGCTTTAAAGTGCAATTAAACTATTAGATGATATTCAATAGCATAAAACTCATCTAATCATATCGATTTTACGCATAAAAACACATTAATTCAAGATTTTGATAAGCGCACAGTGAAAAGTCGATGAACACAGTATAATCCAATAAACTTGGTTCTTTAGCCTCTGATACCACTTGTTAAACCCAAATAATCTAGTTGATAAACAAACACACCACACAATAAAGATCAAGAGATAAAAGATCAGAATAACATACCACAATCCCTTGATTAATCAATGAAAACCTTGTGTGTGTTCTTGATACCTTGAATACGATTACAGAGAAAATATGTACGACTGCTTTAATCTCTAATTATGATTATTAGGTATCCACCCCAAAAACTAAATAATAAAACCTATTTATACTTAGGCCTATTGCCTAATGGGCTTGAGGCCCAATAACAAATAACTATCAACTTATTACAATTTTAACCCTGAACTTTAATCTTGACTACAATTTATGATCCAACATATTCTAAAAGCTTTTAAATTGCAGGTAGAAAACAAGACATTAGAGAAAAAGGTAAATGGTTTGGAAGCCAAACTTTATGCGCGAGGCCAAACAGATCAAACTATTTTTCTAAACACACCTAAAGAAGAGGCTGATTTTAAAGAGAAATGGGGACTTGGTTATGAAAACCCCATTACTTAAAGAAAGCCATCAGAAAGCAACCAGCATTATATAATTTTGATTTTCTTTTTGCTGTTGGTAAATATCATCATTTAAAACCCAAATTTGTTACCAAATCATCTGATGAGCTTGAGGCAAAAGAAGATGAAAAAAGAAAGAATTTAAAGAAAATGCAACTACCATTCTGCTATCAAAAGTTGAATGATAGTTATATTTCAGAACAACCAAAATGTCTTTTAAATGATTATTTTGCAAGCTATTCAGTTACTGAGTTGGAGGCAAAACCTGTAAAAGCAAAAATTTATGTTCCTCCACTTATCTTAGAAAACAAAATAATTGAAACTGAAAATGTTTTATCTGATGAAAGAATCTTGGCTGACATTGAAAAAATTGTATTTTCAACTATAATAAAGAACGCTGTTTTCAAAGCTGAATCTCCAAAGTGTTTTAACTCTTCTAAAACACCTCAAATCTCTGAAGTTGTTCTTGATGACTTATTTGCGTCTGCAAATGAGTTCTTAAATTCCGATGATGGGTGTATAGATGAAAGTATTGATATGTTTGATTTTAATGCTAAACCTCCAGATCATTCTACTCTTGTCGTTAATGGTCAAGCTTTACAAAGTGTGCATGAAATAGGTGAATCGTGAACTAAGGTTGGTGAATTATTTCCTATGAATGTTGATTACTATGCAAAAGGTAAGAAGCAAATGAAACGGCGCTCACAGAAACAGACTAACACTGGTAAGCTAAAGAAAAGACAATCTCAGAAATCTGATTTTCATAACAAATCTAAATCTTTTATTTCAGATTTAAGAAAGAAAAGGTCTGAAGGTCGAACAGAATGGTGACCAAAACAGAAGATAGATGAGAGTTCAAAATTCATTCCTGATATGGATTGTAATAGATTTACTAGTAGTAATTCTGATGTTGTTGGTATTGTTTCTTTGAATAAACAAAACCTTGTAACTTCTTACAAGAAATATACAATAAAGCAATTACTCCAATTATCTCGGTTTACTGCTAAGTCATCTACTTATAAACGGAATGATTTTGTTTCTCACCGATTTTCTGATGACTGATTTGGTACTTATCCATGTTGGTTCTTATAAGTCATATTCATCAAAAGTTCAGAGGGTCCATATATAAATGGATACCAAAATCTTCTGCTAATCCGTTAGGACCCACTTTTAAATGGGTACCTAAAGTTGTTATTCCCTGATTTCTCTTATGCAGACCCGTCATATGTGGTACTTGGATAGAGGGTGTTCCAAGTATATGTCCGGGCAAAAGGATTTATTGTCTAATTATATAGAGAAATTCTGCGGGAATGTACGTTTTGGCAACGATTAGTTTTCACCGATTCTCGGATATGGTGACGTGATACAAGATAATGTAACGATTACGAATGTGAGTTACGTGGAAGGATTAGGACATAACCTATTCAGTATTGGCCAGTTCTGCGATAAAGATTTAGAGGTAAATTTCAAGGCCAAGAGGTGTTCTGTACGCACTGAAGATGGCAAAGAACTCTTGGTCGACACTAGAAAGCCCAACCTCTACACCATAAGTCTATCAAAGGTCCAGACTGACAATCAGGTTTGTCTACTATCAAAAGCCTCGTTGCAAAAGAGTTGGTTATGGCACCGCAGGTTGTCTCACCTGAATTTTCGCTACATCAATAAACTGGTCACGGGAAAGCTAGTCAAAGGACTTCCTGAGCTAAAGTACGAGAAAGAACACCTATGCGCAACATGTGAGAAAGGAAAGATGAAGAGAGATGAACACAAGCCAAAGCCTGAACAGAGTTCTAGTTCTCCACTAGAATTGCTTTACATTGATCTCTATGGTCCAATAAGAACACAAAGCATAAGCGGTAAGAAGTATGTATTAGTTATTATGGACGATTATTCACGATATACATGGGTCAAATTTATGAGATCAAAGGATGAGACACCCGAAGTCATCATCAGTTTCTTAAATACTACCCATGTAAATCTTCAAAAGCCAGTCCATCTTCTAAGAACAGACAACGACACAGAGTTTAAGAACAAAGTTGTTGACGATTATCTCAAATCGGTTGGGATAACACATCAATTCTCTGCTGCTAGAATGCCAGAACAGAATGGAGTAGTAGAAAGAAGAAATTGAACGCTAGTCGAGGCCGCTCGTACTATGTTGAGTCAATCTAATCTACCTCTATTTCTGTGGGCAGAAGTTGTTTCGACTGCGTGCTATGCACAGAATCGCTCCATAATACATCGCCGTTTTGGTAAAACACCTTATGCATTGATAAACAATCGTACACCTAGCATTAAACACTTTCATGTTTTTTGGATGCAGGTGCTTCGTACTTAATGATAGAGAGAACCTCAACAAGTTCGGACCTAAGGCTGATGAAGGCATCTTCATTGGATATTCTCAAACATCTGCTGCATACCGGGTGTATTTGAAGAAGTCCAAGACTGTGATAGAAAGCGTTAAAGTTACATTTTACGAGGGGGTGGCTTCTGAACAAAACAGTTCAGAACCCGTACTTACAGGAGTTTTAGCTTCTGGACAAATCAGTTCAGAACCTGCATCTAAAGAGACTAATTCGGATAAAGCATATACTTATACATCTCACTTATCTGAATTAGATTTGTTGTTTGAATTCTTTTATGATGAGTTTCTTAGACCTAAACTGCCTAAATCTGTTGTGATTGACAGATCTGAAGAATCAAGCTGTCAACATCCAATCACTTCAGAAGTGTTAACTGAACTCGTTCCACCGGTTCAGACAGAAACTCATATTCAAACAAATACTCCTTCAGTTGAAGTTGCACCTGAACATGTTGAACCAGAAGTTACTACTTCAGTTGGCTGTATTGTGATGGATAATCCCCAAGCTGAACAAGTTGTTCCAACTGACACTTCTGTACCAGAAACTTCAACTGCACCCCAACCAATGTTGAACAAGAAGAACCTGAAAGTGGATATTTAGATGAGAGCTATGATCAATCTACATCGAATCCACTCCCTCACGAACATAAGTGGACCAAAGAGCACCCGATAAGCCAAATAATTGTAGATCCAACTTTACCGATGCAAACTAGGTCTGCTACGTTGAACATGTGTATGCATGATTCCTTTTTGAGTAAGATAGAGCCCACTCGAGTATCAGAAGCTCTAGTTGACTCGGATTACTTGACTGTCATGCAAGAGGAGCTGAACTAGTTCGAAGCTTTAAAAGTATGGAGACTTGTACCAAGACTTAAAGGTAAATCTATAATTGGTACAAAATGGGTATTCAAAAACAAGAAGGATGAAGATGGTATTGTAATCAGAAATAAAGCACGACTTATCGTAAAAGGCTACAGGCAAGAGGAAGGCATCGATTACGATGAGACTTACGCTCCAGTAGCACGCATTGAAGCAATCAGAATGTTTCTTGCGTATGATGCTCATAAAAATTTCACAATCTACCAGATGGACGTGAAGATTGCCTTTCTAAACGACATTCTTAAGGAGGAAGTGTATGTCTCACAACCTGAAGACTTTGTGAATCCAGATAAACCAGATCACGTCTACATCCTGGATAAAGCACTTTATGGTCTTAAACAAGCGTCTCGAGCCTGGTACGAGGTATTATCAAAATTTTTGGTCAAGTCGGGCTTCACAAAAGGTAAAATCGATACTACTTTGTTCATTAAAAAGGAAAAAGCCGATATTATTCTTATTCAGATATATGTTGATGACATTATATTTGGTTCAACTAATCCTAAATACTGTAAGAATTTTTCAAACCTCATGGTGTCCAGATTTCAAATGAGTATGATGGGAGAGATGAACTTCTTTCTCGGATTACAAGTAAAGCAATTTTCAACGGGGATTTTTATAAATCAATCCAACTATATTTTCGATATACTGAGAAAATTTAAAATGGAAAATTTTACAACAATTGGAACCCCAATGGCACCGGGAACTAAGATCGGCATGGTTCCTTCGGGAAAATCTGTCGATGTTAGAACCTATAGAGGGATGATCGGTTCTTTAATGTATTTAATTTCAAGCAGGCCAGATATTATGTTGTCTACATGTTTATGTGCAAGATATCAGGCTAATCCAAAAGAATCCCATATGTCTGCAGTAAAAAGAATCTTTAGATATCTGAAGGGGACTACAGATCTTGGTCTGTGGTATCCTAAAGATACTGGTTTTGAACTAACAGCGTACTCAGATGTAGATCATGCAGGTTGTATGTTAGACAGGAAGAGTACATCGGGTCATATACAGTTTCTTGGAGATAAACTCGTAAGTTGGGCATCAAAGAAACAAATGTGTTTTTCCACTTCAATGGTTGAGGCAGAATATGTTGTTGCTGCAAGCTGCTGCTCTCAGGTGTTGTGGATGAGAACACAACTACGAGATTAATGCTTCAAATATGATAAGATCCCGATATATTGTGACTCTAAGAGCGCTATTGCAATATCAGCAAATCCTGTACAGCATACAAAGACCAAACACATAGATGTACGATATCATTTTATCAAAGACAATGTCGAAAAAGGTACAATAGAACTTTATTTTGTAACCGCTGATTATCAGCTTGCTAATTTGTTTACCAAGCTTCTCGACGAAAAGAGATTTAATTTTCTTGTCTCGAAACTTGGTATGCTAAATCTCAAGACATAATTTGTGATTACCTATTAAAGTTTTTTCTTATTGTTATTTTTCTTCATTTCTTTATTTTTATTCTGATAAGATATCTACACTGAAGGGTATTCGTGTTTTCAGGGGGACTGAGAGAAGATAAAAAGATGATCTACATATATTTGAGGGGGAGTTTATATATTTTTGCATACTTAACTGATGATTTTCTGATGCATAAATGCAGGTGGAGTTAGAGTATGAATAAGGAGTACTGAATATGATTTCTGATTATTTCAGATCAGAACTCGTACATTCAATGTTTTACTGCTTTATGTCATTTACTTTTCAATAAAGTTTTTTTGTGAATAAACTTTGCACTTTGACGACTTTGTGACTTTTTGCAGATTTGAGAGGATATTTAATGATCATATCATTATGACTTTAAGCTGACTTCATGAGAATTAAGACAAATTGAAAAGGTTTATGTCTATTCTTAATCTCATATATGGTTGAAAGAAGGACGACTTTCGATCATAGAAAACATGTTCTTAAATGTTCAAACCACTTCTGATTCTTAAACAATTTCATGAATATCGAAGTGTGATTTTAAATGTTTTCATTTTTATTTGTGCTTAAATGTCAACAAACCATATGTTTCCAAAACTTAATACTTGTGTATTATCTTTTCTATATACTGTCAAGTATTCACACACACCGGTTTAATTTTTGTTGCATTCGTTCTTACCACGTCTCTAAATTGTAACCAATTTTTGATGGTAAGACACCCCTATTGTTATTCAAAGTTTGACCGTGATTTCATTTCTAAACGTTTTTTCAAGAAAGTCTATATTTTTGGTTCATATAGACAATATCCGATTTTTGATGACCTAAGCCTTAATCGCTAAATCGTTTCGATATTGATCTTTTTCATACAATTTCAGATTTTCAAACAAGTTTCTTGTATTCATTTCATTCATTCAATTTTCTTGTTTGAAAAGTCTTCAATGTTTAAAAATGCTCAAATCTTCATGATTA
Organism: Arctium minus; assembly: GCA_954870635.1. Lineage (NCBI taxonomy): Eukaryota > Viridiplantae > Streptophyta > Magnoliopsida > Asterales > Asteraceae > Arctium > Arctium minus. The sequence continues at coordinate 79,063,756 of OX941082.1, forward strand.
CATCTTTGAGTATACATACATCTGACTTGTATATATTTTGTGCTTTAACTAACAAGTTAAACCAGTTGAGTAACATGTTCTTTTAGGAAATACATGGGTTCTTTGTGTGAGCTTAAATGAAACTTCTATGGATTCACGATTAACTAGTGTTTCCTACCCAAGAAGTTAATCTTTGAGTGATCATAGAGTGATGAGTCAAATTAACTGAGTGTGGGTTGAGCGATGAGGTAAAATGAAAATGAGAGTTTGGTTAGAAGAGAGCTCAAAGTTTAAAAGAAAGAGGGTGTGAGAACAGAGTAAAAGAATATCAAAGTCTGCACCAACTTTTTCTGAGTCGGGCAACCACATTACTAGTGTTTCACATTTCTTCGTGAACATTATTGAAAAAGGCAACTAGCCCATGCCAACTCTTGATTAAAAACCCCACCAGCTACTCATTTTCTTCTTAAAAAGAAAGTGTTTCATATTTTCTAGGGACGCAGCACATTATCTATCTGATTTTCGTTTGGGTAATCTGGATATTGAAAAAGAAGGAAGTCGGCCCCACCTTCGCACTTCGATCATGCACATTGAGTCTGTGTTTAAGTGTTGTTGTCTCAATGTTTACACAAATTTTGAGCCTTATATAAGCAATCATCGTGTGCTTATTCTTTCTAACACTTGCACGAACACACAAGGAAATTTGTTTTTCTTGTCATAACGTTCATAGAAATTCCTTTGTGATGTTTCGATGATTGAATGGAAGACCTGGGGGAGTGAACATCATAAAAGCTCTTTTTCAATGTGTATTCGTGACACACAGTGACTTCGTGTTACTGACAGGCATTCGAACTTATTCAATTGTTGATTCAGGGGTTACATTCTTATTTGTCTGGATTTGAAAAGATCTAGATAAATACATTGTGATGAATTGACGAAGAATCGGAGGCTCTTGATAATATCAGTGGTCAGAATAGATGAAGTGACATTTCTTGTTGAATGGTTTGATGATCTCGATGTCGCAATCATCAAAAAGGGGGAGAAGATAAAGTTTAAGAAATGTCTGAATTCAAAAGTTGATTAGTTGTGTGAGAAGAGTTTAAGAAATGTCTAACTCAGAAATGTTATAGATGGGAAGAAGATCAAGAAAGTTATTGGAAAGTGTTTGTCCCTGAATGTAGTTTCTAATCACAATTAAACAAACAAAATACAAACAAGAATCAATCCATTTACCTGTTTGATTTCACTTTCAATTCCAAGATTACAAACTTTCTCTCTCTAGAACTCTCTCTCTCTCTCTCTCTACAATTCTCTCAATCTGAAAACGTATATTCTGTTGATCTCTTACACTTACACTAAAAACAGAAATACAAACCTATTGATACCTACAACTATTACAAGGAAACAAACAAATACAAAGACAATGACTTTTATTACAAAAGACTTTGACTTTAATGAGTGTTGACTTTCTTCAGCTTTGACTTCTGTCTTCTTGATCTTGTATCCAACATATTTATGCTCTAACAATCTCCCCATTTGGATTCAAGATCACTGTTGAAAGATCTAGCAATTCAGTCTTCACTTTAAGCTCTGTCAGTACAATCTCCCCTTTTTCTTTGACGGTATTCTTTCCAAAACTGTCTTCAAACGATTAACAATCTCCCCAAAACATTCACAATACACTTTCAGATTTTGGAAAGAAATTACTTCAGAATCAGCTCGAATTGCTTTAGCAAATAATCTTCAAAGCAAATTTCCTCAAATCTTCAGAAATTCTTTGATCTTCTTCGAATCTTTACTTTGAATCTTCTGACTAAGACATTTCGGAAAATCTTCTCTCAAAACTTTATCATTTCTTGATACCATCTCCCCCTTTTTGATGATTTGAGCATCTATATCATCAAAACTTTTCTCCCAAGAAATGTCTTTGACCCTTCTGATCTATCCAAGAGCCTCTGATTTTGTGATCCATAACCAAGTATTCATCCAAATCTTTTCAAATCTAGACAAAATAAGAATATGTAACTCCTGAATCAACAAATGAATCAGTTAAAATGTCTGTCAGTAACACGAAGTCACTGTGTGTAACGAATACACAATATAAAGGAGCTTTTTGATGTTCACTCCCCCAGGGCTTCCATCCAATTATCGAAATACCACAAAGGCAATTTCTATGAATGTTATGACAAAGAAACAAATTCCTTGTGTGTTCGTTAATGTGTAGAAAGAATTAAGCACGAATAGTTGCTTTTTAAGGCTCAACATAGTGTAAACCACTGAGGCAACAGTAGATAAACACAGACTCAATGTGCATGATTGAAGTGCGAAGGTGGGGCAGACTTACTTCTTTTTCAATATCCAGATTTTCCAAATGAAAACCAGATAGATAATATGTTGCGTCCCCAGAAAAATATGAAACATTTTCTTTTTGAGAAGAAAATGACTGGTTGGTGGGGTTTAGACAAGAGATGGCATTGGCTAGTTGCCTGTTTCAATAACGTTCACCAAAGAGTTGTAAAACGCTAGTAATGTGGTTGCCCGGCTCAGAAAGTAGTTGGTGCAGAGTTTGATATTCTTTTACTCTGATCTCACACCCTCTTTCTTTTTAATCATGAAACTCACTACTAACCAAACTCTCTTTTCCATTTTACCTCATCACACCCACACTCATTTCTTTTTGACTCCTCACACTCAATCACTAAAGGATTAACTTATTGGGTAGAAATCACTGGTTAACGTGATTTCATAGAAGTTTCAATTAAGTCCTAGCACAAAGAACCAATATGATCCTAGAAAGCATGTGTTGCTCCAATGGTTTAACTATAGCAGTTAAAGCTCATATACAAATGTCAGATGTAAAATATGCTCAGAAATATAATCATGAAGATATGAGCATTTTTAAACATTGAAGTATTTTCAAACAAGTATATTGAATGAATGAACATGAATGCAAAAAGCTTGTTTGAAAATCTGACATTGTGTGAAAATAATCAGAAATGAATGATATAACAATCAAAGCTTAAGGTCAAGAATAATGGATATTGTCTATACGAAACAAAAATATAGACATTCTTGAAATGACGTTTCGAAATGAAATATCGCTCAAAATTCTTTAAAGTACAAGCGGGGTGTCTTACCATCGAAAAATTGTTTCAATTTAGAGACATGGTAAGAACAATTTGATCAAAAATTAAACCAATGTGTGTGAATACTTGAAAGTATGTAGAAAAGACAATACGCAAGTATTTATCTTTGGAAACACACGGTTTATTTATCAATTAAGCACAAAAATAAAATGAAAACATTTAAAATCACACTTCCAAATTATAAAATCTGTTTAAGAATTGAGAAGTGGTTTGAACATTTCAAAACATGTTTTCTATATCTGAAAGTTGTCCTTCTTTCAGATACATTTGAGATTAAGATAAGAAATTTACCGTTTCGCTCAATCTTAATTCTCATGTAGTCATGCTTAAGTCAAAATGATATGATCGTGTCATCCTCTCTCATCCTGCATAAGTCTCAAAGTCTAGTAAAAAATTATTCACAAAATTTATTCGAAAATAAAAGACGTAAAACAGTAAAACAATTAAAGAACGAGTTCTGATAAAAAATAATCAGAAATCATAGTCTTACTCCTTTTGATAAGCTCCCCATAAAATCATGCATCACAAAAATTAATCATTTAAGTAAAATGCAAAAATTAGTTATGCTCCCCCTCAAATGAATGTAGATCATCTAAAATCTTCTCTTACTCCCCCTGAGATCATGAGCAAACAATTAAAGTGCAGATATCCTTTAGACATAAAGATAAAGAAAATGATGAAAACTAACAATTCGTAACTTTAGTAGGTAACAACCGATTATGTCTTAAGATTTAACATACCAAGCTTAGAGATAAGAAAATTAAATCTCTTTTCATCTAAGGGTTTGGTAAATAAATCTGCAAGTTGATAATCTGTTTTTACAAAATAAAGTTCAATTGTTCCTTTTTCTACATTATATTTTATAAAATGATACCTGACATCAATGTGTTTGGTTTTCGTATGTTGGACAGGATTAGCAGATATGGCAATTGCACTCTTCGAGTCACAATATATTGGAATTTTATCAAACTTGAATCCATAGTCTCGTAGCTGTGTTCGCATCTACAGGACTTGAGAACAGAATCTGGCAGCAGCTACGTACTCAGCTTCAGCAGTCGATGTGGAAACACATAATTGTTTCTTTGATGCCCAGTTAACGAGCTTGTCTCCAAGAAATAGAACGTGACCAGAAGTACTCTTTCTGTCCAACATGCAACCTGCATGATCTGCATCTGACTAGGCAGTCAGTTGAAACCCAGTATCCTTAGGATACCACAGACCAAGGTCTGCAGTCTCCTTCAGATATCTAAAAATCCGTTTGACAGCAGCCAAATTGGATTCTTTAGGAGCAGCCTGATATCTAGAACATAAGCATGTTGAAAACATAATATCTGGTCTACTAGATGTAAGATACATTAACGATCCTATCATACCTCTATAAGTTCTAACATCAACACTTTTACCCGAAGGATCAGTGCTGATCTTAGTACCTAGTGCCATAGGGGTTCCAATTGGTTTACAGTTTTCCATTTTGTACTTCCGAAGAATGTCCAAATTGTACTTAGATTGGTTAATGAAAATCCTCATAGAAAACTGTTTAACTTGTAATCCAAGAAAGAAATTCATCTCTCCCATCATACTCATTTGAAAACGTGACACCATGAGGTTAGAAAAGTTTTTGCAAAATTTTGGATTCTAGAACCAAATATTATATCATCAACATATATTTGAATAAGAATAATATCAGCTTTTTCCTTTTTGATGAATAAAGTGGTATCCATCTTACCTTTGGAAAAACCGGACTTGACCAAGAATTTAGATAAAACGTCATACCATGCTCGAGGGGCTTGTTTTAAACCATACAGGGCTTTGTCCAAGATGTAGACGTGATCTGGCTTCTCTGGATTGACAAACCCTTCTGGTTGAGACACGTACACTTCCTCTTTAAGAATGCCATTCAAAAAGGCTGTTTTCACATCCATCTGAATGACTGTGAAATTCTTATGAGCTGCGTAGGCTAGAAACATGCGGATTGCTTCTATACGTGCTACTGGAGCATACGTCTCATCGTAGTCTATGCCTTCCTCTTGCCGGTAACCTTCGGCAACAAGTCTAGCTTTGTTTCTTATGACGATATCATCTTCATCCTTTTTATTCTTGAATACCCATTTAGTTCCTATCACGGTTTTACCTTCTGGTTTTGGAACTAATCTCCAAACCTTTAGGGCTTTAAACTGATTGATCTCTTCTTGCATAGCAGATACCCAGTCTGAATCAGCAAGAGCCTCTGATACTCGCGTGGGCTCTATCTTACTGAGGAATGAGTCATGCATACATTAATAAAGAGTCGCTGACCTAGTTTGTACAGGCTTGTTGAGATCTCCAATTACTTGGTGTAATGGATGCTCTTTGGTCCAGCGATGCTCATGAGGGAGTGGAGTAGATGAAGTTTGATCATGATCATCATCTAAAAATCCACTATCAGGCTCTTCAGTTTGAATAATAGGAGAAGGATTTGCATTTGAAGTTTCAGTTGCAGAAGCAACAGTTGGAACAACAGATTACGGCTGTTGAGTAAACAATGTATTACACCCAACTGAAACAGTTACTTCTGGCTCAGCATTTACTTGTACATCTTCAACTGTAGGAGTATTCAATGGAACATGAGTTTCTGACTGAACAGGGGATACAGGTTCAGTTACAACTGTGTCTGGATGATTTTTGGATGATTTCTGAACAGGGGATACATGAGTTTCTGACTGAACAGAGTATTCAAGGCTATTTTCTGGATGATTGCAACTTGTGTCTTCAGACCTATCAGTCACAGCAGATTTAGGCAAATTAGATCCTAGAAACTCATCATAAAAGAATTCAAATAACAAATCTAAATCAGATAAATGTGAAAGTGAAGTAGAAGCGTTATCCGAATTATTCTCTGTAGAAACAGGTTCTGGATTGATCTGTCCAGAAGCTAATAGTTCAGTGATCACGGGTTCTGAACTGAGTTGTTCAGAAGCCATATCTTCATCGAATGTTACATTAACGCTCTCGACAACTGTCTTTGACTTCTTCAGATAAACACGATAAGCTGCAGATGTGGAAGAATAACCGATAAAAATGCCTTCATCCGCCTTAGCACTGAATTTATTCAGACTCTCTCTGTCGTTAAGCACAAAACATTTACACCCAAATATGTGAAAATACTTGATTGTTGGTGTTCTGTTGTTGATCAGCTCATATGGAGTCTTTTGAAAACGGCGGTGTATCATGGATCGATTTTGAGTATGGCATGCAGTCGACACAGCTTCGGCCCACAAGAATAGAGGTAAGTCCGATTGGCTAAGCATAGTCCGAGCGGCCTCGACTAGCGTCTGATTTCGCCTTTCGACTACTCCATTTTGTTCAGGCGTTCGAGCATCAGAGTACTGATGTGATATCCCGACCAATTCGAGATATTCTTCAACTATCTTGTTTTTGAACTCTGTGCCGTTGTCCGTTCGAAGAAACTTGACTTGTCGCTGCATTTTCACCTGGGTCGTCTTTAAGAAAGTAATGAGAACTTTGGGCGTCTCTTTTTTTGATCGAAGAAATTTGACCCATGTGTATCTTGAGTAATCGTCCACAATAACCAACACGTATTTCTTTCCACCTAAACTCTAAGTTCTCATTGGACCACACAAATCCATATCTAACAATTCTAACGGAGAACTAGTGCTTGGTTCAGGCTTCGGTTTATGCGGAGCTCTCTTCATCTTACCCTTCTCACATGCAGCACATAAGTGTTCTTTCTCGTATTTCAGCTCAGGAAGTCCTTTTACCAATTTCCCACTAACCAGCTTATTGATATAACGAAAGTTCAAGTGAGATAAACGTCTGTGCCAGAGCCAACTTTGCTGCAATGAAGCCTTTGTCATCAAGCAAACTTGATTGTCATTCTGTACCTTTGAAAGATTGATGGTATAGAGGTTTGTCTTTCGATTTCCGACTAAGAGTTCATTGCCATCTTCCGTACGAACCGAACATCTCTTAGCTTTGAAGTTGACCTCTAACCCTTTATCACAGAATTGACCAATGCTGAATAAGTTGTGCCCCAAGCCTTCGACATAACTCACTTTACTGATCGTTATGTTGTCTTGAATAATGTCACCATATCCTAAGATAGGTGAAAGCTGATCGTTTCCAAATCTGACATTTCCACTGAATTTCTCTGTATAGTTAGACAATAAAGCTTTTTGCCCAGTCATATGCTTGGAACATCCACTGTCCAAGTACCACATTTGTCGGGTCTGCAAGAGAAATCAGGAGACAATAGATTTAGGTACCCATTTAAAAACGGGCCCTAACAGATTAGCACAAGTATTGGTATCCACTTGAAAATGGACCCTTTTTTTCTTTTGAAAACCTTTAAAAATATTTGATCTTGAAGAGTAAACATGATAAGATCCGAACCAATCAGAAGAATTATGAGAGTAAGCAAAATCATTTCTCCGATAATGATAAGATGTAGTAGAAATAGGAGATAATTTAATCAATTGCTTTATTGAATATCGCTTGTAAGAAGTTACAAGGTTTAGTTTATGTGAAGCAAGTTGATCAATTACATCATTATCACTACTAACTGATCTAGTACAAGAATTATCAGAAACTGATCCAGCTTTCTCATCACCCTTCCTTTTTGGTCGCCATTCAGTTCGAGCTTTCGACCTTTTCTTGCTTATATCTGAAACATAAGATGTAGATTTATTAGGAAAATCAGATTTCTGAGACTGAGTTTTCTTTTGTGTACCAGTGTGTTTCTGTTTCTGTAATCGTTGTTTCTTATGTTTCTTACCTTGAGCATAGTAATCAGCAGTTACAGAAACTGATTCACCAATCTTAGTTGATGATTTAGCAGTTTTAAGAACACTTGGTAACACCTTTTCATTTAAAAGACAAGTAGAATGATCAGGAAGAATAGCATTAAAGTCAAACATATCAATTTCGTCTATGCACCCATCATCAGAATTAAGAAAATCATTTGCAGACGCAAATAAGTCATCAAAATTATCAGACGAAGTTTGAGGTGCCTTAGAAACTTTAGAACACTTTGTAGATGTAGATTGAAAAATCGTGTTCTTTAATACAGTAGAAAATACACTTTGTTGAATATCAACCAAAAGTTTTTCATCAGATAAAACATTTTCCAACTCAACTATTTTGCTTTCAAGAATGAGTGGAGGAACATAAACCTTTGCAATCGCAGGTTTTGCCTTCATCTCAGAAACAGAATAACTAGCAAAATAATCATTTGAAAGAACTTATGGTGCTTCTAAAAGATAACTATCATTTAACTTTGCATAGTTAAATGGTAGTTGCATTTTCTTTACATTCTTTCTATTTTCAGTTTCTTTGGCCTCAACTTCTTCTGGTAATTTGGTAACAAATTTGGGTTTTAAATGAGTATGTTTACCAACACAATCAAGAAAATCAAAATTATAAAGTGTTGGTTATTTTCTGATGGCTTTCTTTAAGTAATAGGGGTTTTGAAATCCAAGTCCCCATTTTTCCTTAACGTCAGCCTCTTCGTTAGGTGCATTTAGAAAAATGGTTTGATCTATTTGGCCTCTTGCATAAAGTTTGGCTTCCAGACCATTTACCTTCTTATTCAAAAGCTTGTTTTCAACCTGCAGTTTATGAACAGTTTGTGCAGATTCTTTCTTCTCAAACTCATACTTAGAAACTTTAACTTCAAAGTCAGAAATCTTCTTTTCAAAACAATCTTCTTTAGATTTATAATCAGAAACAAACTTACGTAAAGAATCAATCAGATCTTTGTTCCCAATAACAGACTTATTGAGTTCAAAGATCTTACTGTTTCTTTTAGCAACTCTGTCTTTTTCTTTCTTCAGTTTTACTTGAAAATCATTAAGCTCAACCATCATAGCTTCCATTTTGGTTACAAAATATTTTCAGTTAAGTTTAATACCTCATCAGATGTCTCATAATCGGACTCATCATACTTTACTTCTTTGTCCATGAGACAGAGATGAGCAGTTTCTTCCTTCTCCTCATCTTCACCTTCGGAATGATCCAGCCAAAATTCATCCTCAGCCATTAAAGCTATTCTTGCTTCTTGCTGTTTTGCCAATAGCAGTTTGTTCTGATAATACTAAGAATTACGAACTTTTGGCTTTCTACAATCTTTTGCAAAATGACCAATCTTGCCACAGTTGTAGCATTTGATTGAATCGCTTGCTGGCTTTTCTACAACAGTGTAGTCATTCACGAACTTCTTCCTTTCATCGGGTTTCTTCTTAACATATCTGTTCTCTTCATATCTCCTTCCTTCCACCCTTTCTCGATGCTCATGATTCTTGGAACTTGATAAAGAGTACCTCTGTGAGTTAGATCCTGGCTTCTTGTAAAACTTTTTCTGGAATGCACGGGTCAATAGCAACATAGCCTGTTTGAGGCTTTCTCCATCACCACCATCTGATTCAGATTCAGACTCAGAACTGGTAAGCACTTTCTTCTTTTTCTTCTTCTCTTTCTTTTCTTTCTTTTTCTCTCCGGCTACTAGTGCAATAGGATCAGGAACCTTTTCTGTCTTCTTTTTCTCAGGTCTTTTCTCTTCCACTTCTTCTTCATTCTGCCTCAAAGTCTCATATACCTCATGTAACGGTATGTCATTCAGATCCTTCATCTGCTTCATCCTACGTGTATGCTTCTTCCATTCAGGTTGCAGAATGCTTAAAAACTTGACGTTGTTTTCAATTTGCTTCTTCTTCACTTTGTTCTTTGAGAGTTCGTTCAGAAGAAGCACAAACCTCTCATAGGTTTCCTCTAGGCTCTCATTTTCTTTTGCTTTGAATTCCTCGTAGCTATTATGCAGTTAGCCACTTTCATTTGATTGCCGACTTTTGAACCCATCATCATCTTTTGCAACTGATCCCACATCTTCTTAGCATTTCCCTTGTAGTTGTCTATCTTGACGTAGATGTCATTCGGGATACTTTGAAGAAGTAAGGATCTTGCTTGTTTATCAGCTTTGTATCGGCTTTTCTGTTCTTCAGAATACTGAGAGATATCCACTGTCACTGTTTTCATCTTTTGATCTCTTTCCTCAGTACCATCTTCACTATCAGACGAGTCATCATCAGGTATCTGAACCGTGATTGGTACCATAGGACCTTCTGTAATTGACAGCATAATATTCTCTCCATTTTGCATGTTTGTCTATAAAATCAAGGAATCTGTCTTTCCACTGTTCGTACTCTCCTTTGAACAGAACATGAGGCTTTACATCAGTGCCAATGGAAAGAGCATCTTTGGAAGTCATCTTGTTTAAACCTGTTTGAAAAATATATGCAATAAGAAACTAGAAACTGATCGTTAGTCCAAATGAAACAATCAAGAAAATACATAAAACTTGAAATATAAAACCAGAAATTCTGATCACAACCAGAAATATGTCCCCCTCCGCAGATTTAGCACGGGGGTCCCGCTACCCGGTTAGCGAGTGGGGTCAAGGGGCAACGCCCCACACTTTGCGCTTCAGGAGTGATGCGCAAACCACACTTTGCGTCTCTAGTGTGGTGCGCAAACCATAACTTTGCGGTTCAGGTTAGAAACGCAAACCTTTACTTTACGTTTCCAGAGACAAACGCAAACCTTACTTTGCGTTTCAAGAGGGAATCGCAAACCTTCACTTTGCGATTCAAGTGGGAAGCGCAAACCCTTACTTTGCAGTTCAAGTGGCAAACGAAAACCACAACTTATCTCTAAACTCAACTTTGCGTTTCTTGATACACATCTACTTTGCGTTTCGTGAAAAAGACAAACGATGAACTTTGCGTTTCACGATACAAACGCAAACCCAACTTTGCGTTTGTAGTTACAGACGCAAAGCTCGCTTCTCGGTTCTTGTTGAAAACGCAAATATCACTTTGCGTTTCTCATTGATGAATCTTGATGAATGAAACGCAAACCTCGATGAATGAAACGCAAACCTTGATGAACACCCGCAAACCTTGATGAATGAAACGCAAACCTTGATGAACACCTGCAAACCTTGATGAACACCCGCAAACCTCTAAAATCGATCAAAATCACACCAAAAACTCATTTAAAGCTAGAATTTGAACATTAAACTTCGACAATTTGATCGTTTAACCAACTAGATCACAATCTTAACAACTAATTTCGATCAAATACACAAAAATGTAAAAATCGACTCAATTACAGTGCACAGGACTCGTGAACTTCAAACTCAACTAAAATCAAAATTAACGATCAAATACAGTGCATTTCTTGAAATCACCTATACAAACTCGATCGATTATGCTATCTGAACAAAATCTAATCGATTACAACTCCAAAAACGCACTAAAACTCAGATTTGATTTTTCGCTCAAGAACACAGATACGAACTTTTGAATTTTCTTGATTTTTCGATTTGGTTCTGCTTTGATACCAATTGTTTGTCCCTGAATCTAGTTTCTAATCACAATTAAACAAACAAAATACAAACAAGAATCAATCCATTTACCTGTTTGATTTCACTTTCAATTCCAAGATTACAAATTTTCTCTCTCTAGAACTCTCTCTCTCTCTACAATTCTCTCAATCTGAAAACCTATATTTTGTTGATCTCTTACACTTACACTAAAAACAGAAATACAAACCTATTTATACCTACAACTATTACAAGGAAACAAACAAATACAAAGACATTGACTTTTATTACAAAAGACTTTGACTTTAATGAAAGTTGACTTTCTTCAGCTTTGACTTCTGTCTTCTTGATCTTGTATCCAACATATTTATGCTCTAACAGAAAGTATTCAAGAATTGTTGGTTTGAGAAAGATAATTGAAAGTTGGAATGGAAAGTTTCTGTAGGACCCTAGATCTAGACATCTCAAGTGTTTGTAATTGACTAAGTATGATGAGATAGGATTAGGATTTATTGAACATTTATTAGAAATGGAAAACTACACTAATGAGAGAGAGAATTCTTAAAAGGCTACATTTTGTAAATTGCAATTATCAAATGATTACAAGGCCTTAACCATCTATTTATAGGGTCACTAATCCTACCTACCATCTTTTCTACAAGATGTAAGCACAAGCCCTTACACTTTAAGCTCTATACAATTACAATTTATAATACATTTACTTTCCAAACTTTCAATGCACTAACATTCTCCCCCTAAAGTTTGTGAAAGTAAATCATCCTTCTTGAAGCTTTAAATCCTCTCCCCTTGATTTACTTGACGAACTTTGGCGCAACTTTGACAATCAAAGGCTCGGCTCCCCCTTTGTTGTTGCTCTCACTCTTGCGGTTTCGATTTTAAAACCGAATTCGAGGTAGTCTATAAGCTCGACTAAGTGCACCAAGACAGCTTTGACTTTTGTAAACCCAACACATTCCGTAACGCCCACAAGAATTATATGCGTGGATTATGACATTACAACCGAGTGCAAAACTTAGTTTTTAACCACGAATTCGTCGTTAAAAACGCGAATCGAATAGGAATTTCCGTTTGAGAGTCGTAAACTTGTCGCTCGAAGAGGGAACGATGGATCGTGCACCAAGGGATGAGGAACAAAACTTGGTCAAATTTAACAAATTTGGACCAATTTTGTAAAAAAAAATCTAATGGCACTAACGGAACCGTTAAATGTACTATTCATCATCACTTTCAATGAAACCCACGTAATGTTGCTTTTTCTCTTCACTTTGCTTCAATTAAACAAGATCAAACAAGCTTTTTTTTGCATCTAATCACTTCAATACAAATCAATTAAACATTTTTCAGCAAACAAACACATCCATGCATCGTGAATAAGATTTCCGGTGATGTAATAGTTTTATCCGGCGAACCAACTGAATTTTTTTCAGCGAGTTCATTCAACAACCAAAACAGCTTCAGTTTCTTGCTGGAATTCAAGTAACAAACTTGAAAATCGATAAATGTGATGAAACAACCAGACCTGAACGATTTTACAGAAAAATCCGGCCACACAGTAAGATTTTCGATCAGATCAATTTTCCGGCGAGATCTGTTACAACAGCTCAAAAAAACTCGAATTTATGCCAACAATATTTGTAGTTAGCTTTGCAAACTGATCGATAAGAGCAAATAACAGATCTGAATGATATGACAGTGAAAAATCCGACGAGAATAACATGTTTTCCGTTGACAGCGTTTTTCCGACGAGGATATTAATCAGATCACAGATTCTTCAATTCAAGCTACAAATCGTGTAATAAACTTGCAAATATGATCAATATTAACACACACACACACACAGAGATCTGGACGAAGAATTTGACAAAATCATAGCAAATCCACGCTTTTCCAACGAGTGAACAGTGATTTTTCCGGCAAAAACGTTTTCCAGAGAGGCTCGAATTTCCGATCACAAAACTCGATTTTGTTGATCAAAATTGCGTCAAACAATCGATATAAACATTTAGAACAGATCTGGAAGAGATGTGACAATATCAACGCACATACCTCAATTTTTCGGTCGAATTCCGGCGAGATCTACTTTTTCTCCGGCGAAACGACATAAAATGCTCATAACTCGCTCAATTTTCGACGAAATTCAGATCCGAAACTTGTAGATCGCTCGAAATTCAATAAATAATAGATCTTGACAATTCAAGTCGATTCATGCAACGATTCATAATAATTTGATCTGCAAGTTTTCATGCTGTAAAATTCACTTGGTTTACAAGTTTATGATCATTTGAGTTAAGAGTTTCATGTTCATTTGATCTGCAGGTTTTGAATTCATTCGATCTGCAAGTTCCAGCGCTTTGAGAGTTCCAGAGATAGAAAATTTGTTAAGTGGTGATCTGTTTTTGACTTTTAGTCAAACTTTTCTGAATTGTTTGGGAACGATCATTCATATCAAGTTGATTTCTCATTCAAGATGACTAGAGGATTTTATACATTTTAGAGAGAAAGAGGATTCTTTTTGTAACAGGATGAACACACCAAAGTTGTTGTACAAAGGAGAATACGAAAAGTGGAAAGTTAATTTTTTAAACTTTGTGATAAACATGAGCTGAGTCATTATATCAGATTATCTTTGACTGAAGGAGAGATGAAACCTCAAATTCCGATCAAAGATTGTACTGAGGAACAGGAGAAAAGACAGAGGGATGATAATATAGCTCGAAATTTTATGACAAATAGTATTTCTTGTGAACTTTCTTGTGACTTTTTTCGTGAAATTTCTATTCAAATAAATTCTTACAAAATGACAGGTAAAGAGTTGTGGGATTGTATGGAATGGTTGATGTTAGGGCCAAAGGTTTTGTCTAAGCTAAAAGGAAAGATTTCTGAGTTGGAAGCTAAAACTCAGCAAGCAGTCTCTGTTGAAATCTATGAGGAAAATATCTCTGATCTGGAAGATGCTAATGTTGATCTTCACAAGAGAATATCTGATTTGGAGCAAAAACTTGCTAAAGACAAATCTGATTTTGAGAATAAAAAGAAAGAGTTTGCTAAGAAATTTTCAGAGTTTTCCAAGAAGAGTTTTGAAGAAAAGAAGACTGTTGAGCTTAAGTGTATAAAGCTTTCTCAGCAAGTTTCTGATTTTGAGAAAGTAATAATCTTGGAAAGAGAAAAGTTTGCCAAAAATAATAAGGCAATTGAACAGAAGAATGTTGGCTTCTTTAAAGAAATATCTGATGGAAGAAAGAATGTCGAGAAGGATTTTGAAGAAGAAAGAAAAATATTTGAAGAAGAGATAAGGAAGCTGACTGTCAAGTTATCTGAACTATCTGAGAGTGCACTGAAAGAGAAAAAAATGAAGTATGAGTTTGAGACGAAGATTGACCTTCTTGTCCAAGAAAAAGACAACTTTGCTTCAAAGTTTAAAGAGCTTGAAAAGACAGCCTCAAGTTCAAATCAAAAAACTGTTTATTCACAAAGGTCAGTTAAAACTTCTGATCAGATTCATAGTACTAACATTTTCTATGATAGAAATATAGATGGTTCAGATACACATTGAAGAAGAAGGAGATACAAAGAAGAAGAATTGGTCTGGAGAAAGAAACTAGTTGAAGATGAGAAGAAAGATGGAAAGAAAGATGAGCTGAAAGGAAAGAAATCATGTGTACATACACACAAAGCCAAGAAGAATAATGCGCATAAAGGTAAACCTGATCATATCTACTCGAGAGATCAATTAATCAGGTTGTCAGGTAAGAAATACTATTGTTCTTATTGTCGTACACATGATCCTATTCACAAGACCAGTGATCATTTATGGTATGGTTCTTATTCAATTACCCCCATTCGAACTGCAACTAACATACATGGACCTAAATACCAGTGGGTACCAAAGCCTAGAGTTGATTCTGTGTTTCAGACACCTACTGTCATGGGGGAGTAGGAGAACTAAGGCTTCTAAGTAAATCAACTTATAACCGGTACTTCAACGGAGTATGACTTCTAAACATAACAGTTTAGGACTCGTACTTCAGTGATCAAAAGACCTTACTCATGTGCTGATAAGAGATTATACTCTAATACTTGAATGAGGAAATCAACCATCAAGGGGGAGTACATTCTTGTCTGAAATATTTTGCATCCGATAGATATGATGATCTACCATTCACAAGGGAGTTGTATCTGATGTCTATCTTGTGCTTTTTCATTGACATATTTTAGATGCATAATTTATAGGGGGAGTAAAGGTGGTGGCTTCTGATCACATGACAGATCAGGACCCGTTCTTCAATGTTCAGACTTGGATATTTTGCAAATATCTAGGGGGAGCTAAATAGACCTAAATCATTCTATCATGATTTGAGGGGGAGCTTAAAAGGTAAAAATCTTCTTATCTAGATCTCTGATTGTTTGAAAGAAGAACAACTTTCAATCATGAAAAACGTTTTCTTAAATGTTCAAATCACTTCTGATTCTCAAAAGATTTTATGAATTAAGAAGTGTGATTTTAAATGTTTTTCATTACTGAGCGTTAAAGTTTAACTGACCGTGTGTTTCCAAAGATCAATACTTGTGTATTATCTTGTCCATATATTATCAAGTATTCATACACACCGGTTCAGTACTTCATTTGAATTTGTTATTACCATGTCTCATAACGAACCAATTTTTCGATGGTAATACTCCTGTTTGCTTTCAAATGTTGTTGAGCATCGATCATCATTTTCAATTTTGTGTTTTCATTGCTAAATTGCTTATATTTGTTCATATAAACAAACTATCCAATTCTTTCATATCCTAACCATTTCATTTGATCTGATTGATACATTTTCAGATTCTCAAAACAATTCTCTTGGTTTCATTTCATTCATTCAATATCCTTGTTTTGAGAGATCTTCATAGTTCAAATGCTCAAATTTCATTCATATTTTTCATGATCATATATTTTGACAATGTTATCATACATTTTTGTGATTAACTGTTCAAGTTAAATTGTTGAGCAACCATTCTTTTTAGGACTTACATGGGATTCATGTGTAAGCTTAAACAGAACTTTCATGGATTCACGAAAACCAGTGTTTCCTACCCCGAAAGTTATCCTAGAGTGATTGAGGGGTGAGGGGTCAAAATCAAAGAGTGGGGGAGATAACTCATCCGGTTGAGTTTATCTCATTGTGCTGAGCGGAAAAATGGAAATGAGAGTTTGGTTAGAAGTGAGCCTAAATGTTAAAAGAAAGAGGGTGTGAGAACAGAGTTAAAAGAATATCAAAACTCTGCACCAACCACTTTCTGAGACGGGCAACCACATCTACTGATTGGTTCACATTCTTTGGTGACCATCATTGAAAAAGGCAGTGAGCCCATTCCAACTCTTGCTATTATCCCACCAACCACTCGTTTCTTTCTTAACAAATAAATGTTTCATTTTCTTTGGGGACGCAACACATCTGCTATCAGATCTTCACTCGGAAGATTTAGATATTGAAAAAGAAGGAAAGTTGCCCCACCTTCGCACCTCTTTCATGCACATTGAGTCCGTGTAATATTTGTTGTTGTATTAACAGTTTACACAATTTGAGCCTGATCAAGCTAAGTAGCTTCAATCATTCATACATTTGCACTTACACACAAGGAATATGTTTTCTTGTCATAACATTCATAGAAAATTTCTTTGTGATTTTTCGATGATTGAATGGAAGTCTTGGAGGAGTGAACATCACAAAAGCTCCTTTCCAATGTACATCCGTTGTACAAAGTGGCTCTGTGCTACTTACAGGCATATTAACTGTTTCATCTATTGATTCAGGGTTACCACGTTCATTATGTCTGAATTTGAAAAGATTCGGATATATACATTTCATGAGTTGACGGATAATCAGATCAAAGGGCGGAGAATGTCAAATTTTCATAAAGGGGAGATTTTTAGTTCATCACAAAGGGGGAAATCAAAGAAAGTGCTGAAATTGAAGAAGTTTTGATGATCATGATGCTCACAATCATCAAAAAGGGGGAGAATTTTACAAAGATTCAATTTCAAAGTCTTAAAGAAAGAAAGTTCAAAGTGAAAAGACTTGTGGAGAAATTCAGAATGTTTAATTTATTCAAGATTGGTGAAAAGAAATCATTTCAAGATGATTCAAGTTCCGAATAAAGATGATTTGAGAAAGTTCTGAAGATGATTCAAAGATAAATCAAGTTTCGTGAAAGTTTGTTTTTCCGAAGATGGTCCAGAGATCATAAGAGATGAAGATACAAGATCAGAAATTCCTCAAAGCTGTATCAAATTTCAAAGATGAAGTTTTCAAAGAAGTTTTAAATATCAAAGGAGTTTCAAAAGTTTCAAGAATTCTGATTTGTATTCAAGACATGTTGACTTTCAAAGATACAAAGTGAAAAAGACTTTTCAAGATTCAAAGACTGAAAGACTGAAGATTGTTAAAGCTTCAAAGTTCAAAGTTGTCAGAGACAAAAGCTGAAGAATCAAGAGCTAAAGACTAGTGTCAATTTTTTTTATTAAATCTTGAATACAAAGGGGGAGATTGTTAGGACATTATATTGTATCCAAGATTTAATGCGTTTAGTCAAAGATGTAAAGTCAACATTGTCTAAGTCAAAGTCTGTATTAGTTCCATGTCTTGTAGGTCTTTGTGTTTAGTGGTGGTATAAATAGGCTTTGTGCCTTGTTTGTAAAAAAGGAAGCACATCATTGTAATATTCTGGATTGTGAGATATATGATAGATTTACTTTCTCTCTCTACTCTCTCTCCAGTTCTTGATACTGTTATATCTTGTTTTAGATTGAGATTGAATAGCTTGATTTGAATAGGGATTAACAGTTTCAAAGATTTCTGAAGATGAACTGAATTTACAGAAATTTTCTTTGAAGTTATTTTGCTAAAGCATTCTGAGCAAATTCTGAAGATAATTTCTTTCTGGAGTCTGAAAGAGGTCTTTGTTAATCTTTGAGGGAGATTGTTATATGTTTGAAGACATACTTTGGGAAGATTACAGATTGTTAAAGATCAAAGAAAGGGGAGATTGTATTTCAAAGCTGAGATGATCTGAATTGAAAGAAGTCTACAAATGGGGAGAATGAATTGCAAAATATTTCTGAAGATGATTTTGAATCCAAAGGGGGAGATTGTTAGAGCATAAATGTGTTAGATGCAAGATCATAGAAGACTAAAGGTCAAATATCAAGAAAGTCAAAAGCTATAAGTCAACTCTCATGTGGAAGTCAAAGTCAAAAGTTAAAGTCAATGTCTTAGTTAGTTAGTTTTATTCCTATGCGCGTGTTAGTTTTTGTTTCATAGACTTGTGGCTTAGTATAAATAGTTTTGCTTTTATTTTGTTGGTAGGAATCGTGTTGAAAGTTTACTTGTAACTAAAACTAAAATAGAGAGAGAGAATTCTAGAGAGAGAAAGTATGTATACGAAATCTTTGTTGAAATCAAAATAACAGGTTAAGCATCAAATCTGTAATCATTTTATTGTTTGATTGTTAATTGCGTTAGATTCAGTAAGAACTTAATAATCAGGGACAATATCAAGTGTTGCTACCACAGTGATTACATATAAAGTTCTTGCGAGCAAATGTCATCATTTTTGATTTATCAAAAGTTTTACAATCCTTGACACAAAATTGGCATTTATTGATCGGAGAACTATTACATGAAGAACTATTATCACTAGTAGACACAATACAATCTTTTTCACATTTTTTAGAAACACTTTCACAATCTTTCTTTTCACAAACTTTCTTGCTCCATTCTTCTTTAACCTTTCCACTCAGATCTGAAAATCCAAAAGAAACTTTGTTGGTCGATTTCTTAGAGAGTGAATTCTTTGATTTAATTCCAGAAGTTTCTCCTTTCTCAAAAATACTTGGCTGCTTTTCAAAACAAGAAGAATAAACAACTGTTGGCTTAGCAAGGGTCACAAACTTTGTGTTTGATCTAACATTCCACTTTTTGTCATCAAACTCTTTTTGTTCAGATAAACTCTTCTTAAACAAATCATTTTTCAAATTACTAATTTTTTACAAAGCTCTTTATTTTCTTCCAAAGATTTATCAAGTTTAAACCGAAGATCACAATTTTCATCTTCATCCTCTTCAAGAGCCTTTTGTAGATCAGAGATTTGTTTTTCAAAATCAGATGTTTGATGAACCACAGAGTCAGACTCAAGCTTGTTTAAAATTGGTACAGGGGCTGAAGAATTCATCATCTCTTCAAAAACTTCTTCAGTCATGTTCTAAACAAACTCAGATTGATTATCAGAATTCGTAACATTTGAAGACTCTTCTACCTTCGCTCCATTTGGAGATTCGGAAGCAATGGATTCGGAAAAAATACTCTGATCACAGACATCAGTATCAGATTCATACTCATCATACTGACATTTGGTCTCGGGTATGATTTTATCCTCGTTGACTGATTCATTTGAAGAAGGTGGGGAAAATAATGATTTGAACTCTACAAATTCCAACTTTTTGTTTTTGTAGATTTTATTTAACTCGTTATATTTAAATCCCACCGATTTAAAACTAGATTGTGAATCAGTGCAACTTGATTTATCATCATCCATCACTTCCTTACCTTTTGATGGAGTTTCAGATATCGGAGTTCCAACTTTTACAAATGTGTCTCGAATATCTGGAATCTTCTTTACAGTAGAACCCAATTTATCAAAATTATACAAATTATCAATGGCTCTTTTTAAAACATCATTTTCTGACAAACCAAACCCCTGTTTTGGATTATAAAAGCGAACATCTTGGAGTTTGCTGTGAGAAGATTCAGAGTTTGTTCAGTCTGTCCTCTTTTCAAATTTATATCCTCCAGTTGCTTAATCTTGCAATAAGCCTCGTTTCTTTCTTGAAATCAAACTTCAAATTTTATCTTGTATTCACCCTTTTCAGAATTCAAATTAACTAAGTTCTTTTCAAGTTTCGTGATCTTAGTTTTCAAATCAGCTTTTTCCTTTTTTCAAATTATTCTTTTCCTTTTCCTTGTCCTCAATCACAACTTTCAATAATGCATTTTCATCACGAAAATTCATCATTGATTGTCGTTCAAGGCTTAGCTTACTTTTCAGCACTTCAAATTCAGATTTTTATATTTTTAATTTGAGCAAGTAAAGAATTAACCATATCAGCACCATCACTTACCTCAGAATCACCATCGGACTGCTTAGAAACAGGTTCAACATCTTCTTCAACCTTTTCCATAATGCAAACCTAGGTAAAGTGGGCTTTGTGAGTCCGTGATCGTTACCAGATAAATCAAACAACAAACAATATAAAGATAAACCAACCTGTTTAGATTACAAACGCGGATTACACGGTTGATTTCTTGATATAAGCTTTGTGTTTGTTTTCTCTCTTTTTCACCTTTCACTATGTGTATTGTATGTTTCTTGTTTTGTCTGATGTGTATATTAGAGAGATAACAACTAACATAATATCTAGATATATAATATCTAGATATTATATTTAAACTAATATAATAACAAATAAACATAATATCTAGATATTAATAATATCTAGATATTATATTAAAACTAATATAATAATAAACTAATTAAACTAATTAAAATACTAAAACATAACTTTGACTATTATTACAAGATAGACCCTAGACTATAGTTGAGAGTGACTTGTCAGCTTTAACTTCAGATTGCGATCTTCGTATTGGATGATCTTGAATCCAATGAGACTGTTTCCTAACAATCTCCCCCTTTGGAACAAGATCATTTAAATAAAAAGATTTATCTAATTCGATCTTCTCTTTCAGCTTGGAAGATGCAATCTCCATCTTTGTCTTGAAATTGTAATAATCTTCCCCTTTTGATGTAGAGAAACTCTCTTTCGGTTGTTGGGAAGAAATTTTCTTCAGTGTTAGCTTGGACATTTGTTTCTTGATCATTTCTTGTACTTTGTTTGCTCTGCTCTCCCCCTTTTTGATGGATTGAGCATCGATATCTTCAAAACTTTGTTGACAAGAAATGTCTTTGATTCGTAGCCTCTGATCCGTCAATTCATAAGATATTCATCTAGATCTTTACAAATCCAGACAAATTAGTTGTGTAACACCTGAATCAACTAATGAATCAGTTAGAATGCCTGTTAGTAACACTAAGTCACTGTGTGTAACGAATACACAATGGAAAGGAGCTGATTGATGTTGACTCCCCCAGGGCTTCCATTTAATCATCGAAACACCACAAAGGTAATTTCTATAAACGTTATGACAAAGAAACTAATTCCTTGTGTGTTCGTGCTTGTGATAGAAAGAATTAAGCACTGATGATTGCTTATTGGGCTCAAAATTGTGTAAACCACTGAGACAACAGTAAGTTAAACACATACTCAATGTGCATGAGTGAAGTGCGAAGGTGGGGCAGACTTCCTTCTTTTCAATATCCAGATTTTCCAAATGAAAATCAGATAGCATATGTGTTGCGTCCCCTTAGAAAATGTGAAACACTTTCTTGTTGAGAAGAAAATGAGTAGATAGTGAGGTTTGATCAAGAGTTGGCATGGGTTATTTGCCTGTTTCAATAATGTTCACCAAAGATTTGTGAAACACTAGTAATGTGGCTACCCGGCTCAGAAAAAGTTGGTGCAGAGTTGTGATATTCTTTTTAACTCTGTTCTCACACGCTCTTTCTTTTAAACGTTTTGCTTTCTCTAATCACACTCATTTCTATTCTCTTTGCACACTCAATCACTAAGGATTAACTTCTTGGGTAGAAATCACTGGTTAAGGTGATTCCATTGAAGTTGTGTTAAGTCCTAGCACAATGATTCTTTGTTTTCCTAGATGCACGCGATGCTCAGATTGGTTTAACTATTTCAATTAAAGCACAAAATTGATTTTGAAAACATTTAAAATCACACTTCCATAATATAAAATATGTTGAAAAAATCGGGAAGTGGTTTGAACGTTAAAAACAATGTTTTCTATGATTGAAAGTTGTCCTTCTTTCAACCATATATGAGATGAAGATATAGAATTATACCTTTACGTACGATCTTCCATCTCATGAAGCTAAGCGTAAAGTCATAAAGATATGATCTTTTAAGCTTCTCTCAAAAATTCTGCAAAAGTCTTAAGTCAAGTCAAAGTAAAATTTATTCACTTAAATTGAAAAGACAAAAAGCAGTAAAACTTTTTAAAGTACGAGTTCTGATCTGAATTGATCAGAAGTCATATCCGAACTCCTTTGACGTGAAGAGCTCCCCCTAAAATCTTGCATTACAAAAATTTGTCATAAAACGTAAGTGCAGAAATCTTATGAGCTCCCCCTCAAATTAATATTGACCAAGTATGAGTTTCTTCTCATACTCCCCCTAGAATCATGAACATGAACATATGAAATACATATATCATTCACAATTAAGCATAAAGATATGAGGAAAAAGTAAACAATAGTGAACTTTTATAGGTAACTACTGATTATGTCTTAAGATTTAGCATACCAAGCTTAGAGATAAGAAAGTTGAATCTCTTTTCATCTAACGCCTTGGTAAACAAATCTGCAAGTTGATAATCTGTTTTTACAAAGAAAATTTCTATGTTTCCTTTTTCTACATGATCTTTGATAAAGTGATACCTGACGTCGATATGTTTGGTTTTTGTGTGTTGAACAGGATTCGCTGTTATTGCGATGGCGCTCTTGGAGTCGCAGTAGATCGGGATTTTGTTGAAGTGGAAACCGTAGTCGCGAAGTTGTGTTTGCATCCACAAAACCTGAGAACAGCAGCTAGCAGCAGCTACATATTCTGCTTCGGCCGTGGAAGTTGAAACGCAAAGTTGCTTCTTCGATCCCCAACTTACTAGTTTGTCACCGAGGAACTGTACGTGTCCTGACGTGCTCTTCCTGTCTAACATACAACCTGCATGATCTGCATCTGTGTACGCTGTTAGTTCAAAAGTAGTATCTTTGGGATACCACAGACCGAGATCTGCGGTGCCCTTCAGATACCTGAATATACGCTTGACAACAGTCAAATGGATTTCTTTTGGATTAGCCTGATATCGGGCACAAAGACATGTTGAAAACATTATGTCTGGTCTACTACTAGTAAGATACATTAAAGAACCTATCATTCCTCTGTAGGTCCTAATATCAACAGCCTTTCCCGAAGGATCGGTGCCAATCTTAGTTCCTGGTGCCATTGGGGTACCAATCGGTTTTGTATTTTCCATTTGGAATTTCCGGAGAATTTCCCTAATGTACTTAGATTGATTGATAAAGATACCCGTAGAAAATTGTTTTACTTGAAGCCCGAGAAAGAAGTTCATCTCTCCCATCAAGTTCATTTGAAATCTAGACACCATAAGGTTTGCAAAGTTCTTACAGTACTTAGTATTAGTTGAACCAAAAATAATATCGTCGACATAGATTTGTATTAAAACGATATCGGCTTTTTCTTTCTTTATGAACAAGGTGGTATCCACCGTACCTTTTGAAAACCCAGACTTGACTAGAAAAGTGGAAAGGACATCATACCAGGCTCGAGGGGCTTGTTTCAGACCGTAGAGAGCTTTGTCGAGAATGTAGACGTGGTCCGGCTTCTCTTGATTGACAAATCCCTCTGGCTGAGAGACGTATACTTCCTCCTTCAGAATTCCGTTCAGGAATGCTGTCTTCACGTCCATTTGAAAGACCGTGAAGTTCTTGTGGGCAGCGTAGGCTAAGAACATTCTGATTGCCTCTAAACGCGCCACAGGAGCGTATGTCTCGTCATAGTCTAATCCTTCCTCTTGTCTGTATCCTTTGGCTACTAGTCTCGCCTTGTTTCTGATGACGGTACCAGCTTCGTCCTTTTTAATCTTGAAGATCCACTTCGTACCGATGATTGTTTTACCTTTAGGCTTTGGTACGAGTCTCCAGACTTGCAGTGCGTCGAACTGGTTCAATTCTTCTTGCATAGAGACTACCCAATCTGGATCCGCAAGAGCCTCTGATACTCGAGTTGGCTCAATCTTGCTTAGAAAGGAGTCGTGCATGCACCAGTTGATTGACGCTGACCTAGTTTGCACCGACTTGGATGGATCACCTATGATCTGACTTGCAGGGTGCGCTTTGGTCCATTTACGTTCATGAGGCAGTGGATTATAGGAATGAATGTCAGTTGTGTCATCTATAAATCCACTTGCACCTTCTTCGGCTTGTTCTGGAGGAATGATGATTTCAGTTGAAGTAATTGGTGGGAGTGTATTATATGATGATAGATCAATATAAAAAGGAATGGGGGGTTCAGTTGAAGTAGTTGGTACAGAAGTCTCAGTAGGTACAGCTTGTTCCGGCTGTAGATTGATCTGAATTGAACATCCTACTGGTTCAGCTACTTCTGACTCTTTATCATTTGTCACTTCTTCAACTATTGGAGTCGGCATTTGAATTGTAATTTCTTGTTGAATCGGGGCGTTTGATTCAATAGAGTCATCTGAACTGGTTGGATGAGTAGTCGTTAAGTCTTCCATCCTGTCAACCACAACAGATTTCTTTACATTAGATCCAAGAAATTCATCATAAAACAATTCAAATAATAAGTCTAAATCAGATAAATGGTTAGTTGAAGTTGAAGCTTCATCTGATTTGTTCTGTTGAGACGCAGGTTCTGGACTGAGTTGCCCAGAAGCTAGTACTCCGGTTAAAACGGGTTCTGAACAGTATTGTTCGGAAGCCATCTCTTCATCAAAGGTGACGTTGACGCTTTCAATCACCGTCTTTGACTTCTTGAAGTAGATTCTGAATGCAGTTGATGATGAGGAGTATCTAATGAAGATTCCTTCATCTGCCTTGGCGCTGAACTTGTTGAGATTCTCCCTATCGTTTAGAACGAAACACTTACATCCAAAGATATGGAAGTATTTGATTGTAGGTGTTCGGTTGTTGATCAACGCATAAGGAGTCTTCTTGAATCGTCTGTGAATCATGGGCCGGTTCTGCGTATAGCATGCGGTAGATATAGCTTCTGCCCATAAGAATAGAGGTAGGTCGGAATGACTTAGCATAGTGCGAGCTGCCTCGACTAGCGTCCGATTCCTTCTTTCCACCACTCCATTTTGTTGAGGCGTACGTGCAGCAGAGTACTGATGAGTTATCCCTTTAGATTCGAGATATTCTTGAACAGTTTTGTTCTTGAACTCTGTGCCGTTGTCTGTTCTTAGAAGCTTTATCGGTTTCTGCAGATTCACCTGGGTCGTCTTCAGGAAAGTGATGAGCACATCAGGTGTCTCATCCTTTGATCGTAGGAACTTGACCCAAGTGTATCGTGAGTAGTCGTCCACGATCACTAGAATGTACTTCTTGCCTCCTAGACTCTGAGTTCGCATTGGACCACAGAGATCCATATGCAATAGCTCTAGCGGAGCGCTTGTACTTGGTTCAGGCTTCGGTTTATGCGGAGCCCTCTTCATCTTGCCCTTCTCACAGGCTGCACACAGATGATCTTTGTCATATTTGAGCTCTGGAAGTCCTTTGACTAAGTTGCCACTGACCAGTTTGTTGATGTAGCGAAAGTTGAGATGAGAGAGTCGTCGATGCCATAGCCAGCTTTGCTGCATCGATGCTTTAGATAGTAGACAAATCTGCTTGTCAGTCTGGACGTCTGATAAATTGATCGTGTAGAGGTCTGACTTTCGAGTGCCGACCAAGAGTTCTTCGCATTCTTCTGTGCGAACAGAACACCTCTTGGCTTTGAAGTTGACCTCTAGGTCTTTGTCACAGAACTGACCTATGCTGAACAGGTTGTGTCCTAATCCTTCTACGTAGCTCACCTTCTTGATCGTTATATTTTCTCGTTGTATATCACCGTAGCCTAATATTGGTGAAAACTGATCATTTCCGTATCTGACTGTTCCGCAGTATTTCTCTGTAAAGTTTGTCAGCATATCTTTCTGTCCTGTCATGTGTTTGGAGCAACCGCTGTCCAAATACCACATATGACGGATCTGCATAGGAGAAATAACGAAACACAGATTTAGATTTTAAGCATTATAAATGAGTAAGACGTTGGAGCGTTAATATTAAAGTGCGGGTTTTGAACTGATGAATTCAAAAGCCTATTTTTCTTAAGCACGGGTTCTGAACAGACGTGTTCAGAAACCATCGTCTTGTCTTTGAAGTTCGAGTCTTGAGTTGTCTTACTCAAGAACCATTTTCTCTATTGAGGTACGGGTTCT
The DNA here is from genome assembly GCA_954870635.1 of Arctium minus. Classification (NCBI taxonomy): domain Eukaryota; kingdom Viridiplantae; phylum Streptophyta; class Magnoliopsida; order Asterales; family Asteraceae; genus Arctium; species Arctium minus. Next base: position 79,090,467 of record OX941082.1, read on the forward strand.
GATCTGTTGTAATCAGAAGCCACATATTTTGCTAAACATTGGGTGCCTGCAACACAGATTTAGATTTTGGTACCCACTTGAATTTGGGTCCTGCTGTGTTAGCACAAGGTTTTGATTTTGGTACCCATTGCAAATTGGGTCCTCTTTTCTTTTGAAATAGATATGAAGTAGGATAATGATAAGAATGCTCATGAGATGATTCAAACCGCATAGCAGAATCTTGACAGAAATTAGAAGCATGTTTATCATAAAAGGAAGACTGTCTAGCAGTTTTAGATAACAGGAATAGTTGCTTAAAAGAGTATTTCAGTTTAGGAGCAACATTCATATTCAAAGTATCTGAACTAGACATATTCTTATTACAATAAACAGAATCAAAAGATTTAAAAGTCTTGTCAAGCTTCCGTTTGGGTTGCCATTTCTTGGTCATATCTGAAACAGTTGAAACCTTTGAGTTAGACATTAGAGAAACAACTGAATGCATTTTCTTTGGGTTACCAGTATTGATCGGCTTCTGTGAATGCTTCTTGCCTTTAACATTTTTAGCTTTCACAGAGACTGAGTTATCAACTCGCGTTGATTTTGCACTGTTAACAAGCTTACTGGTTGATCCAACAGATTTCTTAAGAAAGGATGAATGGTTTGGAAGTTTTGTATTAAAGTCAAATTGTTCAAGACAATCATCTAAACCACCGTTAGAATTCAGAAAATCAAACCCTTGATTTGATGAACTAACCATATTCTCAGAGTTTGAAGCCTTAGAAAGAACAGAATTTGTAAACACAGTTGTAAAAACATTCTGTTCAATGTTTATCAAAAGTCTTTCATCTGACAAGGAATTCTCGAGTTCAGAAATTTTACTTTCTAAAACGAGAGGAGGGACATATAGTTTACCTTGAGTAGGTTTCGCCTCCATTTCCTTTTCAGAATAACTTAGAAAGAAGTCATTTGAAAGAGTTTTCTTCTTTTCAGGTTTCTTATCATAGCTATTATTCAACTTCGCATAATAAAATGGAAGATGAACTTTAGATGATATTAAATGTTTTTCTGTTTCTTTGGCTTCATCCTCTTCAGATAGTTTAGTCCAATAAACTTTAAGTTCAGGGATTCTTCTAGCTAACTTCATAGAAAGAATATCATAAAGTGCAGGCACTTCAGACATTCCCTTTTGAAGATAGTGAGGATTCTTATAACCGATTCCCCATCTTTCTTTGTTCTCTATTGGTTTGTTAAGATGAATGGTTTGCTCAGTTTGACCTAATGAGTACAACTTCTTTTCCATAGCATCCATTTTTGCAATTAAAGATTTGTTTTCTTCGATAGACGAAGAATGCATTTGTGTAACCTCGTATAAGTCAATCTCACGTTTTAGCAGTTTAGACTTGAGTTCATAATTCTCTCTAAGAATTATTGTCTTCTCCGTTGCGTTGGTGTCATTGTTTTTATGTAAAACCTCAACCAGTACTTTCTTCTCAGCAATTTCATTGCTAAGTTTCTGTATTGATTGGTTTTTGTCAGTAATGACACCCTTTTCACGCTTTAGGTTCGACTCTAACTCTTTGAGTTTATCATTCATGGCATGCAATTGATTTATGAATTCAGCATACGATAAGTTGCATACCTCTTCTTCATTCTCTGAATCAGCTTCATCATCTGATTCATGCTTTCCCATCAAGCACAGGTTGACAACTTCATCTTTCTCTTCATCTTCTTCATCATCATCAGAATGATCGAGTCAGAAAACGTCTTCAGCCATCAATGCCTTCCCAGCCTCTTGTTGCTTTGCAAGCAACATCTTGTTCTTGTAGTAGTCCGAGTTCTTGACTTTTGGCTTTCGGCAATCTCTGGCATAATGACCGGTTTTGCCACAGTTGTAGCACATTATAGGTTCTGTCTGACCTGATCCTTCTGCTTGAAACCTTCTCTCTTCAGGTTTCCTTTCCTCTGATCTCTTTCCTTCAGCAAGATCTCTTCTATCTTCTGGTTTCCTCTCCTCTATTCTCCTTCCTTCAAACCTTCTTCCTTCAAATCTACTTCCTTCGACCCTTTCTCTATGAGCGTAGTTGTTTGGACCAGACGAATACCTCTGACTGTTTGAGCTTGGCTTTGTGTAGAATTTCTTCTGGAAAGCCTTAGTCAACAAAAGCAATGCTTGCTTTAGTTGTTCACATTCATCTTCGTCAGAGTTTGCTTCAGCTTTATCTTCATCTGATTCATACACAGTCGCTTTGTTCTTCTTCTTCTTGACAACAAGAGCAACTGTCTCTTCAACCTTCTTTCCTCTCTGCCTTTTCTCTTCTAGAATTTCATCCACTTCTTCTTCATTTTGTTTGAGGGTCTCATACACCTCATGAAGTGGAATCTCATTCAGATCTTTAATCTGCTTCATCTGCCTCGCAAATCTCTTCCATTCTGGCTGTAGAACGCTTAGAAATTTGACGTTTAGCTCAATTTGAGATTTGTGGACCTTGTTCTTGCTTAGCTCATTCAGCAAGGTCACAAACCTGTCATGTACTTCTTCTAAGGTTTCTCCGGCTCTGCCTCTAAATTCTTCATAGTTATTTAGGCAGTTGGAGATTTTCAGTTGATTTCCCACCTTAGAACCCAGCATCATCTTCTCCAGCTGATCCCACATTTCCTTAGCTGAGGCCTTGTAGCTGTCAATCTTTATGTAGATTTCATTGGGGATCCCTTGAAGAATGTATGACATAGCTAGCTTATCACCTTTAGCTCTGTTTAGGTTGTCACCGTCAAGCTCATGGTACTTCAGTTCAACTTGTGTTGGCAATGTTCCAACCAGACGAGTTGTCTTTATTGGTTGCATATTTCCTTCTGCAAATGACTGTCTGATGAACTCACAAAGCTCATGTATGTCTATGAAGTTTAGAAACCGATCCTTCCACTGTTCGTATTCACCTTTAAATAGAACTGGTGGTTTGGAATCAGTTCCAATGGCAAGAGCTTCTCTGGAAGTCATAATTGAACAAGATTTAAGATGCGAGAGGCTTTGAGATGCGTGAGGCTTAAGATGCGAGAGGCTTTGAGATATGAGAGAATTTAAAATTCAAAAGTTTGCGCGAGATGTTGATTGCGCAAAGTGAGGATCGACCGGTAAGATGTAAAAATGATGCTCGACCGGTATAATTCTTTGACCGATAAAAAGATTGGAATTCTTTTTCTGTTTCGATAAAAGATTTTTCAATTTAGAACCGGTATGATTTTCAACCAGTAAAACTGATTGATCGAAAAAAAATTGGATTTATGCTTGACCGAATATATTTTCTTTCGACCGAAAAACAAACAAATTTAAAAGGCTATTGCCACGTATAGGATCTTAAACAACCACACCAGTTGACAATTGTTGAGAAAAAGAAAAAAATGCCACGTGATTTATTAAATTGTGAAAGTTTTGTGGACACTTGATTGTTTGCATGAGAGTTTGCCACGTGAGATATTGAGTTTGAGTGAATTGTGTGAGATATTGAGTGAGTGGTCACGTGAGAAGGTCACGTGAGGTTTGCATGTGAATTCAAATAGAATGAGTGTGAGAAGGTGTGTTTGACCGGAGAGGTTAGTGAGAGAGAAGACCGAAGGTGAATTCAATTTTGGGTTTTGACCGGGGGGTTTTTATGACTTTGACCGGAGGTTGATTTAGACCGGATGTGGTTTTGAAAAAATGTGAGTTCGACCGGATGAGTGAAGTGAAATGGTAGTGTTTGACCGGGGAAGAGTTGTGGAAAAGTTTTATTCGATCGGGGAAGTGAGTTTTCCTTTGACCGGATAACAAACAAAAAAAAATATATTCGACCGGATAAAAAAAATTCGACCGGTACAAAAGTTTGTGAGATTCGACCGGGGAAGTGTGGGTCCGGTCGAATGCTTAAGACCGATAGAATGTAAAAACTAAGGTTCGACCGGTACGCTTAAGACCGATACGTCGTCTTCTTCGATTAAATCGACTGTAACTCTAAAATTAACCAAGCTAGAGGTCGATTTACCACACCAAATTTTGACACAACGATCTCCTTATCAATTAGAACAAGACACAACCTTTTGATTTCGAAAATAACCGTAAAATCAAGATTTTGATATATAACACAGTGTTCTTCAAAAATGAAGAACACAGAGATGAAAATTTTTGATTTTGATCCTGGTATACGGCTCTGATACCAATTGTGAGTCCGTGATCGTTACCAGATAAATCAAACAACAAACAATATAAAGATAAACCAACCTGTTTAGATTACAAACGCGGATTACACGGTTGATTTCTTGATATAAGCTTTGTGTTTGTTTTCTCTCTTTTTCACCTTTCACTATGTGTATTGTATGTTTCTTGTTTTGTCTGATGTGTATATTAGAGAGATAACAACTAACATAATATCTAGATATATAATATCTAGATATTATATTTAAACTAATATAATAACAAATAAACATAATATCTAGATATTAATAATATCTAGATATTATATTAAAACTAATATAATAATAAACTAATTAAACTAATTAAACTAATTAAAATACTAAAACATAACTTTGACTATTATTACAAGATAGACCCTAGACTATAGTTGAGAGTGACTTGTCAGCTTTAACTTCAGATTGCGATCTTCGTATTGGATGATCTTGAATCCAATGAGACTGTTTCCTAACAGGCTTCCTCTTCGTCAGAACTTTGAGATAACCAGTTCTCTTCCTCATCCATCAACACTTTCCCTTCTTCCTGTTTCTTCACCAGCAGAGATTTTTTGGCATAGTATTCTGAGTTCTTTACCAGCTTGAACTTACAATCTTTAGAAAAATGGCTACATTTGCCACAATTAAAGAACCTTCCGCTTTGGGGATCAATCTTATCTTCTTTCTTCTCTTCCTTCCTTTATTCTTTTCTCTCTTCTCTTCCTTCCTTTATTCTTTTCTCTCTTCTTTCTTCTTAAATATGGGCTTATACTTCTCAGATTTATTCTTTTTGTAGATTTCATACTTTGGCTTTGAAAAATACTTCTTCTTACCAAAACTCTTCTTAAACTACTTTGTGATGAAGGCTAGATTTTCAGCAAATCTCTGAATATCTTCATCAGAATCCACCTCAATCTCTTCTACCGATGACTCAGAACTGGAGTTTGGAAGCTCAGACAGATAAGCTTTAGGCAGCTTTGAGTTAGACTTTGAACCTGTTAGACTAATATTGTATTCAAGATTAAAAGTGAGGGTTTGTTGTGTAAATGTTGTATAGTTCAAGGGTTTGGTTGTAAAGTCAACTCAAGTTGACTTAGTATAAATAGGATTGTTTCTTTGTAATTTGTAAGTAAGTACGCACATAGTCATACGAAATCAGAGTTGGTAAGATCAACACACAGAGTAAACACACACACGTTAGATATGTGGCACTTCGTTAGATCTGTGATTAATTGTATATCAAGAGATTAGATCAATAAAGTTGTTTTTCATAATCTGTGTTGTGATTAAATGTTAGTATATTGGGTCACAATTGGTATCAGAACTCATAAATTCATCGATTTGAGAGTTTTTATCGAGTTCGCATTATGTTGAAATATTTTTGAGTAAAAGTGAGTTCTTGATTAAATTGTTGATTGATTAGTGATCGATTGATGTGTTGAAACAGTTGTATCTGATTGAATTTCAAAGAAAAACATGTTTTGATCGTGAAATTGAGATTTTTGAAGGTTTTTGTTCGAACGAATGTCCAACACTGTTTGACTGATATGTTCATGCTAGAATGTAAATTATATTGATATATTGAATTATATTACTCGTTGCACTAACATGATTGATTCTGTGAAGTTACAACTTCTGGTTTGAAGATTTGGATTGATTTCTGGATTAAAATCGAGTTTTTTAGGCTTAAAACTCAAGAACTCGCAAGATTCAAGAAATTCGTATTAAGAACTCGCTAGATTGATTGAACTCGCAGATAGATTTCGCAGATAGCTTTCTGAATTCTTTAAGTAAAGAATTCGCATCAGAGTGACTTACGAATTGTCAAGGAATTCGTATAAATTTTTTAGAAAATCTTATAAGTACAGAATTCGTATAGTACCTTTATACGAAAAGCATAGAATTCACATAAAATTTTATCTGAAATGTTAAGTCAAGAATTCGCAGCTGTGTTTATTACGAATTCTGAGGAATTCGTATCTGTGTCTTGAGCGAAGAGCAAGAATTCGCATTACTCTGCATTACGAATTCTGAAGTTTTCGCAAAGAGCTTTAAAAAAAATTTCTAAGCAAAGGATTCGTATCCTTGTAGCTTACGAATTCATTTTACGAATTCTTGTTGCGAATTGTGTTTTTCAAAAGTTTCCAAGGATAGAATTCGCAGAAGAGAGACCTGCAAATTGTGAACTTTTCGCAGATACCTTTTTACGAATTGCTTAGTTTGTTGTTCTCTCTGGCCTACGAATTCTTAACTTGTGCGAATTTTAAGCTTCTTTTTGGGAATTTTAAGAGGTTTACGAATTCTGGTACACTTGATTTGCGAATTGTTCCTTGATTAAAGTTGCTTGCGAATTCTGAACTAGAATTTTTTAGAAATTTCTTTTTCTAAAAGTTTTCAAGTGTTTCTCAAGTTGTTGAGTTTAAAGATCAGTACTAGCTAATTTTTGTATTGTGCAGATTGTCAAAATGCCTTATATTGATGACAAAGGAAATACTTTGCTTACAAAGAGAGATTGTGCTTTAACTTACATGCCTGAGATTCTAGCACTCGAAGCTGAGAACAAAAATCTGAAGATTCAGAACATATCTCTTCTTGATCAAATTAACAGATTGAAAGATGACAAAGAAAAGAAAGATTTTGTTTGCTCAAAATGCATTGCTAACTCCAAAATTAGTTTTGCAGGAATTATTGCATCAAAAGAAAAGGAGATCTCAAATCTACAAACTAAGCTGAAAATGTTTGAAGGATTAAATGCAAACTCCACATGGTCAAATAAGGAGTCAATGCTAAAAGAGATTGATGATCTTAGAAGGAGAGCAAACATTACCAGTGAAACATCTGATGGGCTTAGAAAGATAAATTCTCAAATCTTTGCTGAAAGAGGTAAATTGAAAGATAAAGTCTTCAGTCTTGAGGTTGAGATCAACATGATGAAAGAAAAAGCAACCCAAGAAAAAGACAACACAATAGCCCAAGATGAGATAAAGAAGATTGAGAAGAAGAGAAAGGAAATTGAAAGAGATAATGTTGAGCTGAAGAAGAAAATTTCTGAACTGGAAGATCAAATGAAGAAAGAGAAGAAAGAAAGAGTTGATTTTGAGAAAGAAAGAAAAGCATATGCTCAAAAGTTTTCTGACTTCTCAAGAAAGTCCTTTGAAGATAAGAAATCCTTAGAACTTAAATGTACAAAACTTTCTCAACAAGTGTCAGATTTTGAGAAAGTTATTATCTTGGAGAGAGATAAGTTTGAGAAGGAAAAGAAGATTGTTGAACAGAAGAATGTTGGTGTATTCAAGGAGATATTTGAACAGAGAAATAATGTTGAAAAATATTTTGAGGAAGAAAGAACAATGTTTGAAGCTGAGATAAAGGAGCTGAATGGAAAGCTATCTGAGCTGTCAACAAACATTCAGAAGGAGAAGAATGCCAAATCTGAATTGCATAAGAAGTTTGATAAACTGTCAAAAGAAAAAAACTGCCTGTCTAAAAAGATCAAAGAATTTGTGGAGATCATGTTCAAGGTGAAGCTGACTGAGCACAAGACGCCAGAATCAATTCTTCAATCACCAAGAGATGATCAAGCTGATTCAGAATGCTCATTCAAAACATCTTCGAGTTCACATTTTATGAATGTTTCTAATAATACTTTATTTGATTCAGATGAAAATCATACTTCTGAACATAACGATCAAATTCGTTCTTCTAATCTTTTCTATGTTCGAAATGTTGATGGTTCAGGTAAATCTAAAAACACAAATAGCAAAAAAAAGTGGATTTGGAGAGTGAAAGGTTCCTCGGAGGAGAAGAAGGAAGAAAAGTCATTTGTGCATACACCGATTGAAAAGAAGAACAATGTTCCTAAAGGTAAATCTTTTGGCAAACCTGATCTTGTTTATATTGTCAATCAATTGATCAGGTTAGCACAAAAGAAAATTACTTGTTCTTACTGCGGTGCAAATGATTTTGTTAGTAAAACTTATGTCAATTACTGGTATGGTTCTTACTATATTTCTCCTACTAAAACTACAGCTAACAAACCAGGATCCAAATACCAGTGGATACCAAAAGCTAAATCTGTGTTGCAGGCATCCAAGGTTTAAGGGGGAGAAAGAACCAAGGTTTCTAAATAAATTAGTTCAAAACCCGTGCTTCAAAGAATAATGGCTCTTGAATAAACCAATTCAAAACTCGTTCTTCAATGTTTCAGAACTATGGTTTCTGGTTACATCAGATTAGAACCTGATCTTCATTGGTAAAATTGAACATTACTATTCTCACCGGAGAATATGTAATCATGGCTTCTGAATACTCAGTTCAGAACCCGATCTCAAATGTTTTTCTTCTAATGGATGCTTAAATGATAACATATTTTCTAGAAGTTTTTTATTTGAGGGGGCGTTAATTGTTATATCATTTAGGGGGTGGAGATAATAGTTGGTTATACTTTCGTTGTTATATTTTTCTAATAACTTGAATTTTTACAGATATCAAGATGGAGGATATCTGAGTTTTTATCAAGGATGCTTAAATGATAATATTCATTTGAGGGGGAGTTGAGATACTATACATTACAGGTATATCTTCTATATCTTAAACTTTATCACTTGTTGAAAGATGAACAACTTTCACTTCTGAAAAATGGTTTCTTAAATGTTCAAACACTTCCTATTCTTAAAATGTTTTCATGAATTGAGAAGTGTGATTTTAAATGATTTTATTGTGGATAATTTGATGACTATCTGACCGTGTGTTTCCAATGATAAATACTTGCGTAATTGTCATGTCGTTATACTTTGTCAAGTATTCATACACACATCGGTTCAATACATTTTTCTTGAACTTGTTATTACCATGTATCAAATGATAAATCTTTCTATGGTAATACTCCCGTTTGAATCAGACGTCATTTCTATTATGAAATGTGCTTTTATTGTTCAAATGTTTATATTTTGTTCATATAAACATCATATGTCTTTCATTTCCCTTATTATTTTTCTTCATGAAATATTTGATCTGATTTAAATCATTGTCAGATTCTCAAAACATTTCTATTCTTTCATATTAATTCATTCATATAAAGTTTTGAGAATTCTTAAATGATTAAAATGCTCAAATTTCATTTTGATTTTTGATGAGCATACATATAATGACAAATGATTTCTTGTGCTTCAATGTCAAGAAAATCATTGAGATACATATTCTTTTAGAACAAATACATGGGATTCAGTGTGAGAGCTTAACAGAACTTCCATGAATTCACGATAACTAGTGTTTCCTACCTAGGAAGTATTCCCTGAGTGATTGAGGAGAGAGGGGTTCAAAAGATTGAGTGTTGGTGTGTGAAGAGGTAAAATGGAAATGAGAGATTGGTTAAAAGTGAGCTTAAAAGATTAAAAGAAAGAGGGTGAGAGATCAGAGTAAAAGAATAATAGACTCTGCACCAAACTTCTTTCTAAGTCGGGCAGCCACATCTACTGATTGGTTCACATTATTTGGTGACCATCATTGAAAAAGGCAGTGAGCCCATGCCATCTCTTGCATACAACCCCACCAGCTACTCTTCTTTTCTTAAAAAGAGAATGTTTCACATTTTCTGGGGATGCAACACATACTCTATTGGTTCTTCATTCGGAAGATACTGATATTGAAAAAGAAGGAAAGTTACCCCACCTTCACCCTTTCTCATGAACATTGAGTCTATGTATAACTATTGTTGTCTCAATGGTTTAAATAATTTTGAGCCTAAACAACAATCATTGCACTAATTCTTTCATAACACAAGCACGAGCACACAGAAAATCTGTTTTTCTGTCAGAACATTCATAGAAAATACTTTGTGTTTTTCAATGATTGAATGGAAGTACTGGGGACTGAACATCACTTCAATCTCCTTAAGTTGTACATTCGTTGTACACAGTGGCTTTGTGCTACTAACAGGCATTCCTAACTGTTTCATATGTTGATTCAGGGTTACAACTCATAATTTGTTTGAATTTGAAAAAATTCAGACGAATACTCTCTTGAATTGACGGCTCATTCAGATCAGATGAACGATTTTCTCATATTATTCATTGGGGGAGATTGATAATTTCTCTACACAAGAGGAGATTGTTCACATTTTATCAAAGGTGGAGATCATGAAGCCTATTCTAAATTGCTCATTTAGGGGAGATGTTCCAAAGACAGATCTAAACTTGAAGAGTTTTAATGATTTTGATTATCACAAATCATTAAAAAGGGGGAGATAAATCAGAGTTCAAGTTCAGATGATTAAAGTTTGTATCAAGAAAGGGGGAAAGATGATTTTTAAAGTCAGATTTCAGAAGATGTAATGAAAGGTGAAGACAAAGTTTGAAAGTTTTGAAGTTAGTCAAAGTTTGAAGATTTGAATGATTGAGAAGATTATAGCAAAGTTTATTATGCTAAAGAGAATGGTATTGTTGTAAACAAAGTAGGAGAATGAAGTTTGTTGAAGATGTCAAAGTTTTCAAGGTATAAAAGCTGAAAAAGATTCAAAGCTGAAAATTATTCTGAAGATATGAAGACCTGAAGATTATTGTCAAAAAAAATTTAATCTTGAATCCAAAGGGTGAGATTGTTAGACTAATATTGTATTCAAGATTAAAAGTGAGGATCTGTTGTGTAAATGTTGTATAGTTCAAGGGTTTGGTTGTAAAGTCAACTCAAGTTGACTTAGTATAAATAGGATTGTTTCTTTGTAATTTGTAAGTAAGTACGCACATAGTCATACGAAATCAGAGTTGGTAAGATCAGCACACATAGTAAACACACACACGTTAGATATGTGGCCCTTTGTTAGATCTGTGATTAATTGTATATCAAGAGATTAGATCAATAAAGTTGTTTTTCATAATCTGTGTTGTGGTTAAATGCTAGTATACTGGGTCACAGAACCGGAACCAGAAGCAGAACCTGACTTACCCTTTTTTCTTTTCAGCTAGCAGAGCTAACGACTCTTTCACCATTTTCTTCTCATCACTTAACATTTTCACCTTATCTTCATGCTGTAACAAAGTGGTAAAGATGTCATTCACATCTTCAAGATCCATGTCTTTAGACATCTGAAGATTTATGGCGTAGCTCTTCCATTCTGGGTTAAGGTTCTTGATAAACTTATAATTGATCTCTGACACAGTCTTGTTCATCCCGTTCCATTTCAGGTCATTGAAAATCACATTAAACCTTGTATAGGTGTCTGCCAACGATTCACCTTCCTTTTCCCGAAAGCCTTCATAAGCATTAATACTCTGATTAAGCTTAGCTTTAATAGATCTGTCGGTTCCCTGAAATTGCCTCTCCAGCACATCCCACATTGCTTTTGTTGAGTCACGACTATCTACACGGTTGTAGATGTCATTTGGGATGGTCATTGTTAGGTAATAAGAGCTTTTTCATCAATCTTTGCAAGCTCCTTCTCCCGTTCAATGAAGTATTGGTACGGCTTTGGCACATACCGGACAGGAATTGTTACCACGGGATTGACTGGACCTTCAATTATAGACTTCATATACTCTCTGTTCTTATGGTTCTGGAACTGAGTCATTCGGCGCTTCCACTGAGGGTATTCTCCGATAGAAAGAACAGGTGGTTTGGACTGAGATCCCATAGAGAGTAATTCTTTAGACATCTTGACAATCTATAGAATAAGAGCTCGGAGTGATCGTTAGCTCGAAAAATCAACAGTTAACAATTCAGAAAAAAATTCAGAAAAAAATTTCTTCCAAAAATTTCTAAGGTAGAAACTCTAACATCACTGTAGCTAACAAATTCGCACACCCTTCAAATTTCGCAGATCCCAAAGAATTCGCACACCAAGAGATCAAAAAATTCGCACGTAAAGCTGCGAATTCTAGCAATTCACATACAATGGGATGCGAGTTCCTGAAATTCGCACACTTCGGGATGCGAGTTATTTACTTGGACAAATCTTCAAACTTCAAACTTCTCGCACAACACCTTCATGCGAATTCTATACTTAACCAATAAATCGATCCCAAACTTCTCGTATCGATACGAATTCCTAACTTAGAAAATTTTCTAACTTTCTATGCGAAAACCCTCAGAATTCGTATGTAGTTCGATGTGAATCCAAGCTTTTCGTATGCTATGTGATGCGAATTCCCAACTTCTCGTATGATAGCATATGTGAATTTCAAAGTTTTCGTACGTAGTCAGATACGAATAGTTTTCTTAGCTCACTTCTCGTATCAAATGTGATGCGAATTCTTCAACTACTCGCACGTAGGATGATGCGAGTTGTGTACTTCTTGTATGAAGTGCTATGAGAATTCCATCATTTCACAGACAAGCACATGCGAATTCTACACTTCTCGTATCTTGTGCCCTGCGAATTTCTTACTTGGAGTTTTCAACATATAAAGTGAGATTCGAATTCTTCATCAATATGCGAGAAGTCCATATCTTGCGAGTTCATGATGCGAGTTCTTCCATGTTCGACAAAAATACTTCAAGTTCAATCAAAAATCCATCAAGACTTCGAATTAGCTTCTGTAAATCCACCAATTTGCTCACGTACAATGCTAGAAACAATTCCAAACACTGAAATTCTTACTAATTGACTCAAGTACACAATTCGATCAACATACAGTGCGTAGACTTCGACTTTTCAAAAATTCACAAAAAATTCAAATTGAGTAAAAATTACAGTGCAACAGTGTTCAAATCCTATACAAAATGCATCTAGTACATAAATAGATTATCAAACAAACAAATTGACAATCAATTACACACTATAAATCAAAAATCGATCAAGATCAGAAAAAGAGGGTGCGAGTTCTCCATTTTTGTTGATTTCTTCAAATTTGCTCTGATACCACATGAAAGTCACAGATCCAAACTCATATTATCATACAGTAGATGTAAGAATTAATCGTTTATTGATAGCACACAGATTACATTAACTCATATACCTATTTGTTAATTTTCTCTCTTAAGCTCTCTGTATATATGTTCTCTCTGATTTTACATGTGTTCTGTATTCTCGCATGTACTTACAAATACAAAGACACAACCTATTTATATGGTCAATAGAATTGACCTTACAAATCAATCTACAAAACAACTCCTTACACTTTTACAACATTTACACATTGACCCCTCATTTAATCTTGAATAAAATATTTGACTCAACACTTGTTTTCCATTCTTGTTAAGTATCAGACGTCATTTCTAAATTTCGTGCTTTCATTGTCAATATGTTTATATTTGTTCATATAAACACCTTTCAATTCTTTGATACCCCAAGTTATTTTTAATGATATTTGATCAGTTGATACATCGTCAGATTATCAAAACAATTAACTTGACTTCATATCATTCATTCAATTTCTTTGTTTTGAGAGATCTTTAAAGTCCAGATGTTCGAATCTCATTCTTATTTTTGCTGAGCATATCTTTTCTGACAGTGATATCTTGTGCTTATCTGTCAAGATAAATTGTTGAGCAACACCTTTTTAGGACATATTCTTGGGCACAATGTGTTACTTATAAGAACTTCTATGGATTCATAATAACCGGTGTTTCCTACCCAAGAAGTTATCCTGAGTGATTGAGGGGAGAGGGGTCAAAATAAAAGAGAATGGGTATATGATGATGTAAAATGTGAAAGAAAGTTTGGTTAGAAGTGAGTGTATATGTTTAAAAGAAAGAGGGTGTGAGATCAGAGTTAAAAGAAAAATGAAAACTCTACACCAAACTTTTTCTGAGTTGGGCAGCCACATAATCTGTTGGTTAACATTCTTTGGTGACCTTCATTGAAACAGACACTAGCCCATGCCAACTCTTGCATAAACCCCACCAGCTACTCATTCTTTTCTTAACAAAATAATGTTTCAACTTTTATTCGGGAAGCAACACATCTACTATCTGATCTTTACTTGAAAGATTTTGATAATGAAAAAGAAGGAAAGTTGCCCCACCTTCGACCTTCATTCATGTACTTTGAGTCCATGTAATACTGTTGTTGTCTCAATGGTTTAAATATTTTTGAGCCTAACTGAAAGTCCAAGATCTCTAAATCTAGTGAGAGAAAGTAGAGAGAGAAAGTAGAGAGCGCCAAAGTAATATGATATATTCAATATTAGTGCCAAGTTTCAAAGAACAATGGCCACAAAAGACTTAAATACCCTTGGTCAAAACATCTGATAAAGCTATCTAAGCACAGTATAAGCACAAGGTAATAATTACAATGATTACTACAAAAATAGTCTTAACAATCTCCCCCTTAGTAATCATTGACGCTCCTCTCTTTGACGAAGTCTATTCAGTCCAATTAAAACTTCCAGGCGTTTTAGAGTTGAGCGAAAATTCAACCTCTCATGAATTGTATTCAATGTCTTCTTTATGAGTCGAATTTCATCATTATCAATCAGAAATGTATTACTTCTTGTTTCCAAAAATCTTCTTTCAACTTCTTTCAGACGTTGCTCCAACTGAAGCTTGATCACCTTTAAAGTTCCATCAGAGTAAACACCAATTTCTTCAAATATGAGAAAGCACTTTTGACTTGAGCCATTCTTGTAGATAACTCCATATGGATCTTGAAGAATGTTGAATAAAGGATAAGAATCTAAGTCTGGCAAGCTTCGATTGGGCCTTTGAAGATTTACAACTGGCTGAAAACTTTCAACGGCCATCTGAAAATCAAATACTCTGAAGAATCTGATTTGCCGTCGAATGAATCTTTTGATAACAAACAGAGCTTGAGAAACATCCTGTGTTCTATGATAAAGATTCCTGAAATGATCAAATAAAAACTCAATATCATCAATAGAAAGATCAGAAAAATCTGCCTCTGAGAAAGTATATCTCTTGCAATCTCTTCTTTCCACTTCAAATTCCGGATACCAGATATTAACTAACTTGTTTATTGAGACGCTGATAACTTGGACAATCAAATGTGGAGAAGAAACAAGATTGTTTCTACGGCGCTGGCACTTGATGAGCATCAAGTATTCATACTGATATGCCTCTGACTCCTTTTCAACACCAAGGATAGCATAAATTTTGATCGGCCTTCTTATAGAAACGAAAATATTACTCTGAGAATCTTCTAGAAAAGCAGATCTTTGTCTTGAAGCCATATACCTTTGTTGAAGACTTCTTTGTCTCTGCTGTCTAGTCAAAGTTGATCCTTCCTCTAGAATTGTCGGAGGAATCACAGGTTCAGATGGAGAAACATCAGCTTGTGCTCTTGACGACTGACCAACTTCAAATGAGCTTGGAGGAGCAGTGGTAGTCGGAGCTGTACTAGCAACAGGAGAAGTAGCTGGAGCAGATTCTGGAACTTGAGTAGCTTCAGTACTCGGAGAAGTTTCAGGAATCTCTTCTTGAGAAGGAAGATCTCTATACAACATGTTCGCAA
Organism: Arctium minus; assembly: GCA_954870635.1. Lineage (NCBI taxonomy): Eukaryota > Viridiplantae > Streptophyta > Magnoliopsida > Asterales > Asteraceae > Arctium > Arctium minus. The sequence continues at coordinate 79,106,050 of OX941082.1, forward strand.
TTTCTTCATCCTTAGCATCCATAAACACATAATCATCTTCAGTATCAGAAATAATAACTATGTCATCACAATCCTCTTCTTTAACTTGGCAAATCTTCTCAAATCTGATGTCATCATCATCATCTAAACTTATCTCTATGAAATTTGCAAAGAAGGATCTCATATCATTAACTGCTTCATAATCTTCAATCTCATGTACCCTTGTTGAAATGTCTGGATCAACATACACAACAATCTGCATATTATTTTCTACATTCTGTTCAGAAATATTCAGTACATTTGACATGGAAGATAAATCAACATTATCAATCATAACATTCATGAGATCTTCAATACTGCAATCTTGAACATTATCAGTATTCTTTTCTGTACCAGCCGCCTCTTCTTGCGTTTGATCATCTCTGGCTGACGAACCCTCCACTCTCTGTCTCTTATTCATCTCCCCATCATGACCTTGAGGATCTGGATCATCCTGGTCATGTCGTCGCTTAAGAGACGGACCTGCTTCAGTCCTGCAGTTATGTTCATGACAATCAAAGCGATCAGAAAGAGATGTAAGAGCTTGAGTCAGAAGAGATAATCCTTCCTTGATATCTGAAAAATTCGTCCGAGCTTCAGTACGAAAGGCAGTGAATTCCTCGTAAAGGGCAGATACTCTGTCAGGAGCAGAAGTAGACGTAGAAGCTGGAGTCAGAATCGGAACCGATTTTGGTTGAAAAGTCCGTAGCAGAGAGATCAAATCTTTATCTTGTTGTTCTGGCGGCGACATAGACAGAAGACGAGCATAAAACATGTCCGACAACTCGGAGATAGGAATATTTGAGACTGGAATGCTCGATGAGATTGGATGACAAGTTGTTGTAGAAGGAATCAAAGAAGATAATCCAACTGACTGCATAAACGGTGGAGGAAGTGGAATAGATACAATTGCAGGAGCAGTAGAAGTAACAGCAAAAGACGGTTCTCGGATAAGTACCCCACTTGGTCGTCTGAAAAGAATCTCTGGAGGAAATGAAGCAACATCAATCTCTGGCATCTTTCCTTTAAAAAGAGCCTTTATCTTCTGCACTTGTGCCTCTTTCTCAGGATCCATACGATCAGTCAGTTGACAAATAACATCATTCAAAGTAGTAAACTTCTCCGTCGTATCACGAACCTCAACTGAAAAAGTAGCGTCAGTAGAAGAGATCTCAAGAGAAGAATGAGAAACTGCTGTACCTTGAACCCGATGATGAGTTGAAGCATTGACAAATGCTAAATCAAGCTCATCAACATGAATATCAGCAACTGCAGCATTAATCTGAATAGACTCTTCTTCAGACATAACCTCTTCTTGAACAATCACTTCTGGTTCCTTTGTCTTCCTTTCATACACAAGAATATCAGGCTGGTCACCGTCATTACCATCATTATCACCAGCAAGATCATCATCAGCAGAAGCATCAACATCATCATCTTCAATATCAATACCAGCAGCAGTACTAGCATCAGGAACAATATCAACAAGAACAACACCAATTTGTTGAGTTGCAATGGCTGCTTCAACTTCTTGATTGGCAGATTCTTCACCCTCTTGGTCAACAGCTGTTTCGACTTCTTGATCAGCATGAAAGGATGCATCTTGGGCATCATGAGATGGTTCATCTTGATCAGCTTCAACAAAATCATTCTCCATGTAGTACTGAACTACGCTGTCATCAGTCATATCAGCATAGTTAGCGATTAGAGCGCAAGGAATTGTCATGGAATAGTTGAATGACTGCTTTGGTTTCTGAATATAAGTCATCTCTGTATCTGGAACCTGAGGCCAAGATAATCGTCGTGGGATAGCATGATTGCTTCTAAGCATACTTCGAATGATCAGCTTCAAATATCTGATAAATGGAATGAACTTGCGCTTCTTGTGAGTAAGCTTGTCTTGCACCCTCTCCGAAAGTTCGATCCAGAAAATGTACGTATAGTCGACATGCAAGTCATAGACGACGGCATGGAACAACCGGAGATAATGCAGACTTGCATTGTACGTGCCAGAATGTTTCGATGTAAGGCACCTGTTGAGGACAGAGAACAATGCATACCACACCGGAGGAAGATTAGACTTGTCAAAATCACTTACTCTGTTCAAAGTTCCAATATATCCAAGATTTCGAATACCTCAGGAACCTTAGCACAAGAGGTAAGAGCCTGAGCGAGAGGATGACCTTTGAGAATAGCTCGGATTACCGGATGTATCTTGATCTTGTCAAAATCGATGTAGTAGTTGTTTGGCTTGTATGGAAGCATGTACATCAATGTGGGAAAAACGTCGTTCGGTGATCGGCGTGATGCAGAAAGATTTGTTCCGACAGACGGAACAGACGGCATCGGCGTCTCGTGTGAAGCGCGATCAGATGGATCATCGAGAATAACATTCTCGCCTTGTATCATAGGATCAGTTTGTGTTTGAGAAGCCATTTTGAAACTTGGAAAATAAAAACTAAGAAAAATTAGACAAGAAAAGAAAACACAAAAAAAATGAAATAAAAAAAATTCCAAGTCTGGTTTGCGTGACAAGAAGGAAACACAAACTGAGGTTTGCGCGATGAACGTGAGACGTAAAGGAAAGTTTGCGTGACAGACATGAGACGCAAAATGAAGTTTTCGAATTCAGTTCATAACGCAAACAGAGGTTTGCGTGATTAACTTGTGAGGAAAACCTGTCTTGAAAATATTTCAACACAAAACCACAAAGGTTTGCGTGACATATAGGTGACGCAAAGAAAACTTTGCGTGACCAACAGGTAATGCAAAGTAGACTTTGCGTGACCTACTTGTTACGCAAACTACTTCAAACAAAGAACAACACACAACAACAAGGTTCGCGTGTCAAGAACATTACGTAAATCAGGTTTGCGTGACCAACAGGTAACACAAACTTAGGTTTGCGTGACCAACAGGTAACGCAAACTTAGGTTTGCGTGACCAATGAGATACACAAAGTTCACTTAAGTTATGTTCAAAAGACGCAAAGAAACCCTAAAACACAGGTTTTCGCGAGTTTATCTTTAATATTTCAAAAATGCAAATAAATCTGTGTAAAACTGAAATTAGTGATTCGAAAAATATATAGAAACAATTATAAACCAATTTCGAGCAAAGATATACTGATTAAAATCAGTTTTCAACCCAAAATATTTGAAAACTTGAAAATCCCAGATGAACAGTCACGAAAATCTCAAAACACAAAATCAAAACAACAAATCAACAAAATATAGAGTAAGAACACTGACCTTAGGTTCGAAAATGAGAACTAAATCAAACCCAATACTCTATTTAAGCAAATCAGCTCGATCTGATGTTGAGGACGATGAACAGTAACAAAATCGCACAGTAAGGAAACAATCATGAAATCAAACTCAAAAAAATAATAATGCTAAACTAAAACATACTACAACACAAATACAAACAAAAGATGAAACACATACCTAATTGAAAGAGTAACAAGTTAGAAAACAGAGAAGAATGAACATCGGCGCAGAGTGAAATGAGGAACAAGATGAACAGTTGATTTGATTCAAAATGAGAATTGGAGCGAGAAAAGGGAAAATTGAACATACCCAACACTATTTATACTAAACGTAAAAAAAATAAAGAACACGTAAAAAAAATAACATTCTAAAAAAAAATAAAAGTACATAAAATTGAAATTTTACCTGAATATCCCTTTTACTCCCCCTACACTCTCCCTCAAAAACAGAATGTTGCCCAATTTGCATATCATATGTTCTCTTCCCCTCGAAAAAAATGCACAGACCATTTTGACAAAAATATGGATACACAAACATTAAGACATCAGTGTAAAAAGAAAATTATACTGAATATAAATTTTGAAACAACTAAACATATAAAATTTTAAATACTAAACAAATTAAAGTCTACTCAGTAAAATATCACAGATTTATCAATCAGTTGAAATCAAGCATGTGTTGTTGGATACAAGAACAAGTTTCATTGCATATCAAGTTAAGACATGTTTAGTTTCAAAGACTTCCAGCAATCTAACAAGTGTGCTCGCATGCGAACTTCGATTAGCTTCAAGAAAAATGCAATTCTAAAAATATTATAGAGAACTTTGCATGTACTAACACTAAGCCATCAAAAATTAAGACTTTCCCAAATTTACAGGTTTATCGCAACTCAAACATATCACCAAGGATCATGAGATGTGTCCTCATTGGCATCTTTTAGCATTGTGCACATTGGCATCTTCTAGCATTGTGCACATTGGCATCTTCACATGAGTATGCTCTTTGGCATCTTTTAAGCGTGTGCACTTTGGCATCTTTTAATCAAAAAGTTTGGTAAGTAAAGAACATGCCGTAAACGTAACTTTCTATCTGACCCTATTGCAGGATTTGGGTCAGCCGCTCCCAGACCAGTTGGCCTTAGGGGACTAGGTGTCAAGCAACCCTTGGAACTTACTTTCCCGGATCAGAAAGGCTACATCGACATATCCTAAACCCATTCACACTAGTAGAACATGACTTTCGATCTGGTTCTATAGAAGGATTTGGGTTCGATCACTCCCAGACCAATTGACCTTAGGGGATCAGATGACAAGCATCCCAAGGAACTTACTTTACTAAACCAGAAAGGCCACAGGTACAAACTTTTAAACTCAGAGATTTCTGTATTTTATCTATATATAATATTTTCATCTCAATCACTCAGTTTTACATCTAAGTGCTTAGCCCGTATTTTCATTACAATCCATAATTTTGACGTTTTAGGTTTTCTAAGCATTGTAAACTATAAATATCCCGAATCACATATCTTTAAAGCAGTATCAAAAGCTTCAAACATGTTGCTGACCTTTGTAAGACTTGAAAGTTGAACATATAAAACTTTAATATAAACAAAGCAATTTGAAAATTTATACTCGACACACATTTTATTCAACAGAAAGAAAACCTGTAAACCTTTTACTTTATAGAATAAAATTTGTAAAGATTTAAACTTTTAAATTCAACATGCCAAGTTTTGAAAGCAGAAAATTAAAACATTTTTCATCTAAAGCTTTTGTAAATATATCAGCAAGTTGATATTCAGTTGGTACAAAATATAATTCAATAGTACCTTCTTCCACATGATGCTTTATGAAATGGTACCGCATATCTATGTGTTTGGTCTTAGTGTGCTGGACCGGATTGACTGATATCGCGATCGCGGATTTGCTGTCACAATATATAGGCACTGTTTTATACAGCATCACGTAATCTCGAAGTTGTGTCTTCATCCATAGTACTTGAGCGCAACAACTAGCTGCGGCGACGTATTCTGCCTCTGTAGTTGAGATAGACACACAGTTATGCTTCTTCGACGCCCAGCTTATCAGTCTATCACCCAAAAATTGAAGGTGACCTGATGTGCTTTTCCGGTCTAACTGATTTCCACCAAAATCTGCATCAGAATAAGCAATCAGTTTATAGTCAGAACTTTTAGGATACCACAAACCTAAGTATGGAGTTCCTTTAATGTAGCGAAATATGCGCTTGACTGCCAACAGATGTGATTCCTTTAGTTTGGCTTGAAATCTGGCACATAGGCAGGTTGAAAACATTATATCTGGGCGACTTGCTCTGAGGTACATGAGTGATCCTATCATTCCTCGATAAGTCTTGACGTCCACATCTTTTCCATCTGAGTCTAATCCAATTTTGTCACCGTGAGTCATCGGCGTACCAATTGAAGAAGATTTGTCCATCTTGAATTTCTTCAATATGTCAAACACGTACTTTGACTGGTTGATAAAAATACCATCTGGAAGCTGCTTCACTTGTAAGCCGAGGAAGAAATTAATTTCTCCCATCATGCTCATCTGAAACCTGGAGGTCATAAGATCAGAAAACCAAGTACATAATGATTGATTAGTCGCACCAAATATAATATCATCTACATATATTTGCACTAAGCAAATATCCAAGTTAGATCTATAAATGAAAAGAGTGGTATCAATAGATCCTTTGGTAAACCCGGATTTGACCAAGAAGGCTGACAACTCATCATACCACGCCCTTGGTGCTTGTTTTAGGCCATACAGTGCTTTATCGAGAAAATAGACATGATCTGGATGGTCTTTGTTAACAAACCCATCTGGTTGAGAAACGTAGACTTCTTCTTTCAGTTTCCCGTTCATAAAAGTTGTTTTCACATCCATCTGATATACTGTAAAGTTCCGATAAGCAGCGAAAGCCAGAAACATACGGATAGCTTCTAATCTTGCGACTGGCACGAACGTTTCATCGTAGTCAATTCCTTCTTCTTGTCGATATCCCTTGGCTACCAATCTTTCTTTGTTCCGAATAACGATACCATCTTTGTCTTTCTTATTCTTGAATATCCACTTTGTTCCAATTATGCTCTTTCCTTTTGGTCGTGGTATAAGTCTCCAAACTTTCAGCGCGTCAAATTGATTGAGCTCCTCTTGCATAGCTATAATCCAATCCGGATCCTCCAAAGCTTCAGATACTTTGGTTGGTTCAATCTTGCTTAAAAAGCAAGTGAAGAGACATTCGTTGGGAGTTGCCGTCTTGGAACGTGTAGACACACTTGCTTGAGTATCACCAATAATTTGATGAATTGGATGAGATCTTGTCCATTTGGTGGTGTGAGGGAGAGGATTAATAACATCTTGAACAACTTCTAATTGTTGAGAGTGAGATTCAGGAGCTTCTATGTCAGTTAAAGAAATAGAGACAGTTTCAACTGGAGGAGGAGGTAGTTCAACAACTTCAGAATCAGACTCTGGAAGTGTTGGTTGAACATCAGCAGTTTGTTCTTCATCTTGAACTTGTTCCTCTTGAACAGGTTGTTCTTGAACAGATTCTTCTTGAATACGTTGTTCTTGAACAGAATCTTCTTGTATAGGCTCAATTTCTGATTGTGTAGATTCAGGTTCAGAAATATGTTGTTCAGAATCACTGGTTTGAATAACATGAGGTACTGGAACATCATCAGTGTCAGAGATAGTTGCAGCGGAATTTGGAGTAGATGCGTTCACAGTTTCCTGATTCAAAACATTTGAAACATTATCATTGGAAGATTTGGGAACATCATCATAAAAATTCTCAAACAGAAAATCAAGATCAGAAATATTAAGCAAGGAAGAAGAAGAATCCTGATTTGTCGATTGAAGTGCAGGTTCTGAACTGTTTTGTCCAGAAACTAAATTCCCTATAGGTGCGGGTTCTGGATCTGATTGACCAGAAACCAAGTCGGAAGCTTCGTCAAATTTGACATTGACACTCTCAATCAATTTTCTTGCAGAAGTAAGAAAGACTCGGTAAGCTGCAGAGTTAGATGAATAACCAAGAAAAATACCCTCATCTGCCTTTGGACTAAACTTGTTGAGATTGTCTCGGTCATTCAGAACATAGCACTTACACCCAAATGACTTGAAGTATTTGACATTCGGTTTGATACCGTTCATAAGCTCATATGGTGTTTTATTGAATCGGTGATGCAGAATTGATCTGTTCTGAGTATGACAAGTAGTTGAGACAGCTTCAGCCCAATGAGACAAAGGAATACCAGAATAAGAAAGCATTGATCTGGCAGCCTCGACAAGTGTTCGGTTTCTTCGTTCAACAACCCCATTCTATTGCGGTGTCCAGGCAGCAGAAAATTATTGTTGAATACCTTGTTCTTCGTAGAAAACTTGAAGAGTACTGTTCTTGAATTTTGTGCCATTGTCAGATCTAACAACCTTGACTGCTTTTTGCTTATTTGTCTGAATTGTTTTGATGAGGTTGATGAGAATATCAGGAGTTTCATCTTTAGTCTTGAGAAACTTAACCCATGTATACCTTGAGTAATCATCAACAACCACCAAGACATGTCTTTTCTTTCCAATACTCTTTGTCTTCATCGATCCGCATAAATCAACGTGAAGTAGATCAAGAATGTCCGAAGTGCAAGGTTCATGCTTTGGCTTATGAGAAGATTTCTTCATCTTTCCTTTCTCACAATCTTGACAGAGGTGGTCTTTCTGAAAACGAAGTACTGGGAGACCTCTCACTGAATCAGTCTTGACAAGGCGATCCATGTATTTAAAGTTGAGATGAGCTAGTCGTCGGTGCCATATCCAGCTTTCATGAACAGAGGCTTTAGAAAGCAAACAGATATCTGATGAGATTTTAACCTTGGAAAGATCAATTGTATACAAATTGGATCTTCTCTTTCCTACCAGTAAATCCCTGCCACTGTCATTCTTCACAGCAACGCATTTAGATTTGAAGTTGACTTCAAGATCTTTATCACAGAACTGCCCGATGCTAAATAAGTTGTGACTAAGGCCTTCGACATAGCTGACTCTCTTGACAGTAATATTACCTTGAACAAGATCACCATATCCTAGAATGGGAGCAGTCTCGCAGTTTCCAAACTTAACACGACCGCAACATTTTTCTTTAAAATTGGAAAGCAGTGATTTATTGCCCGTCATGTGTTTGGAACACCCCGAATCCAGATACCATAAATGAAAAAGATGCACATACAGAAACTACACAGATTTAGGTACCCATATGCTTATGGGTCCTGTTGATCCCAGTTATGATGTTCTTTAACTTGTCTTAACCTTTTACTACACACAGATTGATTTAATAGAGTGCAGAAGCGTTTAAGATGTGTAGAAAAGATTGAACATACAAGGTAGTAAACACACAAGTAATTAATGAACAGGAAGTAAAGTATTATAAGAAGGTTACTCAAAGAATTGTTTCATTAATTACTGAAGAACACCAAGAACATGCACTGGTATGTGCAAAAACACTTAAGGATTATACAGACTGATATTTTTGTGTGTGCTTGTCTTTTTTTTTCACTTTTCACTCTTTTACAAAGCAGGAGGTGCTCCCTTCATATAGCAAGGAGAGCACATAATAAAACAAGACAAAGGCTGACAATCCATAAAAGGAATGCCACCTGTAAAGTAAAACATCGTGGGACGCCCATTACTTTGATCTTGAGGATATTCGTACAGCAGGCCTCACGTGTTCTGCACGTGGTCTTGTCTGGAACAGTCTTGCCACTCCAACACTGGTCTCTAGAGGTTAGCCCTCACAGAGGCTCTGTGAGTGATCACAGAGGCTCTGTGATCTGAGAATCATCTGAGCTTTGCATATTCTGCGAAGTGGACTTTGAGCTTTGCATCTTTTGTGGTGACTTGGCAGACTACAGAAGTTTCTATACTTAGCCTATTTTTCAACACTTCCAATCTTGGTAGATGGAGCAAACAATCTCCCCCTAAGTGATGAAAAACAAAATTTTGAAATTTGAGGTGTTGGCTAAGCTAGAAACAAAAAGAGGTGAAAGGAACTCAACCTCTGAAAAACGATATTCATTCATAAAGGAGAAATTCCAAAAGGCAATTACATTAAGCATCAAAATACATGAATGAACAACAAAAGATTACAGAAGTCATTGGGGAAAGTCATTTATCGGGTTGGTAAATCTTTCAGCTAGAGTTCTCTTCATCGATAGAATGAGTTCCCTGTACTTCAGTTGAGCATCAATCTGTCCGATCATTGTCTCTGCAGGTCCCACTTGTACAGTCTCTGTGCCCTTCTTCCTCAGAATCGTGTTCTTTATCTTCAGCAGAGTGTTGTTCGAGTACTTGTGACTTTGATTTGTCCTGTACATCTTCTTAAGCCCATCATCGTCTTTGTAGATGAACCCGAACTCAGGCTCTTTGATTAAGGAGTTGGAAGGAACGTTTTCGATTTCAGGGAATTGGTCATGTGGCTTGGTGATCGATAGTTTCTCGACTTTGAGTTGTAAAGCAACCTCGAAATCCATTTGCTGTGATATTTTACATGTTCGCGCATCACCTCCTTGATCCTGCCATTTGCTATCATGTACTCCTTTCTCTTTTCAAGTCTTTGCTCTGTGAAGGCATGTAGTTGAGGAAGGTCGTAGGCGCAGAGGTTCTTTAGGTCTGCATCTGTGAACGTGTACTGCTTCCCATCTTTTCTCTCAACTAAGTACTTAGCATACATGATTGACTTGTTGGGGAAGGAGTGCAGAGAGATCCTCATTACAGTCTTTATATCTTCTGTGGAGAACACTTCATTCCTTTCTTGTGCAGTTTGCTGAAAACGTCTTCTGATGTCCTCTTTGATTAGGGGATGCAAGTTCGGTGCTAAGAAGATATCCTCGGGCTCTGCGCTGTAAAGATAGGTATGAATGTTCTCTTGGAACTTGAGTTCTTTTGGTGGAGGCCTTGGGATAGGAATTCTCATGGCGTCCATCGATATAACAATCTCTTTCACTCTGTCCTCTTGATGTTTCTGCTCTGAGGGCTGTTCTGAGGGCTTTTTCTTGTCAGGTTTAGAGATTTTTTGATCTTTGTTCCGTGGAGAGGTCTCTGAAGTATCTGCAGCGTTAACTGGATCAAGGCTTTGAAACTGTACAACGGGTGTGGGTACAGTGGGAATAAGTTCAGGACTTGAAGGTTCTACAAACTTTGTGAGTCCTTCTGCGATCTGTTCAAAGCCTACACTTACCTTTCCCTTTAGTGACACTGCAGAGTTTGTTCCTTGGACAATTGGAGAAGTCGGTATTGGGTCCTCAGAGGCTCAGGGCATGAAGTTTTGTGTTTTGTGTGCCTCTGAAGATGTTCTTTGTAGAGGTAGGGCTTGAAGAGGAGTGGCAGAGATGACAACAGCAGAAGTTTTTGTTCTTGACGCTTTCTCCCCCTCGTGATGGCTAGGGCCAGAGGCATCTGGCTCCTGATCATCATGGTGAGCCCTCTTCTGTGAGGCCTCCCCTTGGCTAGTGGCAGGGGCCTTTCTCTTCTTCCTCTTGCAGAGGTGTTCATCAATATGTTTGGTAATCTTCTGTACAGCGTCCCCTGCAGCCAATGATAGCTCGTTGATCTCCAAATCAGACTTGAAACGAAACGTGGCCACGGTTTTCTTCAAATCGGCTGCCACTTTCTTCCCTTGTTCAGTGAAGTCAGATCGAAGAAGGTTGAGGTTGCCCAGAAACTGATTTCCCATTATTTCGAGGTTTGCTTTTTTTGCAAAGGCAGAGAGGGCAGGTGCAGAGGTTGATGCCGGGACCATAACACTGCGAGTTATGTCCTTTATTTCTTCTCGGAGCTTGGTCATTTCTGTCACTCCGGACTGAACTCCTTGTGTAGCATACTTTGGGAACTCTTTTGTGCAAAGATCCCCGAGAATCTGAATTTGATTGGAGTGTGCAAAGATGGTTTTACCACAAGCTTGAAGGTCAGCTCTGGTCGCCTAGGTTGTTTAGAGGGCATGCAGAGCTTCAGTATTGGCTTTTAGGGCCTCTGCAAGAGTTTGAGAATTGGCTTGGGACTCTATGGAGATAGAGATTTGCAACTCGTTAAGTTTTGTGAGCACCATGTCAGCAAAGGCTTTAAACTCGGCCTTTGTGACAAAAGTGTCAGCGGTAACCTATGGAACAACACATGTTCCTGATTTAGCCAACGAGTCTTTGGCACCCGTATAGCCTATGGGGATGTTGAGCTCTGAGGGATTTCCTTCCAATCCTCGATGTTCCACAGAGGAAGCATCTATGGAAGTTTTATCAACATGTTCTTTGGGGGAGGGTTCAGAGACTCCCTTAAGAGCTATGTTGAATGGATCATGTGGTTGTTCTAGAGCCACAGAATCATCGTGTTCTTTCACCACCAAATCTGAAGTGGTTTGGGTGTCACTCTTGTGTGTGACAGAGGTAACGAATACCTCTGTGTGTGGAAGAGATGTGTCCTGGGGCAAATGGACACGCAGAGCAACACTCTCACCCTTTTGAGAGGGTGAGGTGGGTTTGGTTTCCCCGGTTTTGGATGGTACAGAGGATGAAGGAATATCCTCTGTCCGGTCGGCTTGGGTTCGGTTCGGACTGTGCAGTCCTGTTTCAATACCCCTCTGCACTAGAACTGCAGGGGTAGAGATGTGGGTTGCACTGGTAGTTGGGTTTGGTTGTGTGCCAATGGAATCTTTTCCTCCTATCTCCTCCAAATAGTTTTCACCCTCATCTTTAGAGCTTGAAAGCCCCGTGACATCTTGTACCTCAATGTTCGCGGTTTCACACAATCCCACAGAGTGCTGTTGTTGAATTTCCATTGCTATGTCCATTGCGACATGAAGAGGGTTGGGTGATTTTTCTTCTGAGCTTTCAATGACCACCTTTCTCCTTCTCCTCTGCAGAGGTTGTTCGGACTCTGTAGGTTCATTCACGTCAAGGGAAGGGACAGGTTCAGAGGTTGTTGCCTTGGTCAATTTCTTAGCCTTCTTCTTCGGCTTGGCAACTTCTGTTGGGGATTTTGGAGCCTCTTCTTCTGCGACTCTCTTCTTAGGAGTTCTTTTCTTTTTATGCTTCTTTTCTCTCACCTCACCTCCAGGAGTTACATTCTCTGTCCTTACTGGGATTTCCTCTGCTACTACTCTCGCTTCCTCACTTCCTCTGTCCAAAGGTAGACTGATATCTCTCTAACTTGGAATCCTATATGGGGGGGGTGCAGGACTCGGTGCAGGAGTCTTGTGCCCACGAATGTAAATCTCTGTCGCTTCTTCAATTCCCAGGTATGCTAGAATGCGGGCTGGCAGAGGTCTTGCTCCAGGGTACCCACTCTTTAGAACAGTGGGCTTGTGCGACTTCATGTCATAGACTTTGATCATCTTACCCTCTGCAGGTAACTTCCCTTCTCCTATTAGAGCATCTCCTAGCAGAAGTGCAAAGAACCTGTTGAAAACAAGATTTTTGGGCTTTGTGCCTCGAGCTTGGTCCTGTTGCTTGGCTATGACCGCATTTCTGATCTCCCTGAAAATAAGTGTTGCATAGTCCAGAGGCAAATCGTAGTACATACCATACATTATTGCAAGTATTGTATGGCTAGATTGGTCAGGACTGCCTACCTTGCAAGTCAAGCAGCGATTTAGAATTGAGAACAGAACGTTCCACAGAGGGGGGAGGTTCTGACGTCTGAAGTCAGTCCTCTTGGAAATTGGCACAGCGTATCCTATGAACTTAAGGAACTCTAGAATCTTATCGTCAGAGGGCTCGTCAGAGTATCTTTTTAGGTTCAGCTGGGTCTTGGTGGGAAGTTGGAATACTTCTGCAACTTTTCTGCGGTTTATGCCAAGGTCTAGAATCTGAGTGGTGGAGGGATGAGTGGCATAACCCATGACGCAGTATCCATAGTGATCTAGTTTCTCATGCTTAGCACTCAACCAGAATTGTTGAATGTATGTTTCAGGGATATCAGTCCTTTTTAGGGTTAGGGCAGGTGTGAGAATGTGGTTCTTCAGTATTTGAAGCAAAGGAGCAACTTCCTCGGGGTATCCCTTGGGGTCCAAAACAGCATAGTGATTGTTGGGCTTGAGATTCAGTTGTCTGGAATGGTAATCATGGTGTGTGAAGGAGAGCATTCTGCTGGTGAGAACATGTTCTTGTTTAACAGAGTGGGAATCGGTCTTTTTAGCTTCAGAATGCATCGAGTGGTTTGATGCAGAAGATCCCTTGGAGTTCTTGGAAGAAGCAGAATGAGATGCCATGGAAAGAAATGGTGAACGAGAATTCTTTGCAAAGGGATTCTTGAAAGAAAAAAAATAGCAGGTAAAAAAAGTTTTGAGGTATGAGAGGGGTATATATATGAGGAGAGAGGGTAAAAAGAATGAGCGGTAAAAGATAAATATTTGAAATCCGTCATGAGTGGTAACGGATAAGAAGCCGTTTCTTTAAAACGACGGTACAGGTTACGAACCAATACAATATTGTCACGTCAGATGATGGCGGTGCACGATCTAGGACGTGCGCCACCCTAATCTCACGCGCGTGGCATTTGCTATTGTCACATGACAGTGACTTTCAAGAAATAACCCGCAGCAAATGACCTGAATTTCAAGTGATAGGAATGACAGATGCTCTGAGGATAAGAGGCTTCTGAGGTCATAGGCAAGGTTGTGATTAACAGAGCATTTTTAAGAGGGAGGAAAGTGCGATGAAATGATCGAGTTCTTTTTAAAGTGCATTTGGTCGAACATCCTCAATGACAGATCGCAGAGGCTCTGTGGTTGACCTCAAAGGTTCTGAGACCAAAAATTTCCTTTTTAGGAAAGATTTTCAAAGATTTTATCATTTCAAAGTTTTGACAGAAAGGTGGGTACAATGTGGGATTTTTATGAGTACAAAGTGCTCGAGAAAGAGTGTTGACCCTTGGTCAGAAGAACTAACCTCACTCTGTAGTATGTGTTGCGTAGACTGTCTTGCTCCCCCATGATATCGGGCCTATGTTGCTCCCCCTTCAACTATGCTTGGATCATATAATTATAAGATTTGCACGAGACATAGATTCGCAGAAAATAATACATAATAAAGAAAGCAGAAGAGACTATTTACAAACAGGGAATATGTTACATACAAATATGTACAACAGAGGCTCTGTGCAAAGGTACAGAGGCTCTGTGGTCAACTTATGTTGAGCATACCAATCTTGCCAACTAGAAAAGTGAATCTTTTCTCATCCAATGCCTTCGTGAAAAGGTCGGCAAGCTGGTAGTCTGTGGGCACAAAGTACATTTCTATTGTCCCATGCTCCACATGATGTTTCAGAAAGTGATACCTGATATCGATATGTTTGGTCTTGGAGTGCTGCACAGGATTGGCAGAGATCGCAATGGCACTTTTGGAGTCACAGAGGATGGGTATTTTTTCGATATCAAATCCATAGTCTCTAAGTTGGGTCCTCATCCACAAAACTTGGGAACAACAATTTGCAGCAGCAACATATTCTACTTCTGCCGTAGAGGTCGAGACACAGTTCTGTTTCTTTGAAGTCCAACTTACTAGTTTCCCTCCTAGGAATTGGCAACTCCCAGAGGTACTTTTTCTGTTGAGCTTGCATCCTCCATAGTCTGAATCTGTATAAGCCATGAGATCAAAGCCAGAGTTCTTCGGATACCAGAGGCCAAGATTCTTGGTCCCTTTTAGGTATCTGAAGATCCTCTTGACAGCATAAAGATGAGATTCTTTGGAGTTAGCTTGAAATCTTGCACATAGACATGTGGCAAACATTATATCAGGTCTACTCACGGTTAAGTATAACAGAGATCCTATCATCCCTCTGTAGAGTTTGCACTCCATATATTTACCCTCTGGATCTGCATGGAGCTTGGATCCAGTGACCATAGGAGTTTTCATTGGTGAAGAGTCAGAGAGCTTGTATTTTTCAAGTATGTCAGAGACATATTTTGATTGGTTTATGAAAATACCCTCTGTGGTTTGTTTGACTTGCAATCCTAAGAAGAATGTAAGTTCTCCCATCATGCTCATCTCAAACTCACTTTTCATCAATGACTCGAACTTTTTGCAATATAAATCATTTGTAGACCCAAAAATAATGTCATCGACATAAATTTGTACAAGTAGAATCTCACCTTTTCTCTTCTTATAAAATAAAGTCGTATCAGTTGTACCTCTTTCGAAACCGTTTGTAAGGAGGAAGTTTGAAAGTCTGTCGTACCACGCTCTGGGGGCTTGTTTCAGTCCATAGAGAGCCTTGTCCAGAAAATAGACGTGATTTAGGTACTTAGAGTTCTCAAACCCTGGTGGTTGTTGGACATAAACTTCTTCTTGAATCTGCCCATTCAGAAAGGCTGACTTGACATCCATTTGATATACTTTGAAACCTCTGTGGGATGCGAAGGCAAGAAAGATTGTTATTGCTTCGAGTCGTGCCACAAGAGCAAAGGTTTCTTCATAGTCAATCCCTTCTTCTTGACAGTATCCCTTGGCCACCAGTCTTGCTTTGTTTCTGACCACCACACCGTCTTCATCCTTTTTATTTCTGAAGACCCATTTGGTTCCTATAGCCGTTTTGCCTTTTGGCAGAGGCACTAGGGTCCATAGTTCGTTCCTCTCAAACTGCAGAAGCTCCTCTTGCATAGATTCTACCCAGTTTGGGTCTTCAAGGGCTTCGGATATCTTTTTGGGTTCGATGATACTTACAAAATTTGTATAGTAACAAAAATTTCAAGTACTTGATCGAGTTTGAACCTTGTCAGATGGGTCACCTATTACTTGGCTCTATGGGTGACCTCTGGTCCATTTGATTATTCGAGGCAGGTGATCATTTGAAACTTCTGTGGTTAGCTCAGGAGCATGTTCATCTTGATTTAGATCATTCTCTGTTGAGAGGAATTGATCATTCGTACTTGCCACAGGACTTGGTTGTTCAACATGAATTGAGGTAGAGACCTCTGCGGATCCTTGATCTGGTGTTGACCCTTCAGAGAGATTTTGAGGATGACCATGATTTTGACTGAGCTTGGGGCCTTGATTCGCATTGTCCTCTGAGTGCTCCCCCTCGATGGTTGCACCTGCAACTTTACTGGAAGAGGGTGAAGCATTGCTAAGACCAGTTAGAGAAGTACCTGTTTGGTCCTCAGAGGGTTCGGCTTCAGAGGCTCTGCGGTCACCTTCAGAGGGTCCATCATCATTGAACATCTCTTCAAACAGATGATGAAGATCATTTGTTCTTGATGATCCACCAGAGTCTTCATCTTGAAGTTTGAGTCCTGAGCTGATTTGCTCAGAAGTCACCTGAAAAGAGTCATCAAATGAAACATTAATACTTTCAATTATATGTTTGGATTTGAGCACATAGACTTTGTATGCCTTAGAGTTGGATGAATAGCCAACAAATTTGGATTCATCGGCTTTGGGACTGAATTTCCCTATTTGTTCTCTATCGTTCAGCACAAAGCATCTACAGCCGAAGACATGGAAGTACTTGATGTTTGGCTTCCTCTGGTGCAGTAAGTGGTATGGTGTTTTTGCATGCCTCTTCACTATTAGAGAACGATTTTGGGTGAAGCATGCGATTGAAATGGCTTCTGCCCAGAAAGAAATAGAGATTCCTGAAGCAGTGAGCATAGTTCTTGCGGCTTCCACTAGTGTTCTGTTCTTTCGTTCAACAACACCGTTTTGTTGTGGAGTCCTTGCGGCAGAGAAGTTCTGTGATATGCCTTCTGTCGAAAGATAGGCTTCAATAGTTGAGTTCCTAAACTCTGTGCCATTATCACTTCGGATTCTCTGTACCCTGCAGTCATAAAGAACATATATTCTCTTGATAAGATTGATTAGTACTTCAGGAACATCTGATTTCTTTCGAACGAATTCAACCCAAGTATATCTAGAGAATTCATCTATGAGTACAAGGATGTACTTCTTGCCACCAAGACTTTGCACAGATATAGGACCACAGAGGTCAACATGAAGCATCTGCAGAGGTCTGGTGCAAGAAATGTCAGACTTAGTTTTGTGGGCAGCCCATTTGAGTTTGCCCATCTCACAAGCTGAGCATAGATGATCCTTGTCGAATCTAATACTTGGTAGACCACTTATCAGGTCTAGTTTCACAAGTTTGTCAAGTGTGTGAAAGTTTAGATGACAGAACCTGTTGTGCCAGAGCCAAGCTTCTTCATTCTTACTTGAGACTAAGCATAGTTTTTCTTCTCTGTTAGTTGATTTAAAGTCCATGAGGTATAGATCACCCCGTCTTTTGGCTCGCAGAAGCTCTGTGGTTGTATCTTCCTTCAACAGAGAGCAGTATTGTTTTTTAAACATCACATCAAGTCCATTGTCACAGAGTTGACTTACACTCAGTAGGTTGTGCTTGAGGCCATCCACATAGGCAACTCTGTTGACATAGATATCTCCTTTGGCAATGACTCCATAGCCTTTTATTTGTCCCTTTTTGTTATCTCCAAAAGTTACAGATCCTCCACCAAGTTTTTCTTTGTAGGAGGAAAGCAACCCTCTGTCACCAGTCATGTGTCTTGAGCACCCGGAGTCTAGGTACCAAATGGGCACATGCTGTTTCTTTTGTGGACAGATTAGAGAGTTTTAGGTACCCATTTCCAAATGGGTCCATTTTTGTTAGAAGGCTTTGAAGATGCCTTAGCATCCTTGGTTTTGGATTTATCCTCATTTGCAGAGGTACCAAATTGTCTCATCTCACCCTTGAATTTTGTATTCTTGGATTTGGGGTGAGATATGAGATAGGTGGGCCTCGAGAAATGTTGATTTAAAGCATGCATAATATCAAAACATTTACAATAATGAACATTGGAGGCAAGCTTTTTGAAAGTTTCATTAAAATTGTCAAAGGAGGGTACAAAGCAAACTTTACTACAACCCATTTTAGATTTGGGTTTCTTTTTACAGAAAGCTTTGTCTAATCTAGGTTGAGTTTTTTCAGAAACTCCTCTTGAGTGGCTCTTAGATTGTACTCCCCTTTGATCTTCTTTCCTAGCTTTCACTGCAGCAGAAGCATTAAGTTTATCAATTTTAGGCCATTTATCCTTCTGTTGCCAAGTGAGTTTTTCTTGAAAAGGTTTTAAAGGTTTTGGAGTTTTTGAAACATGAGAGATCTTGTCCTTTTCAGATTTTTTAAGCTCAAGAGAAGTCTTTGCTTGCAGGCACATGTCCAAGAAATCAGGACAGATAGGTATACCTGTGGTTTTCCTTTTGGGAAGAACTGTTCTGTTAAGAATGCCAGAGGTAAGTCTATTCTTCTCTAGACCACAGGGGACTATCTCAAGTTTCACAGACCCTGTCTCATCTTCGACAGAGGACTCGGATTCTGACTCAGAGTCTGAATCGAGAAAGTCTTTGTGAATTAGATCCTGACCTTCTGTATGTGCCTTACTTTGTCCATCGGTGTCCTTTAAAGTATTTATCTCTTTTGTAAAGCATGGTGTTATTTTAGGAACACTTAGACATATTTGAAGATCTTGCTCAAAGATTTCTTTTACTTCAGAAATAATATCAGGATGATTAAGAAAATGGTTTTCATAGGTCTTTCTCAAGTCATTTTCTAGAAATCTTTTAAAAAGTTTTTCTTCCACAGAGGCCGGAACAAACTCTGAGGCTTCAGAAGACAGTTCCTTTTCAGGAGTCATCATGCATACAAAAGCCATTTGAGTTTGTGTTTCTGGATGACCAAATTTGAAGATTCCTATCTGTTTTTGAGACAGAAATTTCTTTGAAATAGATTTTCTTTTTGATAAAAGTGCAGATGGTAAATCACTGTTTTCATACCATACATTTGCCATCTGCAGAGGTTTCCTCAGATGTGGTCCTTCAGAGGTTCTGCGCCTCTTAAATGTGGATAAAAGGTTTGGAAGACTTGGTTTTAGAAACTTTCCAGGGCAGAAGATGTTTTCTAAGGATTTGTTTCTTTTATTTCCAGTGTAGGGATCGACATCATCGAACCCTAAACCTCTTCTGCCAATTTGGGTGTTGACCTTTTCAGTGACCTTTTGAGCATCCTGATACTTTTTGATTTTAAGATCTCTGTCGTACAGATCTCGATGAAGAGCTTCTCTTTCTTTTTGAAAAAAGTTTTTCAAGGAAATGGCATTTAAACGATCACTCTCACATTTCTTTAGCTCTTTGACCTTTTCTTTCAAAGCTTTGTCAAGATTTGAGATTTTCTCCTTGAAACCACTTTTTGTTGAAATATGCTCAGAGGTAAGAGATTTGTTTTCAAGGTAAAGCTTGTCCTTCTCCTCTGTGAGAAGCCTAGTTTCTCTTTCAAAGAAGGCAAGCTTTTTCTCAAGATCCGAGCATGTATTTTTATAAGCTAGAAGATCATTTTGTATTTCAAGAAGCTTGTTTTCAAAGTCCGAGTTACAAGAATTAGAAGTGGATACCTCAGTCTCATTGTCAGAAGAGTGGACTTCTGCCATTCTACAGAAGAGTGCATTGTCTTCTTCATCAGAAGATTCATCAGTTACAAGGTTCTCTTGTTCTTCCATTAGGGATCTCTGAGTGTAGTACTCTGCTTTCTTTTTATAGAACGCAACGTCTCTTGTGGGTTTCCCTTTGTTGGCAGAAGACCTACACTCTGCTGCATAGTGGCCTGGTTTCCCGCATTTGAAGCAGCCTTCAGTTTGCTTTGGGAATTTGTCACTACCTCTGTCGTCTGACCTCTGTCCACTCCTCTCTTCTTGCCTTGGCTCCTCAGACTTTTCTCTTTCATGTCTTCTTGCCTCACGATATCCTCTGCTTCTGTCATCTCTTTCTTCTCTCCCTCTGTACTCTGGCTTCTTCTTGAGACCACAATTGAATTGTCGGGTCATAAGTGCAAGTGTTTTGGCCAGAGCAGCCATGCCAATCTCCTCCTCATAATCTTCTTCAATTTCACTCTCTGCTACAAGTACCTTCTTCTTTTTCTTCCTATGTGCCTCCTCAGCTGCCTTTTCCTTCTTTCCCTTGTCCTTGCCTTCTGAGGTACTTCCTACAAGAGCTAGAGGACCTCCGACAGGGGTTGTTAGTTTGGAAATTATGTTCTCTTGGCTAATCAGTGTTCCAAAGAGATCAGATATGGACCAAACATCAAGATCCAATGTGGCTTGCATGGACATGGTTAGATGAAGCCATTCATCATTCAGGCTCTGTAGAAATCTGACATTGTTTTCTTCAGAGGTTCTGTGGATGCCATACCTCTTACACTTGTTTATCAAAGAATTGTATCTATTGTAAGTGCTTTGAATGGATTCACCCGGCAGAGCTTTGAATGCAAAATACTCATTTATGCATAAGGCCCTGTTGTTCTTGAGGGTTTTGGCACCACCCTCAAGTTGTTTCTCTAGCTCTAACCATAGGTCCTTTGAAGTTTCACATGAGTCAAGAGATTGAAAGATATCGTTTGGAATAGCCATTATGATTAGTCTTTTGGCTTTCTTTGCAAGCTCATGTTGTGCCTTTTCTTCTTCACTCCATTCAAGGACAGGTTTGGGGTGTTGATATTCAGGGATTTCAGGAGTATAAGCAGTGGCAGGAACACGAGAAACAGTTGTCATTGGGATGAAAGGAGGATTGTGAAGAAACTCAACCAGACCTAGATCCACACCTTCAAGGAAGTGTACCATCCTGATTTTCCATTGAGGATACTCATCTGTAATGAGAGTAGGAGGCTTTGATTGAGAGCCAGCACTGAAATAGTTAACAGCGTTTGCCATGATAGTTTTAGAAAGAAAAACAGAGTATGATATGAACTAGGGAGAGTATGAATAGATGGCCAACCAACTAGCTTTGAATCTGCCTTTTAGTGAAGATGCACACCTGTACCTGTTTCTATACCAAACATGTTGATATAGATTCAGAAAACAGAGTGTGATTATGAATGGAGATTGGGACAAAGAACAGACTCAAACTACTACCTTCAATACTGGAAACAAGTATAGAACAGGATCCTTAGATATTGAAAATCAAAGTCTGCTTTGATACCAATTGTTGATCCCAACTATGATGTTCTTTAACTTGTCTTAACCTTTTACTACACACAGATTGATTTAATAGAGTGCGGAAGCGTTTAAGATGTGTAGAAAAGATTGAACATACAAGGTAGTAAACACACAAGTAATTAATGAACAGGAAGTAAAGTATTATAAGAAGGTTACTCAAACAACTGTTTCATTAATTACTGAAGAACACCAAGAACACGCACTGGTATGTGCAAAAACGCTCAAGGATTATACAGACTGATATTTTTGTGTGTGCTTGTCTTTTTTTTCACTTTTCACTCTTTTACAAAGCAGGAGGTGCTCCCTTCATATAGCAAGGAGAGCACATAATAAAACAAGACAAAGGCTGACAATCCATAAAAGGAATGCCACCTGTAAAGTAAAACATCGTGGGACGCCCATTACTTTGATCTTGAGGATCTTCGTACAGCAGGCCTCACGTGTTCTCCACGTGGTCTTGTCTGGAACAGTCTTGCCACTCCAACACTGGTCTCCAGAGGTTAGCCCTCACAGAGGCTCTGTGAGTGATCACAGAGGCTCTGTGATCTGAGAATCATCTGAGCTTTGCATCTTCTGCGGAGTGGACTCTGAGCTTTGCATCTTCTGCGGAGTGGACTCTGAGCTTTGCATCTTCTGTGGTGACTTGGCAGACTACAGAAGTTTCTATACTTAGCCTATTTTTCAACACTTCCAATCTTGGTAGATGGAGCTAACAGGTCCCTTCTTGTTAGATTTGTGTCTTTTATTTTTCGAAGATTTATTTTTCAAACAATCATGAAAGCAATCATCAATAGAGGAAGAAACATAATCATCAGAATCAGAATTAGAAGAAGAATATGAGACATTCTTTGCAATATGAATCATTTGCTGAATTGAATATTTTTTGTTTTTATTACAAAAGGCAAATGTATCAGTTTCACAAAGATTCTTTACACATTTAACTCCTAACAATTCAGACTCTGGTGATTGCTGCTTAACCCTCCATATCAGCTTTGGTGACTTCCTCACAGTCCGATCTGAAACAGAAGAATCAGAAGAATTAGAATTTTCATACAAGACACTATCCTGTTTCCTTGACTTCTTTGAGCTTCTTCTTTTACACTTTGTTTTATAATACTGAGCATTTAGCGTTAAAGAATCATCTACAATTGAATCAGAAGAAGAAGTTTTATCTAAGAAAGCAGACTGAGCATTCGACGTTTTAGAACTAGCCTTGGAGTGAGAATTTTCAAAAATACACAAGTCAGAAGGAGGTTTACGCGACCCTTTGGTGGCGCAAACGGAACTTTGCGCGACCGACGTATGGCGCAATTTGTCAGTTTGCGCTACCAACTGGTGGCGCAAATGCACAATGTTTTGAAGATTTTGAGTATGTTCCTTGGAATTGATAGAAAATTCAGAAGTAATTTTGTCTTCAAAACTTGTTTTCATTATAAAAAGAAATAAATTGTTTTCTAAATCAGTTTGAAGACTTTGTTCTTCCAATTTATCTTCAAGATCAACTATCTTACCTTCTAACACTAATGGGGGAATGTATTTTCTAGAATCATAAGAAACCGGAGATACATTTTCGTTATTAGTATTAGTATATATATATATCAACAAATTCAGTTGGTAATGAAGATTTATTAGAAGACTTGACCTTTAAAACATTTTGAGATTTTCTGGATTTCTTTGATTGGTCAGGAAAATACTTGGCATTTTCAGAAGTATAAACAAATGGCATTTCCATCCTCTTGTTTTTCATTCTTTTCTCATTTTCATCTTTTAAAACTTACTTTTCACTAGTCCAAAAGAATTTAAACTGAGGTGCGTATCTAGCAAGATTTAGATGATCATATTCATATAAAGTAGGAACTTCTGTTTTAGCATATTTTAAAAAATGCGGATTTTCAAAACCAAGTCCCCACTTTTCCTTTATAGCTTCATCACTCCTTGATTTATTCATATAAATGGTCTACTCAGTTTGTTCTCTCTTATATAATTTTCCTTCTAAATTAATTATTTTATCAGAAAGATTTTGATTTAAATTGGTCAGTTCAGTCAAAGAATCACGATAGGTCTGATTTGAATTTTCTAACTCACCCAACTGCTTTTGAAATTTCTCTTTTGTATCTATTAAAATAGATTTTTCATCTTTCAACGAAATTTGCAATTTTTCAATCAAAACAGACTTTTCTTGATTTCCCAGCTTTTCAAATGTGAACTTTGAACGTAAATCATGTAAAGCATTGATAATAACATTCATTTGAGATAAAGTGAAATTATAATCAAACTCAGAAATTACCTCAGATTCATCTGTTGAAGTATCCTCATCTTCATCATCGCTTTTGTCATCTCCAATAAAGCACATAGCTGTTGTCTCCTCATTCTCAGCTTCATTATCTGAATGGTCCAGCCAGTACTCTTCTTCAGCAAGGAGAGTCGTTCCATTTTCTCTCTTCTCAGCCAGTGCCAACTTCTTTCTGTAGAAAGCTGAATCTTTTACCACCTTCACTCGACACTCCTTAGCTAAGTGTCCCGGTTTACCACAATTGAAGCAGTTCATCACCTTCTTCTCTTCCTTTTTCGGCTCTATCACTTTAGCGGGTTCATACTTTGGAGTGTATGGTTTTGATGGAGCACCGGGTTCCACTTTCTTTGATCCGGATGTGAAGCGAAGATTGTTTGATCCAGACCTGTGTTGGAACTTCTTTTGATAATGTTGAGAGAGGAGGATCATAGCTTTTTCCAAGGCTTCACCATCATCGTCTGTTGATCCATCATAAGCACTTTATGTCAAAGCTTGTTCAGCCAGCTGACTAGCCAAGAGAGCAATCGGATCAACAGTCTTTGGCTTATTCTTTTTTTCCATCTTAGCTTTCTTTTCCAAAACCAGATTCTCATCAGACATTAAGATCTCATACAGTTCTTGAATTGGCATATTGGAGATCCTGACATCATTCCTCATCCGGTGACAAGATTTGCTCCATTCCGGTTGAAGAGCATTCAAGAATTTCAGATTTGATTCCAGTTCTGTCTTTGTCACTTTTATCTTGTACAGATCATTGATGACAGCCCAAAATCTATCAAATACACTTTTCAGATTTTCTCCATCTTTTGCCTTAAATTCTTCAAAATTGTTCATGTATCTGGTTTGACGAAGTTGAGTAGCCACAGCTGAACCAAGCATTATCTTTTCTAGTTGAGTCCACATAAGCATAGGATTTTGCTTGAAACAGTCAATTCTGTTGTAGATTGAGTTTGGCAGTGCAAGAATCAAATTTGACTTTGCTTGACTATCAGCTTGATATCTCAAAAGTTCATCTGCATCATATTCACTCATCAGCTTCTCAACCCTCGTAGTTGTTATGTTTCCAACTGCAGGAATATCTTTCATTGGCTTTACTATTGGACTATCAGTCAGAGATTTCATCATATTTTCACCATTTGGTTGTCTCTCTATAAAGTTGATGAGTCTGTCCTGCCATTGCTGAAACTCATTCTCATTTATCAGTACCGGAGGACGAGTATCGGATCCCAAAGACATCATCAGATCGTTCTTGTAGATCTGTGCTTGAAGAGACATCTTGAAAAATTCAGAAAATCAGAAAATACACCAAGTCTGAAACACAGAAGAACTGGCGCAAACTGAAAGTTTGCGTGAAAAGGGAGTGACGCAAACACATATTTGCGTGAGCAGTGGAAGACGCAAAGTGAACTTTGCGTGAGTCGTTGAAGACACGAACCAAACTTTGCGTGAGCAATAGAAGACGCAAACAGAGCTTTGCGTGATGCGAATAAGACGCACAGTGATCTTTGCGTTAGAAGATGGTGACGCAAACTGGGCTTCTCGTGAGCTGATGAATACGCAAAGTAGCTTTGCGTGATATACTGATGAAGAGAACTTGTACTATGCGTGATACACAAGAGACGCAAAAAATGATTCTCTTGATGCACTAGAGACGAAAAGTTAGCTTTGTGTGATGAACACAAAGCGAAAAGTTGAACTTGTGAAAACACCCTGAAGACGCAAATGCACTGGATGAACTCGTGCAAACCAGATGAACTCGCGCAAACCTGAGATGAACTAGCGCAAAGTTCAGATCTGGCGCAAATCTCTGAAAATCAAGAAAAACTTGCAAAACATTATTATATCAAAGAAATCAATGCAACTAATTCACACAGAATTTAACGAAAACGGGTTTTTAACACTTTTTCATCAAAAGATTCGATTAAAAACCACAAAATCACAATTTCGTGAATATAACAGTTCGTCAAAACAAGTTTTTCAGAAAATCACTAAATCTCAAAATCGATGATCAAAAACATTTTTCTTGCAAAATAATGTGAAACAAATATGTTCTACAATCAAAAACAAGTCCAATGAACCAAATTACAACACAATTCGACCTAAAAACAGTTCGTATTCGATGAAAAAGCAAAAAAACGAGATTTTCTTGAAAAAATCAAGAAAATCGATCAAATTTTCTGCTTTAATCCACAAATTCAGAAACTAAATCGAAATCTCTCAGTCCTCTTAAGATTCAGATTAGCTCTGATACCAATTGAAAGTCCAAGATCTCTAAATCTAGTGAGAGAAAGTAGAGGGAGAAAGTAGAGAGCGCCAAAGTAATCTGATATATTCAATATTAGTGCCAAGTTTCAAAGAACAAAGGCCACAAAGGACTTAAATACCCTTGGTCAAAACATCTGATAAAGCTATCTAAGCACAGTATAAGCACAAGGTAATAATTACAATGATTACTACAAAAAAATTCTTAACACTAACAAAGCAATCTTTCTGCTTAATCCTTTCATACACAAGCACATTCACACAGAAAATTCGTTTTTCTGTCAGGACGTTCATAGAATTACCTTGTGTTATTCAATGATTGAATGGAAGACCTGGGGAGTGAACATCACTAAAGCTCCTTATACAGTACATCCGTTGTACTAAGTGACTTCGTGTTACTTACAGGCACAATAATTGTTTCATTTGTTGATTCAGGGTTACCATTCCAAATTTGTCTGAATTTGAAAAGATTCCGATAAATACATTCATGAATTGACGCTTACATGTTCATATCAGATCAGAGGGAAAAACTATTCTCTTCTGGGGATATTTCTTATCATATTGAATGGGGGAGATTGTTTCTGCTTATCATGAACACTATGCTTATCTTGATATATGGGGGAGATATTATCAAAGACGATGTTGAAATTGCTAAATTTTTTGATGATTCTGATATCTCATCATTCATCAAAAAGGGGGAGGGTTTTCAAAGTTCAATTTCAGAGGAAAGCAAAGTCAACTGAAAGTCATAAAGAGAAGAAATTTCAAAGATTTCAATGTCAGATTTTCATTTCTTTGATAAAATGAGGGAGAGAATTCAAATTTCAAGAGTTTAAAGTCAGAGCAAAGTCAAATAATTTCAAAGTTGATATCAAGAAGAAGAGATTATTTGGGAAGTCTGAGAGTTTGTTACATATTTGTGAACAAACGAGGAGATTGCAAAAGTTTTCATGTTTTGAAGAATCAAAGTTGATAAAGAAAGATGGAGTAACTTTGTTGAAGAAGAATTGAAAAGAGGAAGATTTACTGAATGTTTCAAGTTGAGAAAGCTGGAAGGTTGAAGATTTTACAACTAAGAGAAGACCTGAAGATTATTGTCAAAAAAAATTAATCTTGAATCCAAAGGGAGAGATTGTTAAGTCATATATTGTATTCAAGATTAAAGAGGGGTCAAAGTTGTAAATTGTGTAAAGTCATTGTAATTGTTTGTAAAAGTCTTGTAAGTCAAAGTGTTTGACTTTGACAATTATCCTTGAGTTGTAAGGTCATAATGTTGACCATATAAATAGCTTGAGTCTTTGTATGTTAGTTTAGAAGACACTCAGATCACAAGAACTCGCATAGAACTCTTAGAGAGAAAACCACGCGAGACTTGTGGCACTTTGTAACACTTGTGACTAATAAATCATTGAAATAAAAGTGTAATCAATTCATAATGGTTTCTACATTCTGTGAGTGTGATTAGATTTGTAGCTTGGATCTGGAACAACACATTCAGTCGGGGTTATTGTTCATTGAATCTGGTGATAAAGTTGAAACTATGAAGAATCAG
Source organism: Arctium minus (assembly GCA_954870635.1). NCBI lineage: Eukaryota > Viridiplantae > Streptophyta > Magnoliopsida > Asterales > Asteraceae > Arctium > Arctium minus. The sequence goes on from OX941082.1 coordinate 79,133,477, forward strand.
AGCTTTATTCAAGGGGGGTTTGTATTGACATGTAGACAAGAAACACTAAAGCTTTTCAAAGAATCAAGAGGGAGAGAAGATCAAGATTTCAAGATGATAATTCCTTTATATAACTTTAAGGGGAGAATGTTAGGACCATAAATGTCCTAAAGCGTTGAAAGTTATATAAAGAATTATATAGATTTATTTATTATTGTAAAATCCTTTTGTTATAGTTAATTGGGCTTTATTGATGTAATAGGTTTGGGCTTTAAGCTTTAGGCCTTTAGTATTTAAAGTTGTTTTTCTAGATGATTAGGGTTAGAGAAGATTAGTTGATACGCCTCATAGAGTTTAGAGAGAGAGATTATTCATCATTCTTATGTAAACCATTCTCTCTCAATAATCGATAAAGATTTTTCGTTTGATTCATTGTTACTTGATTAGATCTGGGATTCACATCTTAACTTTGTGGTATTCTTCACCTTGGTAGGTTTCTTAGTCTTGTTGACCTTCTTAGCCTTAACTGACTTCTCAGTTTTGGCAACCATTTTTACTCTAGATGATTTCTCAGCTTTAGTGGCTTTGGAGCACTTACTAGCAATGTGATCAGTAAGTCCACAATGATAATTGTTCCTATTGCAGAAATTAGCTTTAGGACCTAAAGTGTAGGAGTTAGAATGCTTTAAATGAGTAGGTCCAGGACCAAGAATACCTTTTTCTTCAGATTCAGAAGAACCTTTAGTTCTTCTGCTTTCTTATGTTTAAGATTAACCATCAGTCTAGGAGTAGGTCTCTAAACATGTTGGGTCTGAATATGCTAAGGATGGATACTACTGCTAGTTGAAAGGTATTACTACTGCTTGTAATTTTAATACTGCTAGTAGAATTAATACTTCTTGAAAAGTTAGTGCTACTACTTGAATAGTTAGTACTGCTTGGAGAGTTAGTACTGCTAGTAGTTAGTACTGTTGAAGATTACTACTGCAAGCATGGTTAGTACTGCTCAAGGATTAATACTGCTGAGGAAGTTAATGCTGCAAGATGATTAATACTGCTAAAATAAGGTTAGTGTTGCTTCTAAAGATAAAGAAGACTTGAAGATAAAGATGAGCTGGAGATAAGGTTGAAGATAATTATGGTATTGATACTAAAGATCAATTTTATTTTGATAATTATCTTGTAATCAACTCTGTATATATAGTATAGAAGTCTTTGTTAGAATTAACATTTATTCATACGTTTTGTTTAGAGAAAATTAACCTCAAGAATAGTTTAGATCATTACTATAGAGAAGTATAGAACGTCTGTTGAGCCTGTTCAACAGATTGAGGTTTTGTGTGTAATCATCAAGTTGAATTAATATAACTTGTGATTTGAGTTCTATATACTGTTCCATTGATTTTATGTTAAAGTGTTTTTCCGCAACTTCTTTAACATAAGTTTCTGAGTGTGTTATTTAAATTCTTGTTTGAATTTCGATCCTGACAAGTGGTATCAGAGCTTAAGGAACTCAGAAATCAACAATCATCACAAACAGAATCTAGAATTAATCATTGATGGTTGAGGCTTCAGAATCTTCAAACACTGCAATCCCCACAGAGGTAACATCTAACCTTTGCTCTAAAACCTGTATTGAAACTGTTAAAAAGTACAGGGATCACAATCAAAACATGAGTGATGACCTTAAAAGGTTAAAGAAAGATATAAGAGAGTATGTGTTGATCGTTGAGAGGTTCGAAGAACAGATTAAGGCATATCAAGCCAATGAACTTCAACATTCATATGATACCAACTACTGGAAGTGGGAGAAGAATCAGTTAGAGATTCAACTAGAGAAGTCCAAAGAGGAATGTGAGAAAATTAAGAGTGAATTTGAGAAGGCTAAATTAGATATTGAGAAATATTCCAATGCTTCTAAAGCAATGGACTCTTTACTCAAAACTCAAGTTCATGACAAACTGAGAAGAGGAATAGGCTATAACACCACCCCTCCACCATACAATAATAACTATATTCCACCCACCTCAGATCTCTTAGAAAGAATGGATAAGAATGACTTACCTACAGGAGCCACAGAAGTAGATCCATTAGACAAAGTAGTGGTTGAGACATATTCTGAAGAAGAGAACTCTGAGGGTAAGAATAAGGAAGAACAAAAAGAAATTCCCCTTGAAAACCATATTCTTACTAATGAAGAAGGCGGTAAACCATTCGTCAAGAGTGATAAAGTGGAGAGGTCTAAGATTGAGAAAGAGACTGTTAAGAGTGAGAAAGTTGAGACCTCCAGGAAAGGAAAGGAACAGGTACAGGGAATTCACTACATGCAAACCTCTGTTATAAATCCCTCTACTTGTCAACAGAACAAGCCCCATAAACATGATAAAATAAGGGGAAATCAAAGAAATAGAAATAATCAGTGGGCTTTAAAACAAGGAATTGATCTGAGAAAAATTAACAGACCAAAGCCTTGTTTTATCTGTGGCAAGTTAAATCATCTAGCCAAACACTGTTATTTCAATCCTATTAACTAAAGGATCACTTTTCAAAGAAATATACAAAATCCTGTTGGTTATAGGAAGCAAATAAGGAATCATATGGTTGAGAATGTGAGAAGGGCACCTATAAAATCTCATGCTCAGAATAAGTTTGCTAATTCAAAGAAAAATACTCCAAATAAGCCAAGGAGTAACTTAAAGAAAAAGAAAGCAAACAACTTTGTTCAGGTTTGGGTTCCAAAAGTAAGGAAATTTGATAGTACTGCTAACAGAAATAATGCTGCTACAAGCAATACTATTGCTAACCCAGTTAGTACTGCTAACAAAGTTAGTATTGCTAACCCAATTAGTACTGCTAATGATGTTAGTACTGCTAACCAAGTTAGTCCTGCTAACAAGGATAGTGCTGCTACCAGTGTTAATGCTGCCAAGCCCATAATTTTGACAAAGTATTCCAGCCATGAGATTCCTAAATCTGATCATCTCATCCAGACTAAGATTACTGATTATAAATATGTTGATGAGAAAGGGCAACCCAAGACCACTTTGGCTTGGGTTCCTCCCAAAAACTAACTGATTTATCCAGTGTGCAGGGCAACCAACAGCTCAAGGGGAAGAGCATTTGGCATGAAGACAGTGGTTGCTCTAGGCACATAACAAGTAACATGGACTGCCTTAAATTCTTCAAAAGATTTGATGGAGGACATGTTGCTTTTGATCCTGCAGAGGTATGATAAGTGACAAAGGTATAGCTTCAAAAGGCAAGTTGACTTTTGAAGATTGTATTGTGCATGGTGCTACTAACCTTGTGTGTTTCAGTGTTTCAGATTGCTTCAAATGGATACTTGGTACTTCTAAATCAGTTAATACTGCTCGCCATATTACTCATGATAACTTTTCAAAAATGGTCAAGTATGGTTACTACTGCTAGGTGGTTTATACTGCCAGTGCAAAGTTACTACTGCTTGCCTTATTTATACTGCTAATCAGTGTTACTATTGTTGGTATGTATTAATACTGGTAGTCTGTGTTAATACTGCTAGTCCGTGTTAGTACTGCCAGTATGTGTTACTACTGCTAATATGAGTTAATACTGCGACTTAGTTAATACTGCTAGGGTACTTAGTACTGCTTCTAACTGAAACCATCCACCTATAAATACCCTTTGTGACCGCCAAAATACAAACGACTCTTTGAACTTCCATTGCTTCTTTGTCTCTCTCTCGATTTCTTGCTTACCAGTGTCAACCCTAGTCACGATTCGAACACTAGAATTAACCAAAACGATGGCAGGACGAGCATTCTTTGATGAACACAACGAGCTCGCCATGTTGCAGAAACCAAAGCAAGTTGAAGGTTTCCATGCCATAGTGGATTTCCTCAAATCCTCACAGATCGCCCACGCTCTAACTGTCAATCCCACAATCTATGTGGAACATCAAAGACAGTTCTGGGCCAATGCTATCATTCACTCTGAAGAAGGGACTCAGGTCATTCAAACAATGGTGTGTGATAAACCCCTGACCATCTCAGAGGAGTGTATTCGCATCCATCTACGCTTAGATGATGCCTCAGGTATAACCTCTTTATCTAAGGAAGATCTTTTCCAAACTCTTAGTAATATGGGGTATGAAGGTCCCACTGATGTATTCAAGTTTTTCAAGAACAGATTTTCACCACAGTGGAGATTTTTTGTTCATACCCTACAACATTGCATTTCACGAAAAACAACTGGATGGAGTGAGTTTAGCAGTACCTTAGCTTATGCTTTGGTCTGCTTAGCCACCTCTAGAAAGTTTAATTTCTCACAAATGATTTTCAATGATTTTATGTCAAACCTGGATACCAAATCCAAAAGCTTTTATATGTATCCTAGGTTTGTACAAGAGATTATACTAAAGGAATTGACGGATCTACCCTCTTTTCAAGAGGTGTATGTACCAAAACCTCCCAAAGGGAAGGTATTCTCAAACATGAAAAGTCCCTCCAAAGACTTTTCTGGCCAAGACACCCCATTGTTCTCTACAATGATGGGTGTGTCACATTCCCATGGTGAGGCATCAGTGTCAAAGCCCTCATCAGACAACCAAACTGATGACCTACCCACACCACTCATTTCTAGTAATCCTCCTCAGATTCCTATTGTAAAGCCCACATCCCCCATCACCAAAATCTATATAAGGAAAAAGGTAAAGAAGGTTCCTTCCCTTCTTGTATCTTCACCCCCCAAGCCTTCAAGCCCTCTAATGGATCATTCTCCATTAGAGAATATCCAAAGGGAAACCACAGGGGTGTCTCCCAACCCCAAGAAGGTGCTCAATAAGAAGAAGGAAGAGCATATGGGCAGCAAGGCTCACACTATTGTCTTTGCACAAAGTGCATGGCAGGACAGTGTGAACATCTCTAAGACCTTCCCCATGGCAACTTTGGGTGAGCAATCATCCAAAGGTCCCAGGTGCCAAGAAACCAAGGGGGTAGAGGGTGCTTCTGCTAGGCAGAAGACCTCTACTAAAAGATCCAAGGATCCTTCAAGGGTGGTCAACACACCCAAAGGAGGTCAGGACATATATAACTATGAGGAATTGATGGAAACTATGGGCAATATCAATCTTGATGTCCTCAAATAGAAGAGATGAAACTGGTGATTCTGTCTCAACAAGTACAGATTACCAAACTAAAGAAAATGGTTCTAAGGTTGATGCAGAAAAAGAAAAGAAAGCAGTATGTATTGAAGAAAAGGAAAGATGCTTTCAACAAGGGGGAGAGACAAGCTGAAGGGGAGAAACAAAGTCCTGTTGGAATGGAATCTAAATTTGAGGGGGAGTTGGGTACAGAAGCAGAAAGTAGCAAAGCAGCAGAAAAAGCAAAAGAAGTAGAAACTTTTCCAGCAGCAGAAACAGAATTATCCAGGGAAGAGATAGAAATTGCTGAAACATTGGTGAAGGCAAAGCTTGACACTCCCAAAGCTACTCCAAAGGCTAAGGGAGTGGTAATCAAAGAAGTTGGATTAGAAAAGAAAAGAAAAGAGATTAGTGTGGAGGATGCAAAGAAGAAAGGCAAAGAGAAGGTGGTTAAATTTGCAAAAGAATCAAAGAAACAAAGTCAAATAGCTTTAGATGAAGAATTGGCAAGAAAGATGCAAGCAGAACTGGAAAAGGAGGAAGAGACTCAATCTGCAAAAGACAGAGAGATTGCTTTGGAGATGGCTGCTAAACTTAATGAAGAATATCAAAAGAGTCTGAAGTCTGCAGCTGCTGCTAAGAAAGTCACAAAGAAGGCTTCAAGGCAAAAGCTACCACTAAAGACTAGACAAAGACAACCTTCCAATACATACTTAGCAAACCAAGAAAAAAGGAAGATGATAAACTTCCTGAAAGGAGCTATTGGAGTTCCTGAGGGAATGTTTACAAGTATGTCCTTTGGAAAGCTTGAAGAACTCTACCAGAAGGAGATGGCCAAACTGAAAGGGGACTCCACTCAAAGGGAAGAAGCTGAAAGGAAGATGAAAGAGAGGCATGATCTCAACATACAACAACCCTTCCCTGAAAGTGAAGAAGGAACTCCTATCAAGGAAAAGAAAGAAGAAAAGAAAGAAGAAAAGAAAGAAGAGACATTGGCTCATCAAATTGGAGTAATCAAAAGAAAGAAAACCATTGCCACCAAGCCAAAGGCAAAAAGGGCAAGAATTGAAGAAGAAAGAGCAGAAGCAGAAGCAGAACCTACTGATGAACCTTTAGCAGAGCCAGAGCAGAATCCATAGCAGTCAAATCAACAATCAAATGAGCAGTTTGACTTGTACATGACAGTGACAGATGAAGATCCAGTACAAGTTGATCCTATTTCTATGAAAGCACCAGAAATTATCTTTTGGGATATTTTGAAGGACAACAGGAAAGAATACTTTAGATTCAACATAATGGGTGATCAATTTGAAGTGTATGCAACTTGGGGAAAAATCATCAGAAGTTGTTCCAGGGCTGACCTAGAGGAAATGTACAAGGTTGGAACAAAGATGTATGAGTTTGTGTTGCAAGGGACTGAAATGAGCCTACTCAAGATTGCTATGGAATACTTATGCATGATGTTTGAGCCTGAGAAAGTGAAGCACAGGATCAAAGATCTACATCATGAGTACGGCTTTAAACGGGTTGATCATTGGATGCTATTTGAAAACTGTGGTGTCTATATGATAACAATTGACAAGAGTTATCATGAATACTATCTAATGGACAAGATTTATGATCACAGCAAGGTTAAACTCCAAGCTATGTTGAAAGCAAAGTTGGTATGTCCAAAGAACTCAGAAATGGCAAAGATAGTAGTAAAGAGAACCATCAATCAGAGTCTAGGTCTGAATCCTGATTTGGGAATCTAGCTGAAGTGTTGAAAGCATCATGAAGACCCTATGCTGAAGAACTTAACTTCTCATTCTAAAAAGTTAATTTAGGGGGAGATTGTTGGGTCTGAATATGCTAAGGATGGATACTACTGCTAGTTGAAAGGTATTACTACTGCTTGTAATTTTAATACTGCTAGTAGAATTAATACTTCTTGAAAAGTTAGTGCTACTACTTGAATAGTTAGTACTGCTTGGAGAGTTAGTACTGCTAGTAGTTAGTACTGTTGAAGATAACTACTGCAAGCATGGTTAGTACTGCTCAAGGATTAATACTGGTGAGGAAGTTAATGCTGCAAGATGATTAATACTGCTAAAAGAAGGTTAGTGCTGCTTCTAAAGATAAAGAAGACTTGAAGATAAAGATGAGCTAGAGATAAGGTTGAAGATAATTATGGTATTGATACTGAAGATCAATTTTATTTTGATAATTATCTTGTAATCAACTTTGTATATATAGTATAGAAGTCTTTGCTAGAATTAACATTTATTCATACGTTTTGTTTAGAGAAAATTAACCTCAAGAATAGTTTAGATCCTTTCTATAGAGAAGTATAGAACGTCTGTTGAGTTTGTTCAACAGATTGAGGTTTTGTGTGTAATCATCAAGTTGAATTAATATAACTTGTGATTTGAGTTCTATATACTGTTCCATTGATTTTCTGTTAAAGTGTTTTTTCGCAACTTCTTTAACATAAGTTTCTGAGTGTGTTATTTAAATTTGGATCCTGACAAAACATGTCCATAGATCTTGGTTCTAGCAGTTGAAGGTTAACTTGCTGAAGGTTTTGAAAAGGTCTTCTTCAGCTTAGGTATCTTGTTGGTCCTTTGAGAAGGTTTGACAATGGCCTTAACTTTGTCCAAACCCTTAGAAATCTTAAGAGTTCTCTCAGATTTGGAGATAGAGGAAGAATAGCACTAAGATGAAGAGGTGCCAGGTATAGATAAGACGAACATTCCAAACTTAAGCATGGAACGATCTCTGTCTGGATTGTCTTTTTCATATTCATATCCAAGACAACTTTTAACCTGAGCAGGTATCTGAGCACCTATTATCTCAGTTATCTTTGTTGAGGATTTGCACCATCCTTCAATAGTGGCTTTTTCAGCTCAACGATAGCTTGTTCACGTTGTATGCTAATTAGTTCATTCACAATAACATGATCCGTTAAAATTTCTTCTATATTAGTTAGTTCTTGGATCTTTAAATGGAATTTCTCAAGTTGTTCAGTTAAGTCAATATTTTGTTTTTCAGCTTGAGTCTTACCATTTAAGGCATTGTAAAGCTCAACAATCAGCTCAACGATAGCTTGTTCGATGAGAACCGGATCAGTAGAAATTGATACCTAAGAAGTAGATAAAGTTTAAGTAGAGGAGGATGAGGCTTCAGATGCTTCATCCTTTACTTCTGAGATCGTATCAATCAGACAAATGTTGGTCGTATCTTCTTCATCTGAACTTGATTCTTCTTTAGAATCAGCCTAGTCGTGTTCTTCAGCGACGAGACATTTACCTTTACGTCGGTAATTTTTCACCTTTTGGTATTTTTCTTTTTGCCTCAGGTATTTGTCGTCTCTGGGTTTGGATGATGAAGAAGGTTTAACAACTTTCTTGGACCTGCATTCATTCGCAAAGTGTCCTTTTCGATCACAATTATAACAGGTCACTGAAGCTTTATCAACCAAGGTTGGTTTTAGCTTATCAGCGATAGTAAGAGGCTTATTTCTTCTAAAGTTGCTCTTTCTTGCAAATCTTCTAAAGGAGTTTTTCAAGAGTGCCAGTGACTCATCAAACTCTAAAAGATCAGCATCTGACAAGTCCTCAGAGTTAGGATCTTAATCCGTGATAGTAAGTGTGGAGGAGTACTAAGATGGGACAATCTCTGAAGAGACTAAAGCAACAAGAGTGCTTTTGAAGTGTTTGGAATCTTTTACAAGATTCTTTTTCATTTGATGAGATTGCTCATGATTAAGCAGAATCCCATACAAAGTGCTTAGAGAGAATGTTTTGAGATCTTTGGTCACCTTAAGACATATCGAATAATTGACCCAACTTTCTGGGAGACATTCCAAAAACTTTATCAGAGTTTCAGAGTTGGAATATTCCTTACCAACTGTCCTTAAATCAATTAACAAGAAATTAAAGCATTAGTGTACTTCAGACAAAGATTCATTCTTACCACAAATAAAACTTCATATTATCTTACCAGATTTATCTTTCTAGTTTCTTATACTTCAGTAGTACCTTCATATTGAACACAAATTGTGTCCCACATGGATTTTAAGGTGTTGAGGTGCATAATGGAATGATATACCTCGTCAGGGAGTGACATTGCAATAACAATCCTTGTTTTAGCGTCTAAGGCCACTTTCTTCTTGTCTTGTCTTCATCATTTCCATGACAGACTTGTTTGGCTATTTCCCTCTCAGGGATGGCCTCAGTAGTGGTAGTGGCAGGGACAACGGGTGCAATGACATGGAAATAGGGTCCATTTTCCAAATATTCAGGAATAGTGGGATCCACACCTTCAAGAAATAGGATCAAACGATTTTTCTGTAGAGCAAAGTTGTCTCTACTAAATCATGGAGGTTTAGCTAAGGAACCATGGTCATAGTAGTTTGAGTTTGTGTTAAGTTCCATGTTTTAGAATAGCAAGGAAGAGATTAAGCAAGATCTTGCTTATTAGATTAAACAGTCTGATCTGATATCACTTGTTGGTCTGAATTAAAGTTCTACTGAGTTTAAGTTTGTAGGGGGGGTTGAATACAAACACAAAAATTTACTTTTTAATATTGTTTATTGATTATTGATAAATCAAAAATAGAATTTACAGATTGTTGTGGAAATAGATAAGGCAAATGTAATCTAAACAATCTTTGAGAGTCACTAAGTTCATTGCACAAGAAAAGAAAATAAGAATGAGAGAAGGAAGATTTTGAAGAAAGGATTCCTCCAAAGATGCAGAAGAGAGGATCCTTAGAGAGGAAGGTCTTCACTCCTATTTATACCCTATTCATTTAATGCAAGTCAAAAGGTACTTTCCACATGTCCACACATTGTTTGTTGCATGCATTTGACTTTATCCCAAGCATGCTTTTAGCCATATTATGAATAGTGGAGTAGATGGGGGTTTCTACATATATAGAAAAAAGCAAGTTTGCTTTTGTACATTTGTAATATTTGTGCAAAAGTATAAGACAAACAAATCTTGTACAATACGATTCTTGATCAGTTATCGCTGATGAGTGTCTTCAGCTATCACTGAGGATCATCTTCAGCTATCGCAGAATCTTGATCAGATTTCTCACGCTTTGTAGACCAGTCTTGGTATCACTGAATGCCGCTTCAGATCATGAGTAGACTTGTCTTTATCATCAACTTGGTCTTCAACTTCTATTGAGAGTATCTTTCAGCGTGAGACTTGTCTTCAGGTATTACTTAAGTTAACTGTTTACATTTGATTGTTCAGCAATAACTGCACAGGCTCAACATTTGATCGTTGAAACTGAAACTTATAAATTACAACAATTATAAGTAATTTATCACTAAGTAAAAGAATCATCATCAAATCACTGAGAGAGTTTGGATCAACAACTCTTTTTTCACTGATTTCCTTCAACCTCTTCACCCAGAATTCAAATGAGCTCCCTTTCCTCTCAGGACTCCATGGTTTTCTCTTTGATTTTCTCCAAAACCGTCATTTACAAATGAGGGTGGAAAGAGGGTTTACCCTCTTCTAGTCACTTATTTACTAAACAGGCCCTGAAAACAAGGAGGTTTACATTTACATCCCTACACTTCCATACAAGTTAAATTGAAGGGTTAAGGTTATTACATAAATGAGGAAGAAAACCCTAAAATCTTGACTTTAAGCAGTTCAGTGCTTCCACGAGACTTTGCCACTTAAGTTGCGTGGAAAGTTGCCCGAAACTAAACTCACAAAAATAGTGGCCAACGCGACTTTGCTCGCGACTTAAGTCGCGTGGAAGGTAGCGACGGTCCCCTTTTCACACTTTTGGCCGTTTTACGTGCGCGATTCGATCCTCGTTAAACCCATTAATATATATACATAAAACCTTACTAAATATCCATCTTAATGGTCGAACTGTCTCCATAAATCAAAATAAAAGTTTAAAAAATTGTAGACGTTACAGGGAAGTTGTCGAAGTGCCTTTGAAGAATGGCACTGAGAAAGCGGGTGTAAGGAATCACTGAGTCCCTAGAATTTTTCGTGATCTTATCCACAAGATCGTCAAAGATTGACTAAATGAAGTTAATCTTATGGTCATAGATCAGTGCATGACCAATCTTTAGAGTCATAGAGCTAGCTTGATCAAATCCACCAGTCTTTCCACCAATACATTGAATGAAGTGGGTGAAAGTATAGTTCTAAACAGCATGAAACCTATTCTTTTCCACGTTAGTGATGGTCTTCTTGGTGGTGTTTTCCATCCATTTGTAACCAAGATTATCAAACATATCGATGATCTCTATTGTTGTAGTCTCTGGTTCATACTTCTTAAGCTTGGAAACTCGGAAAATGGATCTTAGGGATCCAACTCCAGAAATGCCTTGTTTGTCATAAAAAAGAAAGACGACCTTTTAATTTCAATAAGAAGTTAGAAGAGGATTGATGAATGGAATCATGGATGAATGAAGAATTGAAGAAGGTATTTGCTATTTGGACTTTCGAGAACGGATTAATGAATGAAGAATTGAAGACGATACCATAGCGTAGGGTTCACGTGAGACCATCTTGATTCGTGAGACCAACGCGACCATAAAATAACGCAGAAAATTCACAACAAAACATTGTGAAGGTACAAAAAATACCGAACTTTCACAGTAAAACATTCACAGTATTTTGATGTGAAGGGTCAGTGTTATTTATGTGGTATCACGGGTTTTACCTTTACAATGTTTGTTGTTGTGAGGGTTTACCTTCACATTGTTTATTGATCAAACATACCAGTAAAAAAAATACTGAACCTTCACTAGTAAAAAACATTTTTGTTTTGATATGTAACACCCCGAATTTCGTTTGGTCTTTTGCGAACAAGAATAGAGAAAAAGGAGGTTTATGTGCTGGTCTACAGGGCGCACGGGTCGTGCGCCCTCCTTCAGTATTTCCGCACGGGTTGTGCGCAAGGGGCAGGGGCTCCACAGTGAACTTCCGCACGAGCCGTGCGCCTTTCCTTCTTTGAAAGCGCACGGGTCGTGCGCTGTGTCAGGACAGATGAGATATTTTGATAAATATCTCATTTTGTTTAGATTTTGGTTAGAATCTCATATCTCAGTTTCTCTCTCTCTTTCTTTTTCATTTTCTTCTTTCGATCTTCAAAGTCTCGTTTGGTTGCTAGTTTTCGGTGTTTCTAGCAAGGGTCGGTGTTTTAAGCTTCACCTTTTCGTCGTGATCGATATCTGGTTTTCCGGGTTTTATTCTAAAAACTTACTGGTGAGTTCCTACTACCATTTTACAAACTTTATACATGTCAAAACTCTTATTTGCGAAATCCGAAGTATTTCTACGGTATGATTTCATGTTCTCTACATTTTGATATAAATGAAGTTTTTGGTGATTTTCGGGGTTCCCGATCAGTTTTGACTAAAATGACTGGTTCTGCCTTATTGAAGTAAAATGATGTTTTACTTGCACATTATGTGGATATGTGAAAAGAATGTTTAAGAACTCATTTTAATGATTTTCATTCTTACCAGAAGTTGAACTGGAAATGACATTTTGTTTATAAAATGTGTTTATACCATATGTTTATTTATGGTTGGTCACATATGTTGTTGTGACGAGTCTGTACCATTACTAGCGGATCCCTAGGTTTTGAGTCGACTGTATGGTTGGGATGTCATATTCCCCATTTTGTAGCTATGGATGCATATGATCCTCGGGGGCAACTTGGTACGGTTATATGAGGCCGGATACTAGCCATGGTTCATAGTGATCCTAATGAAGGAGTATACATTGGTTTTGCTTGGGGGCTCGATCTCACGTTGTAGCACGGACCTATGTGTTCGTATCCTTGGATTCCAATTGTTTAGCTCATAACTCGGATTTTGGCCTACTTTGTGTTACGCCACAATCCTTGGTAAAAGGTTTTATCGTTGGTCCTTTGATGACATGTTTATAACGGAAAAGCCCGGTTGTGGCAAAGGTTTCAATTGTCAAATTTAACCTCTTTGGAAATATTATCTTGTGATGCAAATGTTTATATCTTTTGAGCTTTATAAACTGTATGTTCTCACCAGGCTTTAAGTCTGACATTTTTTTCTCAAATGATATGTATAACAGGTTTCCCTTAGCGGTGGGATGCACGGGGTTTTGAGAGACGAGTTGGGTCTCGGGGCATTTTGAGATGACTAAAGTGTTGATAGTTGGGCATTGTTAAGTCCAATTCTTTTGATGAATTTTGGATTGTCAACTGATGTAATCTAGATAGTTATGTTTAGATTAGTTTCTTGATGAATCCTATATCTGTGCAGGTTTTGTAAAGTCTTAAGGACTGATCCCCTTTATAGGAGGTTTATATCAATACAGATGTCATGTTGCCAGGTTTTCCAGGTTTTATTTTAGTCTGATTTTCAGGGCGTTACATGATATCTAGAAATTTTGTATGTTTGAAATTTCTTTATGCACATAAAACGGGAACTTTTTTATTAAAACTTAAAACCCTAAAAACCCGAAACCTACATGTTTCCCATATCTAAATTTGATTTTCATGGGTTGTGTGGAATCTCCGAAATTCGATCAGGTTTCAGTTTTGTCATCTGACGACTCGTGTTCAGCCATAACGTGACGTATGGCTTAAAATTGATTAAATGGGCATGATCTCGTGAAACAACCGTGAGTCCACAACGGCTATTGAAATTTTGAATTACCCAAATCCTAATATAAACAAGTCATTAGTCTTACCATTTATACTTTACCATGTTGTTAGGCAAAAAACAAGACATTGAATCTTAACGCTTATTTAGTTCATTGAATCTATCAAAATATAAAGGAATTGGAGGGATCAATTCTTTTGAATTAATTCCCTAGTCATATTTCGTTCCCGCAACGAAAAATTCAATTTCAAAAGATTCAACAAATCCACTAGGTGCATCAAATTTATCATTTCATAGTATTTTGTGTGTAATTAAATTATATTTCATTACTGATAATATCGACATAAGAGCATCTCCAACAGCATCTTCAAAAAAATTTCAAAATGGAGAATTAAAAGTCAAAATCTACATAAAAATTTACATCCATCTCCAACAGATTCTCCATTTTGGAGATGAAATCATTACTATAATTTTAAAATATTGTATAAATCTAATAAAATATTATTTATCTCTCATACTCATCTCATTTAAAGAAATCTTATTGGTAGAATATAATAAAAAAAACAATTTCCTTCTCATGGTAATCATTTTTGGAGATTTTGGAGAGTTCTCCATATTTGGAGAAAATTACACTCTCTCTCCTACTTTCTCCATTTTGGAGAAAGATTTGGAGAATCTGTTAGAACACAAAAATGTCTAAAATCTCCATTTTCTCCATTTTAGAGAAGCTGTTGGAGATGCTCTAATACCTCTTACTTAATTAAAACCATTATTATTATAATAATAATTTCAAATAAAAATGTGTAATTGTACCAGTTATTGTTATTTTATTTTAATTGCAAAGCTAAATTTTGTAAATCAAAAAGGAAATTCAACTCAATGAAAATAAGAGGTCTGAAGTCTTGTTTATTTGTATGCGAGCTTGTTTACTAGTTCTTTATGAGTTATGTGTCATTTGAATTTTAAGAGGTCTGAAGTCTTGTTTATTTGTAATTAATAAGAGGTGGTGTTAAAGATTGAAATCTGAATCAACAAGACTATATTTTTCTGTAACGTTTTGAGGCGTCTTGATAGAAAGAAGGGCATATAAACTGAGGTGACGATAAGAAGTTTTATGAAGTTAGGTCACCATTTTTATTTCAAACGTATTTAAGAGTTAAGAGGTTCTGAAAAATGAAAAAAAATCTAAATGTAAAAAGGGCTGAACGATTCATACTTAATAGTCATTAAGAGATTTTCTTTAAAAAACAAACAACCCCTTAGGGGCTGTTTGTTGGCTCTTAAGTGTGAATCGTTCAGACCTTTTGCCATTCAGACTGTTTGTTTTTTTTCCAGTTTTCAGAACCTCTTAATGACTCTTAAAATACATCTGAAATAAGAATTTGTGACCTAACTTCTTAAAATCTCTTATCGTCGCCTCATTTCATATACCATCATTTCTCTCAAGACGCCACAGACGTTACAAAAACAAACAGTCTTATTGATTTAGATTTCAGACATCAGCACCACCTCTTATTAATTATAAGTGAAATAAGACTTCAAACTTTAGACATTTTAAAAAACAAACGTCACATTAGTGTCATAAAAGGTTCAAACATATTAATAACTTGTACGTATATAATAACAATTCACAAATGTTATATGATATTGTATGAATATATTGTTGTGTAAATATTCTCTAAATTGAAATTTAATTATGGGTATCAAATTAAAGAAAATTAAATATTCATTCTTTTGATATAATTTGTTTAATTAAAAACATTAATTATAGGGGGAGGCTAATGACACCCTATACTTTGCTAATGATACCCTTAAAAATGATTTTCTCCTCACACACATCAACATCAAAACCTGCTTTTTACATTTCAAATGCATAAATTGACCTGATTTTGACATTAGTAAGGGGTGCCATTATCATTGCCTTAATTATATTTATAATAATTTAATTTTTTTAAAATTGAGATAAACATGTGAGTTTCCTAGACAAGATCGGCTCAAATGTAAAAGGGAATATAAGTTTCTAAAATTTTTCAAACTTCCATTTTTATTAGTTACATAGAAGATCAAATAAAAAATATTATAAAAATTTCAAGATTTTGTGTATATTATTATATTTATATCTAAACCATATTATAAAACATTTGGAAAAAACTTTTAAAAATAAATTTTTAGGCATCAAGTTTTGTTAATTTATGCATATTACTAAAAATTCAATATTACAAGTGATGATGCATGAGTAAAACTGTTTAGGGTTGTATAATTGAATTCATAAAATATTCAAATATAAGATAAACATCTCATTTTATATATATAGAATCTAAAATATTATCAGGATCATTATTGAATTTTAACAGAATATTTAATTATTATTTTATAAAAAAATATTATATTATTAAATCTAAAATATAATTATAATAAACAAACTTATAAGAAAAACATAACCATAAGGCTTGTGGTGTAACGGTAATCACCTGGGGAGTTCATAGCACGAAACCCGGGTTCCATTCCCTGCATTCGTAACTTTGTGGCCACTGGGTATAATCTCAGGGCTGCATGCTTTAGCAGTCGGTTGCATTGCCAAGGGATTAGTCTGGGCCAAAGGCCGGACACCCTTTCAAAAAAAAACTTATAAGAAAAACATTATAGCTTTGTCAAAACCATATAAAACGTAATATAAAATTGACAAAGATAAAAATATAAGATAAAACATTCAAATAAAGATGTATTAACCGATATTGTACGAATACACTTCTCGTAATATTATTATATTTGTACTTTTTAACAATTAAGATTATTTCAAAATTAAATTTAGATTTTTTATAGTATAAAATAGATATTCTATTGTTTTAAAAGATTTTTAATAGATATTCTATTATTTTAAAACCTCTTCTTGTTTTAAAGATTCTCTGAATTGGAGAAGAATAAGGGGGTGTTTGGTAGTTGTTGAATGGTTTAGTGCAGAATGATTAAGTGATCTGAATGATTAAAAGGTTTTTATGATATAGTGTAAAATGAAATGTGGTTGTTTGCTAATTGTTCATAATGAAGTCGGGGCTCTTAATAGTTAAGAGAGAGTCAGGATACAAAATCGGTTATCGAAACAATTTTATTTTTCAAAGTGCTTATTTAGATATTTTTTATGTAAGATAGTGAGCAAAATGAATGTTTTTTATAATTACTTTTAAAATGGTAAATTGCGTAAAAATAAAAAGTATTTTACTTATGCTTTTTTGTTTCAGAAAACTTATTTTTAAATATTTCACTTTAATGTTTTACGATGAAATATTAAAACAAAAGGTTCAAAATTTTTGTTTCGAGAAGAGATAATCAAAAAGTTTATCAAAAAGTTTATCAAAAAGTTTATATAAAAAATTAAGTATTTTGTTAGAATTCAATAATTATCTTATATATTTTAATGACATCTTGAAAAAATAACCAATTACATATTTAATAATATAATTAAAACAAATTTATCTATACTATATTATAAAGCACGGATAAAAAAAACTCTTAAATACAAATTATTAGGCACAAGGTACCATCATTTTATGCAAAATTTTAAAAATCTCTTAATTTACAAGTATCAAAGCACAAGATACATATTACTATTGCAGACTTCTAACACCCACCAATTTGGTATGTACATGGTCTTCCTTTTATACAGACTCTTTCATGTATCACTATTAATTAATATATTATATTACTATAAATTTGTTTTAATTATATTATTAAATATGTAATTGGTTATTTTTTCTAGATGTCATTAAAATATAAAAGATAATAATTGAATTATAACAAAATACTTGATTTTTTTTATATAAACAACATTATATTATTAAGCCTAAATTAAACAAATTTATAAAAAAAACAATATCACTTTCTCAAAACCATCCAAAATCGTACTGTAAATCGACAAAAAAATAAAACAAAACATTAAAATCGTGATATATCTCGCTGCATTGCGCGAGTACTCTTCTAGTAGTAATATAATATATTAATTAATAGTGATACATGGAAATGTCTGCATAAAAAGAAGGTCTTGCACATACCAAATTGGTGGGTGTTAGAAGTCTCCAGCAGTAATATGTGTCTTGTGCTTTGATACTTGTAAATTAAGACATTTTTAAAATCTTGCATAAAATGATGGTACCTTGTGCCTAATAATTTGTATTTAAGAATTTTTTATCCATGTTTTATAATATAGTATAGATAGATACTTAAAATTCAAGATTACAAGTAATGATGCATTAGTACAATTTTCAAAAGCTATATGTTTGAATTCATTACTAACTAATAAACATAATAAAAACGGGATAAACATCTCAATTTAAATATAAAGAATTTAAAATATATAAGATAATCATTGAATTCTAACAAAATACTTAATTTTTTACATAAAAAATATTATATTATTAAGCCTAAATTAAACAAATTTATAAAACAAAAAACCATTATCACACTCTCAAAACCATCCAAAATTGTACCGTAAATCGACAAAAAATAAAATGAAACATTATAATCATGATGTATCTCGCTGCATTGCACGATTACGTTTCTAGCTTAAATATGAAAATTAAATAGAAACATAAATAAGAAAGAAAACAATAAATATCTTCAAGAATTTTGTTTTTTTATAACAAGAGTGAATTACTTTTTCGTCCTTGTGGTTTACATGTAATTACGGATTATGTCTCTAAAGTAAAATAATTACATGGATCGTCCTTGTGGTATATATTTTGTTGCGAGATCAGTCCTTTAGCTTTGCTTTGCAAACTCAAATCTATTAACTAAGGGGCAATTCGATGTTTTTAATCTATTAACTAATTAACACTTTTAATATATGAAGCCACGTGTCCACCCCTTCGTCCCCCCTTGCATCCCCATGAACTTGCAACCCATATACACACAACACACTTCCTCAACCCACATAAACATCATAGATAGAGATCCCCCCCCCCCCCCCCACCCAACACACACTCCCTGCAAACACACTTTTGCACACAGACATATACATACACATATACATATGCACACACACATTGTTAAACTAAAGAGTGTCATATTACTCTTTTCAAGAAGTCAAGTGTTATAAGCAATGTCGAAGACTAATGCGACCTATCTTCTCCCACACTTGTGGTGAAATAAAACATCAATTTAACCAATAAAGAACGAAAAATATATGATCGTTTGCTTCAAGTTCATCATTTTAGTTTTGAAACCCAACACACTTGCAACTCGTACAATAACACACACACAAACATTTCAACTGATAGGTTAAACACTTAAACCCCCCCCCCCCACACACACACACACATACTCTTGCACATACACATACAAAAGTTAAACCAACCACCACATTCAACTCAAAATCCTTCATTTTCTTAATGTTATCATCCCAATTCGATAGATCTAAAAGTGTGAATTGGGGGAAACCATTTGAATTTTCTGAGGATTCGTAGTCCAAAGAGCCCCTAGGCATGCAAATGGGTAGAAACAAGCTTTTAGTTCTCTTAGCATTATGGTTAAATTGATGAATACTTTTAATTCTAACTCTTGTCTCGTACTTCTTTAAAAATCCCTTGTTTTGTTGGACTAACTAATAATAGCTTACCTACCCAGGAGAAGAGTACTCATTTTTTTCTGTAGAAGAAAGACGAACACTCTTATTCCCAGATTATGTCAAATTCTTATCTAAATGCAATCACAAACAGATATAATCAATCTACCTGTTTTCAATTAATCACAATATTCAATTACAATTGTTTCAGATCACTTTCTCTCTCTAAACACAGTCTGCATATACTTTCTCTCTCTAACTTGCAACTACTATTCTCTTACCCTAGTTACAACCAAGACTTCTAACCACAAGTCTATTAAAAGAAAGCAACTAAGAAACAAAATGTTTACAAGATACAAAACAAAGATACTTTGATTTTGACTTTTATTACAAAGACTTTGACTTTCACTAGAAAGTTGATTTTGAGCTTTGACTTGCTTGAACTTTGACCATCAGTCTTCATGATCTTGTATCCAACAAAATATATGCTCTAACAATCTCCTCTTTGGATTCAAGATCATCTCAAAAAGATTTTGCAATTCAATCTCCTCCTTTAAGCTCAAAAATTACAATCACCCCCTTTATGGATTTCTTTCAAAATAAACTTCACAAACTCTTAGTAATCTTCCCAAAGTCTGTCTTCAAAAGTATTAACAATCTCTTCTAAAGATGATATAATCTTCTTTCAGACATAGGAAAGAAATTATCTTCATATTCAGCTCGGTTTGCTTCAGCAAAATCATCTTCAAAGAAAATTTCTCAAAAATTTGCTTTCTTTCCGAATTCTTTGAACTTACACTTTCAGCTTTCAACAGTCTTCAACAATCTTTCATTAAATTGACATAAATTTCTCTTTTCAGCTCCAAACTTTCTTTATCAAACCACATTTTTTGAATATCTCTCCCCCTTTTTGATAATTGAAACATGAGATCATCAAAATTCTTTACAAGAAATGTCTCTGAAATCTGTTCTGACCATTGATCTTTTAAACTGAGCCTCTGACCATCCATCGATCCAAAAAGATATTCATCCGAATCTTTGCAAGTTCTGACAAAATATGAGTTTAACACCTGAATCAATAAATGAATCAGTTAAAAGTGTCTGTCAGTAACACGAAGTCACTATGTGTAACAAATACACATTGGAAAGGAGCTTTTATGATGTTCACTCCCCCAGGTCTTCCATTCAATCATCGAAACACTACAAAGGAATTTCTATGAACGTTATGACAAGAAACCATATTCCTTGTGTGTTCGTGCAAGTGTTTAAAAGAATTAAGCACATATGATTGCTTTTTATATATGCTCAAAATTATGTAAACCATTGAGACAACAACAGTTAAACACATACTCAATTGTGCATGATCGAAGTGTGAAGGTGGGGCAGACTTCCTTCTTTATCAATATCTAGATTTTCCAAATGAAAACCAGATAGATTATGTGTTGCGTCCCCTTGAAATATGAAACATTTTCTTGTTGAGAAGAAAATGAGTAGTTAGTGGGGGTTTTATCAAGAGTTGGCATGGGCTAGTTGCCTGTTTCAATAATGTTCACGAAGAATTGTGAAACACTAGTAATGTGGCTACCCGACTCAGAAAAAAGTTGGTGCAGAGTTTGATATTCTTTTACTTTGTTCTCACACCCTCTTTCTTTTAAACACTTGAGCTCACAACTAACCAAACTCTCATTTACATTTTATCTCATCGCACAACCCACACTCAGTATTTTGACTCCTCACTCTTCGATCACTCAAGGATTAACTTCTTGGGTCGGAAACACTGGTTTACGTGAATCCATATAAGTTTCGTTTAAGTCCTACACAATGAACCCATATTTTCCTATTAAAGCACAATGTTGCTCAAAAATGGTTTAACTGTATCAGTTAAAGCACAATGAATATATGTCAGATGAATGTAAGCTCATAATATCAAGGTGTGAGCTTTTGAACACTTAAGATTTCTCAAAACAATGAAATTGAACAAATGAAACAAAGTCAAGTGAAATGTTTTGAGAATCTGACAATGATATAAATAGATCAGCCATAAAAATGATTTAGCAATTAAGGCCTAGGTCAGCAAAAATTAGAATTTTTCTATACGACTCAAGATATAGACATTCTTGAAAGAAACATTTCAAAATGAAATCAACGCTCAAAATTCATTGAAGATCAATCGGGGTGTATCACCATCGAAAATTTTGTTCAATTTGAGACATGGTGATAACATTTACAACAAAAATTAAACCGATGTGTGTGAATACTTGACAGTATATGGAAAAAATAATACATAAGTATTAATCTTTGGAAACACAAGGTTTATATAGAAATTAAAGCACAAATAATCATAAAAACATTTTAAAATCACACTTATATATTTATGAAATCGTTTTAAGAATCAGAAGTGGTTTGAACATTTAGAAGCATGTTTTCATACCTGAAAGTTGTCCATCTTTCAGATACGTATGAGATTAAGATTAGAAATAAACCTTTTCTCTCAGTCTTAAATCTCATCAAGTCAGCTCTAAGTCATCATAGTTATGATCGTTTAAGCTTCCTCTCAAATATGCAAAAATCAAAAGTCGTCAAAGTGCAAAGCTTTATTCACAACATTTATTGAAAAGTAAATGACATAAAGCAATAAACTTTGAATGTACGAGTTCTGATTAAATGTAATCAAAAGTCATATTCAGTACTCCTTACTCGTACTCTTACTCCCCCTGTATTTATGCATCAGAAAAATTTATCAGTGATAATCATATGCAGAAAAATGAACTCCCACTCAAATAAATGTAGATCATCTTTTCATCTTCTCTCACTCCCCCTAAAATCATGAACAGACTTAAAGTGCAGATATCTTTCAGATTAAAAATAAAGAAATGAAGAAAAATAACAATAACGAAAACTTTAGTAGGTAATCACCGATTATGTCTTGAGATTTAACATACCAAGTTTCGAAACAAGAAAATTAAATCTCTTTTCGTCGAGAGGCTTGGTAAATAAATCAGCAAGTTGATAATCGGTGTTTACAAATTAAAGTTCTATTGTACCTTTTTCGACATTGTCTTTGATAAAGTGATATCTTACGTCTATGTGTTTGGTCTTTGTATGCTGCACAGGATTCGCAGATATTGCAATAGCGCTCTTAGAGTCACAGTATATCGGGATCTTGTCAAATTTGAAGCCATAATCTCGTAGTTGTGTTCTCATCCACAAGACTTGAGAGCAGCAGCTCGCAGCAGCAACATACTCTGCCTCAGCCGTTGATGTTGAAACACAGAGTTGTTTCTTTGATGCCCAACTAACGAGTTTATCACCTAGAAATTGCATGTGCTCCCATGTATTTTTCCTATCCAACATACAACCTGTATGATCTGCATCTGAGTAGGCTGTCAGTTCAAAACTAGTATCCTTAGGATACCACAGACTAAGATCTGCAGTGCCCTTAAGATATCTAAAGATCCTTTTGACCGCAGACAAATGGGATTCTTTGGGATTAGTCTGATATCTAGCACATAGACATATAGAGAACATTATATTTGGCCTACTAGAAGTTAAATACATCAAAGAACCAATCATCCCTCTGTAGGTTTGAAAATCGACAACTTTTCCCAAAGGATCAGTGCCAATCTTAGATCCTGGTGCCATCGGAGTTCCGATAGGTGTACAATTTTCCATTTTGAATTTTCTAAGAATTTCGAAAATGTACTTTGATTGATTAATGAAAATCCACGTTGAAAATTGTTTGACTTGTAATCCGAGAAAGAAATTCATCTCTCCCATCATACTCATCTGAAATCTAGACACCATGAGATTAGAAAAATTCTTACAGTATTCAGGATTTGTTGAGCCAAATATGATGTCATCCACATATATTTGAATTAATATGATATCGGTTTTTTTTCTTTTTAATAAACAAAGTAGTATCGATTTTACCTTTTGTGAAGCCCGACTTGACTAGGAATTTAGATAAAACTTCGTACCAGGCGCGAGGGGCTTGCTTCAATCCACAAAGTGCTTTGTCCAAGATATATACATGATGCAGTTTCTCCGGATTAACAAAGCCTTCAGGTTGTGAGACGTATACTTCCTCCTTGAGTATTCCATTAAGAAAGGTTGTCGGTCCACAATATGATCAAGTTCTTATCAATATAAACACCTATAAGATTTACCAACCTGTTTTGATTACAAACAACGAATTACAATGGTTGATATGATTTCTCTTTTGAAGCTCTCTGTGTTTTTCTCTCTGATGAACAGTGATCTCAGATCTTATATTGTATATCTTTTTCAACACACTAACTAACATAATATCTAAATCTAAATAATATCATAAAATATCTAATAACTTAGATATTTAGGAATAATAATAAAATACTAAAACTAACTTTGACATTTTATTACAAACTGACTTTAGACTAATATTAAGAGTCGACTTTCCAGCTTTAGCTTCAGATTGCGATCTTCAGATTGGATGATCTTGAATCCAATAGATCTGTGCGCTAACAATCTCCCCCTTTGGATCAAGATCATTACTAAAATGATTTAGCAATTCAGTCTTCTCTTTCAGCACAGAAGATGCAATCTCCCTCTTAGTCTTCAACAAGTAGCAATCTCCCTAAAAGACGTAGATAAACTCTCTTTCAGAAGATGGGAAGAAATTATCTTCAGATTTACCTCAGAATGCTGTAGCAAAGTATCTTTAAATAAATTTTCTCTCAAATCAGCATCCCATTTCTTGTGTAGCTCTTCTCCCCCTTTTTGATGAAAAGAGCAACGAGATCATCAAAAATTTTATGTCAAGAAATGTCTATCTTAAAGAGCTTCTGATCCGTCAATTCAAAAGATATTCATCCCGATCTTTTCAAATCCAGACAAAATAATCGTGTAACACCTGAATCAACAAATGAATCAGTTAAAATGCCTGTCAGTAACACTAAGTCACTGTGTGTAACTAATACACATTGTGAGAGTCCAAGAACACTGATTCTTTAGAGAGAGAAAGTAGAGAGAGAGAGACTTGGAGCGCAAAGTGTAAAATCAGATTAATGAGCGTGTCAAAACTTACAAGACACAAAGACCAAAGGGACTTAAATACCCTTCGTCAATACAACACAGAATAAGCACTAAACACAGTATTTGACCAAGCCCTATAAATACAATGATTACCATAAAATCAGACCTAAC
Organism: Arctium minus; assembly: GCA_954870635.1. Classification (NCBI taxonomy): domain Eukaryota; kingdom Viridiplantae; phylum Streptophyta; class Magnoliopsida; order Asterales; family Asteraceae; genus Arctium; species Arctium minus. The sequence goes on from OX941082.1 coordinate 79,157,925, forward strand.
AATCTCCTCCTTAGTAATCATTGGCGCTTTGGTCTTCAAAAAATCATCTTCTAAATCAGTACTGACCAATAAAGCGACTTTGTGAAGCATTCTGACTTTTAAGAAAAAATTTCTTCTCAGCATCTTTCAGATGAAGTTGTCTTTGTTACTTGAGCTCTAGACGATACACCTCTTTTGAATGATCTTGAATGAACTGTGGTGTTCGGAGCAGGAACAGCAAAAGAATCAGTTGTAGCTGAGAGAATAGAATCTTTGAGCGAATCTTGCTCAGCAGATAACATTTGAGCTCTTTGTCTCTTTAACAACTCCTTGACTTCTCTGATTTCTCCCCCTCATGACCTTGATGAACTGGATCAACTAGGTCATGCAAATTTTGGAGACGAGACGACTTAAGATCTGTAAATCAAAGAAACAGAGAAAACAGGGAGGTTTGCGCTTCATGTTGGACGCACAAACCAAGATTTGCGTTTCATGAAGGGAGCGCAAAGCAAAGTTTGCGATTCAAGAAGGAAACGCAAAGCAAGGTTTGCGTTTCACAAAGGAAGCGTAAAACGAAGTTTGCGGGTCATGCTGGAAGCGCAAATCTGATTTAGAAAAAGTTTACCTTTGAAACCCTTTGACTCCCCCTACACAAATGCACTAGATGTAACAATTCAAATTAGCATTCTTATAGAGAAAATCAGATACTCCCCCTCAAAAACAGATATAATCTTTGAAAAATAATTTCTTTGTTCACTCCCCCTTGAATAATGCATTAACCCATTAAAATATATTTATGAGAACACAATGATCTAAAATTAATGTAGAAAGAAAAATATACTGAATGTAAATTTTGAAACGACTAAACATATAAAATTTTAAACACTAAACTAATTAAAATCTACTTAGTAAAATATCACAGATTTATCAATCATTTGAAATCAAACATATGTTGTTGGATACAAGAACAAGTTTCATTGCATATCAAGTTAAAACATGTTCAGTTTCAAAAACTTCCATCAATCTATTCAGTGTGCTCACATGCGAATCTTCGATTATCTTCAAGAAAATGCAATTCTAAAAATATTATAGAGAACTTTGAATATACTCACACTAAGCCATCAAAAATTAAGATTTTCACAAATTTATAGGTTTATCGCAACTCAAACATATCACCAAGTATCATGAGATGTGTGCTCATTGGCATCTTTTAGCAGTGTGCACATTGGCATCTTAACATGAGTGTGCTCTTTGGCATCTTTTAAGCTTGTTCACTTTGGCATCTTTTGATCAAAAAGTTTATTAAGTAAAGAACATGCCGTAAATGTAACTTTCTATCTGACCCTATTGCAGGATTTGGGTCAGCCGCTCCCAGACCAGTTGGCCTTAGGGGACTATGTGTCAAGCACCCCTTGGAACTTACTCTCCCAGATCAGAAAGGCTACATCGACATATCCTAAACCCATTCATACCAGTAGAACATGACTTTCGATCTGATTCTATTGAAGGATTTGGGTTCGATCACTCCCAGATCAATTGACCTTAGGGGACCAGATGACAAGCATCCCGAGGAACTTACTTTCCCAAACCAGAAAGGTCACAGGTACAAACTTTTAAACTCAGAGATTTCTGATTTTTAAGAATTTAATAATCATCTCAATCACTCAGTTTTACATAAAATACTTAGCCCATATTTTCATTACAATCAAAATTTTGACTTTTTAGAATTTTCCAAGCATTGTAAACTATAAATATTCCGAATCACACAACTTTAAAGCAGTAATAAAAGTTTCAAACATGTTGCTGACTTTTCGACTTTTATAAGACTTGAAATTTGACCATATAAAAACTTTAATATAAACATAAGAACTTGAAAATTTATCCTAGACACATATTTTATTCAAAAGAAAGAAAAAATGTAAAACTTTACTTTATAAACTAAAATTTGTAAAGATTTAAACTTTTAATAAATATTTAGTTGGAACAAAATAAAATTCAACTATTTCATCTTTTACATTGAAGAAAATAAATTTGTGTCTCATATTAAAATAAAATTTTGGGTAATACAAATTCATGAGATAGATAAACAAGCTCAGATTCTTGAAACATTGAGAAAAACTGGAATAACATCATATACAGAGATATATGCAGCGGAAATAAAATTGATGTACTCACAGTATCTCATTTAGTCAGAAGCTTAAATCATTGAAGAACGAGTTCTAAACTGATTTGTTTAGAAGTCGTAGTTTATGAAGTACGGGTCCTGAGCTGAAGTACTCAGAAGCCAACTTTCTCTTACTCCCCCTTAACATGTGATGCCTGCATCTTTGAATCAGATAAAGATTTGGGTACCCACTTGTATTTGGGCCCATATTTGTTAGTTGCAGTTCGTATGGGGAAATATTTGTTAGACTTGACATTTAAAGCACGAGGAATATGATCAGAAAAATAATCACAACCATCAGAAGAGAAAGCATAATCATCAGAACTAGAATTTGAGGAAGAACATGAGACATGTTTTGAAATTTGAATCATTTGCTTTATAGAGTATTTTGAAATTTTATTACATTTAGCAAATGAATCACTGTTATAAAGTTTGTCTACACATTTATCCCCATCAACAATAGGTTCATCAGATGTCCGCCTCGCTCTCCAGATTTTCTTCTTTGATCGAGCGCTCAAAGGCCTATATGTAAGAATTGAATCGGAAGAATTAGAACTGTCAGAAAGAACTATATCTCGTTTCTTTAACTTCTTTGACCGTCTTCTTTTACGCTTAGGTTTATAATATTGATCATTGAGCGTAAAAGAATCATCAAGAATTTTAGACTTAATATTTAAATCAGAAGAAATAAATTTATCTAAGCAACCAATCTGATCAACTAATGAATCTGAATTAGCCTCGGAATCTGAAGAATTTTGAGAAAGGTTTTTAAAATTTGAAACTTCATTTTTGTTTTCCTTAGAATCAGAAGAAAGGTTAGAAATAAAATCTGATTTTTGAGAAAATAATTTTTCTTCAAGACTAGACGTCATGAAAGAAAGAATAATATCAGATTCAATTATCTTCAAAATATTTTGATCTTCTATCTTGTCTTCAAGATCAATAATTTTTCCTTCTAATACTAATGGAGGAGTATATTTCTTCGAATCATAAATGATTGGAGAAATATTTCCTTTATCAGAATCAGGTGCATAATAAGCAAAATCATCAGACATTGAAGATTTGATAGGAGATATATCATTTAAAACTCTTCTACCTCTCCTTGATTTTTCAGGAAAATATTTGGCATTTTCAGACGTATAAACAAAAGGAATTTCATTTTTCTTATTATTTATCCTTTTCTCATTTTCGATTTCTAACACTTGCTTCTCAGTCATCCAATCAATTTTAAATTGAGGAGCATAATGAGCAAGAGTCAGATAATCTTATTTATATAAAGTTGGGGATTTTTCAATCGCATTGTTTAGACAATGAGAATTTTCAAAACCAAGTCCCCACTTTTGTTTTAAAGCTTCTTCACTCCTTGGCTTGTTCATAAAAATTGTTTGTTCAGATTGGTTTCTTCGATAAAGCTTTTCTTCTAATTTATTTATTTTATCTGAAAATTCATCTTTTAAATTAGTCATAGTTGTCAAAGATTCAAGATAAGTCTTATTTGAATTTTCCAAATCATCCAATTTCTTTTGAAAGATGTCTTTAGTGTTTTCTAAAATTGATTTTTCATCTTTCAAAGAAATTTTCAGTTTGTCAATCAAATCTGACTTTTCAGAATTTAAATTCTTTTCAGATAAAAACTTAGAACGCAAATCAGACAAAGCATTTATCATGATATTCATCTGAGAGGCAATGAAATTATAATCAAATTCAGAATATACCTCATACTCATCTGTTTCAGAATCGTCTGACTGATCATCACCGATTAAGCACATCTGAGCGATCTCGACGTTTGATGCTTCATCATCGGAATAATCCAGCCAGAATTCCTCCTCGGCCAGCAAAGCAGTTCTGTTCTCTCTCTTTTCTGCTAATTCCACTTTCTTTCTGCAGTATGCCGAATCCCTAACCACCTTTGCTCTACACTCCTTTGACATGTGACCCGACTTTCCGTAGTTGTAGCAAGCATCATTCTTTAGCTCGGGTACTTTCACTTTAGGACCGGAAGTGAAGCGAGAAGAGTTGAAACCCGACTTTGGTTGGAATTTTCTTTGGTAATGCTGAGAGAGAAGGATCATCGCTTTCTGTAATGCCTCGCCATCATCTTCAGTTGACCCGGTGTAAGCGTTATCAGATAAAGCTTGTTCAGTCAGTTGTTTCGTGATGAGAGCAACCGGATCTACTGTTTTCTTCTTTTTATCCATCTTGGCCTTTTTCTCTACCACCAAACTTTCATCAGTCATCAGAATCTCGTAAAGTTCTTGAATCTGCATTGTGGAGATTCTGACATCATTCCTTAATCTGTGGCATGATTTATTCCACTCAGACTGAAGAGCATTAAGGAATTTCAGATTTGTCTCAAGAGCAGTCTTTTCCACTTTAATCTTTCTGAGATCATTAATCACAGTGCAAAACCGGTCAAAAGTCACCTTCAGAGATTCATTGTCCTTTGCCTTAAATTCCTCAAAGTTATTCATGAAGCGAGTCTGGCGTATTTGAGTAGCAACTGATGATCTAAGCATGATCTTTTCTAACTGAGTCCACATCATATTTGGATTATGTTTGAAACAATCAATTCGATTGTAGATTGAGTTAGGCAGAGCTAGCATCAAATTGGACTTTGCTTCTCTATCGGTTTTTTCACGTTTTATTTCATCATCAGTCAAAGGAATGTCATTTTTCGGTCTGATGAATGGTCCTTCAGTAAACGACTTCATCATATTTTCTCCATTTGTCTGACGCTCAATGAAATTTATGAACCTATTTTGCTACTGTGTAAACTCATCTTCATTGATTAAGACTGGTGGACGAGTATCTGTTCCCAATTGCATCATCAAATCATTTGAGTAGAACCTAGCTTGGAAAGCAAACTTGGCAGAATCCATTGTTGATGTACCAGAAAATCAAAAATCAGATTGAATTGAAAAAAAAATTCAAAAAATATTAAAAATTGAAAATTTGAAAAACACTTGTTATGACACAAAGTTTAAAAAAAAATAAAGATGACACACTAAAAAAAGTTCCAGACTCTTTTTTTTTTACTAAGACAGGGAGACGCGCAAGATGAGGTTTTCGGATCACAGAGGACACGCAAGATGAGGTTTGCGTTTGCTTAGAGAGACGCAAAGTGAACTTTGCGTTTACTTTGAGAAACGCAAACTGTGACTTTGCGTGTTAAACTAGAGCCGAGAACTTTAAGCTTTGCGTTTCCAACGTGAATCGCAAACCTGAAAATTCACTAATACACGAGTTAGACACGCAAAATATATGAATGACACGCAAAGATTATGATAGACACGCAAAGATTATGAATGAAACGTAAACTTTAGATCTTGAACAAACCGAACGCAAAACGCAAAAACTTCTAAAGAATCGATTTCAACACTGATTTTTATGAAATTTCCTTTTACAAATAAGATCGAAAACACTTTTTCAACTCAAATCAACCAAAAATTTCGATTAAAAACCATAAAAACGAGATTTCAATGATAGAACAGTAACCAAACTCGTTTTTCCAGAAAACTTTTAAAACTCAAAATCGATGATCTAACACTGTTTTTTCTTGAAAAACAACCTGAAACAAAAGTGATCGATTATTAAAAACGAATCTAATGAGACCAAAAACAACCAAATTCGATCAAAAACAGATCCAAATTTTATGAGAAATCAAGAAAACGAGATTTTCTTGAAAAATTCAAGAAAATCGATCAAATTTTCGATTTCAATCACAAATTCAGATTAGAAAATCAATCTCTCAATTCTCTCAAGATTCAGTTGGCTCTGATACCAATTGAGAGTCCAAGAACACTGATTCTTTAGAGAGAGAAAGTAGAGAGAGAGAGAGAGACTTGGAGCACAAAGTGTAAAATCAGATTAATGAGTGTGTCAAAACTTACAAGACACAAAGACCAAAGGGACTTAAATACCCTTGGTCAATACAACAGAGAATAAGCACTAAACACATTATTTGACCAATCCCTATAAATACAATGATTACTATAAAATCAGACCTAACACATTGTAAAGGAGCTTATTGATGTTCACTCCCCCAGGGCTTCTATTCAATCATCGAAACACCACAAAGGCAATTTCTATGAACGTTATGACAAAGAAACAAATTCCTTGTGTGTTCGTGCATGTGATAGAAAGAATTAAGCATGTGATGATTGCTTTTAAGGCTCAATATTGTATAAACCACTGAGACAACAGTAAGTTAAACACAAACTCAATGTACATGAGTGAAGTGCGAAGGTGGGGCAGACTTCCTTCTTTTCAATATCCAGATTTTCCAAATGAAAATCATATAGTAATTGTGTTGCTTCCCCTTTGAAAATGAAACATTTTCCTTTTAATAAGAAAATGAGTAGCTGGTGGGGTTAATCAAGAGTTAGCATGGGCTAGTTGCCTGTTTCAATAATGATCACCAAAGAGTTGTAAAACATTAGAATTGTGGCTGCCCGACTCAGAAAAAGTTGGTGCAGAGTTCGGATATTCTTTTAACTCTGTTCTCACACCCACTTTCTTTTAAACATTCAACTTACTCTAACCAAACTCTCTTTTTCTGTATACCTCATCACACAATCCACACTCATTTCTTTTCGACTTCTCACACTTAATCACTATGGATTAACCTCTTGGGTAGAAAACACTGGTTAACGTGTATCCGTAGAAGTTGTGTTAAGTCCTAGCACACTGGTCCCATGTTTTCCTATGAAGCATATGATGCTCAAAATGGTTTAACTTATTAGTTAAAGCACAAAGATTAATAAGAAAACATTGAAAATTACACTTTCAAATTATAAAATCTGGTGAAGAATCGGAAAGTGATTTGAACATTTAAGAACATGTTTTCAATGAATGAAAGTTATCCTTCTTTCAACCATATATGAGATTAAGATAAATGATTATATCTTTACGTGCGATCTTACATCTCATGAAGTTAAGCTTAAAGTCATAAAGATATGAACATGTAAGCGTCTCTCAAACTACAAAAGTCTTAAAGTCAAGTCAAAGTAACGTTATTCACATTGAATTTAAAAGACAAAAAACAGTAAAACAATGAAAGTACGAGTTCTGATCTGAAATAATCAGAAGTCATATCCATACTCCTTTGACTTGTAAAACTCCCCCTAAAATCATGCATCACAAAAATTTGACATTAAAAAGTTAAATGCATAAATTAGTGAGTCTTCTCCTCAAATTAATATTGACCAACTGTCAATTTCTTCTCATACTCCCCCTTGGATCATGAACAGAATATTTGAAGTGCAGATATCATTCAGAAATAAGAATGAAGAAATGATGAAAAAGTATACAATTAGAAAACTTTGATAGGTAACTACTGATTATGTCTTAAGATTTAGCATACCAAGCTTAGAGACAAGAAAGGTGAACCTCTTTTCGTCTAAAGGTTTGGTAAACAAATCTGCAAGCTGATAATCAGTTTTTACAAAGAAAAGTTCAATTGTTCCTTTTTCGACATTATCTTTGATAAAATGATACCTGACATCTATGTGTTTGGTCTTGGTGTGCTGAACAGAATTCGCTGTTATCGCGATGGCGCTCTTTGAGTCACAGTAGATCGGGAATTTGTTGAAGTGAAAACCATAGTCACGCAGTTGTGTTCTGATCCACAAGACCTGAGAACAACAGCTAGCATCAGCTACATATTCTGCTTCGGCCGTTGAAGTTGATACACAAAGTTGCTTCTTCGATGCCCAACTTACGAGTTTATCACCGAGGAACTGTATATGACCTGACGTGCTCTTCCTATCTAGCATACAACCAGCATGATCTGCATATGTATATGCTGTTAGTTCAAAGCTAGTATATGTTAAGTCTAAATATTGTATCCAAGATTTAATAGGAAAGTCAAATGTGTAAGAGTCAACATTGACCTTGTAATAGTTAGTCAAAGTAAGTTTAGTTTCCTTAGCCGTTAAGGCTTTGTTTTAGTTTGGTAGTATATATAGGTTTGCTTTTGTAATCATGTGGTAACGAACTAGTGGCTAATGCATATTGTAATATTCTAGAGTGTGTGTAATACAAGATCTACTTTCTCTCTCTAGATTCTCTCTCTAGTTCTTGAGCTTATTTGACATATATTGAGTAATTAGCTTGTTGTGATTGGGATTTATGATTTAAAATTGGTATCAGAGCAGTACCAAACTTTTCAGAATTGATTTGATCATGATTTGAATTGAATTTTGTGTGATTTGATTTGAAAAATCGTTATTTTTCAAAAGTTTTTCAAGAAAACGGATTTTTTACTGTTACATACGAATTTTGAGTGAAAATTTGTTTTTAATGAAAGAAATTGGTTTCATTGTGATCGATTTATGTTGGTGATTGATTGTTGTTTAGATTCCATATCGAAATTCATTCAAAATCAATTCCAATTTTTGATTTTTGAAGTTTTCTTGAAACGTGTTCTGTTACTGTTCTTGATCGAAAATGTACGAATTGGTGTTTTTTAATCGAAAATTGATTGTAATTTTGTGTTTAGTACTGTTAGTCGATGATTCTGACGAGTTTTTGAGATCAAATTTGCAGATTTTGATCGATTTAAGAAGAATCAGCCAAGATCCACACTTTGTGTTTCATTCATAAAACTTTGCGTCTCATTCATAATGGTTTGCGTTTCATTCATGATGCTTTGCGCCTCATTCATAGTACTTTGCGTTTATTCATGCTACTTTGCGTTTCATTCATAGTGGTCTAACTCGTGTGTTAGTAATTTTTCAGGTTTTCACTTCATGGTGGAAACGCAAAGTTCATCTTGCGTTTCTAGTTAGACGGACAAAGTTCATTTTGCGTTTCTAGTTAGACGCGCAAAGTTCACTTTGCGTTTCTAGTTAGACCCGCAAAGTTCACTTTGCGTTTCTAGTTAGACCCGCAAAGTTCAGTCTGCGTTTCTCACATCATACGCAAAGTCTCATCTTGCGTTTCAGGCATCACACGCAAACCATAGCTTTGCATTCCAGGCGTCACACGCAATCCTCTGTTAAAAAAAAAAAAAAGTCTGGAATTTTTTTTTAGTGTGACATATTTTTTTTCCTGATTAAACTTTGTGTCATTTCTAGTGTTTTTCAAATTTTCATTTTTTAATATTTTTTTCGAAAATTTTCAATTCAATCTGATTTTTGATTTTCTGATACATAAGTTTGGAACGATCATTCACTTCAAGTTGATTAATTTTTCAAGATGTCAATTTACTACAGATCTGATATTTCTGGTATTGAAGCTGAACGAAATGATCTGAAATTAAAAAATTCAGAATATCTCAAAAAGATTCAGGATTTGCAACTAAAATTGTTCACATGTGTTAAAACTCCTGAATGTATAAATTGTACTAAAAATAGTTCTAATTTTGCAGGTATTCTTTACGAAAAGGAGAAAGAGATAAAAGAGAAAGAGAGAGAGATTATAACTCTTCAAAGTCAACTGAAGACAACTGAACAGAAATCACCTGAGCTACAAGCAGAATCAGTTGATCTTCAAAACAAGTTGAAGGATTTCAAAGAGAAGACAAAGGAGTTGGAATATGAGAACGTTGAGCTTAAAAAGAATTTATCTGATTTGGAAAAACAGCTTGTTGCAAATAAAGCTGATTTTGAAAGTGAAAAGAATAATTTTTCAAAGAAGTTCTCAGATTTCTCAAAGAAGTGCTTTGAGGAAAAGAAGTCAGTTGAGCTTAAATGTATAAAACTTTCTCAACAAATCTCCGATTTTGAGAAAGTACTGATTTTAGAAAGAGAGAAGTTTGAAAAAGAGAAGAAGGCCATAGAACAAAAGAATGTAGGGTTCTTTAAAGAATTATCCAACCAGAAAATTATCCAACCAGAAAACAGAGTCAGAAAAAGGATTTGAGGAAGAAAGATCCATTTTTGAATCTGAAATCAAGAAGCTAACTTCAAAGTTGACTGAACTGTCTGCTGTTGCGCTGAAAGAGCAAAGGACGAAGTCTGAATTCACGACAAAGATTGACCAACTTGTGAAAGAAAGAGATAATTTTGCGTCAAAGATCAAAGAACTTGAAAAATATGTTTCAAGTTCAAATCAGAAATTCATCTCTTCAAACAGGTCAGTCAAATCATTTAATCAAATTCGTCATACTAACCTGTTCTATGATGTTTATTTAGATGGTTCAGATACTTATCCAAGGAGAACAAGTTTCAAGAAAGAGAAACTGGTGTGGAAAAAGAAACCAGTCAAAGATGAGAAGGAAAATGAGCTTAAAGAGAAGAAATCATGTGTACATGTACTTAAACCAAAGAAGAACAAAGCATCTAACGGTAAGAAATTTTATTGTTCTATTTGTTGTACATATGATCATTTTCACAAATCAAATGATCATTACTGGTATGGTTCTTACTCCATAATCCCAACACGAACTGCAACTCACATTTCTGGACCCAAATACCAGTGGGTACCAAAGAAGAAAATCGATTCTGTGTTGCAGGCATCTCAAGACAAGGGGGAGTAAGAGAACAATGGCTCTTGAATAACACAGTTCAAGACCCGCACCTCAATGTCAAGATAATGGCTTCTAAGCACATCAGCTTAGGACCCGGTCTTCAAAGGAGTTTGACTTCTAAACACAACAGTTTAGGACTCGGACCTCAGCGATCAAAAAGACCTTACTCCTATATGCTTGCATCCGATGGATATTGATGGTCTTCATCCCAAGAGAATTGATCTGATCTCTATCCTATACTTTTTCTATGCTAGATTTTTCTGATATTGATGGTCTAACAATTCAAAAGGGAGTGTTTGATCTCTATCCTATTTTACTTGTAATATTTCAGATGCTTAATTTAAGGGGGAGTAAAGGTGGTGGTTTCTGATCACATGACAGATCAGGACCCGTTCATCAATGATCAAAGACGGATATTGTGCTAATATCCAGGGGGAGCTTAAAAGATATAAATCATTTAATCATGATTTGAGGGGGAGCTGAAAAGGTAAATATCTTCTGATCCTAGATCTCGGATTGTTTGAAAGAAGAACATCTTTCGAACATGAAAAATAGTTTCTTAAATGTTCAAACCACTTCTTATTCTCAAAAGATTTTATGAATTTAGAAGTGTGATTTTAAATGTTTTTCAAATTTTGAGCTTAATGTTTAACTGACCGTGTGTTTCCAAAGATCAATACTTGTGTATTATCTTGTCCATATACTGTCAAGTATTCATACACACCGGTTCAGTATTTTATTTGAAATTGTTATTGCCATGTCTCAAATTCAAACAATTTTTCGATGGTAATACCCCGGTTTGAAATTCAAAGTTGTTGAGCATCATTCATTTTTTACATATTTGTGCTTTCATTGATAAATTGTTTATATTTGTTCATATAAACAAATATCCAATTCCTTGATACCCGAACCATTTGATTTGATCTGTTTGATTCATTGTCAGATTCTCAAAACAATTCTCTTGACTTCATTTCATTCATTCAATATTCTTGTTTTGAGAAATCTTCAAAGTTCAAAATGCTCAAATTTCATATCTGATTTTTGATGAGCATATATACACTGACATATGATTTCTTGTGCTTTACATGTCAAGAAAAATCATTGACCAGCTTGTACTTTTAGGAACATGGGATTCAGTATGAGTGCTTAATAGATCTTCCATGGATTCACGATAACCAGTGTTTCCTACCCCGGAAGAAATCCTTTGAGTGATTAAGGGGAGAGGGGTCTAAAAGATTTGAGTGTCGTAGTGAGCAGAGGTAAAATGGAAATGAGAGATTGGTTAGATGTGAGTATAATGATAAAAAGAAAGAGGGTGTGAGATCAGAGTTAAAAGAATATCAAAACTCTACACCTACCACTTTCTGAGCCGGGCAGCCACATTACTGATTGGTTCACATTTCTTTGGTGACCATCATTGAAATAGGCAAATAGCCCATGCCATCTCTTGTATACAACCCCACCAGCTACTCATTCTTTTCTTAAAAAGAGAATGTTTCACATTTTCTGGGGAAGTAGCATATAATCTATCGGATCTTCTTTTGGAAGATATTGATATTGAAAAAGAAGGAAAGTTGCCCCACCTTCGACCCTTTCTCATGCACATTGAGTCCATGTACAATCATTGTTGTCTCAGTGATTTACATACTTTGAGCCTTATGAAACACAATCATTGTGCTAATTCTTTCAAAACACAAGCACGAGCACACAGAGAATATGTTTTTCTGTCAGAACATTCATAGAGTTATCTTGTGTCTTTCAATGATTGAATGGAAGTCCTGGGGAGTCAACATCAAACCAGCTCCTTACATTGTACATCCGTTGTACACAGTAACTTCGTGTTACTGACAGACATTTCTAACTGTTTCATTTGTTGAATCAGGGTTACATGCTCATTATGTCTTAATTTGAAAAGATTCGGATATATATTGTTCATGATTCGGCTCTTCAGATCAAAAGTACAGCAATATCAAGGGGAGATTGTTTGTTGTTCACAAAGGGGGAAATCAAAGCCTATGCTGAAATTGATGATATTTTGATGATAATGATGCTCACATCATCAAAAAGGGGGAGAATTATAAAGATTCAATTTCAGAGTTCAAGTTCAAAGTTCAAGCCTAAAGTTCAATTTGCTTCCGCTGTTTCAAAGGATGTTTCAAACGCGGTTTCAAAGGCTGATTCAAAGTCAAAAGCTTCTTCAAAAGTTTCTTCAAAAGAAAATTTCAAGAATTCAAGTAGGTTTGTTCTTCCGAAGACGATTCAGAGATCAAAGTGATGAAGATACAATTTTGTTTGAAGACGAAAGATTTTTCAGAAATGAAGTTTCAAGTTTCAAAGAAGTTTCAAGAATTTCCTGTTTTGTTCAAGGCATGTTGACTTTCCAAAGATTCAAAGATTAAAAAGACTTTCCAAGAATCTTCAAAAGCTGCAAAAGAGCAAAGTTTTTGAAAGCTTCAAGAGACAAAAGATGAAGAATCAAGAGTTGAAGATCTGCATCAAATTTTTTATTAAATCTTGAATACAAAGGGGGAGATTGTTAAGTCTAAATATTGTATCCAAGATTTAATAGGAAAGTCAAATGTGTAAAAGTCAACATTGACCTTGTAATAGTTAGTCAAAGTAAGTTTAGTTTCCTTAGCCGTTAAGGCTTTGTTTTAGTTTGGTAGTATATATAGGTTTGCTTTTGTAATCATGTGGTAACGAACTAGTGGCTAATACATATTGTAATATTCTAGAGTGTGTGTAATACAAGATCTACTTTCTCTCTCTAGATTCTCTCTCTAGTTCTTGAACTTATTTGACATATATTGAGTAATTAGCTTGTTGTGATTGGGATTTATGATTTACAGTATCTTTAGGATACCACAACCAAGATCTGCAGTCCCCTTCAGATACCTAAAAATGCGCTTAACTGCAGACAAATGGGATTCTTTAGGATTGGCCTGATATCTAGCACATAAGCATGTAGAGAACATTATATATGGCCTACTAGAAGTAAGATACATCAAAGAACCTATCATCCCTCTGTAAGTCCTAACATCAACAACCTTTCCAGAAGGATCGGTGCCAATCTTAGTACCTGGTGCCATTGGGGTACCAATCGGTTTAGAATTTTCCATTTTGAACTTCCGAAGAATATCAAGAATGTATTTTGATTGATTGATAAAAATCCCCGATGAAAATTGTTTGACTTGTAATCCGAGAAAGAAATTCATCTCTCCCATCATATTCATCTAAAATCTTGACACCATAAGGTTTGAAAAATTCTTACAGTACCTAGGATTTGTAGAGCCAAAAATAATATCATCCACATAGATTTGAATAATAATGATATCGGCTTTCTCCTTTTTAATAAACAAAGTGGTATATACCGTACCTTTTGTAAAACCAGACTTGACAAAAATTGAGATAGGACATCATACCAGGCGCGAGGAGCTTGTTTCAGTCCATAAAGTGCTTTGTCGAGAATGTAGACATGATTCGGTTTCTCTTGATTGACAAAGCCTTCTGGCTGCGAGACGTAGACTTCTTCCTTTAGAATGCCATTCAGAAAGGCGGTATTCACGTCCATTTGAAAGACAGTGAAGTTCTTGTGAGCTGCGTAGGCCAAAAACATTCGAATTGCCTCTAAACGCGCCATAGGAGCATAAGTCTCGTCGTAGTCTATTCCTTCCTCTTGCCTGTATCCTTTGGCAACAAGTCTTGCTTTGTTTCTGATAACGGTACCATCTTCATCTTTCTTGATTTTGAAAACCCATTTCATACCTATAATGGTTTTACCTTGAGGTTTGGGTACGAGTCTCCAGACTTCTAGTGCGTCGAACTGATTCAGCTATTTTTGCATTGCAGTCACCCAGTCTGAATCGGCAAGAGCCTCGGATACGCGAGATGGCTCGATCTTGCTCAGAAAGGATTCATGCATACACATATTCATTGAAGCTGACCTATTTTGCACCGGTTTGGTTGGATCGCCAATGATCTGGCTTATCGGGTGCTCTTTGGTCCATTTATGTTCATGAGGGAGTGGATTATATGAATATATATATCAATATTATCATCTAAGAATCCACTGGTACCTTCTTCAGGTTATTCAGGAGGAATGATGGTTGTAGTTGAAGTAGTAGGTGCAAAAGGCTCAGCAGGTACAGCATGGTCCGTCTGTAGATCAGTCTATACAGAACATCCTACTGATACAACAACTTCTGTCTCTTCATTATTTGTCACAGCTTCAACTGTTGGAGTCGGCATTTGAACTGGAGTTTCTTGCTGAATCGGGGAGTTGGATTCAGTAGAGATATCTGAACTGGTTGGATGAGTAGTCGTTAAGTCTTCCATCCTGTCAACCACAACAAATTTCTTCACATTAGATCCAAGAAATTCATCATAAAACAGTTCAAATAATAAATCTAAATCAGATAAATGATTAGTAGACGTTGATGCTTCATCTGATTTGATCAATTGAGACGCAGGTCTGGACTGTTTTGCCCAGAAGCTAGTACTCCGGTTATCACGGGTTCTGAACTGACGTGTTCAGAAGCCATTTCTTCATCAAATGTGACGTTTACGCTTTCAACAACTGTTTTTGACTTCTTCAGATATACACGGAATGCAGTAGATGTAGATGAATAACCAATGAAGATGCCTTCGTCCGCCTTGGCACTGAACTTGTTCAGACTCTCTCTGTCGTTTAGAACATAACACTTACACCCAAATATATGGAAATATTTGATTGTCGGTGTTCGGTTGTTGATTAACGCATAAGGAGTCTTCTTGAATCTGCGGTGTATCATGGATCGATTCTGAGTGTAGCACGCAGTCGATACAGCTTCAGCCCACAGAAATAGAGGTAAGTCAGATTGACTTAGCATAGTACGAGCGGCCTCGACTAGCGTCCGATTTCTCCTTTCGACTACTCCATTCTGTTGAGGCGTACGAGCAGCAGAGTATTGATGTGATATCCCGACCGATTCGAGATATTCTTGAACTATTTTGTTCTTGAACTCTGTGTCGTTGCCTGTTCTTAGAAGCTTGACCGGTTTCTGCCGATTTACCTGGGTCGACTTCAGGAAGGTAATGAGAACATCAGGCGTCTCATCTTTTGAACGTAGAAATTTGACCTAAGTGTATCGCGAGTAATCGTCCACGATAACTAGTATGTACTTCTTTCCGCCTAGACTTTGCGTTCGCATCGGACCGCATAAGTCCATATGTAACAACTCTAACGGAGAGCTTGTACTCGGTTCAGGCTTTGGTTTATGTGGATCTCTCTTCATCTTTCCCTTTTCACATGCTGCACATAGGTGTTCTTTTTTATACTTCAGCTCTGGAAGTCCTTTAACTAGCTTTTCACTGACTAGCTTGTTTATGTACCTAAAATTGAGGTGAGAGAGTCGTCGATGCCATAGCCAGCTTTGCTGCATCGAGGCTTTAGAGAGTAGACACACCTGCTTGTCAGTCTGGACATTTGACAAATTAATTGTGTAGAGGTCGGACTTTCGAGTGCCTACCAAGAGTTCCTTGCCATCTTCAGTGCGAACAGAACACCTCTTGGCCTTGAAATTTACCTCTAAGCCTTTTTCACAGAACTGGCCTATACTGAAAAGGTTGTGTCTTAAGCCTTTAACGTAGCTCACCTTCTTAATCATGACGTTTTCGTGTACCATATCACCATATCCCAGTATTGGTGAAAACTGGTCGTTCCCAAATCTAACTGTCCCGCAATATTTATCTGTATAATTGGACAGCATCCCTTTCTGCCCTGTCATATGCTTGGAACACCCGTTATCCAAGTACCACATATGACGGGTATGCACAAGAGAAATTACGAAACAAGAGATTTAGGTACCCACTTGTAAATGGGTCCTACAGTGTTAGTACATGATTTTGGTACCCATTGAAATTTGGGTCCTCTTTGCTTTTGAGAATCAAATGAAGAATTAGTATGATAAGAGTGAACATGATATGTGCCAAACCAAACATCAGAATCTTGACAAGAAGTAGAAACATGTTTATCATAATATGAAGACTTTCTAGCAGATAAAGATAACTGGAATAATTGCTTCATAGAGTATTTCTTGCGAGAAACGACAAGTTTTGGTTTCAAAATAGCAACATCAGCAATCAAAACATCTTTACTAGTCGTAGTCTTATTACAATCAACACTAGAAAAAGATTTAGCAGTCTCGTCAATCTCCTGTTTTGGTTTCCATTGAGATTTAACTCCTGGCTTTTTCTTGCTCAGATCTGAAACATTTGAAACTTTTGAGTTAGAATTGTGAGTTTTAAACGAATGATTCTTCTTTGGCTTACCAGTAGTGATCGGTTTCTATGAATGCTGAGATTTCTTCTTACCTTTAGCATTCTTAGTTTTCACAGAAACTGATTCATCAACTTTCGTTGATGATTTACCTTTCTCAGACATACTGGTTAATCCAAAGGAATTCACAACAAAAGACGAATGGTTAGGAAGTTTGGCACTAAAATCAAATTGATCAAAACAGTCATCTAAAACACCATCAGAGTTTAGAAAATCATACCCTCCATCAGTTGAACCAAACAAATCATCAGATTTTGAAGCCCTTGATGATTTAGAAACAACAGTATTTTTAAGCACAGTTGAAAACACGATTTGTTCAATATCAATCAAAAGTCTTTCATCTGCTAAATATGTCTCAAGTTCAGAAATTTTACTTTCCAAAATGAGAGGAGGGACGTAAAGTTTACCTATAATAGGCTTCGCCTTCATTTCTTTGACAGAATAACTCTGAAAGAAGTCATTTGAAAGAGACTTTGATTGAACAAAATCATAACTATTATTCAGCTTCGCATAATAAAATGGAAGGTGAACTTTAGATGAGTTCTTTCATTTTTCAGTTTCCTTGGCTTCATCCTCTTTAGACAGTCCAGTCCAGAAAACTTTAAGGTCTGGGTATCGTCGAGAAAGTTTCATAAATGTAAAATCATAAAGTGCAAGCACTTCAGATATACCATTTTTAAGGTAATGAGGATTCTCATAACCCAGTCCCCAATTCTCTCTATTCTCTTTGGGTTTGTTTAGATGAATGGTTTGTTCAATTTGACCTAATGTGTATAACTTCTCTTCCAATGCTTTTAATTTTTCAAGTAAAGAAATGTTTTCTTTGGAACACGAAGAATACATTTTCGTAAGCTCTTTGAAATCAAACTCACTCTTTCTCAATTTAGAATTTGTTTCAGATATCTCTTTGAGAATTATAGTCTTTTCTTTAGCGCAGTTATCAAAGTTTTTATGCATTGTCTCAATCAATACTTTCTTCTCAACAATATCCTCGCTAAGTTTCTGTATTGATTGGTTTTTGTCATTGATAACACCCTTTTCTCGCTTAAGCTTTGACTCTAACTCTTCGAGTTTAGTCAACATAGCATGCATTTGATTTAAGAAATCTGATTGAGTTAAATCACATACCTCATTTTCCTCATCATCGGAATCAGCTTCAGCTTCTGTTTCCTGCTTGCCCATTAAGCACATGTGTGTTGTCTCATCCTTTTCTTCATTCTCATCTTCCTGGTCTGAATGATCAAGCCAGTACTCATCTTCTGCCATCAATGCCTTTCCAGCCTCCTGTTGCTTGGCTAGAAGCATTTTATTCTTGTAGTAGTCTGAGTTTCTGACTTTGGGTCTTCGGCAGTCTCTGGCAATGTGACATATTTTTCCACAGTTGTAGCACTTAGGAGGTTCTGACTGACTAGCTTCTTCAGCTTTATACCTTCTCTCTTCCGTCCTTCTTTCCTCTACTCTCTCACCTTCAATCCTTTCTTTGTGAACATAGTTGCTTGGACCAAAAGAAAACCCCTGACTGTTTGAGCTTGGCTTTTTGTAGAACTTTCTTTGAAAAGCTTTAGTCAGCATAAGCATTGCCTGCTTCAGTTTTTCACAGTCATCTGAGTCAGAGTTTGCTTCACTTTCAATTTCTTCTGATTCAGACACAATCATCTTGTTCTTCTTCTTTTTCACAACAAGAGCAATTGAGTCAGTACTTGTCTTTTCAGCCTGTTTCTTTTCATCCATGATTTCATCCACCTCTTCTTCATTCTGTTTGAGGGTTTCATACACCTCATGAAGTGGAATCTCGTTTAGATCCTTGATTTGCTTCATTTGTCTGGTAAACCTCTTCCATTTTGGCTAGAGAATGCTTAGGAATTTGACATTCAGCTCTATCTGTGATTTATTGACCTTGTTCTTGCTTAATTCATTCAGCAAGGTCACAAATCTGTCATATGTTCCTGCTAGTGACTCTCCAACTCTGCCTTTGAATTCTTCATAGTTGTTTAGGCAGTTGGATATCTTCAGCTGGTTTCCAACTTCTGAACCTAGCATCATCTTCTCTAGCTGATCCCACATCTCTTTGCCAGAGGCCTTGTAGCTGTCTATCTTCACATATATTTTATTTGGAATGCCTTGAAGAATGTAAGACTTTGCTAATCTATGAGCTCATGCTCTCTTTAGTTCATCACCTTCGAGTTCATCAAACTTCAGTTGATATTTTACCTCATCAGTCCCCTCTGTACGAGTCCTCCAAACAAGTTCCATAACTCCTTCCTCTAAGGATTTCCTGATTAATACACCCAAATCATGTCTTTCAATGAAGTCCATGAACCGATCTTTCCACTGCTCATACTCTCCCCTGAAGAGTACCGGTGGCTTTGTGTCAGTTCCGATAGCTAGAGCTTCTTTTGATGTCATTGATTCAGATTGAAAAAGACTAAGTCTGGTACTGGCGCAAAAGACACACTTTACGCTAAAGGTGGCTGGCGCAAAAGACAATTTGCGCTAGAAGAGGGTCGCGCGAAACAGAACTTTGCGCGAAGTGAAGGTAGCGCAAACTTTAGTTAGTCTGGAAGTTGGAGTTTTGAGCTAGACGTTAGTGGCGCAAACTTGAACTTTGCACGATAAGCTGATGGCGCAAACTTTGAAGATGGAGATTTGCGCAAGATGTTGATGGCGCAAACCTGAACTTTGCGCGATTAACTGATAGCGCAAAAGTAACTTTGCGCGATTAACTGATAGCGCAAAAGTAACTTTGCGCGAGGAACTTTGAAGTACTTTTGAATCTGTCGCAAACTTTGCTATGAACTGGCGCAAACTTGAACTTTGAGCGAGTTCGTCCCTGTTACTTCGAAAAAATGGCTGTAATTCTCAAATAAACCTATATAGACTTCGATTAGCAGTCCTAAAATTTGACAGATTGACCACTAACACTTCTAGAACAGATTTCAAGCCTTTGATTGCAAAAACAAGCACTTTTTGAAAATCTAATCGATGGAACAGTGAGATGAACTCGTGAACAGTTTTGCAACAAAATCACAAAAATTGAATCGTTTGATGCTCTATATTGAAATTAAACTATTCCCAATCGATCTAGACCACAAATCGATCACAACCTGATCGATTTCAACTCCAAAACCACACTCAAACTCAAAAATGATTTTGAAATGAAGAACACAGAGTCGATATTTTTAAAACTTGATTTGAATCTGTTTTAGGCTCTGATACCAATTGTCGGTCCACAATATGATCAATTTCTTATCAATATAAACATCTATAAGATTTACCAACCTGTTTTGATTACAAACAACGGATTACAATGGTTGATATGATTTCTCTTTTGAAGCTCTCTGTGTTTTTCTCTCTGATGAACAGTGATCTCAGATCTTAGATTGTATATCTCTTTCAACACACTAACTAACATAATATCTAAATCTAAATAATATCCTAAAATATCTAAGAACTTAGATATTTAGGAATAATAATAAAATACTAAAACTAACTTTGACATTTTATTACAAACTGACTTTAGACTAATATTAAGAGTCGACTTTCCAGCTTTAGCTTCAGATTGTGATCTTCAGATTGGATGATCTTGAATCCAATAGATCTGTGCGCTAACAAAGGCAGTCTTCACGTCCATCTGGTAGACAGTGAAGTTCTTGTGGGCAGCATATGCAAGAAAAATTCTGATCGCTTCGATATATGCCACTGGAGCGTAAGTCTCGTCATAATCAATGCTTTCCTCTTGCCGGTATCCCTTAGCGACAAGTCTTGTTTTGTTTCTGATTACGATACCATCTTCGTCCTTTTTGTTTTTGAATACCCATTTTGTACCAATTATAGATTTTCCTTCTGGTCTTGGTACTAGTCTCCAGACTTTAAGCGCTTCGAACTGGTTCAACTCCTCTTGCATTGCAGTTACCCAATCTAAGTCAGCTAGAGCTTCAGATACACAAGTTGGCTCTACCTTACTCAGGAATGAGTCATGCATACACATGTTCAAAGTAGCAGACCTAGTTTGCACCGGTTTTGATGGATCTCCAATGATCTGGCTTATCGGGTGCTCTTTGGTCCACCTATGTTCATAAGGAAGTGGATTTGATGTATATTGATCATAATTATCATCTAAGTATCCACTGCCAGCTTTATCAGTTTGCTTAGTAAGTGAGAGGGGTACAGTTGAAGTTTCTTGTGCAGAAGCTTCAGTTGGAACAACATTTTCTGACTGTTGATTTGTCGTTACGGTGCAACCAACTGACTCAGCAACTTCTGTCTCTTCGTTAATGTTCACAACTTCAACTGTTGGAGTAGGCGTTTGAATTGGAATCTCTTGCTGAATCGGGAAGTTGGACTCAGTAGATATATCTGAAGTGGTTGGTTGATTTATTTGTGAATCTTCTGAGCTGTCAACCACAACAGGTTTAGACACTTTAGTTCTAAGAAATTCATCATAAAACAATTCAAACAAAAGATCTAAATCAAATAAGTGAGATGTCGATGATGACGCTTCATCTGATTTCTTCTCAGTAAGTACAGGTTCTGGACTGATCTGCCTAGAAGCTAATACTCCAGTAAGTACGGGTTATGAACTGCTTTTTTCAGAAGCCATATCCTCGTCAAATGTTACATTAATGCTCTCAATCACATTCTTTGACTTCTTCAGATACACTCTGTATGCTGCAGACGTTTGAGAATATCTAATGAAGATGCCTTCGTCAGCCTTCGGTCTAAACTTGTTCAAGCTCTCTCTGTCATTTAAAACGAAACACCTGCATCCAAAAACATGGAAGTGTTTAATGCTAGGTGTACGATTATTAATCAAAGCATATGGAGTTTTACCGAACCGACGATGTATTATGGAGCGATTTTGTGTATAGTAAGTAGTCGATACAGCTTCAGCCCAAAGAAACAGAGGTAAATCCGATTGACTTAGCATAGTTCGAGTGGCCTCGACTAGCATTCGAATCCGTATTTCTATTACTCCGTTCTGTTCTGGTGTTCTGGCAGTAGAAAATTGATGTGTTATCCCGACCGATTCGAGATAATCTTCCACAGTTTTGTTTTTAAACTCTGTGCCATTGTCCGTTCTAAGAAGCTTGACTTGCTTTTGAAGATTCACTTGGGTAGTCTTTAAGAATGTGATGATGACTTCGGATGTCTCATCTTTTGTCCTCAGAAATTTCACCCATGTGTACCGCGAATAATCGTCCACAATAACTAAGACATTTTTCTTGCCATTAATGCTTTGCGTACGCATAAGACCACAAAGATCCATATGTAGCAATCCAATGAAGAACTTGTACTAGGTTCAGGCTTTGGCTTGTGAGCGGCTCTCTTCATCTTACCTTTCTCGCACGCTGCACAGAGATGTTCTTTCACATATTTCAGCTCATGAAGTCCTTTTACCAATTTGCCCGTTACAGTTTATTGATGTAATGAAAATTCAGGTGAGATAGCCTTCGATGCCATAACCAACTTTGTTGCAGCGAGGCTTTTGACAGTAGACAAACCTCATTGTCAGTCTGAACTTTTGACAGATTAATGGTGTAGAGGTTAGACTTCTTGTGCCGACCAAGAGTTCCTTACCGTCTTCAGTACACACAGAACATCGCTTGGCCTTGAAATTAACCTCTAAATTCTTGTCGCAGAACTGTCCAATGCTGAACAGGTTATGTCCTAAACCTTCCACGTAGCTCACCTTCGTAATCGTCACATTGTTATGAATCACATCACCATAACCCAGAATTGGTGAGAACTGGCCGTTGTTGAATCTAACTGTTCTGCAGTATTTCTTTGTATAATTAGATAAAATATCTTTCCGCCCGGTCATATGCTTAGAGCAACCAGAATACAAGTACCACATATGACGGGTCTGCACATGAGAAATCAGCGAACAACAGATTTAGGTACCCATTTAAATCTGGGTCCTACAGTGTCGGCACAAGATTTTGGCACCCATTTAAATTTGGGTCCTCTTTTCTTTGTAAAATCATTTGAAGCATTAGAATAATAAGAATGTACATGATATGTGCCAAACCAATCATCAGAATATTGTCGAGACGCATAATCATTTTTTTTATAATTAGAAGACTTTATAGCAGACGGAGATAATTGGAACAATTGCTTTATTGAATATTTCTTGTAAGAAGATACAAGTTTTTGTTTATTAAAAGGAATATTCTCAACTACATCAGTAGTACTAGATGTTCCTCTATTACAATCAGAAATAACAGAAGATGATTTAACAATCTCTTCAACCTTCTGCTTTGGTAGCCATGCTGATTTAACTCCAATCTTTTTCTTTTTCACATCTGAAACATTTGAAACTTTAGAATTAGAATTGTGAGTTTTAAAAAATTTCTTCTTCTTTGGCTTACCAGTGGTTTCCTGTTTCTGTGAATGCCTAGATTTCTTTTTCTTACCTTTGGCACTTTTGGAATTCACAGAAACTGGTTCATCAACTTTCGTTGATGTTTCACCTTTCTCGTACACACTTGGTAATCCGAAAGAGTTTATGACAAACTGTGAATGATTAGGAAGTTTAGCATTAAAATCAAATTGACCAACACAATCATCTAACTCACCTTCAGAGTTTAAAAAATCAAACTCTTCATCAAATAGATCAGAAATATCATCAGATTTTGAAGTTTTAAAAGATTTAGAAATAACAGAATTTTTAAACACAGTGGAAAACACAGTTTGTTCTAGATCCATCAAAATCCTTTCTTCTGCTAGAGTATTCTCGAGTTCAGAAATTTTACTTTCTAACATGAGAGGAGGTACGTAAAGCTTACCTTCGATAGGCTTAGCCTCCTAACTCTTTTGAAGAATAACTTTCAAAATAGTCATTAGAAAGAAATTTTGATTTATCAGAACTGTAACTATAATTCAACCTCTCATAACAGAATGGAAGTTGCATTTTAGTTGTGTTTTTCCGTTTCTCTTTTTCTTTAGCTTCATCCTCGTCAGACAATTTGGTCCACTTAACTTTGAGTTCAGGGTATTGTGGTACCAGTTTTAAAAATCCAAAATCATAAAGCGCAGACACTTTTGAAATACCCTTTTTGAGGTAGTGTGGGTTCTCGTAACCAAGTACCCAACACTCACTACTCTCTTTAGGTTTGTTCAGATGAATAGTGTGTTCAGTTTGACCTAAACTGTAAAGCTTTTCCTGCAAAACATTCAACTTGTCAGTTAAAGATTTATTTTCTTTTGAAAGAGATGAACACTTTTTAGCAATCTCTTTTGATTCAAATTGACACAGTTTATACTTTGAAGTAGTTTCAGCTAATTCATTGTGAATTATAGTCTTCTCTTTAGCGCTGGTATCAATATTTTTATGTAAGGCTTCAATCAATACGTTTTTCTCAGCAAGATCCTTGCTAAGTTTCTGTATTGATTGATTGTTTTCTTTATTGATACCTCTTTCGCGTTTGAAATTAGACTTTAATTCCTGGAGTTCAATCATCATAGCTTGCATATCATTAAGAAAATCTGATTTAGACATCACATACCTCTTCAGTGTCTTCTTCCTCAGAATCAGCTTCAACTTCAATCTCTATCTTACCCATGAAGCACAAATGAGCTTTCTCCTCTTCCTCGTCTGAATGGTCGAGCCAGAACTCATCTTCCGCCATAAGTGCCTTGCCAACCTCCTGTTGCTTGGCCAAGAGCATCTTGTTTTTGTAATACTCGGAGTTTCGGACTTTGGGCTTTCGGCAGTCCTTAGCAAAATGTCTGAGTTTGCCACAGTTGTAGCACTTTGTCAGTTCTGGATGTTTCTTCTCTTCAATTCTTGAAAATGTAATTTCCCAATATTCAAGCAATCAAGGTTCAATATTTGTCATTTAAGAACTAGAGAGAGTAGTGAGAGAAAATCACAATGTCATTGATGTTACAAGAATTACACGCATCTCACTTCCTTACCACAACTTTCACAACACAAAGCTATTTATACGTCACACACTTCACTCATAAGGCTAAAATCTCACAAACTAGAA
This sequence comes from Arctium minus, assembly GCA_954870635.1. NCBI lineage: Eukaryota > Viridiplantae > Streptophyta > Magnoliopsida > Asterales > Asteraceae > Arctium > Arctium minus. The sequence continues at coordinate 79,182,845 of OX941082.1, forward strand.
ACTCTCAAACCACTAAGGTTGACTATAACAGACTTTGACTTTTCACATTAAATCTTGGATACAATTTATACACTAACATTCTCCCCCTTTGTATTCAAGATTTAACAAAAATTTGACAATTGTCTTCAGCACTTGATTCTTCAAACTTTAACTCTGACGGCTTTAAACTTTGAAGCTCTAATAATCTTTAAACGATCAGCTTTTGAAGAATCTTGAAAAGTCTTTCACAAAATCTTTAAACATTCATCAAGTCTTGATCAAGCATTTGAAATTCCTTTGAACTTTCCATCTTTGAACTTTAAAACATCTTTGAACTATGAAGAATCTTTCAACTTTGAGGAATCTTTGGATGCTTGTATCTTCATCTATGTTATCTCTGACCAGTTTTCGGAAAACCAACTTTCTTGAATCATCTTGAATGTTTTCGGAACAAATTTCTTGACTTTGACAAATCTTCGGTCTTTTGAAATTGAAATCTTTAAAATATCTCCCCCTTTTTGATGATTGTGAGCATCATGATCATCAAAATTCTTTTCAATTTCATCACCGTCTTTGAATAAAAATCTCCCCCTTTGTGAAAAACTAACAATCTCCCCTCTTTGATCTAAGTATCCGTCAATGCATGAGTGTATACCCGAATCTTTTCAAATTCACATATAATGAACTTTGTAACCCTGATTCAACGGATGAAACAATTAGAATTGCCTGTAAGTAGCACGGAGCCACTTTGTATAACGGGTGTACATTGGAAAGGAGCTTTTGTGATGTTCACTCCCCCAGGGCTTCTATTCAATCTTCGAAAAACCACAAAGTAATTTTCTATGAATGTTATGACAAGAAAACTTGTTTCTTGTGTGTACGTGAAAGTGTAGAACGATTGAAGTTACTCAAGCTTTTTCAGGCTCAAATTGTGTAAATTGTTGAGACAGCAACAAGTATTACACAGACTCAATGTTCATGAAAGAGGTGCGAAGGTGGGACAAACTTCCTTCTTTTTCAATAACTAAATCTTCCGAGTGAAGACCAGATAGCAGATATGCTGCATCCCCAAGAAAATGAAACATTTCTTTTTCGGGAAAGAAACGAGTGGTTGGTGGGGTTAATGCAAGAGTTGGCATGGGCTCACTGCCTGTTTCAATGATGGTCACCAAAGAATGTAAACCAATCAGTAGATGTGGCTGCCCGGCTCAGAAAGTGGTTGGTGCAGAGTTTTGATATTCTTTTAACTCTGATCTCACACCCTCTTTCTTTTAAACATTAAAGCTCACTTCTAATCAAACTCTCTTTGACATTTTTCCGTTCCACACACTGAGAAAAACTCAATCGGATGAGTTATCTCCCCCACTCTTTGATTTAAGACCCCTCACCCCTCAATCACTCAAGGATAACTTCCGGGGTAGGAAACACTGGCTAACGTGAATCCATGGAAGTTCTGTTTAAGCTCTCACACTGATCCCATATAATTTGTCCTATAAAGAATGGTTGCTCAATAATTTGTCTTGAACAGTTAAACACAAATATGATAACATTGTCAAAATGTATGCTCATTAAAAATATGAATGAAATTTGAGCATTTGAACAATGAAGATTTCTCAAAACAAGGAAATTGAATAAATGAAATGAAATCAAGAGAATTGTTTTGAGAATATGACAATGTATCAATCAGATCAAATATCATGAGTATAAATTTGAAATGGTTGAGGTATCAAAGAACTTGATAGTTTGTTTATATGAACGAATATAAACAACTTAGCAATGAACGCACAAAGATTGAAATGATGAATGTTGCTCAACAACAGTGAAATCAAACGTGGGTATTACCATCGAAAAATTGTTTCGTTTAGAGACATGGTAATAACAAATTCAAATGAAGTATTGAACCTGTGTGTATGAATACTTGACAGTATATAGACCAGATAATACACAAGTATTGATCTTTGGAAACACACGGTCAGTTAAACTTTAAAGCTCCATAATGAAAAACATTTAAAGTCACAATTCCAAATTCATGAAATCTTTTGAGAATAGAGAAGCGGTTTGAACATTTAAGAAAGCGTTTTTCATGCTTGAAAGTTGTTCTTCTTTCAAACAATCAGAGATCTAGATTAGAAGATACTTACATTTAAGCTCCCCCTCAAATCATGATAGAATGATTTAGATTCTGATAAGCTCCCCCTGGATATTTGCAAAATATCCTTGTCTTTAAACGTTGAAGATCGAGTCCTAAACTAATGTGTTTAGAAGTCATAGTTCTTTAACATTTAAGAACGGGTCCTGATCTGTTGTAATCAGAAACCAAAATTCTTTACATTGAAGTCTGGGTTTTGAACTACTTTGTTCAAAATCCTTTGTTCTTGCTCCCCCTTAAACCTTGGGTGCCTGCAACACAGATTTAGCTTTTGGTACCCACTGGTATTTGGGTCCTGATGTATTAGTTGCAGTTCTTTTAGGGGTTACATAATATGAACCATACCAGTAATTAACAAAATTATTACTTACAAAGTCATTTGCTCCACAGTAAGAACAACATATTTTCTTTTGAGCAATCCTGATCAAATGATTAGTAGAATAAAACATATCAGGTTTACCAAAAGATTTGCCTTTATGCGCATTGTTCTTTTTGGCATTGGATGTGGACGCAAATGCTTTGTCATTCTTCTTTTCATTCGAAGAACCTTTAACTCTTCAGACCATCTGTCCTTTCTTATAATTCTTCCCAAGAGATTTGACGTAAAAGCTTGCTGAACTATCAACAGATTTGTCATAAAATAGATTAGATGGACGAATCTGATTTGATTTGAAAATGTTTGGTTTGACACTTTTCTTTTTGAAAACATTTTTCTCATGAATGGAACTTGAAGCTGTTTTGAAATAACAGATTGATTCTGTTGAATTATCAACAGGTGATTGATCAATCACATCAACTGAAATCTTTTCTTACAAATTATTATTTGCAGCTTCCAAGTCCTTTATCTTTTTGGATAAAATATTTCTTTCATCAGAAAGTGTATCAAACTTTTGTTTCAAAACAGATCTAGCCATCTGTTCTTTAAGAATATCTGAGGATAGAATAGTTATCTTGGATGTGAGCTTAGATATTTCATTTTCAAAATTTTGACGTTTTAGCTCAAAATCTTTTTCTAAGTTCTTGTTTTGTTCAAAAATATCTTTGAAAATCCCAACATTTCTCTTTTCAGCATTTTTCTTTTCAGTTTCAAAAGACCTTTTCTTTTCTTGAAAAGTTTTTCTTTCTTTTTCAAGTAAGTCTTGCAGAACTGAGAGTTGTTTGGGAAGTTCAACAGTTCTGTCTTCAATAACTTTTCTCTCTTTAGCAAACGTGTCTCTTTCTGTAATTAAGATCTTTTCAAATTCTGACACTTGTTTGGAGAGTTTAATGCATCTAAGCTCAAGATCCTTTTTCTCTTGGATAACTTTCTTTGAAAAGTCAGACAACTTTTGAGTAGATACATTCTCCTGATGTGCTTTGTCTTTATCTGCTTGGAGGCTTTTCTTCAGATCATCATTCTTTGACTCCAACGCAGATATCTTATCTTCAAAAGCCTTAAACTTTTGTTGAAACTCAACTGATTCAGCTTGCAGTTCTGATGATTTTTGTTCAGTTGACTTCAGTTGGCTTTGAAGATTTATTATCTTTCTCTCTTTCAGCTTTAATTCTTTCTCACATGTTGCAATAATATTCTCCTTTATTGCAATATTTTTCTCCTTCTCTTTAATTTCTATCTCTCTTGCTCTAATGATACCTGCAAAATCAGATTTAGCATTATTAGCACATTTTACACAATCAGGAGTTTTTCTTTTGAGCAATCCTGATCAAATGATTAGTAGAATAAAACATATCAGGTTTACCAAAAGATTTACCTTTATGCGCATTGTTCTTTTTGGCATTGGATGTGGATGCAAATGCTTTGTCATTCTTCTTTTCATTCGAAGAACCTTTAACTCTTCAGACCATCTGTCCTTTCTTATAATTCTTCCCAAGAGATTTGACGTAAAAGCTTGCTGAACTATCAACAGATTTGTCATAAAATAGATTAGATGGACGAATCTGATTTGATTTGAAAATGTTTGGTTTGACACTTTTCTTTTTGAAAACATTTTTCTCATGAATGGAACTTGAAGCTATTTTGAAATAACAGACTGATTCTGTTGAATTATCAACAGGTGATTGATCAATCACATCAACTGAAATCTTTTCTTACAAATTATTATTTGCAGCTTCCAAGTCCTTTATCTTTTTGGATAAAATATTTCTTTCATCAGAAAGTGTATCAAACTTTTGTTTCAAAACAGATCTAGCCATCTGTTCTTTAAGAATATCTGAGGATAGAATAGTTATCTTGGATGTGAGCTTAGATATTTTATTTTCAAAATTTTGACGTTCTAGCTCAAAATCTTTTTCTAAGTTCTTGTTTTGTTCAAAAATATCTTTGAAAATCCCAACATTTCTCTTTTCAGCATTTTTCTTTTCAGTTTCAAAAGACCTTTTCTTTTCTTGAAAAGTTTTTCTTTCTTTTTCAAGTAAGTCTTGCAGAACTGAGAGTTGTTTGGGAAGTTCAACAGTTTTGTCTTCAATAACTTTTCTCTCTTTAGCAAACGTGTCTCTTTCTGTAATTAAGATCTTTTCAAATTCTGACACTTGTTTGGAGAGTTTAATGCATCTAAGCTCAAGGTCCTTTTTCTCTTGGATAACTTTCTTTGAAAAGTCAGACAACTTTTGAGTAGATACATTCTCCTGATGTGCTTTGTCTTTATCTGCTTGGAGGCTTTTCTTCAGATCATCATTCTTTGACTCCAACGCAGATATCTTATCTTCAAAAGCCTTAAACTTTTGTTGAAACTCAACTGATTCAGCTTACAGTTCTGATGATTTTTGTTCAGTTGACTTCAGTTGGCTTTGAAGATTTATTATCTTTCTCTCTTTCAGCTTTAATTCTTTCTCACATGTTGCAATAATATTCTCCTTTATTGCAATATTTTTCTCCTTCTCTTTAATTTCTATCTCTCTTGCTCTGATGATACCTGCAAAATCAGATTTAGCATTATTAGCACATTTTACACAATCAGGAGTTTTATCAGAATTTGACAGTTTAGATTTAAACTCCTTAATCTGTTTAAGAAGAACTGAATTCTGATTTTTCAGTTTATCTCGTTCAGCTTCTATTGCCGGTATCTCAGGCATGTACATGACAACAACATCTCTGGCTGACAGTACAGTATTCCCTCTCTCATCTGTAGTAGGCATCTTGAATGAGAAAATTAGCTTGAAATGAATGTTCGTTCCCCAAACAATTCAGAAAAGTTGACTGAAAGTCAAACTCAGATCACCACTTGAAAAACAATCTCAGAAAAATTCTAACTCCAGAACTCGCAGACAACAGAAAATCGCAGATCACAGAACTCGCAAGGCACTGTTCACTGAGCTTCTCGCTAAACGTTATGTGCGCATTTTCAGAACTCGCACGCTATTACATGCGCGTTTTAAAGAACTCGCAGGCCTTGATGTGTGCGAAGTAGCTTCTCCCAGAGTATTATGTGCGCATTTAAGACTTAGAAAGAATTTCGATCAAGAGTACTTCTCGCAGATGAATGCAAACTCGCAAACCAGGTACTTAACATGTTCCACACTTAGAAAAAATTCAGAAAACTTCAAACTCGCTAAATGCAAACTCGCAAGGCTAATAAACTCGCAAGTCATTGTTCAAAGCACTTCTCGCAAGATATGTTGTGCGCGTTTTTCACTTCTCGCAACCACTTTATGCGCGAACCACACTTAGAATATTTCGAGAATCCAAGAACTCGCAGAGTATGCTTTGCGTGAACTAGCTTCTCGCAGGATGCTTTATGCGCAAACTAGAAATAAACTTTCAAAGATCATCGTACGTGTTCTTCATTTCGTGCGTGTTCTTGATTAGCGCGAAGTACATATCTAGCGCGTTTGTTCCTTTGAATCACAGATCGATCCAAAAATCATTTTAACCTGCAATTCGCTTTCAAGAAATGTACCAATATGATCGAAATGCAATTCTAAACATTTTTCTTAGCAATCATTATGAGTAAAAATACAAAATATAATGCAATTTTACAAGATTACAGTGTATGATGTATTTTTCAAGAAACACTTCAAAATCCAAAAATTGGATGTGATTTGATTCGAATTTCATGAAACATTCTGCATAAGAAACATTTTAAAATGAAAATCGAACACTATGATTCACTTTTCTTGCACCAAAATCTATTTAACAAGAAAATTTGATGTAACAGTAAGAACTCAGAATTCGTTTCTGCGTGTTCTTGAATGAAATCAAGAAAATCGATCTTTAGTGATAATCCAATCAACCTGAATTTGATTGAGTTCAGCTCTGATACCAATTGAAAATGTAATTTCCCAATATTCAAGCAATCAAGATTCAAGATTTGACATTTAAGAACTAGAGAGAGAGAGTAGTGAGAGAAAATCACAATGTCATTGATGTTACAAGAATTACACGCATATCACTTCCTTACCACAACTTTCACAACACAAAGCTATTTATACGTCACACACTTCACTCATAAGGCTAAACTCTCACAAACTAGAAACTCTCAAACCACTAAGGTTGACTATACAGACTTTGACTTTTCACATTAAATCTTGGATACAATTTATACACTAACAGTTCTATACTGCTTCTCATCAGACCTCTTCTCCTCTATTCTCTTTCCTTCAACTCTCTCCTTGTGTTCATAATTTCTGGACCCAGAAGAATACCTCTGACTGTTTGAGCTAGGATTTTTGTAGAACTTTTTCTGAAAGGCTTTGGTCAGCATCAACATAGCCTGCTTTAAGTTCCCACAGTCATCAGAATCAGAACTATCTTCACTCTCCGCCTCCTCGGACTCAGAAACTATGACTTTCTTCTTTTTCTTGAGGCTTACTGACTTCTTCTTGACAACCAAGGCAATTGGATCAGCAACTGTCTTCTCAACCTTTTTGTTTTCCTCTTTGATTTCCTCTACCTCTTCTTCGTTTTGCCTAAGAGTTTCATAAACCTCATGTAGTGGAATCTCGTTCAGATCTTTCATCTGTTTCATTTGTCTTGTAAATCTTTTCCACTCAGGCTGGAGAATGCTGAGGAATTTGACATTAAGCTCTATTTGAGACTTTTTGACTTTATTCTTGATGAGCTCGTTCAGAAAAGTCACAAATCTGTCATAGGTTGTCTTAAGAGATTCTCCCTCCTTGACTTTGAACTCTTCATAATTATTGAGGCAGTTGGATACTTTAAGTTGGTTGCCTATCTTTGAACCAGACATCATCTTTTCTAACTGATCCCACATTTGTTTGTCCGTGGTGTTGTAGCTATCAATCTTTACATAGATCTCATTAGGTATGCCTTGGAGAATAAAAGATCTAGCCAGTCTATCAGCCTTATGTATTCTTCTCTGCTCATCTGTGTACTCCTCAAGTGGTAGAGGGTACTCTCTCTGTTCATCTTCTCTATTCTCTCCTGCAACAGTGAGTGTCTTTGTCGGAGATTTCATGATTCCTTCCTTCAAAGAAATTATGATATAATCCCCAGATCGTTGCGGTCTATGAAATCTAGAAAACGGACTTTCCATTGCTCGTACTCTCCCTTGAAGAGTACTGGTGGCTTTACGTCCGTACTGATCGCAAGTGCTTCCCTTGATGTCATCCTGTTTTCAAAATATTCAATAAGAACTTGACAAACAATCGTTAGTCCAATAGAAATCAAGTAAATCAAAAAAACTTAGAAAGAAAATCAGAAATGAAATTTCCAAAATTCTCTAAGTGTAGAATTCACACACTAGAGTGAAGAACACAAAATTCGTATGCACAATTCGCATACAAGAAAGAATCAAATAGAATTCGCACACAACTCACACTACAAAATTAGTATTAAAGATGTTTTCAGAATTCGCATAAACTTTCCGCATGAAACACTCACACGAATTCATCACTTTATGCGAAAACACAAGAATTCGTATGATACTCTTCTGCGAATTCTAAGGAATTCGCATATGAGTATTATGCGAGTTCTGTCCTTTTCGCATACAAGAGATATGCGAATTCTGTCCTTGAAAGAATTTTCTGAATTTTTTTTTGCAAAAGAGACTTGTGCGAATTCAGAAAGCTATGCGGGTTTTATCCTTGATATTTTTCTAAGAGAACTTTTCGCAAATCACAGGTATACGAATTCTGATGGTTTCTCAATACTCTCACATGAGAATTCTAAGCAATTCGCAAAAGACCCATCTGCGAATTCTATACATGAAAAATTTTAGAATTCAACAATTATACGAAATCTAATATGAGAATTCTAAAAAGATGCGAAATCAAGTGTTTCTGCGAGTTCTTCGAACGAATTCTTGAGAACTCTGCGAGTTCTTGAGATCTATGATGAAAAACTTCTCTGATCTGCTCCAAAACCCATAAATTCTTCAAATTCTCGACTAGAACTTTGACAAATTACACACTAACACATCTAGAATCAAATTCTATCAAAGAATTACAACGAAAATCACTCAGAATTACAAATTGATTCAAATACAGTGTCGACAGAACTCGTGAAACTCTACACGTAAAATCACAAAATTTATCAAAATTTACAGTGCAAAACTCTACGAAACCTATACAAGATCCATCTAATTCACTATTCGAACGCAATTCAATCAAACACAACTCGAAAAACACACACAAAATCGAAAATCGATCTAAGACTCAAAACACAATATCAAACCCCATATTTTTTTTATTTCTTTTTTGAATTTGCTCTGATACCAATTCTTATTCCCAGATTATGACAAATTCTTATCTAAATGCAATCACAAACAGAATGAATCAATCTACCTGTTTTTAGTTAATCACAATATTCAATTACAATTGTTTCAGACCACTTTCTCTCTCTAAACACAGTCTGCGTATACTTTCTCTCTCTAACTTGCAACTGCTATTCACTTACCCTAGTTACAACCAAGACTTCTAACCACAAGTCTATTAAAAGATAGCAACTAAGAAACAAACGTTTACAAGATACAAAACAAAGATACTTTGACTTTGACTTTTATTACAAAGACTTTGACTTTCACTAGAGAGTTGACTTTTGAGCTTTGACTTGCTTGAACTTTGACCATCAGTCTTCATGATCTTGTATCCAACAAAATATATGCTCTAACAAACACATATAGTATTTGAAGAGTTTAATTACAGTCTTTAATGATTTAGAGAAGCAATGAAAGGGATGGTTTCAACTTAGTAGGTAGGGAAAAAATATTATTGCTTGAGATGGATTGTGGTGTTAGACTGGTATGTTTGACCATTAAGAGCTTTTAGAAAATCAAAAGGGAATGGTGCGGGTGCAATGGAGATGCTTGGTGCTTTCAACGTATGTTGTGGAAGCGAAAGATCTAGACCTACGGTGAGGAAGATGGGAGATGGATGCCGGTGGGAATGCGGGTGGGGAAGGTTGGAGATCGGGGGCGTGACTTGTGCATTATATTATATTGTATTCGATTTTTAAAAGAAAATGAAAAAAATGGTAAATTGACCAAAATGCATCTTAATTGATGGATTGGAATTTAATGGTGTTAGGACAAGGGACCGATCTATGAATAAAATTCATATCAAGGGAAAGGTCCATTTAATTATTTTACTTTAGGAACAATATCCGTAATTTCATGTAAACTATAGGGACTAGAATTGTAATTCACCCTTTTAATACTAAAATATACAAGTGTACTCGTGCAATGCAGCTAGATACATCACGATTTTAATGTTTCATTTTATTTTCTGTTTTTTATCGATTTACATTACGATTTTGGATGGTTGTGAGAGAGTGATAATGTTTTTTTATATAAATTTGTTTAATTTAGACTTAATAATATAATGTAATTTATTTTGATTTCATAATATAATTTTTTTTATAAAATATTATGTTAGATTTTTTTAATTATATTTTATATTTTTTATATTTAAAATTTGATTTTTATTCTATATTTAATTATGTTGAGAATTATTTTAGTGAAATTAAAGTGGGAAATGATTTTAAGGGAGTTAAAATGGTTAGAGATAATGATTGAAAATTAATAAATAACATTAAATGTAGTACATATAGCTTTAATGGTTGTTTTTTAAGTAATTAGCATTAAATGACGATACATTAAGCGTTAAGACTTGTTTTTAAGAGTTTTTTATGTCTTTTTTATAATATAGTATAGATATACAAAAGGTTAATAATTTCCCAAAAAGAAAAAAACAACATTTTGTTAAAAATCTCTCCCAATCATCTCTCTCATCTACTTTCTATGAATACTCCTCCCACCTCCCATTTCAAGCTTCCTCTCTCTCTCTCTCCCTCTCCCTCTCCCTCTCCCTCTCTCCCATCAAATCTCTATCCTCTGTTTTTGCAAAGCCTGGAATAAATACCCTTCAACCAAGGTAACTCACATCTCTCTCTTGATTTTCGGTTTCATTTTGTGAACAGTATTTGATTTCCATATTCGACATGGCGCTCACACACGTATATATGTTTATTGGTTTATATAGAATTGGGATTTATGTTTTCTGTGTGCAGGTGTTGTTGATTTTGCATACAGATCTCGATTTTTGATCAAAAGAGTTTCGAGATGATGAATCGGTGTGCATATCAACAGCAAAACAACAACATCAACAACAACGCCTTGGTGAGGGGTGGAGAGATGATGAACGGCGTTGTTTGCCCTAAACCTCGTCGTTTGTGTCTATTGAATCCTTCCATTAAAGAATCCGTCATTGCTGCCTCATCTCCTCGATGGCAGCACCACTATCCCATGTAATTCAATTTGAATTATCTTCTTACTTAAATTTTGTTTGATTAATTTCCAGATGTTTGATTCCGTTTTCTTCCTCATGTTTAAACAGTCATCAAACTGAGATGTGTGAATCAAAAGCCAGGACGGAGCTTCTGGATATGATTCTGACGAAGGTATCAACGAAAATCTCTTGTGTTTCATATCATTTCCATTCTAAGTAGGTTAATTTGAGATTGAAATTACAGCTAAACGTTTCACTTTGGTCACATCATGATTCATGAGTGTTGAATATTTTAATCTGAAAGTGACATTGCAATATTTTGTTTGTTTCTGTTCAACTTTTTCACGTGTTCTGCTATAGCTATTGTAAGCTAACTTAACTTGTTTATTGATTCTCTATTTGGGTTGGGTACAATATGTTAGTAGCTTTGTTTATCACTTGGTTAACCTTTTCTGATCACGGATCCCATTCATTTTCAAGCTAAATAAATACTCAGCACACCCATCAATATTTCAACTATATTTAAAAATTTCGCTCTCGTGGTTTGGCATTTGTGGGATCGAATTAAAACATTGAATCGAATCCCATTTAGTTGATAATTAGGAATAAATATGGACCTATAAAATGGTAATAGAGGAAAATATGATGAAAACAGAAGGAGCCTGAGGAAAGTCATTTGCTGTGGCTTTGAAATGGCCTAGAAACTGAGAAAATGACAACTTTTAATGCATATTCACACATACAATTCACTATGACATCGATTGGCAAATCATTGTAAACTATAACCTGAATCTTATTGGATTTTGTTTTCTCACCGTAGTAGATGTTAAACCAAACCAAATCAAATCAAATGAACCTTGTAAATCCCACACAAAGCAGGGTCAACTGTCAAGGGGGTATTTTTCTAGGCAAACTTTATATCCACCGCGAAGAGTAGAAAGGTGGTTTAAGTATAAAGGCTTTGAGACATGTATGTGTTAGCTTTGATGAAACTACTTGAGAGTTGTCAGTTTCATTTAAGTATAACTTAATGGAGTGTTTAATGTTATATTGCTTCAAGATCCAACAGTATGTTCTTCGTTATTACCTATTTCACCCTCCCCCACAAATGTGAACGTTTGGTTCATATCAGTTTGTTTATGTTTTATTCCAGTCTCTTGTGTTACTTATATACAATTATACATACACATAATCAACATGCCTCTTATGAAATATTAAAGTTCAAAATCCTTATGATCATTTGATGCTAAAATGTCATGTGTAGAGTCTTTAGTATGAATCCTTTTGATCAAGTTTTATGCACCCTTTTTCTTATAGGAATGTTATGGTGTTGAGAAATCCAACAATATGATACCATTATCACCTCCATTCTTTTGTGGGTCTCCACCAAGTAGGGCATCGAACCCAGTGGTCCAAGATGCTCAGTTTGGTAACGAAAACCCGAGCCCGTTGTCACCTGCCTTTGAAGCCTCACCATCTCCATCTCCTCGCAAGAATGGAGGAAGCTGTGGCAGAGGAAAATTCGGCCAAAAGCATCCTGCAGTGAGGGTTGAAGGATTCAACTGCCGAGGCATCTCTGCTGTTGCTTAAAGATTGGGAAAAAAAAAAGATGATCTTAGCAAGCGTTAGCTGAATTTTGATGAGAGAGTGAGAGAGGGGCATTTATGTCTAGTTTTTTTTCTTTTTGTATATTTAGAGGCTAAAAACATGTTTATGAAATGTGTCATGGTTTGGGTCTTTAGAGTCTTTGAGTCTTTCTATCAGTCCAAATGTGTATATGTCTTTGAGAGAGGGGGGAATAAAGAAGAGGACAAAAGGGTCATTTCCTTTGATGGTGGGTAGTGTTTACTGTTTAGAGAGAGCTTGGATGGAGGTGAGACTATGAAGAGAGGGAAAGAGGGAGAAAAGGTTTACCAATCTTGTCCTTAATTGTAATTTTGTTAAGAAGGCAAGGAGGAAACTGTCCTTTTCTTATTGCAACTTTTTGAGTTGATTTTTCCATTTTCTTTTTTTCCATTTGCATCCTGCAGTGCTGACTGTATATGATAAGATTTGTATATATCATAGGAGCACGTGCCCATGGAATTTTGCTAAGATTCTATCATATTTTATTCTATTTTTCTATGGTGTCATTTTGGAGACAGGTTTTTAAGGGTTGGATTAAATTAGGAGAGGCTAATGTCATCCTTTATTTTGCTAATGACATCCTTATAAATGACTTTATCCTTATACATCAAAACCTGCTTTTTATATTTTCAATGTATGAATTAACCTGATTTTGACATTATTTTCCAGCATTGTTAATGTCAAAATCAGGTTAATTCATGCATTAAAAATATAAAAAACAGGTTTCATGATTTATTCTTTGGTTTATGATTATTTTTGATAATATAACTATAATCTATTTTAAACATATGATTATCATTCATATATTTATTTATGTAAACTTGATTTAATTATGGATATAGTATCTTGACTTGATATATTTGCATACATATTTATATATTTACCTTAATAAATAAGTTTTAAACCTTTCAGTGTCATACTTATAAATTATATATAAAGGGGAAGGTTCAAACGAGAAGGTAGTCAGTTTGCGAGAAGGCGAGAAGGAATATGAGCCACATAATCCATTATTTAAAAAATACTATAAATAAAAAATAAAATTATATTTAGAAATTAAGATAATTATCATTTAGAAATCAGGATAATTACCATTTTGAATTGGATAAATTCTTAAAAATCTAATTATATATTTTAACTTTATTTATTTTTAATTTTAATAAATTCATAATTTTTTATCAAATTTTTTATTATTTTTTTCTAGATACATTTTTTATTTAAAAAAAATCATAATTTTCGTAAAATATCACATGTGAAATTCATAATGAATTCATTATATTTTTCACAATTTTCTCTATTTTTTGAATCACATATGATTAACTTCATTTAACATATGATTTATTATGTATCACATATAATCCATTATGTGAATTTTTGTACATATCATATATGATAATATAGGTCTAAATGTAAGTGATGCATAATCACATGTGATAATATGCACATCACCAAAAGATCAATAAATATAAATATACGTAATCATATATGATTAACTAAAATATCTACAATTATCATGCATAATCACATGTGATAACATTTGCATCACTAAAAGATCAATAAATATAAACATACGTAATCGTATATGATTAACTAAAACATATACAATTATCATTTATAATCACATGTGATAACATTTACATCACTAAAAGATCAACAAATATACGTAATCATATATGATTAACTAAAATATCTACAATTATCACATGTGATAATATGATATGAGATATGCACAAAAATTCATATAGTAGATCATATGTTAAACGTCTAATCACATGTTATTCAAAACGTAAACATATATCCAAAAAATAAACAAAAAAGGAAAAAATAATGAATTAATTGTAGATACACATGTGATATTGATGAAACTTGTGAATTTTATTTATTAAAAGTGTATCTTGATTAAAAAAAAACTTGATAAAAATTATAAATAAATTAAAAATAAAAATAAATAAATATAAAAGATATTACGAGATTTTTAAGGATTAATCCAATTTAAAATAGTAATTATCCTAATTTTTAAAATTATTTTTTATTTATTATTTATGATATTTTTTTAATTAATTGATTATGTGGCCGAAATTCCTTCTCGCCTTCTTTCAAATTAGTTTACTTCTCGCATGATCCTCCCCCCCCCTCTCTCTCTCTCTCTCTATATATATATATATATATATATATATATATATATATATATGGTCTCATTCATTTGCTAACCGTTCCATTGGTGCTAACCGTGCTAACCAATTTGGATCGTTGATTATTTAGATCAATGGTTAACAATTAATTATAATTTTAATTTTAGAAATATAAAATAAAAACGTTAGAAAATTAAGGTGCATAAGTGCATAGGGTTAAAATGGTAAAATTGCATATACCATTCATTAACCATATGCACACGTTACCAAACAAATCAGGCGAAAAATTAGGGATTTGTATCAGTTTAAGATACGACTTGATGAAGAAAGGATTCTACAAACTAGAATATGATTGCTTCACGATATCGAACTCCGGCGAAAAAGGTGGAATCGTGGTTGGGAAGAAGAGGGAAACTTGGAATTCATCCAACTATTGCTTCGTATCATCGAGAAAAACGGAAAGATAATCTCAATCGTGGCTGAAATAGGCGCGAAATGGATGAAATTGAAGGCGGGAGTCGACGAATGAGAGGTAAAAACCTAGTTTTCTAGGGTTTATAAAAGGGGTTTAAACTCATATCTACATTGTTGATACCATTCTTGTAGTACGAAAGCCTAGTGAGAGGATATTCAAGAAGTGTGGTCTTTCAAAATTCAAGAACACAATGGAAACACCTGTTGAGGTTGACCTAGAAGAAACCTGTACACTGAACGACTTAGTTCAAAAGATTTCAACTGATACAGGACTTCCAACAGATGCGACAATTCCAGAAAACGAAGATGAAGGTAATATTATATAAATGGATGGAAATCACAGTGTTCAATATGTTGTTTCTCGATATTAGGTCAAATTTCTGTGATAAAGTGTCATTTTTTTGGGATTTTTCTTTGGGCTAATGTATTTTAGAATTTTGAATGTTCAAATTCTGAAACATATAGTTTCAATTAGTAACTCTTCTGGTGTATATACGCATTGTAGATATTTAAAGATTATGAATATACATGGTCAAATACTTATATAATTTTAATTTTGCATATGAGCATGTTTAATGATCTGTGCATATGTGCATAAGGTAGGGACAAACCAATTAAACATATGGAATCAATAAAGCTTTGATGTACACACTGTGCATATGAGCATGTTTAATTCAGTGTGGATATGTGTATGGTCAAAATATAAGCTTTGATGAACACATGTTTAATATATAAATTGGGCATATGTTGACATAAATAAAATTTGATGTACACGACGAGCCTCTTGGATATGGATATGGAAAATGATATTAATATATGCACATATCATATGTGCAAGCTTAATATCATATAATATGTTCATTATCAAGTAAATTCACTATGAGCATTAGTTATGTCCATATGTCCATTTTAGTGCACATATGTATTTTAGTTCTTCATATATTTTGAATACACATTGATAACTACTTTAATAATTTTGGATGTGCATGTATGCATTGTTATGGAGTTGTGCATATGAGCATATGGTAACAACTGGTGATTTGGAGTTGTGCATATGAGCATATTGTAAGTAGTGAGCATTAGCAGTTGTGCATATGAGCATAAGGTAGGTAGTGATCAATATAGAGATGGGAAGTGTAAACCTTAATGTGAATACTGCTTGTTTTTTCTGTGTATATGTGAATTGCATTGCATAGATGCATTTCAGTTCTCTATGCATTCTGAACAAGCATATTTAAATTCTTTTTATAATTTCTTATATGCATATGTGCATTGTTTGATAATTGTGCATATGGGCATAATGTAAGAAGTTATCATTAAGAGTTGTGCCTATGAGCATGTTGTCATAACTGATCGGTTGAACATATGGGGATGGTACATCTTAAAGGTTAAACCATTTGCTATTTAATGTGCATATATGCAGTTTAGAGCATATATGATTTTTAGTTCTTTGTTACAATCATATGTGCATTGTTTGATAATTGTGCATATGGGCATATGGTAAGAAGTGATCATTAGGAGTTGTGCATATGAGCATGTTGTCAGAAGTGATCATTTTAACATATGGGAATGGTATGTCTTAAAGGTTAAACCATTTGCTATTAATGTGCATATATGCAGTGTATAGCATATATGCATTTTAGTTTTTTGTTACAAGCATATGTGCATTGTTTGATAATTGTGCATATGGGCATAAGGTAAGAAGTGATCATTAGGAGTTGGGCATATGAGCATGGTGTCAGAAGTGATCAGTTGAACATATGGGAATGGTACATCTTAAAGGTCGACTTCATTGCTATTTAATGTGTATATATGCATTTTACAACATATATACATTTTAGTTCTTTCTTACAAGCATATGTGCATTGTTTTGGAGTTGTGCACCTATTGAAATATTGTGAGAAGTGATCTTCGTGTGCATATATGCAGATTGAGATATTTATAAACCTTAAATATGCATTTGACAATGGTTTAAGAATTGTGAGTATGCATATGAGAATACTGTAATATATATGAAAAACATATATGCATACATGTCTGATTAAGGTACAGTGCATAAGTGCATACGGTTGGAAGTGCTCAATTGGACATTTGTTAAATGTCAAACTTATTGTTTAAAGTGTTTAGTATTTCTATGCATGTGTACACAAATGCATGTAGGTACCCCTTTGAAGAGAAGAAGGAAAATACAAACATCAGAATCAGTTCCGGGTAGTAAGGCTGGAAAAGGTATTTTTTTTGTGAAACACATAAGTTAGAATTTGATAATCGGGGTTATGACATTCATAGCCTAATCAATTCTCTGCATATGTGGATTGGGAATTTGCATAAATGAATGAGTTAATATTGCAGATAAAGAAAAGCTAGTTGACAAGGATTCCGTTGAAAAAAACGTTACAAGATCCCTTGTCCGGAACCAATAAAAACAGGGGAGACACATTGAATCGTCGTCGACAACAGGTAAGTATCACAACCACGATCCTATAACATTCATAATCAACTTAAAAATGACATTGTTCATTAAACAGGCATGTCTCCAAACAGTGATTTCGAGGAACAACCTAATGTGAAGTTAAGGGAAAAGAACAAGAATGATGATCAGGGTCAAGAAAAAGGGAAAAAAGATATGAAGTATACAAAGGTTAGAAAGCAAAAAGATCCGCGGGGAGTACCTGGCATACGAACAAGGACATCACCTAAGGCGTTGTACGAGACCATACGGAGCTTGAATGACAAACAAAAAAGTGCAGTAAAGGCAATAGGGATGGACTCTTTGCTAGATATGACCATTGACGGAGTTCCATTAAAGTTAGGATACTACGTGGTCGACGCCGTGAACACAACACAGATGCATTTGAAAGTTCATACCGGGGTGATACCGATTACAGTGGAGTCAGTACATCGGTTTCTAGGACTTCCAACAGGAGGGATAGACTTGGCGAACGAACAATCATTAGATGCGGATGACAACCTGACTTTGTTTTGGAGGAGACAATTTAAAAAAGGTCGGATGACACCACAAGACATCATTAACGAGATACGAAGAACACAAGAAGGTGACATAAAGTTTATGCTGAATTTCCTTGTACTTGTGGTGAACACCCTAGGAGAGTGTAGCCGGATGGGTCAGTGCAAGACCGACTTCTTGACAAAAATAATTGGGGTGCATATGATACCTGAGATATATTGGTCGAAGTACATTTATGACTGTATACCTAACAATAAGACAAACTAGAAGAGAGAGAGCTCACGGGCTTTTTATGCTGGTCCATTGACATTTCTTACGGTAAGTATCTATGAACAATTACTTACACTACACTAAACAAATCATTATTTGTTTTACAACATTAATCATTTAACACAAACGTGGCAGCTCCTATATGTTGAATCAACATGGGGTCTGGGAATTGAAGTTCCACAAGCAGAATTACCGACGAAGAGATAGTGTCCGAAATAAATTACATGGTTGTGTATCTATGTATTAACCATTAATTTTTAAGGTTGTGTATCTATGTAACCAACATGGTCGTCTTGATGAACGTTTAGATTGTCATGAGAAAAATTGATGACATAATATTCAACATTCAAGGGTCGTGATGGGAAGCAGACACCAAGCTCACACCATCTATAGAAGAATTCCATGGTAAAAATTATGGATATATGCATTAAAATCAATATGTACATATAAATGTCTTTTTCACATATGCACTGCACATGTGCGTATGTGCAAGTTAGTTATTGTAAAGGTACATTATAAAGTGGAATCTGAGAATTTCTGAACATAGGTGTTTTGGCAATTTTCGACCAATCTGTGAATCTGTGCAATTTTCGACCAATCTGTGTACATTATATCAACATGGTCGTCTTCAAAATAAATTACAGTTCCTTTTACCGATATTATATTCTGGATGCATTGAACTAGAAGATGGGAGATTATCGAAATTGGTCTCGAGGGAGATGTCATCAAGTCCGGTAGAATTACCGAACTCTTGGGATAATCCGGTATTCAACGGTTGAATAGGCTCATCATCACGTGTGCACGGGGCAACGTCTTGACTTTCGAAAATAGATTCCAACAAACTCTCGTTATCAACAACAGTCGTGATTCGATTATCGCTCATTGTGATATTACCAAGAAACGATAAAGTTTATTCCACAACGGTTATAAACCCGAAAAATAAAAAACCTTGTTGAATGAATCGATATGTTTGTGCAGATAGAAAGTGATTGAATGCATAAAAATATGTAAAGGATATCTTCCGATTTAAGATGATAGGCACCAAAATTGTATTTCAAAATATTATATTTAATTTGTATATCATTACCATAACAAAACTCCTATAAATATCGAATAATATTTGATATGGCGTTGAATAAGAATTAGATTGGATGGGTCGATTTTAAGTAAATTCCATTATTGCCCTTGTAATTAATCGCATAACCTAATCTCTAGGAACGTTTTGATTGGTCGAAAATTGGTTAGCACGGTTAGGACCAATGGAACGGTTAGCAAACGAATGCCCCTCTCTCTCTCTCTCTCTCTCTCTCTATATATATATATATATATATATATATATATATATATTATGTATATAGAGGAAAGTTCAAATGAAAACTCAATTTTCATTGTGCACGTGAAGACAAATCTCAGCCACAACATCTCTTTTTTAATTAAAAACTTTTACCCAATTAAAATTTAAAATAAATTATCTTAAAAATTACTAATATTTTAATCAAATAAATTACATCAAAAAAACGAGAATTTCGTGCTCTTTGATATGACATCCAACTCGATATAATGTTTTTTGTTGTTTTAACCGTTTTTTACGTGAAATGCTATATATGTGTTATATTCATTATGAATATTTATGTACGTTCAAGTTTGTACAACACCTCGACACCGTAAGTATGTAATTCGACATCACCTTCTTCAACACTTTCTTCAACGTCGTAAGGCATCGCGTTTCTTTAACATCGTAACCCAACACCCATCAAGACGAATTGAGAACCTATCGAGTAATTATGTTGTGAACCGGGGAACAAAAGAGAACGCGTCACGTCTCTACATCTTCACAGATCATTCATGTATTATTCATCATGAATAATGTATCATTCAGGATGAATAATACAACATTCAGGGTGAATAATTCACAATTCATGAATTCGTGTATTATTCATCATGAATGTTGTGTAATTCATTCTGAATACTATATTATTCATCATGAATAATTAATGAACGTTCACATTTGTTATCGATACTGAATGTGAGAAATACGGGGATGCGCATACATATTCATAATGAATTAAACCAAATTTCGGTTGTGAATTGGGAAACAAAAGAGAGTGCGCCATGTGTCTACATCTTCACGGGTCATTCATATATTATTCATCATGAATAATGTATCATTTAGAATGAATAATACATAATTCAGGGTGAATAATACAGGATTCATGATAAATAATACATGAATCATGGATTCGTGCATTATTCATCCTGAATGTTATGTTATTCATCATGAATACTGTATTATTCATCATGAATAGTGAATGAATGTTCACCTTTGTTATTCATACTGAATGTGGACACTCGAGGACGTGCATGTATATTCATAATGAATATAGCACATATATATAATTTCACGTAAAAAACGGTAAAACAAAAAAAAAACTATATCGAGATGGAGGTCATATCGAAGAGCACGGAATTCTCGTTTTTTTATGTAATTTGTTTGATTAAAATATTAGTAATTTTTAAGATAATTTACTTTAAAGTTTAAGGGGGTAAAAAAATTTTAATTAAAAAAAAATAAAAAGTCAAACAAGGTAGGCGCTGTTAGGACATAAAATGTCCAAGTTAGAAAGTTTTGTAAAGGGGTTTACCTTTTATTATTTGTATTGGGCTTATATTGTATTTTGGCTTTATAGTGTAAATGGGTTTGGGCTTAATGTAGAACTAGGGTTTGGGAGAGTATATATAGTTTACTTATTTGTTATGTTGAAGATTAAGTCATTAATTCCACAATGTAGCCGAATTGAGAGAGTCGTATCTTCTAGAGAGAAAAACTCTTTCTCTCTCTAGGTTTGTGTTATGTTCTTCAATTCAAGGTGAATAAAAGTTATTCTCTCCCAATCTTATCTTGTTCTTATTATTTGATTCATGAATTGTTGATTATCTGGGATCTACAGGCGCTGATTCAAATTTCCTATTTTGTCCTTAATCCCTTCTCAGTTAACCTTATTATGTATTAACCAATGATTAGTTTTCTAAGTTTTGACCAATGGTTAAGATTTATCTTCATGTGCACAATGAACGATGAGTTTTCATTTGAACCTACCCCTATGTGTGTGTGTATATATATATATATATATATATATATATATATATATATATATGTAGGGGAGAGATCAAATGAAAACCACTCTAATTTTGCAAACCGTGGAAACCGTCGATTTCATTGCTTAAGTTAATGAAATTGGTTCATGAAATTGTTTAATTTGATGAAATTGTATCATATAATTCTTTTGTTGATAAAATTGTTTCTTATATTGGTGTTTTTTATGTAAAAATGAAATTGTTTCATGTATTTTCTCATTCTGATGAAATTGTTTCATGCATTTTCTCATTCTGATGAAACCTTTTTTATTTTTACATAAAAAACACAAATATATGAAACAATTTCATCAAGAAAAGAATTATATAAATCAATTTATCAAATTTTACAAATTCATGAAACAATTTCATTAACTTAACCAATGAAATCGACGGTTTTCATGGTTTTCAAAATTATGGTGATTTCCAAATGAAACTACCTCTATATATATGATATTTCATTTAATATTAATTCTCACATTTGAATCTATTTAACTTCTATAGAAAAATATATTAACTATTAATTAAAGATTTACTTATAATTTGTGTTATATATATATATATATATATATATATATATATATATATATATATATATTGTTAACGTTATTTAATTATTTCGAGATTTATTGTTATAATCTTTTTTTTTATTATTATTGCTATTTTTGACCAAAAAAAATATAATTTATTTGTTGCATCGAAATTTATTTATTTATTGTAGTATTAGGTTGTTATATTACATTAATTTTGATTCAACATATTTTGATTTTATGTGGGTATGATAGATTTTATAGATATGATAGTATTTATCGGTTTGAACTCTTATTATTATTTATTAATGATTATCGTTAGTTTACAATATTTATAAATTTAGATGGTTAATATAGATGTTCATCTTAATATTCAATTATTTATTATTTATTTATGTTAATATTTAAATGTTCATTATAATTCATAATCTTATAATTACTTTTTGAAAGTTACACTTCCAACACCCATGACTTTTACTATTTTGCCAAAAGCTTCAAAAATAACATGAAAATGTTAAAACATTATTAAAATGTTTATCTTGATTGTGAGTTCATGCTCATAATTTTAAACTATATAATTAATTTTTGAAAGTTACATTTCCAACCCATATATTTTGTTATTTTTGTTTTTTACCAAAAGTACCAAAATACTATTAAAATGTTGAAAGTTTGAAGTTGACTTTATGTCAAAACCATTATTTATTTTTCTAATGACAATATCTATTAAAATATTATTAAATTATTAAAACATTGAAGTTGGTTTCATATGCCAAACTCATATTCTTTTTGGCCTCATGTCAAAAGCTCTATAATTAATGTTGTCAAAAGCTCTATAATTAATGTTGTCAAAAGCTCTATAATTAATGTTATCTTCAAATTAAATAAATCGTAAGATATCGAAAGGATTTTGTCAAACGGGTGTAAATAGCCCTAAGGTTTTTAGGTACTTAGGAAATCCATGTGATTCCCCTATGTGCACATTTGTTGTCTTCAAGATTATGGGTCAAAAATTCAAGTCAAAGCCTTAAGAGTAAAGTCAAAGTCAAAGGAATTAAGTGAAAGTCAAAGTCAATGTCTAAGAGTTAGTTTTGTTAGTTTAGTTTGCTTGTAATAGTGGTAGGTACAAGTAGGTTTGTCTTTGTAATATGTCATTAGAGAAACTTAATTGAGAATCATTGTAGAGAGAGAAAGAGAGAGCTTTAGAGAGAGAAACTTGTAATTGAATCAAGATCAATACATATGGCATTTGGTGTTGGTTGTGGTTGTTTATCTTGATCATACTTGCATATTGGGACACACAATTGGTATCAGAGCAGACAAGATTCAGAAATTAGATCAAGAATTGAATTTTTTGTCGAATTTTTCAAGAACTCGCAAAGCTACTGTTCACAATCGATTTCAATGAATTAGTGGTGTTTTGGATTGAATTTGATTGTATTGTGTTCGATCTGTGTAATAGAACAAGTTTCATTTGGATTGTATTGTCAAATTCACAGTAGATCGTGTGAATTTGATCAAAGTTGTAAATTTTTGTTCGAAAGTTGGTAAGCACTGTGTTTTGATCGAATGTTGTAATTTTGTTGTTTTTCAGTCGAAAAGATGTATTAGAATTGTGTTCAAAAAGTGTTCGTGGATCAATTTGCAAAGTTTTAGAAGCTAGTTTGGTGTTTTGATCGATTTTTGGCTGAATCTGGGTTTTTGAGTTCGACAGATTGAAGAACTCGCAAGATCTAAGGAACTCGCAAGATTCTTTGATTGTTGTTGGTGAATTTGCTAAGGGAAGAAGCCGCAAATAGTGGTCTACGAAGTAAGAAGTCGCAGAGTATTGTGTACGTCAAGTGTAGAACTCGCAAAGTGTGTTCTGCGTTAAGTTCAGAACTCGCAAGCTTTAGTTTGCGAGAAGTTACTGTTCACTCGAAGGGTTCTAAGATAAGTTTAAGAACTCGTACACCGATGCTTATGACAAGTTGTTCTATTTTTCCTTGGAAATTCTCTAAGTCCAGAACTCGTATCTCACTATTTGTGACAAGTATGTTGATTTAGTGATATTTTTCTAAGTCTACTTCTCGCAGAGTTTGGTTTACGACTACTGAAGAACTTGCATCCTTTGTTTTGCGAGTTGCTACTTCTCGCAAGCTTCGATCTGTGACAACCTCACAACTTGCAACCAGTTCTTTGCGACAAGCTAGAACTCGCATGCTTTGATCTGCGAGTTGTCACTTCTTGGGTACAGAGCCTTGCCACAAGTTCAGATTTCAGTGGTTTGCGACAAGTGTTACTCAGTGCCTTACGACTTCTATACTTAGTCAAAATTTTGACAAGTTTTAAGTTTTTTTTTGGAAAATTTCTGATTTTCGTAAACAATCAGTTGCAAGTGATATCAAGATGACTTCTAAAGATGCTCTGGCTATTGGAACTGATGTAAAGTCACCTGTTCCGATTAAAGGTGAATATGAGAAGTGGAAGGACATATTCCTCGATTTCATTGACAGACACAACAACGGGGAATAGATCAAACAATCTATTGTTGAGGGTGTTACGAAGCCAATTACTGTAGTTGTCCCTGATGGAGATGATTCCTCAAACAGTGGTGATGGTACTTGTAACACCCTAAAATTTAGTGTAATTTAAAACTTGAAAATTTGGCAATATGACGTTTGTATTTGGAATAAACCACCCAAAAGGGGTAAATGTGCAAAGCATTTACAAAAACCTGTGAACGAATATGGAAATCAACAACAAACAAATCTAAACATATACTATCTAGATTACATCGGTTGTCAATCCAAAATCACCAAAATGTAGTGACTTAATTAAACGCCCAACACCAAATACTAATCATCTCAAAAATGCTTCAAGCCTTCGCTCGTCGCTCAAACCTTTGGCAACCCACCGCTAAAGGAACCTGTTATACACATCATTTTAGAAAAAGTGTTAGGCTTAAAGCCTAGTGAGAACATACAATTTATAATTTAAAGGAATATAAACAATTGTAACGAAAGGAGATCTTTTCAAGAAAGTTTAGTTTACAATTGAAATCTTTGTCACATAAGGACTGTTCGGTCCAAAATTCATCTTGCAATGACCGGGGATACCCGATTTACCAAGGATTGTAGCGGAACACAAAAGTAAGTCACAATCCGAGTTATGAGCTAAATACTTGGAATCCATGGCCACGAACAACGCCGATCCGTACTAAGATGTGGGGGAGTGCACCCGAGGAAACCAAGTCATACTCGTTCACTAGGATTACATTATGATCCATGGCTAGTAACCGGTCCCACATAACCGTACCAAGTGGCCTCCGAGGATCAAATGTCTCCACTAGCTACAAAGGGGAAAAACATCCCAAAATATAAGACGACTCAATACCTACGAATCCACTAATATAGTCTAGAATTGTCACAATTTCATTTGTGGCCCACTATAGTTAAACAAATAGCTCACAATAACATATATTTTTAAATATGCCTTTCCATGTTTAACTGTTGATAAGAATGAAAATCATAAAATGAGATTATATACATTCTTTCAAGTACCTCACCAAAAATGTGCAAGTAGTACTTTATTTTATTACATAACAAATGAAACCCTTCCTTTTAGCAAAATATAGCAAGAACCCTAAAATCTCCCAAAAACTCGAGTTAGGTCAAAATGTGATAATCATAAATCCAAAACCAAGGAGATATATAGGAGTTTAAAATATATGTTTTGACATGTATAAGGTTTGGAAAATGGTAGTATAAACTCACCAAGTGGGTTTTTGAAGAAAACCCCAAACCCTAGATTTGATCCTTTGGAGAAGATGACAATAGAGATGGTGATTAAATGCTCAACTTCGAATCCTTAGTTGATGTACCCAGCAACTAGCAATAAATAAGGTAGATTTGGGTTGGTGAAACCCTAATTTCAGATAGTTGAAGGAGGTGAGTTGAGAGAGAGTAGTAATGAATGTAGATGAGAAATAAATGAGAAAAAGGGGAAGAAATCCGTCTAAGAATCATCAGGGCAGGCCCGCGGCTTTAGTAGCGACGTAGCCCGCGCGTGCCATTGAGACTGATAATTTCCAGAGGGTTACGCGGCTTACGCCACGGATTCCAAGCCGCGGGGTAGCCTGCGCAAGTCTCTGTGTTACATAACCAATCCCAAATCTAAGCATTCAAACTTGGCTCAAAAGCACGATGCTAACGACTAACGGTAAACGCAAGGTAACTAAGATTTAACAATAAATAAGGTTAGAAGTCTAACGATAGAATTAATATAACGAAAATTCGGGGCGTTACAATACTGAACCTCGAGAGCCCAAAACTAAGGGCACATTTGGTTTACGGGATTGGAATGGATTGGATTGGATTTCAAGTAAGGATTTGGATTTGGAGGGATTTGGAATTGGGGGGATTTGGATTCCCTTCATGTGTTTGGTTTGTAGGATTTGGAATGCAATTGAAATCCATTCCTTTATAAATCTTGTTTGTTTTGTAGGATTTGGATTGACATCACAGATATCATCATCATCTTCTTTCTTCTCCAAAACCTATCTCTTCCTCAAACCCAATTCCAATTGCTCATCATAATCATAACCCTAGCTGAATTTCCCTTTTCCTTTCAATGAGACTACAACAAGGGTCTGACAGATCAATCCTCATCCAAGACGACAAATTCAGCGATGAAGAATTCCCCTTCTTCGATGCTTCCAACTCTTTTGGCTTTGATCACTTTCTTACCCTTTCCAGTTCTTCATCTGTCTCTAAAATCCATGACTACAACGATGAAGATACCATTTCGAAATAACCAAACCACACGCTAGACTCACAATCATCATCCCCTTCCTCTGCCGGTCTGCGTCGCCGTCGGCTTTTTTCCCGACAGACTTCCAAACAACTTCCCTCGTCTACTTTAAAAAAAAAAGTCCCCATGGGTTACTGGATTTTGATCTTCATGGATCTATCATTTCTCTAGGAAAAAACTACAAAATTTCTTTGGAATTTGAAGAATAATGAGAAACAGAACGATAAGCTCAATCGATCCAAGGTTCTTCTGGGGTCTGGCAGCGATGAAACAAATGGGAATTCCTTGAGTTCTAGTGTATTTACCAGTGTTAGTGGTGATGAAAGAGCCATTTATCATTCTATTATAGTGGATTCATCAAACCCTGGTTCAAATTTCCTTTTCACCTTAGCTGGATTAGTGATTAAAACTATTGCTTTTCAAACAAGTTTGTTATTTGGTTTTATCTCATTGACGAAGAGTATATTTATGAAATCCATCAGTATTTAGATTTCAAATCCAACCCCATTGCAAAGGATTTCAAATCCGGTCAATGAAATCCATTCATGTTGTTAAGTCTGATTTTATAGTAATCATTGTATTTATAAGCTTGGTCTTATATTGTGTTTAGAGTCCATACTGTGTTGTATTGACCAGGGTATTTAAGTCCCTTTGGTCCTTGTTCCTTGTAACACTTACACGCTTACTATTCAAGACATCTTTTGTGCTTTGAACTCTCTCTCTAGGATTTAGAGATCTTGGACTCACAATTGGTATCAGAACCAATCTAGATCTTGAGAGAATTGAGAGATTTGTTTTTCATATCTGTTTTTGTGAATTAATTCGAAAATTTGATTGATTTTCTTGATTTTTTCAAGAAAATCTCGTTTTTGAATTTTTCATCAAATTCGGCCTTGTTTGTGATTGAATTTCGTTGATTTTTGGTTTGTTGGATTCGATTTTGCAAGTAGATCACTCTTGATTCACACCAAATTTCAAGAAAAATGGTTTTTGATCATCAATTTTGAGAAATTTCGAGTTTCTGGAAACTCGTTTTTGACGTACTGTTCTTTACTCGAATTGGTGATTTTGTGGTTTTTGATCGAAATTTTTGATTGAAATATGTTAGAAAGTTGTTTTCAATCTTGTTTGTGTATTAAAGTTTCATCAAATTTGGTTGTGTAAATCAAATTTTGGGTAATCTGTGTATGTTATTGCTTTGCGCCAGTTCATATGAGTTTGCGCCAGATCTATACTTTTTGCGAGTTCATATGAGTTTGCGCTAGTTCTTCCTAATCTTGTCTTAGTGTATTTCAGGTTATTCATCAAGTTCAGATCTCTTCTCACGCGAAGTTTGCTTTGCGTATTCCAAAGCTCACGAGAAGTTCACTTTGCGTATTCCTCAGCTCACGCAAACTCCTAGTTTGCGTCATATTCAGATTGCGCAAAGTACAGTTTGCGTTTCTAGCCTATCAAGCAAAGTCTGATTCTCTTCATCAACGTATCACACAAAGTTCAGTTTGCGTCTTCATCTGGTCACGAAAAGCTAGTTTAAGTCATCCCTCTGCTCACACAAATCAGAGTTTGCGTCTCTCTCAGCTCAAGAAAAGTACAGTTCTCGCCACGTTCTTCTAACGTAAAGCTCATCTTGCGTCACTTAAAGCTCACGCAAAGCTTGTTTACATCAGTGATTCACGCAAATCGAAGTTTGCGTTTCACACGGCTCAAGCAAATCCTAGTTTGCGTCTCCTTCTACTCACGCAAAGTTGGTTTGCGTCTTCAACTACTCGCGACTATCTTGGTTTGCTTCTTTAACGAATCACGCAAACCCAAGTTTGCGCCTTTGGTTTCTCACGCATAGCTCAGTTTGCGCTATCTGTCTATCACGCAAACCTCAAGTTTGCGCCATCTGTTTCAAGACTTAGTATTTTTTCTGAAGTTTATCAGGAATGGATTCTGCAAAGTTTGCATATCAAGCTCAACTCTACAAGAATGACCTCATGATGTCTTTGGGCACAAAAAATCGTCCTCCTGTTCTGATAGATGAAAACGAGTTTACTCAGTGGCAAGATAGGTTCTTGAATTTTATAGAGCGTCAAAAGAACGGAAATGATATGATGAACATTCTATCTGAAGGACCGTTTGAAAAACCCAAGTTGGCTTCTGGATTATATAAGCCTACCAAAGATTATTCACTTGACGAGTTATCTGAGTATCAAGCTGATCGTGATATCAAGGCGAATCTGATGCTATCCTTGCCAAACTCTATCTACAACAGGATTGATTGTTTCAAAACTCATCCTAATATTATGTGGCAACAACTTGAGAAGATTATGCTTGGCTCTTCAGTTGCGACTCAACTCCGACATACTCGTTATATGATTTACTTTGAAGAATTCAAAGCCAAGGACGGGGAGCCACTGAAAACTGTATATGACAGATTTTGTGCCATTATAAATGATCTGAGGAAAATTAAAGTTGAAAAGACTGAGCTTGAGACAAATCTGAAAT
Organism: Arctium minus; assembly: GCA_954870635.1. NCBI lineage: Eukaryota > Viridiplantae > Streptophyta > Magnoliopsida > Asterales > Asteraceae > Arctium > Arctium minus. Next base: position 79,212,062 of record OX941082.1, read on the forward strand.
TCCTCAATGCACTTCAACCAGAGTGGAACAAATCTTGCCACAGACTGAGGAATGATGTCAGAATTTCTACAATGCAAATTCAAGAGATGTTTGAGATCTTGCTGACAGATGAGTGCATTGTTACTGAGAAGAAGGCCAAACTGGAGAAGAAGAACAAGAAATCAGTAGACCCGATTGCTCTTCTCACGAAACAACTGACAGAACAAGCATTGTCTGATAATGCTTACAACGGGGCTACTGATGATGATGGTGAGGCACTGCAAAAAGCAATGATCCTTCTCTCACAACATTATCAAAAGAAGTTCCAACCACGTTCGAGTTCTAATACTTCTCGCTTCACTTCTGGTTCAAAAGTCAACGTGCCTGAGCTAAAGACAGCTGCTGCCTGCTACAATTGTGGAAAGCCAGGTCATATAGCTAAGGAGTGTCGAGCAAAGAAGGTTAAGGACTCAACATATTATCGAAAGAAACTGGAACTTGCTGAGAAAAGAGAAAGTGGAACTGCTTTGCTTGCAGAAGAAGAGTTTTGGCTGGATCACTCTGACGATGAAGCTGCAAATGTTGAGATCGCTCAGATGTGCTTTGTTGGAGATGATCAGTCAGATGATGATTCTGAAACTGATGAAGACGAGGTAATTTCTGATTTTGATTACACTTTCATTTCTTCACAGATGGATATTATAATTACCGCATTACATGATTTACGCTTGAAGTTATTATCTGAAAAGAATTTAAATTCTGAAAAGTCCGATTTGATTGACAAACTGAAAATTTCTTTGAAAGATGAAAAATCTATTTTAGAAAATACAAAAGACATCTTTCAAAAGAAATTAGATTATTTGGAAAAATCAAATAAGTCTTATCTTGAGTCTTTGACCGCTATGACCAATTTAAAAGACAGTCTTTCGGATAAAATAAATAAATTAGTAGAAAAGTTATATCGAAGAAACCAATCTGAGCAAACAATCTTTATGAACAAACCAAGGAGTGAGGAAGCTTTAAAAGAAAATTGAGGACTCGGTTTTAAAAATCCACATTGTTTAAACAATGCGATTGAAAAATCCCCAACTTTATAAAAATACGATTATCTAACTCTTGCTCAATATGCTCCTCAATTTAAAATTGATTGGATGAATGAGAAGCAAGTGTTAGAAATCGAAAATGAGAAAAGGACAAATAACAAGAAAAAGGAAATTCCTTTTGTTTACACGTTTGAAAATGCAAAATATTTTCCTGACAAATCGAGAAGAGGTAGAAAAGGTTTAAATGATATATCTCCTGTCAAGTCTTCAGTATCTAATGATTTTGTTGATATTTTTGCCAATAAATCTGATAAGGAAAATATTTCTCCAATCATTTATGATTCTAAGAAATATACTCCTCCTTTAATATTAGAAGGCAAAATTATTGATCTTGAAGATAAGATGGAAGATAAAAATATTTTAAAAGAAATTGAATCTGATATTGTCAGGATCGAATTCTCAACAAGAATTAATTCTCAGAAACAATATCAAAGAAGTTTGCGGAATAACACTTTGATATTTAATGAAACAGAAAACCAAAACAGAATATAATCAACAAACTGTAAACTTGTATTGAATGCTTTGAAGTTACAAAATTACTCACTCAACCTCAATATTGATGAACAGGCTCACCAATACGAATTCTACTTCTCTAGAATTAGGATCTATGCCTTGAGGTTGATTTTCTCTCTAAAAGAATAAAAAAAAAGTTAACTCATTATTCTAATCTATACAATATATATACTGAATACATAGATAATTACAATAAATAAAATATCTTCAGTATATCTTCCATGTATATCTATAAGCTTCCATAATCTTCAGATTATCCAGCTGTCATTCTTTCCATCCGAATCTCTTTAGCAGTATTAACCATGATCAGCAGCATTAACTTCTTCTAGCAGCATTAACTACTAAGCAGCACTAACTACTAGCAGTACTAACTAGCTAAGCAGTACTAACTTTGTTCAAGCAGCACTATCTATGACTAGCAGTATTAATAGTACTAGCAGTAGTAACACTCAGCAGTATTAATCTTCAAGTCTTCTAGCAGTAGTAACTTTGAATCAGCAGTATTAACCATACTTGATGAATTCTTCAGTTCCCAACAATCTCCCCCTAACTTGACTTTTAGGAAGAGAAGTCAAGTTCTTCAAATTTTCTTCAAGATGCTCCCAAAACTTTATCATGGCCTAAATTCCAGTGTTTGCATCCAATCCCAAACTCTGATTGATGGTTCTTTGAATCAAGTATTTAGCCATTTCTGAATCTGGAACACACCTTAACTTTTTCTTCAGCATGGCATGTAGCTTCAATCTGCTATGATTATACACTCTATCCACTAGGAAGTATTCAGTGTGATTTAAATCTAAAGTCACTGTATATACTCCACTAATTTCATATAGAGTCCAACTGTTTACTGATTTGAAGACATCCTTGATCAAGTGCTCTACTTCTTCAGGTTTGAACATCATACACAAATACTCCATTACCAGTTTTGTAATTGAAATTCCTGGAGCCTTTAGAGTATCTGCATACAACTTCATTCCTATCTCAAACATCTCTTCAAGATCTGATCTAGAACATGTTCTGACAATTTTTGCCCATGTGTTGAACACTTCATACTTTTCATCCTTTCTTTTCAGCCTTATGTATTCCTTTCCATCCACTGTCAATGTATCCCAGAGAATGACCTCAGGAGGCTTAACTCCTACAGGTTCTGCTGAAATTGGTTCAGGCACTTTGTCCATCACTACCATATACAAATTTACATCATCAGTGTTAGCTGGCTCTGTCTGTTTAGATGACTCAGGTGCCCCTTCTTCTTCAGCTACCTTCTCAGCCTCTTCTTCAGATACTCTAGGCTTCTTGATTGGCTTTCTTCTTGCCATCATCTTTGTTCTCTTTAAAGTCCTTAGACTTTCTCCCAGAGTGGACTCTTTCTTAGGAGGTGTTTCTTGCTCATCTGGAAATGGCTTTTGACAATCAAAGTCATTACTTTCTTTTATCCTCTTCTCCATCTCCACCCTAGCAGTTTCATTTCCCTGAAGCTTCAACATCTCTGAATCATACAGCTCTTTGATCTTCTCAAAAGACATTTTGGAGAACATCTCCTTTTTGACTCCTACAGCACCTTTGAGAAATATAATCATCTTGTTCCTCTCTTGGGTACCTAGGAATGTCTTTGAGGGTTTTCTCTTCTTTGCAACTGTTTTTACCACTGATTTCTTCATACTTGCAGCTTTCTTCTGTGCAATTTCAGTTGCCATACTCTGTTGATAAGCTTCATTCAGTTCAGCAGCTAGAGCTTTTGCCATTTCCCTGTCCTTTTCCATCTGAACTCTTTCTTCTTTTTCAAAATCCTCCTGCATCTTTTTAGCTAGGGCTTCATCTGATTCAACCAACCTTTGCTTTTTGATTGGTTGATCAGATTCTACCATCTTTGCTTTTCCTTTGTCTTTGCTCATTTCCTTTTTACTGTTATCTTTCTTGATCACTTCACCTTGTTCTTTGATGATTACACCTTTGGTCTTTGAAGTGACCTTGGGAGTATCATTCTTGGCTTTTAGTAAGGTTTCTGCAATCTCAAGATCTGTTAGAACTTCTTTCACAGTTTCTGCTGCTTTATTAATGTCAGCAGTAGTAACTGTTTCTGCTGCTTCTTTTGTTTCTTTTGGTACTGAATCTCTTTCTGTTTCTGCTTCCTGCTCCCCCTCAACATTAAGCTTCCCCTCTCTTGTGGCTTCTTCCATGTTGATCTCCCCCTTTTTGGGAGCATCATTCTCAACTTTCCTTCTCCTTAGTTGGAATTGCTTTCTCTTCTTCCTTTGTACCATTCTAATCACCATCTTCTTCAGCTTAGCAATTTGTACTTGTTGTGATAGAATGACTAGCTTCATTTCTTCAAGTTCTTTGCCTTGTTTGAGAACATCTTGATTGATGTTCCCCATTGTTTCCATCAATTCATAGTACGTATATCTGTCCTCACCCTTTCCAGAAGTGTTACCCTCCTTTGAAGGATCATTGGATCTTTTATTAATGAAAGTCTTCTGCCTTGCAGAAGCACTATCCACCCCTGTGGTTTCTTGGCACCAGGGACCTTCAAATGATTGCTCATTCAAAGTTTCCATGGGGGAGGTCTTATTGATGTTACCACTTTCCTCCTCTGTACTAGCAGGAGTAGTGGCAGCCTCATCACCCATATGCTCTATCTCCTCCTCAGAGAGCACCTCCTTTGGGTTGGGAGACACCCTTGTGGTTTCCCTTTGGATATTCTCTAGGGGAGAATTCTCCCTTAGAGGGCTTAAAGGCTGAGAGGGTAATGGTACAAGAAGGGAAGGAGCCTTCTTTACCTGTTTTCTCTTGTAAGTTTGGGTGATAGGAGAAGTTGGTTTTGCAAGAAGGGTCTGGGGAATTGATTTTGAGAGGGAAGGTTGGGCTTGGCTAGCAGTGGGTTGGTCTAATGGGGGCCTTGACCCTGCTGCCATACCTTCATTGATTTGGGACACCACCATCATTGTAGAGAACAATGGGGTGTCTACTCCTTCAGAGTCCCCAGCAGATCTTCTCATATTTGAGAAAACCTTGCCTTTGGGGGGTTTAGGTACATATACCCCAACAGGTTGAGGTATATCCGTCAATTCATGAGTAATGACTTCTTGAACAAACCTGGGATACATAAAGAAGCTCTTTTTGTTTCCCATGTTTGAGACAAGATCACTGAAAATCATTTTAGAAAAATTGTACTTTCTGGCAGTGGCCAAGCACACCAAAGCATAAGCAATAGTGCTGCTGAACTCACTCCATCCAGTAGTCTTTTTGGAGATACAGTGCATAAGAGTATGGACAAAGAAACGCCATTGGGGTGAAAATTTTGCTTTAGAGAATTTGAAGACTCCCAATGGGCCTCCATACCCCATTCTTGTAAGATTTGAAAACAGTTCATCATTTGGGATAGAGGTTATACCAGAGGCATCGTCTAGACGTAGACTGATGCGAATAACCTCTTCAGTAACCGTGAGTGATTGATCACAGATTCTTGTCTTGATCATCTGCACACCATTCTCAACAACAATGGTTGCATTAGCCCAGAACTGCCTTTGATGCTCAATATAGATTGTAGGGGATACAATAAGAGCATGAGCAATGTGGCTTGACTTGAGGAAATCCACAATCTGATGAAATCCTGCAGCTTGCTTTGGCTTTTGTAGCATTGCAATCTCGTTGTGCTCGTCGATAAAAGTCATGGATGCCATTGATCTTAGTGAAAAGCTTGCCTGAAAACTTCGAACTTGAGAGGGAAAAGGTTATGAGCGCAAGAGAACAATATGCAAAGAGTCGTTATGAACTTTTAGGCGGGCAAAGAGTATTTATAGTATTCGGAACATAAGCGGTATTAACCTAGAGCAGTATTAACTACTAGCAGTATTAACTAACTAGCAGTATTAACTACGAGCAGTATTAACTAAGTAGCAGTATTAACTGAAAGCAGTATTAACTACTAGCAGTATTAACTAACTAGCAGTATTAACTGAAAGCAGTATTAACCACTAGCAGTATTAACTGAAAGCAGTATTAACCACTAGCAGTATTAACTGAAAGCAGTATTAACTACTAGCAGTATTAACTACTAGCAGTATTAACTACTAGCAGTATTAACTGAAAGCAGTATTAACTACAAGCAGTATTAACTGAAAGCAGTATTAACTGAAAGCAGTATTAACCACTAGCAGTATTAACTGAAAGCAGTATTAACTACAAGCAGTATTAACTAAGTAGCAGTATTAACTGAAATACTCCTTTTAAACCTGCTAAACACTGAGTACTGCTATGCATATCCTGAAACAGAAGATTAGTAACTCCAAGAATAATATACAAATATAAAACCACTTTTTGAGAAGGGGATTATTCAGAGTTGATCATTCCCACACTTGTTACCAAGAAAGTGAATCTACCCACATCAAAAGCTTTAGTGAATAAATCAGCAAACTGATTATCAGTGTGAACTTTGACAACTTGAATAAGTTTCTTTTCATTACAATCTCTTATAAAGTGATACCTGATCTCAATGTGCTTTGTTTTTGAGTGCTTGACTGGATTATTCACAATGCTAATAGCACTGCTGTTGTCAATAAAGATTGGAGTGTGTAGAAAGGTTACCCCATAATCCAACATTTGATTCTGAATCCATAAGACTTGAGAACAGCAACTTGCAGCTGCTATGTACTCTGCCTCTGTTGTAGATGTGGATACTGTGGTTTGTTTCTTGCACTGCCATGAGACTAGTCTAGCACCCAAAAACTGACATCCTCCAGAAGTAGATTTTCTGTCCAAGTTTGCCCCACCTAGATCACTGTCTGAGTATGCTATTAGGTCAAAAGGTGAGTTATGAGGATACCAAAGTCCCAATCTGGGTTGCCCTTTGAGATATCTGAATATCCTCTTAACAGCTTGAAAGTGAGATTGCTTTGGCCTAACTTGAAATCTTGCACATACACAGACTGGAAACATTATATCTGGCCTTGATGCTGTGAGATACATGAGAGAGCCAATCATGGATCTATAATGATGCACATCCATATCCTCCCCCTCAAGATCTGCTGTGATCTGCTTGTGTGTTTCCATAGGTGTGCTGGCAGGTTTTGATTCTCTTTCATCTCTCTTGTTTCTGAAAATCCACTTTGTGCCAATTGCTCTGTGACCTTTAGGAAGGTCTACCAGATCCCATACATCTTGTAGCTTGAACTGTAGCAGTTCCTCTTGCATTGCTTCTATCCAGCTAGATTCTTTCATAGCATCATGTGCCTTTTTAGGCTCAAGTTGTGATAGAAAACAAGAAAGCACTGTATGCTGTTGATCTTGCATTTCCTGAAGCCTGCTTTGATGTCTAGTCATCATAGGAGAAGAGATATCTCCTATTACCAGCTGTGGAGGATGATTCTTTTGAACTCTGGTGTTATGACTAGATTCTTCATTCAGTCCAGCCTCAAGATTAGATTCATGCAACTCAACTGAAGTGTTTTCAGATGCCACTTCATTATTTTCTTGAGTCTCCTTATCTCTAGTGTCTTCTTCACTCTGGCTTGGTCCAGTAAATGATTCCTTTTCACAGTCTTCAACAGAATTTACTGTGGGTATGGGAAAAATCACAGATTTAGATAGACTTTCTTGAGCTTGTGTGATCCCTGATCCTCCACTTCCTGTTCCTGTATACTCATTACTGAAACCAAAGGAGTTAGTTAGTGAATCAATGTCAAATAGCCACTGAGGTCCAGACCCAACAGGATTTGGTGTGTTCTCATTGCATTTGACATTGTCACTTTCTTCAATTATTCTTGAAGAAGAGTTAAAAACTCTGTAAGCCTTACTCTGAGATGAATATCCAACAAGAAATCCATCATCTGCTTTATTATCAAACTTACCTAAGTGAGATTTGGTATTTAGAATTGTACAAGGACACCCAAAAGGTTTGAAGAAACCAATAAAAGGTTTTCTTTTATTTAAAAGCTCATATGGGGTCTTGATCTTTTGCTTGACCACTAGAACTCTGTTTTGGACATAACAAGCAGTATTAACTGCTTCAGCCCAGAAGGTAATTGGCAATTTGGAATCAGCCAACAGAGATCTAGCAGCCTCTATTAGTGTTCTATTCCTCCTTTCAGCAACACCATTCTGTTGAGGAGTCCTAGGAGCACTATATTGCCTCTCAATACCTTTTTCTTCACAAAAGGTGTTTAGATCATGATTTTTAAACTCAGTTCCATTATCTGATCTAATGACTTTTACTCTTTGATTAGTTTGGTTTTCAATTCTTAGAATAAAGGATTTGATAAGACCACTTGTTTCATCCTTAGTCCTTAGAAAATATACCCAAGTAAATCTGGAGTAATCATCAACAATAACCAAGCAGTAAGATTTCTTGCCTATACTCATAACATTTGTAGGACCAAACAGATCCATATGCAGCAATTTGATACAAGAAGAAACAGAATTTAACTCTTTGGTCTTATGAGAAGTTTTGTGTTGTTTGCCTTTAAGACAAGCAATACAATGATCATCACATGAAAAGACTTTTGAAGGTAAACCTCTTACAAGGTTATTTTTAACAAGATTGTTCATAGTCTTGAAATTCATGTGACACATCCTTCTGTGCCATAGAGAGGATTCATCTACAGAAGCTTTTGAAACAAGACAATTTAGAGATGAATCACTATCAACATTGTCCATATCCAGACAGTACACATTGTCCTTTCTTGGAGTTCTAAGTAGTATCATGCTTTCATCAACTACCTTGAACCCTTGAGCAAGGATCATACACTCAGTATTAGTAAATAATATACTATGTTGTTTGTCACAAACCTGTGATACACTTAACAGGTTGTACTTTAATTGATCAACATAGTAGACATCCTCAAATGTCATCTTACCTTTGGTGACATTACCTTTTTCACTTATCTTACCACCAGTAAGATTATCTCCAAATGCAACATGTCCTCCATTGATATGCTTGAAGTCTTGAAGGCATGACATGTTGCCTGTCATGTGCCTAGAGCAACCACTATCAACATGCCAAATGCTCTTTCCCTTGAGCTGTTGGTTGCCCTGCACATTAAATAAATCAATTAGTATGAATTAGGAACCCAAGCCAAAGTGGTCTTGGGTACCCCTTTCTCATCAAAATACTTGCATTCTTTCTTGACAAGATTTTTGAACTTTAATTCCTCATTCTTGGAGTACTTTGTTACAATAATAGGCTTGGAAATGTTTTTGCTAGAATCAGTACTGGTTTTAGAAGTACTAACTGCCTTGGCAGCACTTGCATGCTTAGCAGTACTAACCTTGTTAGCAGTAGTAACTGTATTAGCAGTAGTAACTGTGTTGGCAGTATTAACCTTTGAAGAGGTATTAACAGTATTAGCAGCATTAATATTTTCAGCAGTACTAACACTGTTAGCAGTATTAACTGTGTTAGCAGTACTAATATTGTTAGCAGTACTAACACTGTTAGTACTTCTAGGCACCCACATTTTGACACTTTCTTTTAAAATCTTTTTCTTTAAAGTGCCTTTACTTTCAATAGATTTCTTTATCACATGTACCTTTCCAGCCTTTCTATAACCCACAGATTTTTGCACAAATCTTTGAAAGTTCATCTGTTGGTTAATAGGGTTAAAGTAACAATACTTAGCCAAATGATTCAACTTGCCACATATAAAACAAGGTTTTGATCTATTTATTTTATTCAGATCAACTCCTTGTTTCTGGGCCCATTGATTATTCCAGTTTCTTTGATTTCCTCTTTTTAAACCAGAATTTAGGCTCTTGGCTTTATTGCAATCACACTGTTTACAAGATCCAGGATTCACAACTGTGGTTTGTTTGTAATGGACCTTGTTATCATTTCCTTTAGTCTTCTCTATCTCCTTGGACTTGACCCAGATTTTCCCACATCCCTCATTGGTGATAATATTGTTTTCTAATGGTATCTTTTTACTCACATTATTATCTCTGTTCTCACTGGCTCCTTTCTCAGTCAAATCCTTAACTACTACCTTATCCAAAGGATCTATCTTAAAAGCTTCTTCAGACAAGTCCTTTTTCTCTTTAGTTTCTAACAAATCTGATGTAGGAGAAATATAGTTGTTATTGTATGGAGGGGATGTATTGTTGTATCCAATACCAGGCTTCATTTTATCATGTATCTGAGCCTTTAGAAGAGAGTCCATTGCTTTTGAAGCATAAGAAAACTTGTTTATGTCAAGCTTAACTTTTGACAGTTCCTCTTTCAGTCTATCATTCTCTTCTAAGGACTTAGACAGTTTGGTTTCTAACTCATTCTTTTCCCACTTCCAATAGTTTGTGTCATAAGAGTGTTGAAGTTCATTAGCTTGAAAGCCTTTGATTTGCTCTTCAAATCTCTCTACTATCAACACATAATCTCTTCTGTCCTTTTCTAATCTTTTGAGGTCATCACACATACTTTGATTGTGATCCCTGTATCTTGTAACAGTGTCAATGCAAGATTTAGTGCAAAGATTAGAACTTACCTCAGTGGGGAGATCAGACACTTCTGCCATAAGAGCTTGGTTCTGAATGGCTTCCTCAGCTTGATCACTCCAGTCAAATCCCATTCCTTGTTGAGAAACAAGGGCTTGAGCAGGATTCTTGTTCAGATTGTATCCTCCATTCTGAGCTTGTTGATGGTTGTTGTTGTTTGGAACAGCACTCCTGCATTCTCTAGCAAAGTGTCCTTTCTTGTGACACTTATAACATTCCACCTTGGTTTTGTCAAAACCAGCTCCATCTTCTCTTCTTTGAGAGAAGTTATTTCTTCCAGTTCTTTTAATGAACTTCTTCACCCTCATGGATAACATGGCCATCTGCCATTTAATATCCATCTCCTCCAGATCATCAGGGTGAATTTGATCAAGATCATCATTAATCAGAGAATTGCTGCTATGACTGGACAAAAAGGCTTCAAAGATAGTTTCAGTGCCTTTTTCTGAACTTACTCCACTGGCAGTACTAACTGCTTCAGGATTGGCAGTAGTATCAGTGGATGCTGAAAGAAGTGCAGCATTGTGAATATAACCAGAGGGCTTCTTCTTGGTTTCTACCTCAGTTTCAAAAACTCTTAGATCATTGTATAGATCATCAAGTTCTTTCTCTTCCAGATTGTCACTCTGTCTATATGAGACAGTGTACATAGTCCATTCATCCCCAAGAGATCTGAGGAACTTTCTGTTGATATCATCTTGTTCCATCTTCACCCCTACAGTAGCCAGTTCACCTATGAGTTTATTGAACCTATCAAAAGTTTGAGTCATAGACTCATTCTTTGTGGAAGTGAAGTTCTCATACTGCTGCTTTAGAACATCTCTTTGATTTCTTTTGATGCTCTTAGTTCCAGCAAATCTTTTCTCTAGAGCATTCCAGAGAATCTGAGCATCAGTGCAGTTGCAAAATTGATGCTAATATTCATTGGGAATGGCCAAGAGCAGAGTGCTCAAGGCCTTCATCTCTGTCTGTCTGATCTTCCTCTCACCATCTGTCTTTGGTGGAGGTCTTTTCCCATCTGGTCCTATCCTTCCAGCTTCAGAAGGACCATTCTCAATGATATCCCACATTGAGTAGTCAGTGAGAAGAATATATTGTCTGATTCTGATCTTCCACATGTCAAACTCACTTGGTTTGAGCATTGGAACCTTAGAAACCAAAGTACTGCTTGATTCTGTAAGATTTTCCATGATGAATAACTGTTTCTGAGAGAGTTAGGCTCTGATACCACTTGTCAGGATCGAATTCTCAACAAGAATTAATTCTCAGAAACAATATCAAAGAAGTTTGCGGAATAACACTTTGATATTTAATGAAACAGAAAACCAAAACAGAATATAATCAACAAACTGTAAACTTGTATTGAATGCTTTGAAGTTACAAAATTACTCACTCAACCTCAATATTGATGAACAGGCTCACCAATACGAATTCTACTTCTCTAGAATTAGGATCTATGCCTTGAGGTTGATTTTCTCTCTAAAAGAATAAAAAAAAAGTTAACTCATTATTCTAATCTATACAATATATATACTGAATACATAGATAATTACAATAAATAAAATATCTTCAGTATATCTTCCATGTATATCTATAAGCTTCCATAATCTTCAGATTATCCAGCTGTCATTCTTTCCATCCGAATCTCTTTAGCAGTATTAACCATGATCAGCAGCATTAACTTCTTCTAGCAGCATTAACTACTAAGCAGCACTAACTACTAGCAGTACTAACTAGCTAAGCAGTACTAACTTTGTTCAAGCAGCACTAACTATGACTAGCAGTATTAATAGTACTAGCAGTAGTAACACTCAGCAGTATTAATCTTCAAGTCTTCTAGCAGTAGTAACTTTGAATCAGCAGTATTAACCATACTTGATGAATTCTTCAGTTCCCAACAGATATTATTCTTTCTTTCATGACTTCTAGTCTTGAAGAAAAATTATTTTCTCAAAAACAAGATTCTATTTCTAGCCTTTCTTCTGATTGTCAAGTAAACAGAATGAAAGTTTCTAAATCTGATATCTTTTCTCCAAATAATTCTGACTCCGAGGTAAGTTCAGATTTATTGTCTGATCAAATTGGTTGCTTAGGTAAAATTATTTCTTCTGATTTAAATATTAATTTGGAAATTCTTGATGAATCTTTTACGCTAAATGATCAATATTATAAACCTAAGCGTAAAAGAAGACGGTCAAAGAAGTCAAAGAAACAAGATCAAATCATTTCTGATAGTTCTAATTCTTCTGATTCTAATCTTTCAGATAGGACTTTGAGCAAGTCATCGAAGCAGATTTGGAGAGCTAAGCGGATATCGGATGAATTTCAGATTGATGGGGATAGATTTATAGACAAACTTTATAAAAGTGATTCATTTGCTACTTGTAATAAAATTTCAAAATACTCTAGAAAGCAAATGATTCGAATTTCCAAACATGTCTCATCTTCTTCCTCTGATTCTAGTTCAGATTATTATGCTTTGTATTCATCTGATGAATGTGCTTATTTTTCGAATAATCTTTCTCGTGCTTCTTGTGTTAAATCTAATCAATATTTCCCCATAAGAACTGCAACTAACAAACACGGGCCCAAATTCAAGTGGGTACCCAAGTCTCAATCTGATTTAAAGTTGCAGGCATCTCATGTCAAAGGGGAGTAAGAGAAACATGGCTTTTGAACACAGCAGTTCAAAACCCGGACTTCATTGTCAACATTTTGGCTTCTAAGTACATCAGCTTAGAACCCATGCTTCAAAGACTTTGACTTCTAGACATATCAGTCTAGGACTCATTCTTCATTGCTTGTTAGCTTCTGACCAATGAGATACTGTGAGTACATCTACTATATTCCGCTGCATTTATCTCTGATAAAGATGTTGTTCCAGTTTTCTCAAATGTTTTAAAAGAATCTGAGCATTTCTTTTTCAACTCCTGAATTTGTTCAATCCAATTTTTTTTTTTCAAATGAGACACATATTCTTTATACATTGTGTGGAAGATAATATTATTGAATTATATTTTGTTTCAACTGAATATAGACTTGCCGATCAAATGTTTCTATTTTCAAATCTCGGCATGTTGAATTTAAAAGTTTAAACCTTCACAAATTTTATTCTATAAAGTAAAAATTTTACAATTTTTTTTTTCTTTTGAATAAAATGTGTGTCTAAGATAAATTTTCAAGTTCATTTGTTTATATTGAAGTTTTTATATGTTCAAATTTCAATTCTAACAAAAGTCGAAAAGTCAGCATCATGTTTGTAGCTTTTGATATTGCTTTAAAGTTGTGTGATTCGGAATATTTATAGTTTACAATGCTTAGAAAACCTAAAAAGTCGGAATTTCGGATCGTAATGAAAATATGGGCTAAGCACTTAGACGTAAAACCTTGTGTTTGAGATGATTATTAAATTCTTATAAATCAGAAATCTCTAAGTTTAAAAGTTTGTACCTGTGACCTTTCTGGTTTGGGAAAGTAAGTTATGTGGGATGCTTGTCATCTGGTCCCCTAAGGTCATTTGATCTGGGAGTGATCGAACCCAAATCCTTCAATAGAATCAGATCGAAAGTCATGTTCTACTGGTATGAATGGGTTTAGGATGTGTGGATGTAGCCTTTCTGATCTGGGAGAGTAAGTTCCAAGGGGTGTTTGACACCTAGTCCCCTAAGGCCAACTGGTATGGGAGCGGCTGACCCAAATCCTGCAATAGGGTCAGATAGAAAGTTACGTTTACAACATGTTCTTTACTTAATGAACTTGTTGATTAAAAGATGCCAATATGCACAAGCTTAAAAGATGCCAAAGAGCACACTCATGTGAAGATGCCAATGAGCACACATCTCATGATATTTGGTGATATGTTTGAGTTGTAATAAACTTGTAAATTTGTGAAAGTCTGAATTTTTGATGGATTAGTTTGATTACATGCAAAGTTCTCTATTATATTTTTAGAATTGCATTTTCTTGAAGCTAGTCGAAGTTCACATGCGAGCACACTGAATAGATTGATGAAAGTTTTTGAAACTGAACATGTCTTAACTTGATATGCAATAAAACTTGTTTCTGTATCCAAACACATACATTTGATTTCATCTGATGGATTTTATTGTGATATTTTACTAAGTAGAATTTTATTTGTTTCTGTTTAAATTTTTATATATTTAGTCGTTTCAAAATACATATTCAGTATATTTTTTTTCTTTCTACATTGATGTTTCATTTCTTGTGTTCTCATATTTTTCTTTACAAATGGGTTTGAGCATTGTTCAAGGGGGAGTGAAAAAGGAGAAGTTTCTTAATGATCATATCTGTTTTTGAGGGGGAGTATCTGATTCTTTATATGAATGCTAACTTGAATTGTCAAATTTAGTACATTTGTATAGGGGGAGTCAAAGATCTTAACAGGTAAAATTTCTCAGACTCCAAGTCAGATTTGCGTCACTAGTTGGTAGAGCAAAGTTTAATTTGCGCCAACAACTTCTAGCGCAAAGCAAGCTTTGCGTTTCCTGCATGTCGCACAAACCTCACTTTGCGCTTTCTTCTGTTAGCGCAAACCTTACTTTGTGCCACAAATGGTTAGCGCAAACCTCTCCTGTTTCTCCGTTTCTTTGTTTTTGCAGATTTTAAACTGTCTCGTTTCCAACATATGCATGACCAAGTTGATCCAGATCATCAAGGTCATGAGGGGGAGAAGTTAAAAGAAGTTAAGGAGATGATAAAGAGACAAAGAGTTCAATTGTTAATCTGCTGATCAAGATTCTGCTGCTCAAGATTCTATTTTCTCAGTTATACTACATCTTTTGCTGTTCCTGCTCCGATCACCACAATTCATTCAAGGTCATTTAAAAGAGGTGTGTCGTCTATAGTACAAGCTGTTGAATCAACTGTTTGTTCAAGTTTATTCCAATCTGGTCCAGTCTTGTCAAGGCAGCAAAGATAACTCAAACTGAAAAATGCTGAGAATAAATTTGTTTTAAAAGTCAAAAAGCTTTGCAAAGTCGCTTGGATGGTCCATACTGTTTTAGAAGATTGATTTTGAAGACCACAACGCCAATGATTACTAAGGGGGAGATTGTTAAGTCTGATTTTATAGTAATCATTGTATTTATAGGCTTGGTCTTATACTGTGTTTAGAGTCTCATACTGTGTTGTATTGACTAGGGTATTTAAGTCCCTTTGGTTCTTGTTCCTTGTAACACTTACACGCTTACTATTCAAGACATCTTACTTTGCACTTTGAACTCTCTCTCTCTACTTTCTCTCTCTAGGATTTAGAGATCTTGGACTCACACCTGTAAACCAAACACAGGATTGGAATGGATTTGAAATCCAAATCCCTCCAAATCCATTCCAATCCCGTAACCCAAACACACCCTAAGAGAATATTTGTTGATATTTCAAACTATACTGTTGAGCAAAAGAAGAGATATGTTGATCCAACTGTCTCAGTGATTTGATAATGATCATTTTCTATACTTAGTGAAAATTACGTTTAACATTATGTATAAGTGTTTCATCATCAGCGATCATACTGAGTCTGTTCAGTTATCACTGATGATCTCTCTTGTAAACACTCATATGTATTAGTGTTTCACCATCAGCGATCTAATACTGAGTATGTTTAGTATCGCTGATGATTTCTCTTGTAAACAGTAAGACGTAATCCCTGAAGACAAGTTTCGCGACAAAAGATGTTCACTACTGAATTGAAGACTAAGCTGCTGAACAAAGACAAGTCTACTCATGACCTGATTCGGATATCAGTGAAGCCAAGACGAATCTACACACGCGAAGAAACCTGAGGAAAAGCTTCAGCGATAGCTGAACTTCTTTATATCTCAGAAGGAAAAGATATTCAACGATTGATGATCACTTAGCTTATGCCACAAGTCTCTTTTGTCTTACCCTTTCACACATCGTATGATTGTCATAATAGACACACCTCTGCAGCAATTCGTACGACAACTCTGTCAACTACATTGATCATCATACGACCGAAAGCATGTCTCCTAAAGTCAGACCCATGCAACCAACCAATGAAGGACATGTGTAAAGTACTCTGCCATGCATTTAATGCATAGGGTATAAATAGAAAGATCAACACTCCATCTGAGTGAAGCCTTCATCTTTCTAAATATATAGAAACCCTTGTTTTCTATATTCTCTCTATCCCCCATTCTCTATCTCTAGTGAAACCATCTTAGTGATTCTTAAGTTTGTTTAGATTAGGTTTTACTTAATCTTATTCTGCAACAAACATGTAAATTGTAATTTGATTTGTCAATAAACAATTTATTAAACTTTAAAATTCTGTGTGTTTGTATTCAACCCCCCCTTCTACATACTTGTTAAGCACCTTCGGGACCAACAAGTGGTATCAGAGCAGATTGTTTAATCTCATAAATAATATATTGCTTTATTCTTTTCCTTGCTATTCTTAATATGGCACTCAATACAAACACAAACTACTATGATAATGGTTCACTTTCAAAACCTCCTCGGTTTAGCAGAGATAACTTTGCTCTCTAGAAAAATCGAGTGATGCTATTTCTAGAAGGTGTAGATCCTACTATACCTGAATATGTAGCAAATGGCCCTTATGAACCTTTCACAAACATAGTTGCCGTTCCAGCTACTGCAACCACTCTTGCTGTCCCTGAACATTATGTTATTAAGGAAATAAGACAATGGAGTGATGAAGATAAAAAGAAGGTTGGTTTAGATGCAAAGGCAAAGACCATTATCTCCATGGCTCTGCCTGATGAAGCTTTCCATTCCACTGCCAAAGAAATGTGGGACACTATATGTGTTCAATATGAAGGTACCACTGAAGTCCAAGACACTCGAAAGATTAACTTGGTAAGACAGTATGAAAGTTTTATCGCTGGTAAGAATGACTCCTTATCTGATGTTCACCAGAGATTTAACTGTCTAATCATTGATCTAAGAACTGCTAGTAGGACCTATTCTAACTCTGAGGTCTTGACTAAATTCTTGGAATGCCTTCCTGAAAGCTGGGACAGTTACTCAATGTGTCTTAAGCTGACAAAAGACTTAAATTCTCTCTCTCTCTTAGCACCTTATATGGAATATTGCTGAACTATGAGCAATCAAATCTCCTGAAGAAGAATCTAGTAAAAGATTCTAAAGACTCCAAAAGCACTCCTGTTGCTTTAGTCTCTTCAGAGATCATTCCACCTCAGCGATCTACTCTTACTATTACTGAGTTAGATTCTGACTCTGAGGAATTATTAGACACTGATCTTTCAGAGTTTGATGAATCCTTAGCACTATTGTCAAACTCTTTCAAAAGGTTTGCAAGAAAGAGCAATTTTAGAAGAAATAAGTCTCTCTCTATAACTGACAAGCCAAAATCAACCCCTGTTGACAAGGCTACTGCTACTTGCTATGACTGTGAAAAGATTGGATATTTTGCAAGTGAGTGCAGGTCAAAGAAAGTCTTCAAACCTTCTACCTCCAGGAAAACTAGTGATAACAAATACCTTAACCTGAAAGAGAAATATCAAAAGTGGAAGAACTTTAAAAGTAAAGGTAAAGGTCTTATCGCTGAAGAGCATGACTGGGCTGAATCAGAAGAATCTAGTTCTGATGAAGAAAAAGTTGCTAATCTTTGTCTTATGGCTGAGATTAAATAAGAAGTGGAAGAACCAACAGGAACTTCCATGAGTTATAGATAGCGGATGTTGTCGACACATGACTGGACAAAAAGACCTGCTTACTGAATACAAGGAAGAGAAAGGTCCTTCAGTGACCTTTGGTGGAAATGGAAAAGGATATACCCGAGGGTTTGGTGTCCTCAGCAATGGGACAACTATCTTCAGAAGAGTCGCTTACGTAGATAGACTGAAGCACAATCTTCTAAGCATCAATCAACTATGTGACAAAGACTACGAAGTTCAATTCAATAAGAAAGCATGTTCAGTGATGAGTGAAAATGGAAAACTTGCTCTCAGTGGTTACTGTATGGAAAATGTCTATGTAATAGACATGGACTCTACTAACACTGAAAATGTGTGTTTTCTTTCTAAAGCCTCCTCTGATGTCAACTGGCTATGGCATAAAAGGCTTTCTCATCTAAATTTCAAAACCCTGAATTCTCTCTCTACTAAGGAACTGGTCTCTGGTCTTCCTCAGCACTCATATGCCAAGGAATCTCTATGTTCAACATGTGAGAAAGGAAAACAGACTAAAGCTAGTTTCAAATCTAAACAGGTTTCCTCAGTGACAAGTCCTCTTCAACTCTTGCATATGGATTTGTTTGGCCTTGTTAATATCTAATCCATAGATGGAAAGAAATATACACTTGCCATTGTAGATGAATACTCTCACTACACCTGGGTTATCTTTCTTCGCTGCAAAGGTGACACTCCAAAAGAACTGATATCTTTTGTTAGAAAGATGGAAGTGCTGAATAATCTTACTGTTCGCTCAATAAGAAGTGATCATGGAACTGAATTCAAAAATAGTTCCCTGAACAATTTCTTTGAGAGTAAGGGAATTTCTCACAATTTCTCCTCTGTAAGAACTCCTCAGCAGAACGGTATCGCTGAAAGAAGAAATAGAACGATCATTGAAGCTGCCAGATCAATGCTCAACGATTCTCATCTCCCTACTCAGTTCTAGGCTGAAGCTGTAAATGTAACACCCGGAAAATTTAAAAAGGTAAGTTTTCGCTCCCTTAAACCTGTAATTGTATTAATTGAGATTATGAGGACTATTATGCGCACATGCTCACTTTGATAATACCTTAATAATTTATGAACTGTGTATTCATGATTTCCGTCTGAACCTTGCGCTCGTAATCGAACTTGGTTAGATTTTCGGTTTGGGTTGGGTGTGTCGCGACAATGCCACGCGACTGTGACCAGTGTCATTGTCGCTGGTCATTGTCGCATGGTTGGTACCGTAAGTGTGGTGAAGTCGGCGACAATGCCACCGCGACAATGCCCCTTGGCAAAGTCGCAGGGCATAGTCGCGAGGTGTGTATCGTGACCCTCGGGGAGTCGGCGACTATGACACGTGACAATGCCCAGGGCATTGTCGCCGGGCAATGTCGCCCGCGGTGTCCAGTCTTCTGTTTTTAATCCAAACTTGATATCTCATTTCTCACTTCTTCATTTTCAAAACGGGAGAGCACTCCTTTGGGCGATTTTTGAGCAGCCAAGTTCCCTCCTCTTCAACACTTTAGGGTTTGGTAGTTGAGGTCATTTATGGTGCATTAAATCATCATCCAAGGTCATTCATTGAAGCATTCTACCCAATATCTTCTCTTCTCAACCACACTTCACCTATCATCATCTAGGGTTTCCATCTTTTCTAGGTTTTGGTCAAAAACCTAGATAGTGAGTTTACTAAACCTTTGTTAAAACTAGATACACATCATAATCTTCTATTTGATACTTTATCTCTATATGTGCAAATGTTTGGGGGTTTCTTCATGAAAATAGTTGGAAGATGTATGTTTATGGGTGATTTGCATTGATTATGGTTATGTGTATTGTTGTTTGGGATTGTATCATAAATACATAATGTGGGTACCTTGATATGTTAAATATATGCATATATGGGTATTATGATGATTCTAGTTGGAACACCATTTTGGTGATATGTTTATATGCATGATGAGCATGATTTACATTGGGTCTTTTGTTAGACATCATGAGGATAAGGTGGTAATATTATACCCGTAGTTGGTATTGATTTGTGGATTGAAATATATCTAAAGGACCCCTTATAGATGTTATGTGGACGAACCAAGTCAGTACACTAGGAGGATGTAGTCTTGGGAGCCACTGTGATGGTATGTGCCTAGACCTCCGCCACTCGGGGAATTTTCTTAGCGATAGTCTTCGGGTGGGCCGGGCCTTTGGGGTGTTCCTTGTTAAGGGCATCAAGGTATATCGACTCTTGGGTGGGACTTTATTGGTGCTTTGGGTCTCCCCTAATGACTCCACATATATTGAACACTGGTTAACTGCTGATAAGAATTGTATCTGTTCATGCATGCTTATTATTGTTCAACTGACTAGGCTTTTTGGCCTAACACTTGTTTGGTGTCGATGTGTATCTCAGGTTCTAGCGGCGGCGGCCTTAAGCAGGTTTAGTCGCTTTGGGGTGAGAGCTTGGGGAATTGCACATGGACGCGTTATACTTTTGGATATAGACCATTTGGGTCTATAGATGACAACCCTTTATGTAATCTCTTTTCTAGTTGTAGAAGTTAGATTAGTCGGTTGTTATTTTATTGTCCGTTAAAATTACAAATTGTGATTAAACAGGTTATTTATATATTCCCCATTTTTTGGAGGCTCTTGCTATGGCAATTTTAGTATACCTCATGTCCGTTTTTCGGATTTTTGTTATCCCTATTTTTAGGGTGTTACAAGTTGGTATCAGAGCTTTAGTTTATGTGAACTAGGTATTGTTTAGCATATCTAGACTTAAGCTTTAGACCTTATGACTTCACTGTCCACTTGGGGTAGGAATACTAGGTGGGGAGAGCGTTAGGATTACGGAATTACTGTAATTGAAAGTTGTAATGATGGTGACAAGAATACTTGTGTATGGTTCGTTCATAATTTCACTTAGCTACTGCTATTATGAATGCATTGTTACGTGAGCATACTTGGTTTACTATTATTATGATAATTGATGAAAGTAGTAGTACGTACAATGAGTTCAACTCGCTTAGTCTTTTCTCAATCTATTTCTCGTACGTGCATGGCAGATTTTAAATGGTAAACACTCGAATTAGATTACCGGACATGCCAGAAGGACAACCTGAAGTGGAATCTGCAGTTATACGACCCCCGGTGGGGGCAACCTCCGATGTCATTCCTATACCCAGAATCTTGGTAGGAGGGCCTGAGCACATTCCGCGCCGGAACCTCAACACCGGTGACGCCATCATGGAGGAAGTTACCATGGAGACCCGGCTTCGGGATAGCATGATGTTGGCCATGAATGCGGCTTTGGCTCAACAACAGTTGGCCATGACTTCGACCATGACCCAACAACAGGAGTTTTTCATGAAACTTCTAGAGGATCGTGACGTCAGTAACCGTCAACCCGAGACTATGGCTGAAAACGTTATAGTGGGATCAGGTGGACCGAATGTGGTAACGGTTGAAGAACCATTTGCTGAGGGAATCAGATCGAAGACTAAAGGGTGCACCTACAAGACGTTTCTGGGGTGTCACCCTAAGGACTTTGCGGGTTCCGATAGCCCAGTTGCTTGTATGTATTGGCTCAAAGAGATGAAGATGGCCTTCGAGGCAAGTGAGTGTGATCCCTCTCAACGGGTCAAGTTTGCTTCCCAACTACTTCGAGGAGAGGCTCTGATTTGGTGGAACCTCACACGATCTGCCCTCACCCCGGAAGTTTTGGCTAAGCTAACTTGGACGGTGTTCAAAGAGAAGATCATGGACAAATACTGCAGCGAGCGGTCGTTGGACAAGTTGGAGCGGGAGTTCCTAGATTTGAAGAAGGGGAATATGTCGATTGTTGGCTACTCCAAGCTCTTCTTGGAGAAGCTAAACTTGGTGGGACATCTAGTCCCCGACGAAAAGTCTAAGATGAAAGCATATCAACAGGGTTTACCGGCCGGAATGCGAACAGATATAAGAAATGCTAAGTGTTCAACTCTACAAGAGGTTATCGAGGAGTCCTTACTCATTGAGGACGACATCAACTCGGAAAGGGATGAGAAGAGATACGTTGGTGAGAAAAGAAAGTGGTAGGGGCCATCTGGGCCCGTTCGTCAATCTAGACCCTTTGTAAGCGGGAGGTCGGGTGATCAATGCCGTGAAGATCGGTGGTGCCACAAGTGCAGGTCAAAGCACTCGGGGCCGTGCACCACAAGGACCCCCTCCGGTCCAGCTGGGTGTAGCAAGTGTGGTAAGAAAAACCACATGACTCGAGAGTGTTCCCTCCGTGGGGCGGTTTGTTATGAATGCGGAGAGCCGGGGCATATGAAGAAACAGTGTCCAAGGCTGGTTAGAGGAGGTGGTGGAAATTCTGTGGGTTCGACGGCTAGGGTCGAGCAACCATCACGGGCACCGAGTCGAGCCTTCCAGATGACTACCGAGGAGGCAAAGGAGACCACGGATGTCGTTTCGGGTACGTTTCTAGTAAACTTCATGCCTGCTCGTGTCTTGTTTGATTCGGGTGCTACAGGTTCTTTTGTGTCGGATGCTTTCTGTAAATAATTCACTACTCCTATTAGTGTTCTTCCCGATGCGTTAGTAGTAGAATTAGCTAATGGGGATCAAGTGATCATTCGTGACCGTTTTTGTGATTGCACTCTGGAGATCGACGGAATTTCGTTCGGAGTAGATTTACTACCTATGGCTATAGGAGGGTTTGATGTAGTCATAGGCATCGATTGGTTAGTGAGGCATAAGGCGGACATCTTTTGCTCCAAAAAGATGATCCAAGTACCATTGCCGGAAAATGGTGTGGCAACCATTTATGGGGAAAAAGGAAGGAGGAGTAATCCTATTATATCATCTCTAAAGGATCGCAAGTTCTTAGCGAAGGGTTACCCTTCGTACTTGGCCTACGTTGTGGACGCAAATAAAGAAAAGAAGTCGGTGGTGGATGTAGAGGTAGTGCAATATTATCCGGACGTCTTTCCGGAAGACTTATCCGGATTACCGCCGGAACGGCAAGTGGAGTTTCAGATTGACCTCACACCGGGAGCGGCTCCGATAGCTCATGCTCCTTATTGTTTGGCACCGACATAAATGAAGGAGATGATGACGCAACTTCAAGAATTGTTAGAGAAGGGCTTCATTCGACCAAGTTCGTCACCTTGGGGAGCACCGGTTTTGTTCGTGAAGAAGAAAGATGGATCCATGCGGATGTGCATAGATTATCGGGAGTTAAACAAAGTCACGGTGAAGAACAAGTACCCTCTACCTTGCATTGACGATCTTTTTGATCAACTCCAAGGGGCGGGATGTTTTTCGAATATTGACATTCGGTCCGGGTATCATCAAGTGAGAATGAAGAACGAAGATATTCCGAAGACTACTTTCCGAACGAGATACGGTCATTATGAGTTCTTGGTGATGCCGTTTGGCTTAACCAACGCTCCGGTCGTATTCATGGATTTGATGAACCGTGTGTGTCGCCCATTTTTGGATAAATCCGTGATCGTCTTCATTGACGATATTTTAATATATTCAAGGGATGAGTCCGAACATGGAAGACACTTACGGGAAGTTTTAGAAGTTTTAAGAAGGGAGAAACTGTTCGCGAAGTTCTCGAAGTGCGAATTTTGGCTTCAAGAAGTGCAATTCTTGGGGCATGTGGTATCAAAGGATGGGGTAAAAGTGGATCCGGCAAAGATCGAGGCAATGATGAGTTGGGAACCTCCAACAAGTCCGACGGAGATCCGAAGCTTCTTGGGTTTAGCGGGTTACTACCGGCGTTTCATCCAAGACTTCTGCAAGATAGCTACACCGCTGACTTCTCTTACAAGGAAGAACGTCAAGTTTCTTTGGACTGATGCACAAGAACAAGCCTTTCAGACGCTCAAGAGGAAGTTGTGCGAAGCTCCGATCTTATCCCTACCCGAAGGATCGGAAGATTTTGTTGTGTTTAGTGACGCTTCCAAGATGGGGCTTGGGTGTGTCCTAATGCAAAGGGGGAAAGTAATAGCCTACGCGTCGCGGCAATTAAAGGATCATGAGAAGAACTATCCGACTCATGATTTGGAGTTGGAGGCGGTAGTTTTCGCGTTAAAGTTGTGGCGACGCTACTTGTATGGGACCAAGTGTACTCTTTTCACGGATCACAAGAGTCTCAAGTACATCTTCGACCAAAAGGAACTCAACATGCGACAAAGGAGATGGCTAGAGATTTTGAAGGATTACGATTGTGACCTACTCTATCATCCCGGTAAGGCTAATGTGGTGGCGGATGCATTGAGCCAAAAGAATCATGGCGATGGTGTCAAAATGTCCCTTACAAGGATCGATGTGGTCACAAGTTTGTTGGAAAGCATTAAGGCAAGTCAAGTGGAAGCACTTAAGGAAGAGAACCTCAAGGCCGAGGTAATGGCGAAACAAAGGGAGCTATTAACGGAAGACAGTCGTGGTCTCAAACTCTTTCAAGGACGGATTTGGGTGCCGAGGTTGGGAGGAAACCGGAAGCTACTTCTTGAAGAAGCGCATAAGTCGAGATACTCTATACATCCCGGTAGCACCAAGATGTATAGAGATCTAAAGTTAATGTATTGGTGGCCGGTGATGAAGTTAGATGTGGCTAACTATGTGGAGAAATGTGTCACTTGTATCCAAGTCAAGGCGGAACACCAAAGGCCGTATGGGAGTTCACAACCGTTATCCATTCCCGAGTGGAAATGGGACAACATCACTATGGACTTCTTGACAAAGCTACCAAAGACCTTGCGAGTCCATGATACAATTTGGGTAATCGTTGATAGGCTAACCAAGAGTGCGCACTTTCTTGCAATGAGGGAGACTTTACCGATGGAGAAATTGGCCAAGCTCTATATCAACGAGATAGTGTCGAGGCACGGGGTCCCGCAATCTATTGTGTCGGATCGGGACAGTCGTTTCACGTCAAACTTTTGGGCTAGTTTGCAAAAGGAGTTGGGCACTAGACTGAATCTGAGCACGGCTTATCATCCTCAAACGGATGGACAAAGCGATAGGACGATCCAGACGTTAGAAGATATGTTGAGGTCCTGTGTAATAGACTTCGGGGGAAGTTGGGATTCACACCTACCTCTAGTAGAATTCGCGTACAACAACAGTTACCATTCTAGTATCGGAATGGCACCGTTCGAGGCTTTGTATGGACGAAAGTGTAGAACTCCAGTTTGTTGGTTAGAAGCGGGCGAAAAGCAATTTTCCGGGCCGGAAATAGTGCAAGAGACGGCGGACAAAGTGAAAGAGATCCGGGAAAGGCTAAAGGCGGCACAAGACCGACAAAAGAGATATGCGGACAACAAGAGAAGACCGGTTGAGTTTCAAGTGGGTGACCGGATCACGTTGAAGGTGTCTCCGTGGAAGGGGATCATACGCTTCGGGAAGCGTGGGAAGCTTAGCCCTCGTTTCCTTGGACCATTCGTTATTTTGGAGAAGATTGGTTTGCAAGCCTACCGGTTAGATTTACCGCCGGAAATGGATGGGATACACCCTACGTTCCACGTGTGCTACCTTCAGAAGTGTCTAGCCGAGGAAGAGAGCGTGATTCCCTTGTCAAAGATTCGGGTAGACAATGGAAATCGTTGCGTGGAAGAACCGGAGACGATTTTAGAGTCAAAGGTGAAGAAATTGCGACATAAAGATGTGGTAATGGTAAAGGTTCAATGGAAGCACCATCGGGGTGCTAACATTACTTGGGAATCCGAGGATGACATGAAGAAGCGTTACCCTCACTTATTTAATCTAGTGTAAGATTTCGGGGACGAAATCCCAATTAGGTGGGGAGGATTGTAACACCCGGAAAATTTAAAAGGTAAGTTTTCGCTCCCTTAAACATATAATTGTATTAATTGAGATTATGAGGACTATTATGCGCACATGCTCACTTTGATAATGCCTTAATAATTTATGAACTGTGTATTCATGATTTCCGTCTGAACCTCGTGCTCGTAATCGAACTTGGTTAGATTTTCGGTCTGGGTTGGGTGTGTCGCGACAATGCCACGCGACTGTGACCAGTGTCATTATCGTTGGTCATTGTCGCATGGTTGGTACCGTAAGTGTGGTGAAGTCGACGACAATGCCACTGCGACAATGCCCCTGGGCAAAGTCGCATGGCATAGTCGCGAGGTGTGTACCGTGACCCTCGGGGAGTCGGCGACTATGACACGCGACAATGCCCAGGGCATTGTCGCCGGGCAATGTCGCCCGCGGTGTCCAGTCTTCTGTTTTTAATCCAAACTTGATATCTCATTTCTCACTTCTTCATTTTCAAAACGGGAGAGCACTTCTTTGGGCGATTTTTGAGCAGCCAAGTTCCCTCCTCTTCAACACTTTAGGGTTTGGTAGTTGAGGTCATTTATGGTGTATTAAACCACCATCCAAGGTCATTCATTGAAGCATTCTACCCAAGATCTTCTCTTCTCAACCACACTTCACCTATCATCATCCAGGGTTTCCATCTTTTCTAGGTTTTGGTCAAAAACCTAGATAGTGAGTTTACTAAACCTTTGTTAAAACTAGATACACATCATAATCTTCTATTTGATACTTTATCTCTATATGTGCAAATGTTTGGGGGTTTCTTCATGAAAATAGTTGGAAGATGTATGTTTATGGGTGATTTGCATTGATTATGGTTATGTGTATTGTTGTTTGGGATTGTCTCATAAATACATAATGTGGGTACCTTGATATGTTAAATATATGCATATATGGGTATTATGATGATTCTAGTTGGAACACCATTTTGGTGATATGTTTATATGCATGATGAGCATGATTTACATTGGGTCTTTTATTAGACATCATGAGGATAAGGTGGTAATATTATACCCGTAGTTGGTATTTATTTGTGAATTGAAATATATCTAAAGGACCCCTTATAGATGTTATGTGGACGAACCAAGTCAGTACACTAGGAGGATGTAGTCTTGGGCGCCACTGTGATGGTATGTGCCTAGACCTCCGCCACTCGGGGAATTTTCTTAGCGATAGTCTTCGGGTGGGCCGGGCCTTTGGGGTGTTCCTTGTTAAGAGCATCAAGGTATATCGACTCTTGGGTGGGACTTGATTGGTGCTTTGGGTCTCCCCTAATGACTCCACATATATTGAACACTGGTTAACTGCTGATAAGAATTGTATCTGTTCATGCATGCTTATTATTGTTCAACTGACTAGGCTTTTTGGCCTAACACTTGTTTGGTGTCGATGTGTATCTCAGGTTCTAGCGGCGGCGGCCTTAAGCAGGTTTAGTCGCTTTGGGGTGAGAGCTTGGGGAATTGCACATGGACGCGTTATACTTTTGGATATAGACCGTTTGGGTCTATAGATGACAACCCTTTATGTAATCTCTTTTCTAGTTGTAGAAGTTAGATTAGTCGGTTGTTATTTTATTGTCCGTTAAAATTACAAATTGTCATTAAACAGGTTATTTATATATTCCCCATTTTTTGGAGGCTCTTGCTATGGCAATTTTAGTATACCTCATGTCCGTTTTTCGGATTTTTGTTATCCCTATTTTTAGGGTGTTACAGTAAACACTGCTTGCTTTACTCAAAACAGATCTCTGATAGTAAAGCGATTTGAAAAGACAACTTATGAACTATTTCATGGAAGTAAACCCTCTATCAGTTTTCTTCACATCTTTGGTTGTCAGTGTTATATTCTAAACAACAAAGATTCTCTTGGAAAATTTGACCCAAAGGCTGATGATGGAATATTTCTTGGATATTCCTCTATCTCTAAGGCCTACAGAGTCTTCAATAAGAGAAGATAAACTTTAGAAGAAACAATTGATGTCACCTTTGACGAATCCCGTTCAACGAATTCTAAACCTATCGCTGACAATGAAGAACTAAATGTTTGGATGTTCTCTCATTATAGAGTAACAGAACCCTTCTTCACAAACCATCAGCACACAGACCATTCAATCGCTGATGATGATCCAAACATCATTCCACCTAATGCTGAATCCACCTCATGGGTTTCAGCCGAGCCCCTAAACACACTCCCTTCTTCAGATCTTCCCTCGTCTAAAAACCTCTCAGTGAACAATGATCTGTCTGACACTCAATTAATAGCTGATGAACCTCAAGCTTCTTCATTAGTAAACATCCCTATTGTTGATCCAACTCCTGAAGTGAGCGATTATGCTCCTGCTCAGCAATGAACCAAAGATCACCCCATAGATCAAATCCTTGGTGATTCCGATGCAGGTATTCAGACTCGACGAAGTACAAGTAATATATGTCTCTTTGTCAACTTTCTTTCTATATTAGAACCAAAGAAAACTGATGATGCCCTCAGAGATTCAAACTGGGTCAGCGCTATGCAAGAAGAGCTGACTGAGTTTGCTCGAAACAAAGTTTGGAATCTCGTTCCCAGACCATTTGATAAGACTGTTATAGGCACTAAATGGGTGTTTAGAAACAAATTAGATGAACATGGGACTGTAACCCGCAACAAGGCTAGACTTGTTGCTCAGCGATACAGACAAGAGGAAGACATAGACTATGATGAAACCTTTGCCCCTGTGGCTAGGCTCGAAGCAATTCAACTCTTTTTAGCTTATGCAGTTTACAAAGACTTCAAAGTATATCAAATGGATGTAAAATTAGCATTCCTGAATGGAAAGCTGAATGAGGAAGTCTATGTTGAACAACCCCCTGGGTTCTCCGACCCTAAGCATCCAAATTATGTATATAAGTTGGATAAAGATCTCTATGGTCTAAAGCAAGCCTCTCGTGCTTCGTATGACACTCTCTCATCTTTTCTTATCTCTGAAAAATTTGAACACGGTAAAATTGATAATACCTTGTTTTTCAGAAAGATAATGGTCACATTATTCTTGTGCAAATATATATTGATGAAATTATATTTGCTTCTACTAACCCGTCTTTGTGTACTCGTTTCGCTGAAAGAATGAAGAAAGAATATAAAATGAGTATGATGGGTGAACTTGTTGGATCAGAAATTGTATTCAAGATTAAATTGTAAAAGGGGTCTAGTTTGTAACTATGTTTAATACCTTAGGGGGTGTTTTAGCTGATATCTAATAATGCCTAGGTCATGTTGACCTACATATAAAAGGTATTGTTTTCCTAGGTTTCGGGTGGTGAATAGTATTGGTGAAGAGGAGGCCGCACATTCTGATTTACACGCTCACAAGAGGTATCTGTACACAAAGAACACAAACACACACGAATTCATCTGATTAATCAAGAGATCTATGGTATATTGTTTTGATTTATTCATCTCTTGTTATTATTGTGTTGTGTGATTGATTATCAACTATTAATCTGGGTTCAACAAGTGGTATCAAAGCCAAAGAATCAAGTTTTTGGATTAAACAATATTTTTTTTCGAAAACCTTCACTGTGTGAAAATCGTTTTCATGGTTTAGTGTGTTTTTATGCATAAAATCGATTTGATTATGTGTGTTTTATGTTATTGAACAACATTAGATTGCCCATTCATTGTTAAAAACATCAATCGATTGGTTTTTGATGATTTTTGAATATTGTGTTCATGAAACTATCGACTACTATTCCATTCGAATTGAAGCATAAAAGTTGTTTTTAATCATTGATTTTGATTGGGTTTTGATCGTAGTATGTTTGTGGATGATTTGTGTGAATTTTACACTGTGTATTAACCGTTTGAAGTGTTTTCTGGATTGAAAATCGCTCAGAGGGTCGAACATTTGAAGAACTCGCAAAACACCCAACTCTCGCAGGGTGTTAATTTTTCTTAAGTATAAGTTTCGCAGGTGCTTGAGTAGCGAAAACCTCAGGATTCGCTATCCCTTTGTTTACGAAAGTTTAAATTTCGCAGGGTTCTTAATTGTTGAAAGTTTCACTAAGTGTAAGTTTCACAGACAAAGAACTCGCAGACCTTTGGCTAGCGAATTCCCTAAGATTCGCGAGTAGTGTTTACGAATCCAAATTTCCTTAGCTTCTAAAATTTTCACCAAGTATAGGATTCGTAGGTTTCTAAAGTTGATCATTCACTCAGGTTGCGAAAGTTGTTTTTACGAAAGTTGAAAAGAAAAGTCCTAAATTTTCTAAGTTCAGGATTCGCGAAGACATAATCTGCGAATTCCTCTTAAGAAAGTCTAAAACTCGCAAGAACCTCAAAGTGTATTTCCTATTATCGTTTGCGAATTCTTGCTTACGAATTCTTTGGTTTGCGAAAATTGAGTGCTCTTGAATTCTTTTTAAGTATAGAACTCGCTAGTCTACACTCTGCGAATTCTACTTGTGAAAGCCTGTTTTCTAATTTTTTTTTCTTCTAAGGACAGGATTCGCTAGGTACTACCTTACGAATTCTTAAGGTTTCGTAGGCTATTGGTTGCGAATTTCTAAGTTTCGCAGAAATCTAAATTGCGAATTTCTCTTATCTGCGAATCCAAATCACTCTAGCTTGCGAATTCTAGAGTTTTTCTATCTTTTGCGAATTTCTTAGTGTGATCCCTACTGTTTGCGAATTCTGCACTTGAGCTTTTTGGAAATTTATTTTTCTGAAATTTTTTAGTGTAGTTTTTATCTGATTCTTGATTCAAAAGATCTTATTAGTTGATTCTCTTTGTACAGATAAGTTTGCTTTCTAATTATACAGCTAAAGATGTCGAACCAACTTCTCTCAATGGGCTCTCAGTCCAAACCTCCTGTCCTCTTGGCTAATGAGTATCAACAATGGAAGAAGAGAATGATTCAGTTCCTAAATCACAAAAGTAGAGATTACCTGGCCAAGCTGCAACTGAAACCTCTCCAGAAATCCCTAACATATTTGTTCCTAAACCGTATCAGTACTTCACTGAAAAGGAGAAAGAACTGTACAAGATAGATGAAGAGGCTCTTATTTATCTGACAATGGCAATTCCAAATGACATCTACAATCGTGTAGACAGTCGGAGTTATGCTAAGGAAGTTTGGGATGAGCTATCAAGACAGTTTGAAGGAAGTGAAGCCTCAATTCAAGCCAAGTTGAATCTATGCATAAATGCTTATGAGGGATTTCACGCAAAGGAAGGGGAGACGCTGCTTGATACCTACAACAGATACAACATCATTCTGAATGACCTGAGGAGGAACAACATCTCAAAATCTGCTTCCAAGATAAATTATAAGTTCATCAAGAACTTGAATCCTGAATGGAAGAACTTTGCCATCAACCTACAGATGTGAAAGAACATGGCTGAAGAGAATGTAACTGACATCTTCTCTACTCTTTCTCAGCATCAGGATGAGGTGAGAACTATCAATAATGAGTCCAAAAATCTGAAGGATGCTGTGTCTCTCATAGCTGGCAAAGGAAAGAGTTCAAGTTTAGGTCCTGTATCCTCTGCAAGGTCAAAGAAGAAAATGTCTAAAGCTTTTGTTACAGAGATTACTGAGTCAGATTCTGCTTCAAGTGATGAGGAATTGGAGATTGATTCTGATGATGACATACAGAAGTTCTCTGAGAACTTGGCCCTGATAACTCGTCAATTCAAGAAGAGCTTTGGCAAGAAGAAGTACTACTCAAAGCCAAATTACGAATGGTACAAGAAAGAGAAGTCTGAGATGAGGTACAAGCCAAGGTTTGGAAAGAGAGAGGAAAGACGAGAAGAGAGGAAAGATGAAAGGAAGGAAGATAGAAGAGAAGAAAAGAGAGAGGAGAAGAAAGAGAAGAAAAAGGATGAACCTGGCAGATGCTATAACTGTGGCAAATTTGGACACTTTTCCAGAGATTGTAAGTTCAAGAAAGTAAAGAACTCAGAATACTACACAAGGAAATCTCTCATTGCCAAGAAAGCGGAAGAGGGAAAGGTGCTTATGGTTGAAGAGGAAAATTGGTTGTACCAAAGTTCTGACGAAAAGGAGCAGGCGCACTTCACCCAAGTCTCTTACATGGAAAAACTTGATGGTGATGATGAAGATTCTGAGGCACATTCCGAAGATGAAAACTCTGAGGTAAATGATAATTCTGAACTTATTGAATCTTTGATGATCCAAATCCACAAAATGACAGATGAGTTTAAATTGTTGAAAGGTAAACTTAGCTCGGAACACCAACCAGTTTTGAGTTTTCGTGATGAAAACGCTTTACTGAAAGTTGTTGTGGAAGAAAAAGAAAAGGAAAAGGATGATTTAAAAGCTGAAAAGGAATCTTTAAAAAGAAAAATATCTGGTTTAGAAAAGAACCTTGTAAATCTTAATGCTGAAAAGGGTGAGTTTAAAATCAAATTTGAAGTCTGTTTTCAAGAAAGAAATGAAGCTTACACCAAGATTAAGCAATTGGAGGATATTAACATGAAACGAGGTCAGACTGAGCAGACATTAAATCTGTTGACCAATAAACTCCAAGATGAATGGTTTTATAAAGTTAAACCAGGTTTGGGTTTTCCAATTAACGATGTTTTGAAAAAGGCACCAGAGCACTTGTATAATTTTGATAAACTTGGCTCCACAATCAGACCCATTCCTAACATTCGTGCAACTTTTGTTGAAGCAAGTACTTCTAAACCTTTTACAGAGACCAAAGGTATAGTAGAAATGGGAGAGGACAAGTCTTGTGGCACCGATTCTCAAAATTCTTTTAACTCAGTTGGTTTTAAATATAGTGATTTGAACAAAAGCTATGAGACTCGAAAGATCGAATTTGCTGAGTCTGAATCACTGTTTTACCACACCTTTAAAAGAATCAGTCAGCAATAACACAGTTCCTTCTGAGACTGAATG
The DNA here is from genome assembly GCA_954870635.1 of Arctium minus. Classification (NCBI taxonomy): domain Eukaryota; kingdom Viridiplantae; phylum Streptophyta; class Magnoliopsida; order Asterales; family Asteraceae; genus Arctium; species Arctium minus. The sequence goes on from OX941082.1 coordinate 79,244,561, forward strand.
CAAATACGATGGGTATGAATCAGATGTCGATCCATCAGTTATACCATCAGTCTCAAATCCCATTGCTCCTAAACCTTTACTTGTTGAAAAAGTTGAAGAAGAAACTGTCATCACGAATGGATTTTGTTTAAAAAATGACAAAATGGAGTTTATTGAGAACATGACTGAAGAAATGTTTTCTGAAATGATGAATGCTTCAGACTCTGATCCTGTTTCTATTTCAAAGGAGTCAAACTCTATGAGTGATCATACATCTGAATTGATGAAACAAATTGATATGTTGCAACAGTCTCTTGATGAGATTGAAGATGAAAACTTTGATCTCAAATTTAAACTTGAAAAATCTTTGAAAGATAATCAAGGGCTTTGCACAAAAATCAATGATTTGAAAGTAACTTTGTTTAAGAATGTTTCAAATGATAAACAGATGTTTAATGATCAAAGCTGGAAGGTAAGAACTAATTCATAATTTGATGATTCTGCAAAGCCCTCTGTCATTTACTCTGATTGTCCTGAATATCCACCTAGTATCTTTGAAAAGGGTGAGACTTCAAGTATCTCAAGAAAGGACTTACCTTCTAAGAAAGAGACTAACAAGGTTCCTGTGTCTGTTTCAGATATGAAAGGAAATGGATTTGGGAGGAGTAAGAAGAATAAAAATGATAGTTTGAATTTTTATGAAACTTCTGTTGCAAACAGTTGTACTACAGACAGTGATGTTTTGAAAAGTACTTCTTTTGATGGACATGAATGTCAGATTTGTTCCGATAAATCTAAATTTATGACATTTGCTCGAAAGAATTTATATTGCAAACACTGCTGGGATAATTCTTTCAAATACTACTCCACTCCTAAATCCAAGAAGAGTAAAAGAAAAGCTAAACTGAATCTTAATTCTAATTCTTCCACACAACCCAAAGTGTTTCGTGCTACGGGTACTCACCCTAGATCTAAAAAGCATTTTCTGGAATTAAATGTTAAAATGGTTTGGAAATGGGTTCCAAAACCCAGATATGAATGGAGAGTGAAAGTCAAACCTGCTGATATTCCTGAACTGATTGAAGCTAACAGCGAAGGACCCATTTTGATATGGGTACCAAAGCAAACCTAATTGTCTCTTTTGCAAGCCTGTCGAGTGTGGGTGATAGATTCCGGTTGTTCACGCCACATGACAGGATTCAAGCACCACCTACATAACTATGTGGAGGAGCCTACTGGAGCAGTTCGATTTGCTAATTCAGAAGTAGAAGGACATGTCAAAGGATATGGAATGCTTGATAATGGAGTTGTGAAGATACAAAGGGTGCTATATGTTGAAGGTCTTGATCATAATCTGTTTAGCACCAGTCACTTCTATGGCATGAAATACCAAGTTCGCTTCACAACATCTCATTGCTATCTAGAGGACCCAGATGGTTACGAAATCTTCAGAGCTGAACGCCATGGAAATCTATATTATGTAGATTTTCCGACACTGTCCGCCACACGTCCAGTATGCCTATTAGCCAAAGCATCTAAAGCATAATCGTGGACGTGGCATCGCCGCTTGTCTCATCAGAATTTCAAATCAATAGCTAAGCTACAGAGACAAGGTCTGGTCAAAGGTCTACAAGAAATGAGGTTTGAGAAAGACTCATTATGTTCTGCATGTGAGTTGGGCAAAATGAAGCGAAGCTCATTCAAGTCCAAAACTGAATCATCAACCTCATCTGCACTGGAACTTATTCATATGGACCTTTGTGGCCCAATGCGAACAACGTCTATCAAAGGCAAGAAATACGTCTTAGTAATGATAGATGACTATTCAAGATATACATGGCTCGAGTTTCTTCGCAACAAGTCAGATGCGCCAGAACTGATCATCGCTTTTATTAAGCGTATCCAAGTACGTCTTCAATTGCCAGTCCGAACCCTTCACAGTGATAACGACACAGAGTTCAAGAATGACACCTTGCAGAGTTATCTTATCTCTGTGGGAATCTCACACAACTTCTCCACAACCTACACTCCACAGCAGAATGGCATTGTTGAACGGAAGAACCACACTCTTGTTGAAGCTGCTCGTAGTATGCTTGCATATTCTAATCTACCCATGTATCTTTGGGCTGAGGCAGTTGTGACAGCTTGCTTCACTCAGAATCGTACCATTGTGGTCAAACGCTTTGATAAAACAGCATATGATTTGATCAATAATCGTAAACCTAATATCAAATTCCTTCGTGTTTTTGGTTGCAGGTGTTACATTCTACGAGAGCGTCAAGGACTATCAAAATTTGATAAGAAAGCGGATGAAGGATATCTCGTTGGATACTCCCTGACATCCAAAGCTTATCGAATCTACATTATTCGAACCAAGACGATTGTTGAAAGCATGAATGTATCCTTTGATGAGAATTCTACTCGGACTTCTGGACACAACTGTTCAGAACTCGGACTCAAGAACAAAGCTTCTATTCAATCCGGAATAGAACCAGTGTCTAAAACGTCTACTTCCTCTACCACTAACTCTATCACATCTGAGTTAGATTTGTTGTTTATTGATGCCTTCGATGAAATTTGTGCAGACTTTGACAAAGGCATATCAACATCAACACCAAGCTCGGAGGTCCCCACTCATTCTGAAGACATGTCTGGATCGTCCGAAGAAGTAACTGAAACTACATCTTCATCAGGTACAATTAAACCGTTAGTTTCTAAATCTACTAATGCTGAATCTGTCTCTGCAGATATTTCTTCTGGAAATGAAGTCACGAGTACTTCAGTTGCTATTCCAGAAGCTTCAGTATCAAAAACTCCAATACAAGATGTCCCGAGCACATCTGTGGATCTACCTGCAGTTCATGATGAATACAATGCATCAAATACACAACAACAGTTGAATCCTTGCCAAGCACACATCGATGGACTAAGGATCATCCCCTGCATAACGTGATAGGTGACGTGCAATCTGATGTCACAACACGGTCTGCATCAGCAAATTTCTGCATGTTTTCAAGCTTCCTTAGTTCCCTAGAACCAAAGAAAGCATCAGAAGCTCTACGTGATTCCTTCTGGATCTCTGCTATGCAAGACGAGCTTCTGCAATTCGAACGGAACAAGGTTTGGCGCTTGATCCCACTACCTCAAGGTAAAACTGTTATTGGAACTAAGTGGGTATTCAGAAACAAGAAAGACGAGGCTGGAATAGTTGTGAAAAACAAAGCTCGATTGGTTGCAAAAGGGTACTGTCAACAGGAGGGCATTGATTATGACGAAACATTCGCCCCTGTTGCGAGGATCGAAGCCATCAGAATCTTCTTAGCATATGCAACACACAAAAACTTTACAGTCTATCAAATGGACGTAAGTCAGCTTTCCTAAATGGCGTTCTGCATGAGGAGGTCTATGTGGCACAACCTGAAGGTTTCGTTGATCCTCATCACCCTGATCATGTCTACGTGTTAGACAAAGCGTTGTATGGTCTCAAACAAGCACCACGAGCCTGGTATGAAACTCTTACTAAATTTCTCCTTGCTTCTGGTTTCAAGAAAGGTACGGTGGACACTACTTTATTTCTCAAAAGGCAAGGTGAGGACTTGATTCTCATTCAGATTTATGTTGACGACATAATATTTGGGTCGACAAATCAGAAATTTTGCAAGAACTTTTCTAAAATCATGGAAACAAAGTTTGAAATGTCGATGATGAGTGAGTTGAATTACTTTCGTGGTTTACAAGTAAAACAATTACCCAAAGGCATTTTCATTAATCAAGCAAAATACATAAAAGACATGTTAAGAAAGTTCAATATGTCAGACAGTTCACCGGTACACTCTTAGATGCAGATTTATCTGGTAAACCTGCAGATCAAAAGGTGTATTGTAGCATGATTGGTTCTTTACTTTATCTGACAGCCAGTCGCCCAGATATAATGTTTGCCACATGTTTTTGTGGGAGATATCAATCTAATCCTAAAGAGTCGCACTTTATTGCCGTTAAGCGAATCCTTAGATATCTCAAAGGCACTCCTAATTTAGGCCTTTGGTATCCAAAGGATTCTCGTTTTGATCTAACTGTCTTTACAGATGCTGACCATGCACGATGTAAGCTAGACCGGAAAAGCATTTCTGGATCATGTCAATTTATAGGTGACAAACTTGTGAGTTGGACCTCAAAGAAACAAAACTGTGTTTCAACATCCACTGCAGAGGCAGAATATGTAGTTGTTGCTAGCTGTTGTTCGCAAGTCCTTTGGATGAAAACTCAGTTAAAGGACTTTGGGTACAACTACAAGCGTGTGCCTATTTATTGCGATTCCAAGAGCGCAATCGCCATAACAGCTAACCCGGTTTAGCACTCAAAGACCAAGCATATAGATGTACGATATCACTTCATCAAAGATCATGTAGAAAAAGGTGATATCGAAATGCACTTTGTTCAAGCTGACTTCCAGTTAGCTGACCTTTTCACCAAGCCGTTGGATGAAAAGAGGTTCCAGTTTCTAAGCAGCAAACTTGGAATGTTGAACATGTCTTCTTAGACCTTACTCGTGATTCGAGGGGGAGTATTCTGGATCTTAATCTTGCGATTTATATATTGATTCTTCAACTGTTGCTAACGAAAGAGGAATCATTTTCACAAATGATTACCACGTTTTCTTTTGTGTGCAGGATAGTTCAAGTGACAATGGATTCTAATCACATCTGATTAGAACCCACAATTCAGTGCTTTGTTTTCTATTTGATTTTTAAAAAAATTAAAAAAAATAAAAAAAATATTTTAAGTTGAGGAGGAGCTTAATTGTCAAACACTTTTTGTTTTGAGGGGGAGAATTGTATTGTCAAACACAAATGTCTTTGACTTCTCCAAAATTTTTATTCTTCATGTGTAACTGTGCTCCTTTGTGCATTCATGTACAAAAGACTGTTGAACAACACATTCTTTTAGGAAAATACATGGGATTTGATGTGTGAGCTTAACTGTACTTCCATGGATTCATGATAACCAGTGTTTCCTACCCCGGAAGTATTCCCTGAGTGATTGAGGGGAGAGGGGTCAAAAGATTTGAGTGTTGGTGTGAGAAGAGGTAAAATGGAAAAGAGATATTGGTTAGAAGTGAGATTTAACGTTTAAAAGAAATAGGGTGAGAGATCAGAGTAAAAGAATATCAGACTCTGCACCAAACTTCTTTCTGAGTCGGGCAGCCACATTATCTGATTGGTTCACATTCTTTGGTGACCATCATTGAAAAAGGCCCCTAGCCCATGCCATCTCTTGCATAAAACCCCACCAGCTACTCATTATTTTCTCAAAAAGAGAATGTTTCACATTTTCTGGGGACGCAACACATATGCTATTGGTTCTTCACTTGGAAGATACTAATATTGAAAAAGAAGGAAAGTTGCCCCACCTTCGAACCTTTATCATGCACATTGAGTTCTTGTATACTTTGTTGTTGTCTCAACAAGTTTACATACTTTGAGCCTACATTGAAAATCAATCATCTGTGCTTAATTTCTTTCATACACATGCACGAGCACACAAAAATTTGTTTTCTGTCAGAACATTCATAGATAACCATGTGTTATTCGATGATTGAATGGAAGTCCTGGGGAGCCTACATCAAAACCAGCTCCTTATATAGTAACTGTGTGTTACTGACAGGCATTCCAAACAGAGTCATTTGTTGATTCAGGGTTACTACTCATTACTTATTTGAATCTGCAAAGATTGAAATAATCACTCTCTCTATCTGGGGAGACTGCTCTTATTTCCACACAGGGATCTATACATGAAGACTGCACTTAACTGTTGATTTGGGGGAGAAAATTCCTAGTTTGTTTTGAAATGTTTTGATGATGCTAATTCTCACCACTCATCAAAAAGGGGGAGAATACAAAAAGAGGGAGAAACAAGAATTTTTGAAGTGTTAAGATTGATTGAAGAATGCAGAAGAATTCAAAGATAACAAAGTGTCTGAACCTGTTTGATTTATCAAAAGCCTGACTGAAGATGATCGTCAGAAGGACACTTCATTTAAAGAAAGAGGAAGATATCTCCTATAATTTTCAAGAGAAGTGAAGACCCGGATAATTGAATTTTTTTTTAATCTTGAATCCAAAGGGGGAGATTGTTGGATAAGAAATTGTATTCAAGATTAAATTGTAAAAAGGGTATAGTTTGTAACTATGTTTAATACCTTAGGGGGTGTTTTAGCTGATATCTAATAATGCCTAGGTCATGTTGACCTACATATAAAAGGCATTGTTGTCCTAGGTTTTGGGTGGTGAATAGTATTGGTGAAGAGGAGGCCGCACATTCTGATTTACACGCTCACAAGAGGTATCTATACACTAAGAACACAGACACACGAATTCATCTAATTAATCAAGAGATCTATGGTATATTGTTTTGATTTATTCATCTCTTGTTATTATTGTGTTGTGTGATTGATTATCAACTATTAATCTGGGTTCAACAGAACTAACTTACTTCCTTGGACTCCAAATCAAGCAAACTGAAAAAGGTACTTTTATCATTCAAGGTAAGTATGTTAAAGATATGCTGAAGAAGTTTGATCTTACTCAAACTTCAGCGATGAAAATTCCTATGGCACCTCCTCTAACATTAAACAAGGATCCATCAGGAAAACCTGTTAATGTCACTGCCTATAGAGGAATGATAGGTTCCCTGTTGTATCTTACAATAACCCGACCTGACATCATGTACTCTACATGTCTTTGTGCACGCTATCAATCTGAACCCAAGGAATCCCATCTGATTGCTATAAAGCGAATATTCAAATATTTGAAAGGAACTCCTAACCTCAGTCTTTGGTATCCCAAAGATTTAGGGTTCGATCTAACTGGATAATCAAATATTGATTTTGTAGGTTGCAAAGTCGATAGAAAAAAGCACCATTGGTGGATGTCAACTTGTAGGAGGAAAGCTGGTAAGTTGGACAAGTAAAAAGCAAAATTCAGTGTCTACTTCGACAGCTGAAGCTGAGTACGTAGCCGCTGGAAGTTGTTGTGCTCAAGTCTTATGGATGAGAAATCAACTATTAGACTTTGACCTTCAGCTATCAAAGATTCCAATCTATTGCGACAACACTAGTGCGATTGCTATAGCAAACAATCCGGTTCTACACTCAAAGACAAAACACATCGAGATCAGATATCACTTTATCAGAGATCATGTGATGAATGGTGATATTGAACTTCAATTTATCCCTACTGACTATTAACTTGCTGATCTTTTTACCAACCTCTTGATGAAACTAGATTTAACTTTCTCATCAGTGAGCTTGGAATGCTGGATCTTGAAGATTGACTCGTCACCTTTCATGCATTATGTCAATGATACAGAGTTTTCCTTCATCATCTGCTCTCTGTCTAATTATCTCTAACTCTCAGGTATGTTCTCTCATTCTCTCTCACTGAATATCTCATTCAGTAAGACGTTTTTCAAAAATCAAATCTTCAATCATTGAATTTCTTCAAGTGGTTAAAAGTTTTTTGATAAACAAATCTTATCACTGATATTTCTCGTCAGTGATCCTTTGAAAAGAAAATTTATCTCTGAATTTCTATCAGTGATACTTTCTAAAAATGAAACGTTTTCTCTCTCCTATGACATCATTTGAAACGACAATCCATGACATGCCTTTTCTTCTGACACGTTCGTCTGTTGCACTTTTATCAAATCAACTTCGTGGGACATGTCCATGTCATGATGAGCATTTGTTTTCCTACCTCATTCCTTTCTCTTTCCTCATATATAAGGAATGCCTTTTTCAATTCTTATCTTTTACGCTCACAAAAAACTTTCAAAGCAAGAAAAGGCATTCAAGGCATTCAAGCAGACAAAAACATTATAATCTTCGAATCTTCAAGATCATCAGGTTTTTGTTCTTCACATTCTTTTCTCTTTAAAACACTCTTGAATCTTAAATATCATCTTATTTTGGATTTACAAAGTGTTTCTTACATTAAAATCATTTCTTTTGATTTTAACCTGTTCAAATCATTTGGTTTTTAAGAATGATCTTTCTTTTTCATAAAGAACACTGTTTTACTCTAAAAACAACTTCATTTTTCTCTGTTTCTTTCCAAAAAAGAGAAACTGGTAAAATATTTTAATTGTTTTTAGACCCTAAACCCTTTATTCTACTCTACTTCTTTCTATCCAGAAATGGCCCAAGCTACATTCATTGCTTCCAAAAATGTCAAGTTCGCATTCAATGAATCTGAAATTCCAAAGAACAACCATCTGGATCGGTTGGACTTTGAAGCTGACAAATACCCACATCTAATGGAAGCTGCTGCATTTCTGAAACAATCATGCATTTCCAATGCTCTCACTATTGAACCCAAGCCACCCAAAACACTCCTTCAGCAATTCTGGTTTACTGCTGATAAGAGCTCTATCATCAATAAGAAAGGTGACGTGGTCCCTGCCATCTCCTTCATGACTGAACATGGCCCTGGAATTCTTACTGCCTTTGGTATTCGCAAGGCTCTTCGATTCCCTGCCAAAACCACCGTTGGTTTCGACTCTCTTCCAACTGATGCTGAGTTCATCCGATTTTTGGATGACATGGAATACATATGGGACAACAAGCCTCGCTCTCAGATTCCCAACAAAAAGCTGACTAAAATCCTTAAGGCAAACATGCCTTCAGAGATTGTTATTCCCAGATTCTAGTTCCTAATCACAAACAAATTAACAAACAAGATTTACAAAACAATTACCTGTTTGATAGCAATTCACAAATCACAAGATTACAATCTTCTCTCTCTAGAACTCTTTTTCTCTCTCTATAGATTTCTCTCTCTAAACGTATTCTCACAGATTCTCAATTAGACTACTTCTTACGTACGTAACAGAAAAAATACAAGGTATTTATACCTACAAGAATTACAAAGACACTAAAAACAAAATACAAATACAATACACTTTGACTTTTATTACAAAAGACTTTGACTTTCACTTGAGAGTTTACTTTCCTCAGCTTTGACTTCTTGAACTTTGACCTTCAGTATTCTTGATCTTGTATCCAACATATTTATGCTCTAACAATCTCCCCTTTGGATTCAAGATCACTGTTGAAAGATCTAGCAATTCAGTCTTCACTTTTAAGCTCTGTCAGTACAATCTCCCCTTTTCCTTTGACGATATTCTTTCCAAAACTATTAACAATCTCCCCAAAACTTTCACAAAATACTTTCAGACTTTGGAAAGAAATTATCTTCAGTATCAGCTCGGATTGCTTTAGCAAATATTCTTCAAAGAAAATTTCCTCAAAAATCAGTACATATTCAGAAATTCTTTTATCTTCTTCAAATCTTTACTTTGAATCTTCTGACATGGACATTTCTTTAAATCATCTCTCAAAAACTTTATTATTTCTTGATACCATCTCCCCCTTTTTGATGATTTTAGCATCGATATCATCAAAACTTTTCTTCCAAGAAATGTCTTTGACCATTCTGATTTATCAAACTGAGCCTCTGATTCTGTGATCCATAACCAAGTATTCATCTAGATCTTTGCAAATCCAGACAAAATAATAACATGTAACTCCTGAATCAACAAATGAATCAGTTAGAATGCCTGTCAGTAACACGAAGTCACTGTGTGTAACGGATACACAATATAAAGGAGCTTTTTGATGTTCACTCCCCCATGGCTTCCATCCAATCATCGAAATACCACAAAGGCAATTTCTATGAATGTTATGACAAAGAAACAAATTCCTTGTGTGTTCGTGCATGTGTAGAAAGAATTAAGCACGAATGATTGCTTAAAGTAAGGCTCAACATTGTTTAAACCACTGAGACAACAGTAGATAAACATAGACTCAATGTGCATGATTGAAGTGCGAAGGTGGGGCAGACTTCCTTCTTTTTCAATATCCAGATTTTCCAAATGAAAACCAGATAGATTATATGTTGCGTCCCCTTGAAAATGTGAAACATTTTCTTTTTGAGAAGAAAATGAGTAGCTTGTGGGGTTTAGTCAAGAGTTGGCATGGGCTAGTTGCCTGTTTCAATAACGTTCACCAAAGAGTTGTGAAACGCTAGTAATGTGGTTGCCTGGCTCAGAAAGTAGTTGGTGCAGAGTTTGATATTCTTTTACTCTATTCTCACACCCTCTTTCTTTTGATCATTAAGCTCACTACTAACCAAACTCTCCTTTACATTTTACCTCATCACACCCACACTCATTTCTTTTAGACTCCTCACACTCAATCTCTATGGATTAACTTCTTGGGTAGAAATCACTGGTTAACGTGATTTCATAGAAGTTTAGTTAATTCCTAGCACAAAGAACCCATGTATTCCTAGAAAGCATATGTTGCTCAGATGATTTAACTTTATCAGTTAAAGCTCATATACAAATGAAAGATGAATGTATGCTCAGATGATATAATCATGAAAATATGAGCATTTTTAAACATGGAAATATTTTCAAACAAGTATATTGAATGAATGGATAAGAATGCAAGAGACTTGTTTGAAAATCTGACATTGTATGAAAATGATCAGAAATGAAATGATATATCAATTAAAGCTTATGGTCAAGAATAACAGTTATAGTCTATATGAAACAAAAAATATAGACATTCTTGAAATGACGTTTCGAAATGAAATGACGCTCAAATTTCTTTGAGTACAAGCGGGGTGTCTTACCATCGAAATTATGTTTCAATATGAGACATGGTAAGAACAATTTGATCAAAAATTAAACCGATGTGTGTGAATACTTGAAAGTATGTAGAAAAGACAATACGCAAGTATTTATCTTTGGAAACACACGGTTTTTTAATTATTGAAGCTCAAAATGAAAAATGAAAACATTTAAAATCACACTTCCAATTCATGAAATCTGTTTAAGAATCGGGAAGTGGTTTGAACATTTTAAGAACATGTTTTCTATATCTGAAAGTTGTCCTTCTTTCAGATATATTTGAGATTAAGATAAGAAATTTACCTTTTCACTCAATCTTAATTCTCAGAAAGTCAGCTGAAAAATCATAAAGATATGATCTTGATAGCTTCCTCTCATCCTGCACAAGTCTCAAAGTCTAGTCAAAGCAACTTTATTCACAAAATTATTAGAAAATAAAATGACATAAAGCAGTAAAACGATTAATGTACGAGTTCTGATCTGAAATAATCAGAAATCATAGTCTTACTCCTTTTGAAATAATATGCTCCCCCTAAAATCATGCATTACGAAATTTTTTGTCATTTAAGTAAAATACAGAAATTAGTTATGCTACCCCTCAAATGAATGTAAATCATCTAAAATCTTTTCTTACTCCCCCTGAGATCATGAGCAAACAATTAAAGTGCAGATATCCTTCAGACATAAAGATAAAGAAAATGATGAAAAATAACAATACTTAACTTTATTAGGTAACAACTGATTATGTCTTAAGATTTAACATACCAAGCTTAGAGACAAGAAAATTAAATCTCTTTTCATCTAAGGGTTTGGTAAATAAATCTGCAAGTTGATAATCTGTTTTTACAAAATAAAGTTCAGTTGTTCCTTTTTCTACATTATCTTTTATAAAATGATACCTGACATCAATGTGTTTGGTTTTCGTATGCTGAACAGGATTAGCAGATATTGCGATTGCACTCTTCGAGTCACAATAAATTGGAATTTTATCAAACTTGAATCCATAGTCTCGCAGCTGTGTTCGCATCCACAGGACTTGAGAGCAGCAACTGGCAGCAGCTACGTACTCTGCTTCAGCAGTCGATGTGGAAACGCATAATTGTTTCTTTGATGCCCAACTAACGAGCTTGTCTCCAAGAAATTGAATGTGGCCTGAAGTACTCTTTCTGTCCAACATGCAACCTGCATGATCTGCATCTGAATAAGCAGTCAGTTGAAACCCAGTATCCTTAGGATACCACAGACCAAGATCTGCAGTCCCCTTCAGATATCTAAAAATCCGTTTGACAGCAGCCAAATGGGATTCTTTGGGAGCAGCCTGATATCTAGAACATAAACATGTTGAAAACATAATTCTGGTCTACTAGATGTAAGATACATTAACGATCCTATCATACCTCTATAAGTTCTAACATCAACACTTTTACCCGAAGGATCAGTGCTAATCTTAGTACCTGGTGCCATCGAGGTTCCAATTGGTTTAAAATTTTCCATGTTGAACTTCCGAAGAATATCCAAAATGTACTTAGATTGGTTAATGAAAATCCCCGTTGAAAACTGTTTTACTTGTAATCTGAGAAAGAAATTCATCTCTCCCATCATACTCATTTGAAAACGTGACACCATGAGGTTAGAAAAGTTTTTGCAAAATTTAGGATTAGTAGAGCCAAATATTATATCATCAACATATATTTGAATAAGGATTATATCAGCTTTTTCCTTTTTTAAAAACAAAGTGGTATCAACTTTACCTTTGGAAAAACCTGACTTGACCAAGAAATTAGATAGAACATCATACCATGCTCGAGGGGCTTGTTTCAAACCATACCGGGCTTTGTCCAAGATGTAGACATGATCTGGCTTATCTGGATTCACGAACCCTTCTGGTTGAGATACGTAAACTTCCTCCTTAAGAATGCCATTCAGAAAGGCCATTTTCACTTCCATCTGATAGACTGTGAAATTCTTGTGAGTTGCATAAGCTAGAAACATGTGGATTTCCTCTAGACGCGCTACTGGAGCATATGTCTCATCGTAGTTTATGCCTTCCTCTTGCCGGTAACCTTTAGCAACAAGTCTAGCTTTGTTTCTTATGACGATACCATCTTCATCCTTTTTATTCTTGAAAACCCATTTAGTGCCTATCACGGTTTTACCTTCTGGTTTTGGAACTAATCTCCAAACCTTTAGGGCTTCAAACTGATTGATCTCTTCTTGCATAGCAGATACCCAATCTGAATCAGCAAGAGCCTCTGATACTCGCGTGGGCTCTATCTTACTAAGGATTGAGTCATGCATACATTGATTAAGAGTCGCTGACCTAGTTTGTACAGGCTTGTTGAGATCTCCAATTACTTGATGTAATGGATGCTCTTTGGTCCAACGATGCTCATGAGGTAGTGGAGTAGATACTGATTGAACATGATCATCATCTAGAAATCCACTATCAGACTCTTCAAATTGAATAGATGGAGGGGGGTTTGCATTTGAAGATTCAGGTGCAGAAGCATCAGTTGGAACAGTTACTTCTGAGTATATATCACACCCAACTGAAACAGTTACTTCTGACTCATCAATTACTTGTGTATCTTCAACTGTAGGAGTAGTTGATGGAATATGAGTTTCTGACTGAATGGGGGATACAAGTTCAGTTAAAACTTCTGAAGTGACCGGATGATTGCAGCTTGTGTTTTCAGACCTGTCAGTCACAACAGATTTAGATACATTAGATCCTAGAAACTCATCAAAAAAGAATTCAAATAACAAATCTAAATCAGATAAATGTGAAAGTGAAGTAGAAGCGTTATTCGAATTATTCGCTGTAGAAGCAGGTTCTGGACTGATCTGCCCAGAAGCTAATAATCCAGTGATAACGGGTTCTGAACTGAGTTGTTCAGAAGCCATTTCTTCATCAAATGTAACATTAACGCTCTCGACAACTGTCTTGGACTTCTTCAAATAAACACGATATGCTGCAGATGTTGAAGAATAACCAATGAAGATACCCTCATCCGCCTTAGCACTGAATTTATTCAGACTCTCTCTGTCGTTAAGCACGAAACACTTACACCCAAATATGTGAAAATACTTGATTGTCGGTGTTCTGTTGTTGATAAACTCATATGGAGTCTTTTGAAAATGGCGGTGTATTATGGACCGATTTTGAGTATGACATGCAGTTGACACAGCTTCTGCCCACAAAAATAGAGGTAGATCAGATTGGCTGAGCATAGTACGAGCGGCCTCGACTAGCGTCCGATTTCTCCTTTCGACTACTTCATTTTTTTCAGGTGTACGAGCAGCAGAGTACTGATGTGATATCCCGACCAATTCGAGATATTCTTCAACAATCTTGTTTTTGAACTCTGTGCCGTTGTCCGTTCGAAGAAACTTGACTTGTCTTTGCATATTCACCTGGGTCGTCTTTAAGAAAGTAATGAGAACTTCGGGTGTCTCATCTTTTGATCGAAGAAATTTGACCCACGTGTATCTTGAATAATCGTCCACAATAACCAACACGTATTTCTTTCCACCCAAGCTTTGTGTTCTCATCGGACCACGCAAATCCATATGCAGTAACTCTAGTGGAGAACTGGTGCTTGGTTCAGGCTTCGGTTTATGCGGAGCTCTCTTCATCTTACCCTTTTCACATGCAGCACATAAGTGTTCTTTCTCATATTTCAGCTCAGGAAGTCCTTTTACCAATTTTCCACTAACCAGCTTGTTGATATAACGAAAATTCAGATGTGATAGTCGTCGGTGCCAAAGCCAACTTTGTTGCACCGAAGCTTTTGATAATAAGCAAACGTGACTGTCATTCTGAACCTTTGAAAGATTGATGGTGTAGAGATTTGTCTTTCGCTTGCCTGCTAAGAGTTCTATGCCATCTTCAGAACGAACCGAACATCTCTTAGCTTTGAAGTTGACCTCTAACCCTTTGTCGCAGAATTTACCGATGCTAAACAAGTTGTGCCCTAAACCTTCGACATAACTCACCTTCCTAATCATTATGTTGTCTTGAATGATATCACCATATCCTAAGATTGGTGAAAGCTGATCGTTTCCAAATCTGACATTTCCACTGAATTTCTCTGTATAATTAGACAATAAAGCTTTTTGCCCAGTCATATGCTTGGAACATCCACTGTCCAAGTACCACATATGTCGGGTCTGCAAGAGAAATCAGGAAACAATAGATTTAGGTACCCATTTAAAAACGGGTCCTAACAGATTAGCACAAGATTTTGGTATCCATTTGAAAATCGATCCTCCTTTTCTTTGAAAACTTTTAAAAACATTTGATCTTGAAGAATACACATGATAAGATCCAAACCAATCAGTAGAATTATGAGAATAAGCAAAATCATTTCTCCGATAATGATAAGATTTAGTAGTAATAGGAGATAATTGAATCAATTGCTTTATTGAATACCGCTTGTAAGAAGTTACAAGGTTTTGTTTATGACAAGCAAGTTGATCAACTACATCATTATCCCTACTAACTGATCTATTACAAGAGTTATCAGAAACTGATTCAGCTATCTCATCATCCTTCCTTTTTGGTCGCCATTCGGTTCTCGCTTTCGACCTTTTCTTGCTTATATCTGAAACAAAAGATTTAGATTTATTAGGAAAATCAAATTTCTGAAAATGAGTTTTCTTTGGTTTACCAGTGTTAATCCGTTTCTGTGATTGCTGTTTCTTATGATTCTTACCTTTAGAATAATATTCAGCAGTGGTTCACCAACCTTAGTAGATGATTCATCAGTTTTAAGAACACTTGGTAACACATTTTCAGTTATAAGACAAGTCGAATGATCAGGAAGAAGAGCATTGAAGTCAAACATATCAATTTCTTCTATGCACCCACCATTAGAGTTTAAAAAATCATTTGCAGACGCAAATAAGTCATCAAAGTTATCAGTTGAAGTTTGATGTGCCTTAGAAACTTTAGAACACTTTGTAGATTTAGTTTGAAAAACAGTGTTCTTTAAAACTGTAGAAAACACACTTTGTTCAATATCTACCAAAAGTTTTTCATCAGATAAAACATTTTCAAGCTCAATTATTTTGCTTTCAAGAATGAGTGGAGGAACATAAACCTTTGCAATTGCAGGTTTTGCATGCCTTCATCTCAGAAACAGAATAACTAGCAAAATAATCGTTTGAAAGAACTTTTGGTGTTTCTGAAAGATAACTATCATTTAACTTTGCATAGTGTTATTCCCTGTTTTTCTAGTTTCTAATCACAAACAAATCAACAAACAAGATTCAATCAAATTACCTGTTTGATTCAAACTCCAAATCTCAAGATTACAAACTTTCTCTCTCTAGAACTCTCTTTCTCTCTCTACAGATTTCTCTCTCTAGACTTCGTACAACTGAATACCACTTTTGTTACTGAAATACAAAGAATACAAGGTACTAAAAACAAAATACAAATACAATACACTTTGACTTTTATTACAAAATACTTTGACTTTCACTTGAGAGTTGACTTTCCTCAGCTTTGACTTCTTAAACTTTGACCTTCAGTCTTCTTGATCTTGTATCCAACATATTTATGCTCTAACAATCTCCCCCTTTGGATTCAAGATCACTATTGAAATATCTAGCAATTCAGTCTTCACTTTTAAGCTCTGTCAGTACAATCTCCCCTTTTCCTTTGACGATATTCTTTCCAAAAACTTTCTTCAAACGATTAACAATCTCCCCAAAACTTTCACAAAACACTTTCAGACTTTGGAAAGAAATTATCTTCAGAACCAGCTCGGATTGCTTTAGCAAATAATCTTCAAAGAAAATTTCCTCAAAAATCAGTACATCTTCAGAAATACTTTGATCTTCTTCAAGTCTTTACTTTGAATCTTCTGACTTGGATATTTCTTTAAAATTCATCTCCCAAAACTTTATCATTTCTTCATACCATCTCCCCCTTTTTGATGATTTGAGCATCTGTATCATCAAAACTTACTTCAAGAAATGTCGTTGAAATTCTGTTCTGACCACTGATCTGTCAAACTGAGTCGTTGATTCTGTGATCATTTCTTGATGGTATCAAGAAATGATAAAGTTTTGAGAGATGATTTAAAGAAATGTTCAAGTCAGAAGATTCAAAGTAAAGATTTGAAGAATATCAAAGATTTTCTGAAGATGTGTGGATTTCACTGAAATTTTCTTTGGAGATTATTTGCTGAAGCAATTTGAGCTGAATCTGAAGATATTTTCTTTCCAAAGTCAGAAAGTATTTTGTGAAAGTTTTAGGGAGATTGTTAATCATTTGAAGACAGTTTTGGAAAGAATACCGTCAAAGAAAAGAGGAGATTGTACTGACAGAGCTTAAAAGTGAAGACTTAATTGCTAGATCTTTCAACAGTGATCTTGAATCCAAAGGGGGAGATTGTTAGAGCACAGAATTGTTGGATTCAAGATCATAAAGATTGAAGACAAAAGTTCAAGAAGTCAAAGCTGGAAAAGTCAACTCTCATTAAAGTCAAAGTCTATTTTGTAATAAAAGTCAAAGTCAACATATTGTATTTTGTTTTCTTGTTATTAGTTGGAGGTATAAATACATTTGTAATTCTTTGTAGTAAGCGTGTATGTAAGTGAATTGAGATTATGATTGAGAGAGCGTATGAGAGAAGAAGTGGTTGTAAATCTTTCTAGAGTGAGAAAGTAGAGAGAGAAAGAAAGAGTTTGTAATTGTTTGAGATTCAATCAAAGACTTGTGATTTCGATTCTCATCTTGATTGTTTGTATCAAATAGAACTTGATTTCAGGACACACACAATTTACAACAAAATTCAATCAGAAATCAGTCCGAATTTGATGAAAAATAAAAAAAAACGAGATTATCTTGAAAAAAATCAAGAAAATCGATCAAATTTTCTGATTTAACTACAAATTCAGAATAAAAAACAAGATACTCTCAATCCTCTCAGATTCAGAATGGCTCTGATACCAATTGATAATCCCAAAATCACCAAATCTTAGAGAGAGAAAGTAAGAATGCGCCAAATGTAATCTATATTCAAATGAGCTCCAAAGTTACAAAGACAAAGCACCTAAGGGACTTAAATACCCCAAGGCCTAAACTGAAACAGATAAGCTAACTAAACACAGTTAAGACCACGGTTAATAAATACATTGATTACTATTTAAAATTGACTTAACAGATGTCATCGACATAAATCGGAATTAATATGTATCAGCTTTTTCCTTTTTGATGAACAAAGTAGTATCAATCTTATCTTTAGAGAAGCCCGACTTGACTAGGAATTTAGATAAAAACTTCGTACCAGGCTCGAGGGGCTTACTTCAGACCATAAAGTACTTTGTCGAGAATGTAGACGTGATTCGGTTTCTCTGGATTGACAAAACCTTCAGGTTGTGAGACGTAGACTTCCTCCTTTAGTATGTCGTTAAGAAAGGCAGTCTTCACGTTCATCTGGTAGACTGTGAAGTTCTTGTGGGCAGCATATGCAAGAAACATTCTGATAGCTTCGATGCGTGTCGTTGGAGCATAAGTCTCGTCGTACTCAATACCTTCCTCTTGCTTGTATCCCTTAGCAACAAGTCTTGCTTTATTTCTGATCACGATACCATTTCATCCTTTTTATTCTTGAATACCCATTTTGTGTCGATTATTGATTTACCTTCCGGTCTTGGCACAAGTCTCCAGACTTTTAATGCTTTGAACTGGTTCAGCTCCTCTTCCATAGCAGTTACCTAATCCGAGTCAGATAGAGCTTCTGATACGTGTGTTGGCTCTATCTTGCTCAGAAAGGGGTCATGCATACACATGTTTAATATAGCAGACCTAGTTTGCACCGGTTTTGATGGATCTTCAATGATCTGGATTATCGGGTGCTCTTTGGTCCACTTGTGTTCATAAGGAAGTGGATTTGATGTATATTGATCATGATTATCATCTAAGTATCCACTGTCTTCTTCTTGTTCAGGGAGGGGGTCAGTTGAAGTATTTGGTGTAGAAGTTTCAGTTGGTACAACAATTTCTGGCTGTTGAATAGACGTTATAGTGCAACCAACTGAGTCAGCAAGTTTTGTCTCGACATTTTCAGGTACAACTTCAACTGAAGGAGTAATTGTTTGAACTTGAGTTTCTTGCTGAACCGGGGGAACTAGTTCAATAGATACATCTGAAATGGTTGGATGATGATTCGTTGAATCTTCTGACCTGTCAACCACAACAGATTTAGGCAATTTAGATCCAAGAAACTCATCATAAAAGAATTCAAACAATAAATCTAATTCAAATAAATGTGATGTAGAAGTTGAAGGTTTATCAGAATTAGTGTCTTTAACCACATGTTCTGGACTGATTTGTCCAGAAGCTAGAACTCCTGTAAGTACGGGTTCTGCACTGCTTTGTTCAGAAGCCAATTCCTCGTCGAATGTGACATTAACGCTTTTAATTACTGTCTTAAACTTCTTTAAGTACACCCGGTAGGCAGCAGATGTTTGAGAATATCTAATGAAGATGCCTTCATCAGACTTTGGTCCGAACTTGTTCAAGTTCTCTCTATCGTTTAGTACGAAGCACCTACATCCAAAAATATGAAAGTGTTTAATGCTAGGTGTACGATTATTTATCAAAGCATAAGGAGTTTTACCAAACCGGCGGTGTATTATGGAACGATTCTGTGTATAGCACGCAGTCGATACAGCTTCTGCCCATAGAAACAAAGGTAGATCCGATTGTCTTAGCATAGTTCGAGCGGCCTCGACTAGCGTTCGGTTTCGTCTTTCTACTACTCCGTTCTGTTCTGGTGTTCTGGCAGCAGAGAATTGATGTGTTATCCCGACCGATTCGAGATAATCTTCTACAGTTTTGTTCTTAAACTCTGTGCCATTGTCTGTACGAAGAAGCTTGACTGACTTTTGCAGATTTACTTGGGTAGTCTTTAAGAAACTGATGATGACTTCGGGTGTCTCATCCTTTGATCTTAGAAATTTGACCCAAGTATATTGCGAATAATCGTCCACAATAACTAAGACATATCTCTTGTCGTTAATGCTTTACATATGCATAGGACCGCAGAGATCCATATGCAGCAGTCCAAGTGGAGAAATTGTACTTTGCTCAGGCTTTGGCTTGTGAGAGGCTCTCTTCATCTTTCCATTCTCGCATGCTGCGCACAGATGTTCTTTCTCGTATTTAAGCTCAGGAAGTCCTTTGACTAATTTGCCTATGACCAGTTTGTTGATGTAACGAAAATTTAGGTGAGAAAGCCTTCGGTGCCATAACCAACTTTGTTGCAGCGAGGCTTTTGATAGTAGACAAACTTCATTGTCAGTCTGTACTTTTGACAGATTAATCGTGTACAGGTTAGACTTTCTCGTGTCGACCAAGAGTTCCTTACCGTCTTTAGTACGCACAGAACATCACTTGGCCTTGAAATTTACCTCTAAATCTTTGTCGCAGAACTATCCAATGTTGAACAGGTTATGTCCTAAACCTTCCACGTAACTCACCTTCGTAATCGTCACATTGTCATTAACCACATCACCATAGCCTAAAATCGGTGAAAATTGATTGTTGCCGAATCGTACATTCCCGCAGAATTTCTCTATATAATTAGACAATAAATCCTTTTGCCCGGTCATATGCTTGGAGCAACCAGAATCCAAGTACCACATATGACGGGTCTGCATAAGAGAAATCAGGGAATAACAACCTTAGGTACCCATTTAAAAGTGGGTCCTATCGGATTAGCACAAGATTTTGGTATCCATTTGTATATGGATCCTCTGAACTTTTGAAAAATCTTTGAAGCATAAGACTTATAAGAATAGACATGATAAGTACCAAACCAATCATCAGAATATTGGTGAGAAATAAAATCATTCCTTCTATAATTAAATGACTTAGTAGTAGACCGAGATAATTGGAGTAATTGCTTTATTGTATATTTCTTGTAATGAGTTACAAGTTTGTGTTTTTCAGAAGCAACCGTACCAACTACATCAGAAACACTACTAGTCTGTCTATTACAATCAACATCAGGAAATGATTTAGAACTCTCATCAATCTTCTATTTTGGTCGCCATTCAGTTCGATCTTCCGACCTTTTCTTTCTTAAATATGAAACAAAAGATTTAGATTTGTTAGAAAAATCAGATTTCTGAGATTGTTTTTTCTTAAGATTACCAGTGTTGTTCCGTTTCTATGAGCGTCGTTTCTTTTGCTTCTTACCTTTTGCATAGTAATCATTACTCACAGAAACTGGTTCACCAACCTTAGTCGATGATTCACCAATTTCATTCACACTTGGTAAATCTTCACCATTAATAATAAAAGTAGAATGATTTAGAAGTTGAGCATTAAAGTCAAACATATCAATTTTATCAACAAACCCTTCATTAGAATTTAGAAAATCATTTGCAGACGTAAATAAGTCATCAAAATCAGTTTCAGAGGTTTGAGGTGCCTTAGAAGAGTTAAAACACTTTTGAGATTCAGCTTTGAAAACAGTGTTCTTCATTATAGTTGAAAACACATTTTGTTCAATATCAACCAAAATTCTTTCATCTGATAAAGCATTTTTAAGATCAACTATTTTCCTTTCTAGAATGAGTGGAGGAACATAAATGATAGCTTTAATCGGTTTTGCCTCCATCTCAGTAGTAGAATAGCTAGCAAAATAATCATTTGAAAGAAATTTTGGTTTTTCAGAAAGATAACTATCATTTAGCTTTTGATAGCAGAATGGTA
Organism: Arctium minus; assembly: GCA_954870635.1. Classification (NCBI taxonomy): domain Eukaryota; kingdom Viridiplantae; phylum Streptophyta; class Magnoliopsida; order Asterales; family Asteraceae; genus Arctium; species Arctium minus. The sequence continues at coordinate 79,265,967 of OX941082.1, forward strand.
GTTGTATTTTCTTTAAATTCTTTCTTTTCTCATTTTCTTTGGCTTCAACCTCATCTGGTGACTTGGTAACAAATTTGGGTTTCAAATGAGAATATTTACCAGTAGCAAAAAGAAAATCAAAATTATACAGTGTTGGTTGTTTTTTGATGGCTTTCTTTAAGTAGTGGGGGTTATCATAACCAAATCCCCACTTTTCTTTAAAATCAACTTCCTCATTGGGTGTATTTAAGAAAATGGTTTGATCTGTTTTTCCTCGTGCATATAACTTGGCTTCCAAACCATTTACCTTTTTCTCTAAGTTCTTGTTTTCTACCTGCAAAATATGAGCTTTTAAAACACATTCTTGTTTCTCTAAATCAAACTTTGAAAGCTTAGAAACAAATTCAGAAATCTTATTTTCAAAACCATCTTTTTGCGTTTTAAAATCAGAAGCAGATTTGTTTAGAGAAACAATCAGATCTTTGTTCCCAATAAGTTCCTTATTAAGTTCAAAGATCTTTTGACTTTTCTTTGCAACTCTACTCTTTTCCTTTTTCAGCTTAGATTGAAGATCTTGAAGTTCAATCATCAATGCTTCCATTTTGGTTAAAAATCATTTTCAAAAAAGTTAAGTACCTCATCAGATGTCTCTTCATCACTTTTATCATACTTCACATCTTTAGCCATCAAACACATATGTGTTGTCTTTTCCTTGTCCTCTTCGTCGGAATGGTCCAGCCAAAACTCGTCTTCCGCCATTAGGGCTTTCCCCGCTTCCTTTTGCTTAGCAAGTAGCATTTTCTGCTTGTAGTATTCAAATTTCTGATAGTTGGCTTCCGACAGTCCTTTGCAAAGTGGCCAACCTTCCAGCAATTGTAGCACTTAACCATCTTCTCGATCTTCTTCTCAGTGCCATAGTCATTCACAAATTTCTTCTTCTCTTCAGGCTTTCTTTCTCCAAATCTCTTCTCCTCATACCTTCTTCCTTCTACCCGTTCTCTGTGCTCATGATTCTTTGATCCAGACGAGTATCTCAGTGAGTTTGAACCCGGTTTCTTGTAAAATTTCTTCTGAAAGGCACGGGTCAATAGCAACATGGCTTCTTTGAGATTTTCTTCGTCGTCACTATCGGAATTAGAATCAGCAGAATCATCTGAGCTGGGAAGCACAATTTTGTTCTTTTTCTTCTCTTTCTTCTCTTTCTCCTTTTGACCAGCTACCAAAGCTATGGGATCTACAACCTTCTCAACTTTCTTCTTCTCACTCCTTTTCTCTTCGTGGAGAGGTATGTCGTTTTGCCTCAATGTGTCATAAACTTCGTGGAGAGGTATGTCACTCAGATCCTTCATTTGATTCATCCTGCGAGTGTGCTTCTTCTACTCGGGCTGCAGTATGCTGAGAAACTTGACATTGTTCTCGATTTGCTTCTTCTTTACCTTGTTCTTTGACATCTTGTTTAGAATAAGTACAAATATCTCATAGTCCTCAAGGTTCTCATTTTCTTTCGCCTTAAACTCTTTGTACCTGTTGCTGCAGTTTGCTACTTTCATCTGGTTGCCAACTTTTGAACCCATCATCATTTTCTGTAGTTGATCCCACATCTTTTTGGCATTGGCTTTGTAGTTGTCGATCTTAATGTAGATCTCGTTCGGAATACTCTGTAGTAGTAGAGATCTGGTTTGTTTATCAGCTTTGTATCGGCTCTTTTGTTCATCAGTGTATTGAGAAAAGTCTTTCGGAACAGTCTTTGTTTTTCTAATTCTGTCTTCATCTCCATCTTCACTGTCCGATGACTCTTCATCCGGTATTTCCATGGTAAGTGGTACCATAGGACCTTCAGTAATGGATAAGAAGAATGTTCTCTCCGTTTGCATGTCGATCCACAAAGTCCAGGAACATGTCCTTCCACTGCTCGTATTCCCCTTTGAACAAAACAGGGGGCTTTACGTTTGTACTAATCGAGAGAGTGTCTTTTGAAGTCATCCTGTTATAATGATATACAATAAGAACTTGACAAATGATCGTTAGTCCAATAGAAATCACAAAAATACAGAAAAACTAGAAAGAAAATTCAGAAATGAAATTTCCAAATTCTCTTAAGTGTGGAATTCGCAAGCAAGAGTGAAGTATATGGAATTCACATATACAATTCGCATACAAGCACAAATCAAACAGAATTCGCATACAACACACTAATCAACAGAATTCGCATACAAACAATTCCAGAATTCACATAAAAGACTAATCAAACAAGAATTCGCATACATGAAATTTTCAGAATTCGTAAACAACAATTCGCAAGATAGACACACACGAATTCAACACTTAGAAAAATTTCAAAACTTTTATACGAATTGTTCAAGAATTTGTATAACACTCTTCTACGAATTCTGAGGAATTCGTATACAAGTCTTATGCGAGTTCTCTACTTTTCGCATACAAGTGTTGTGCGAATTCTGTCCTTCGAATATTTTCACACAACTTTGTGTACAAAACACTTATGCGAATTCTATCAATTCGCATGTCTCAGACCAGCGAATTCTATGCAATTCGCACCAATCTCATCTACGAATTCTATACTTCAGAATTTTCAGAAACACAATTTATGCGAAAACAAATATTTCTGCGAAATCCAATAAGCCTGGGATTTCTTCGAGCGAGTTCTTGAGAGCTCTGCGAGTTCTTGAGATCTCAATGAAAAATACCCTTTAAATCACTCAAAAACCCATCTAAACTTCGAATTACAATCTGAAACTTTGACAATTTGCACTCTAACACATCTAGAATCGAATTCTACCACTGAATTTCAATAAAGAATACTGTTAGAGCATATATATGTTGGATACAAGATCAAGAAGACTGAAGGTCAAAGTGTAAGAAGTCAAAGCTGAGAAAGTCAACACTCATCAAAGTCAAAGTCTATTTGTAATAAAAGTCAAAGTATTTGTATTTTAGTTTCTTTGTATTTTAGCTGTAGGTATAAATACCTTGTATTTCTGTTTTTAGTGGAAACAAGTCTTATTGAGAATCTGAGAGTTATATTCAGAGAGAGAATTGTAGAGAGAGAAAGAGGAGTTCTAGAGAGAGTAAGTTTGTAAATCGTTTGAATTTATTGGAATCAAACAGGTAATTGAAATATGTTATTTGTTTGATTGTTTGATTGTGATTAGGAACTAAAATCTGGGAATAACATGTAGTATCAGAGCAGGTCACGGGTTCGAATCCCATGGAGAGCATTTAAATGCCAAAGGCATGTTGTGCATCCATTGACTTCTAGCGAAGATCTTGTTAGTGCTGGCATATGCTGGGGGGGGATTGTTGGGTCATTGACCATCATCTTCCTAAATCGAAACGTGGTGCTGGCTGCTACGCTATAAGGAAATAAAGTTGCGCCTTCTCCATCAGCAATTGCTTTTGGCGTAGTGGTAAGCGCTTGATCCTAACATGTGGTATCAAAGCGCTTACCACTACGCCAAAAGCAATTGCTGATGGAGAAGGCGCAACTTTATTTCCTTATAGCGTAGCAGCCAACGCCACGTTTCGATTTAGGAAGATGCTAGTCAATGACCCAACAAATACTAACAATTACAAATTGATTCAATATACAGTGCGACAGAACTCGTGAAACTTCGAAAGACCAAAACTTTAAAATTCTCGACAATTATAGTGTTATGATCTCACAAACCTATACAAGATTGTTCTAGACAATAATACGAACTCACATCAATCTATTACAACTCGAATTACACACACAAATTCGAAAATCGATCTAAAACTCAAGAATACAGTCCGACATCCATATTTTTCTTGATTTCGATCTTGGATAAGCTCTGATACCAATTGATAATGTCCCAATCTATCAAGTTTTCATTATACAAACAATCACAAACAAGATGACAAACAAGATTAATACTTAACCTGTTATTTCAATTCCAAATCAAGATTTCGTACATGAACTTTCTCTCTCTATATCTCTCTCTGTTCGCTTAATACAATGACTTCTAGTTACACACGCTTGTTACAACACCTTCTAGCCATCTATCTATTAAAGGGAAAAAAAAACACGCGCTAAAACACAAAACAAAAAGTAAGACTTTGACTTTGACTTATTTACAATGACTTTGACTTTCACAATGAGAATTGACTTTGAGCATTGACTTTCTTGAACTCTGATCTTCAGTCTTCATGATCTTGTATCCAACAAATATGTGCACTAACAATTTAGAAGTGTGATTTTAAATGTTTTCATGTTACTTGTGCTTCAATGATTTATAAACCGTGTGTTTCTAAAGATTAATACTTGCGTATTATCTTTTCCATATACTTTCAAGTATTCACACACACCGGTTTAATTTTTATTGTAAATGTTATCACCATGTCTAAAATTGAATAAATTTTTCGATGGTGATACACCCCGATTGAACTTCAAAGAATGTTTTAGAGTGATTTCATTTCGAACCGTTCTTTCGAGAATGTCTATATTTTGGTTCGTATAGACAATATCCTATTTTTGCTGACCTAAGCCTTAATAGATAAATCATTTCAATTCTGATCTTTTTCATACAATGTCAGATTTTCAAACAAGTTTCTTGTATTCATTTCATTTATTCAATTATCTTGTTTGAAAAGTCTTCAATGTTTATAATTTTCAAAATTCATGATTATATCCGTGAGCATACAGACATCTGACTTGTATATATTTGTGCTTTAACTGCAAAGTTAAACCAGTTGAGCAACATGTTCTTATAGGACAACATGGGTTCGTTGTGTAAGCTTAACAGAACTTCTATGGATTCACATTAACCAGTGTTTCCTACCCAAGAAGTTAATCCTTGAGTGATCGAAGAGTGAGGAGTCAAATACTGAGTGTGGGTTGAGTGATGAGGTAAAATGAAAATAAGAGTTTGGTTAGATGTGAGCTTAATGATTATAAGAAAGAGGGTGTAAGAACAGAGTAAAAGAATATCAAACTCTGCACCAACTTTTTCTAAGTCGGGCAGCCACATTACTAGTGTTTCACAACTCTTTGTGAACATTATTCAAAACAGACAACTAGCCCGTGCCAACTCTTGATAAAAACCCCACCAGCTACTCATTTTCTTCTCATCAAGAAAATGTTTCAATATTTCAAGGGGATGCAACACATAATATATCTGGTTTTCATTTGGAAAATCTAGATATTGAAAAAGAAGGAAGTCTACCCCCACCTTCGCACTTCGATCATGCACAATTGAGTCTGTGTTTAACTGTTGTTGTCTTAATGATTTACACAATTTTGAGCCTATACAATAGCAATCATCTGTGCTTAATTCTTTCAAACACTTGCACGAACACACAAGGAATATGTTTTCTTGTCAGAACGTTCATAGAAATTCCTTTGTGATGTTTCGATGATTGAATGGAAGACCTGGGGGAGTGAACATCACAAAAGCTCCTTTCCAATGTGTATTCGTTACACACAGTGACTTCGTGTTACTGACAGACATTTTAACTGATTCATTTGTTGATTCAGGTGTTACACTCATAATTTGTCTGAATTTGCAAAGATTCAAATGAATATCTTTTTGGAACAATGAATAATCATAGGCTCGTTTTTAAAAGATCAGTGGTCAGAACAGATCAACGACATTTCTTGTTAAAGTTTTGATGATTTCAAGGCTCCAATCATCACAAAGGGGGAGAAGAGTTAAAGAAATGTTTGAGTAAGAAATGTTAAAGATGGGAGAAATGTTCAAGAAATGGTTGTGAAAGAAAGTTTGCTGAAAGATTATTCAAAACTTACAAAGAAAATTTAAAGAATTCCGAAAGCGGGCAGATTTTAGAGAAATTTTCTTTGAAGATAATTTTGCTGAAGTAAACTGAGTTGAACCTGATGTTAATTTCTTTCTTATGTCTAAAAGTGATTTTTACAACCTTTGGGGGAGAATGCTACTATTCTTGAAGAACAGACGTTGAGAACATTGTTGAAAGTTTTGAAGATTGTCTTTATCAAAGAAAGGGGAGAATGTTCTAAGCATAAAAGGGGAGATTGTACCTCAATGATTATGTTTATTTCTGAAGATGATCTTAATTGACAAGAAGTCTAAAAGGAGGAGATAAAGTTGATCAAAGGGGGAGTTTGTATAAATTGAGCTTAAAGAGGGAAGATTGAATTGCAAAATATTTTAGAGATGATCTTGATCCAAAGGGGGAGAATGTTAGTGCACATATTTATTGGATACAAGATCGTTATTACTGAAGGTCAAAGTCAAGCAAGTCAAAGCTTCAAAGTCAACACTCAAGCAAGAAAGTCAAAGTCTTTGTAATAAATGTCAAAGTCAAAGTTTGTGTTTTGTTTTCTTGTATTTGTTAGCTAGTATAAATAGTTCTTGTTATTGTCTTTGTAAGCAGTTGTTTGTGTGTGAACAACAACAAGTAAGTACGTGTGGATCTTATTAGAGAAGAGTTTGTCATTCAGATTCTAGTGAGAGATAGTAGTGAGAGAAAGTGAATATTTTAATTTATGAATTGAAAATCAATGACATGTGATTATGAGTTGTTCATCTTGATTGTTGTGTTTGTTTTTCAATAAGAACTTAATTGAAACTGGGATTAATATTGACCATGAGTTAAACTCATGGTGAAACTAACATGGGTGATCTGACTTGAGGGATAAATGTTTCAGGCGACTTTTCCCGCGAGTTCAACTCACGTGGAAAGTCGCGGTGAGGCCTTCCGCAAATACCCGATTTTTCTAGGGAATTCTTCATTTATTCACATCTTGTTTATCCCTTAGCCATTTAGGGTGATTTTGGAGGCCTTAGCTTTGTTTTTGGAAGTTCTTCTCAAAAAAGGTTAAGATCCTTTGGCGGATTCAGGATCATTGGGAAAGGTAACCTCCTAGTCTTTACACCCAAAAGCTTAGGTTTTATGTGTTTTCTTCATCTCCACACCTTTTCTTCCATCCTTGTCTTAGGTTTTGGGTTCTTTGAGGTGGAGATAACCTTATAGGAGCATTTGGATCTAAGTTTGGGAGCCCCTGCTTGCAGATCTCAAGATTTCTCCATGGGAGGCTCAAGCTTTGAGTTTAGAACCTCAGTTTAACCTAACCTAGCAAGGTGAGTTCAAAGTGCTTTGTGAAAATTATATACATGCTAAAATGTGTATTTTGAAGTACTAATATGTTCTACTTGATATTTGTCAAATATGTTGAGTAATTGACGAAGTTAGCATATTCGGTAAATTTAGGTTCATAAATCTTGTAAAATGCCTATATTTGAGTTTTTGGACATTTTGATGAATAAATCAAAATAGTGTGTTCTTTTGTTGATGCGTTTTACAAATGGAGATTTATTTGACAATAATGCACGTTTAGTATATTTGGGTTTCAAAAATACACATTTTCATTGTGGGAACATTTTAGAAATATAAAAAGTATAATTTCAATTGGAAAATGGTTTGTCCCAATCAGTGGTGAGTTTTTGAGTTGGTCATACTTTTGGAATGCGAGTATACCTATTTATTGGATATTTGCATTTTATTTCTTATATTGACTTTTAATTGATTAGTCAATTGAGTTGTGAACTTTTGGATCGGTTTTGACTAAGATGAGTCTTGCGGGACAATTGTCCGGTTTAATTTGCTCTCGGGCGAGCTTTTGGAGTTATATGCGGTTTTGGCATATTTATTTGAATGATTAAATGTTTTGAGTGTGTTGGTCTCAATTGGGGTCATGTGTTTTAGACTGTAATGCAATGAATCCATAAACATATGAGTCAGTTTGAGTGGGATGAACATTCCCGTAATGTAACGTGAAATAAGCATGGGGTCACCATGGGTAATAAGATGTGGGATTTTTGGGTCGGGCATCGTCTATTGACCAATAATTTAATTTCTGTAATGTATTGTAAAATATGAATGGGGTCATGGGTAATAAGATGAGGGCTCTTTGAGTCGGGCATCAACCGTTGACCAATAATTATAATTTTTCATGAACGAGTGAAATCTAGGGTCATCAGCGGTATTATGCCATTAACCTTCTAAGGATGAATTAGATGACCATTGATCCGTATAGTTGTAGCTCATTAACATAGAGTTATGCTTACTTTTGTGTTCTGTCACATCCATTGGAATCGGGTCTTCCACGTCACCGGAAGATGCCCCTTGAATATTATGTTTTATTCATTCTTTCGGTGTTGTTGTTGGGTACGGTATGTAATCTCGAATTATGGTTTGGATGTCTTTATTATCCATATATTGTTGCTTTGGATATTGAGTTTTATCCTTATTTTTCAGTATTTTAATATCAAGCATTATTTATGTATCCTGTGAGTATTGAGTTTGATTTCATGCTTAAATGTGTACTTCAACCACCTAGCTTTCATCACGAAATCAGTGGGTTTTTGGGAAAGAGATTGCTTTTTTATTTAATACATTTCATTTTTAGAAATTATGATTTAAATAACATTCTTTCATTTTTACCATTTTACATTAAATATGAAAACTCTTGAACTCACTATGCGTTAAGCCTAATCATTTTTATTTGTTGGCATGTGCATTAGGTTCTTGATAGGGAATGGTACTAGCGACATTGTGATGAATTGAGTGCTAGATAGAGACTCAAGAATGATCTAGCTAATCGGTGACGTCTTCCGCATTTGGAGATAGCAACTGTCATTGGGTTTTAGTAATATTCGACTTTAACCTAGTCTTTATTATAAGGTTTGGTTTATCAATTATTGATGTTAAATTTAGATTTTTCTATTTAAGATAATTCAAGTATTGATTTATAGAAAATAGATTTATCCTTTATTTGATGTATTTTGGAAATTCTAAATTAGTTTTTTTTTCCATATTTGAGGGTGTTACAAAAGTCAAGTTTCCATACCCAAATATTAGGAAAAAATGACAAATAATATTGAACCTATACCCAAATATTAGGAAAAAAGATAAATAATATTGAACCGTCTTTAATATAATTAATTTTTTAGTTTAAACAAATCAAATCATAAAACAATAATTTATTTTATTTATTTTGATATCTTTATTGATATATATATATATATATATATATATATATATATATATATATATATATATATATATATATATATATAGGGGTTGATTATTATGCAACCCCTCTACATGGTTCAACCCATGCAACCCCTTTATCCATCACACATTTTACTTTTATCTTTTTTCCTTTTTCCTTTTTTTAATTACATAAAATATGTGGTGGATAGAGGGGTTGCATGGGGTTGCACCATGTAAATGGGTTGCATTTGAACCACACCCTATATATATATATATATATATAGAGAGAGAGAGAGAGAGAGAGGGAGAGCAAAGATCATTTATTAACCATCCATTTCTTGTTAACTTTATGAACCTTGCTCCACCAATAGGATTGCAAGATTGGGTGATGTTTAATGCATTTGTATATTTAATGGAAAAGGGTATAAACGTCATTTTATAAGTAACCATTTTTCATTTATTTTATTGGGGAGTTACAAGATTCAAGTTTCCATAATAGTATTGTCGGTTACGATTGTAGTATTTTTTCCATTTTCATCATATTTTTGAAATTAAAGCATTATTATTATAGATTTCCGGTTCATTTGTTTGATAAAATCGTGTTGTCGTTTTATTCCAGAAAATTTTCCGGTATTCATCTTAAGTCGTAAAACACATGAACATATCTGATTCAAGCGTAGTTTATGATTCATTTATTTATTTGGGGGTTACAAGAATAAAGCCCCTTGATTCAAGTGTAGGTTATGATTTCAAAAAAAATTCCATTTTCAAACTAATGTTAAAATCATATGAACATTTACTGAATTGAATATATAAATATTGTGTTACGTTTGATGTTATTCTTTTTTTTGTTAACCTTTTACAGAATGATTTAGATGTAATGTAACTGTTTTGAAGGTGTGTTCAACAATGAACATATTTGTAGGTGTTCATGTATGTTCAACTAAGAAAAAGTTCATATTTAGCTGTAATGTAACTGTTTTGATTTAGATGTAATGTAACTGTTTTGAAGGTGTGTTCAACAATGAACATATTTGTAGGTGTTCATGAATGTTCATCATGTGCATTTGAAACAATGGGAGATTTAACTGTTTTGATTTAGATGTAATATAACTGTTTTGAAGGTGTGTTCAACAGCAATGAACATATTTGTAGGTGTTCATGAATGTTCATCTTGTGCATTTGAACAATGGGAGATTTAATTCCCCATTGTTCATTTCGGTTACTATTGTTGTTCAATGGAACAATTAATGAGGCATTTAATTGCATTTAAAAAAATGGGAGATTTAATTCCCCAAATTACCCTTAACCATTGTTGTTCACTTGACCATTTAAGAAATAAATCCCCTTTTATTAATTAGAAATTTACTTTTAATCTCAACCATTCAATGGTAAGATGAAGGGTTTAGATTACTTCACAAAGTTAACAACAAAACTAGGGTTAACAAAAGAACTCAACCCTATATATATATATATATATATATATATATATACACACATAGGGTCAGGTTCAAGGGAAAACCTCAAAAAAACGGAAAACTGAAGAACACCCTGATAGCCATTCATCTGGACGGTATGCACTTATGCATACAAGTAATTTGTAACATGCACACGTGCATATGCACAAGTGCATATAATGCACAAGTTCATAAAACCAAAAAACACCTTAATTTACTTGTATGCACAAGTGCATACTGTCCAGATGAATGGCTAATAGGGTGCTCCTCAGTTTTCCATTTTTTTAGGTTTTCCCTTGAACCTCCCTCTATATACATATACATATATATATAGAGAGAGAGGGGGGGGAGGTACAATCGAGAATGGTAACAAAATAAGAGAATAAGAAAACAACTAAATCACATGCAACATCACATGTGATTTTACACTAATGGTCAACGCAAGGGTGTGCGGGCGATGTGGTCTGCAGACCTCAGGTCGCGGCCAAAGTCGCCCGCACACCCTTGTGTTGGCTATTAGCATAAAATCACATGTGATCTTGCATGTGATTTAGTTGTTTTCTTATTCTCTTATTTTGTTACCATTCTCGATTGAACCTCAGGTCGCGGCCAAAGTCACGTGAATCACATGTGATTTTACACGTGATTTTAGTGTAAAATCACAAGTGATTCGACCATTATCTTATTCTCTTATTTTGTTATTATTCTCATATGAACCTGTTTCTTGCTCTCTCTCTCTCTCTCTCTCTCTCTCTATATATATATATATATATATATATATATATAGCCATAGGTTCATTTGAGAAGTGCTAAATGTCTGAGAAGTAGAGAAGTGATCCTAACCCTTAACCTAAAAGATTAACGTTCAAGATGTGAGGGGCTAATTGTGCAGCATTAGATAAGTCAGTCGCATGGTAACAATTAAGATACAAGTGTTGTTTCGTAATTTTTACAAATAAGCAGTATATGTGCATATTTGAACACGTGTGATCCACGTATGAACTATATGTGCATATGTGAACCCGTGTGATTCACATATGAACTATATGTGCATATGTGTATGTAGGGGTGCTCAAATTTCCGACCAACCCGGCCAACCCAACCCAAAAAAACTCAAACCGAGGTAACCTGACACATAATCGATACAAATTTTGCTCAAACCGCATCTATTGGGTTGGAAACGGGTTGGGGCCAAAGTAACCCGACCAACCCGTCAACCCAACCAAAACTTGTACGTTTTTAATTTATTTATGGTTTTAGACTTTTAGCGGCTCTTCCTTCTATCAACTTTCAAGTCTTCCTATCTTAGTCGTAGTTTAGATCTGTCTACGAGACCACGACGATTAAAATTGTATGAATCTAACCTTCAAGTTTTCAAAAATCTTCAATATCGATAGAATCAAGAGGCAAGAGACGGTCTTCTTATACTCTTCTCTTCTCTTATTAGCCTTATTTTTATATTTACATTTTGATTTTAGTTTTTTTAAAAGGAAACACTTAGTTAGATTGTAAAACGATGTATTAAAGTTTCAACCCAAAACCCAACCCAACCCGTACGGTTTGGGTTGGGTTGGATTGGGTTGAGATTTTTCAAACCGCAAACATTGGGTTGGGTTGTTCAAGTGCCTTCAACCTGGCCAACCCAACCCGTGAGCACCCCTATGTGTATGTGAACCTGGGTGATTCACGTATGAAATATTTAACTGATTTACATATGAACTATTTAACTGGTTCACATATGCACTATAGGTGATTTACATATGAACTATATGTTCATATGTTCATATGTGAACTCGTGTGGTTCATATATGATCTATTTAACTGATTCACATATAAACATATCTGTTGTGGTTTTTGGTTGTTTACACCCTCCTCCTGCTCCTACTACTATCTTCTCTAATTTATCCATCAATCTCCAACATAAATTTTGGATCAACGATTACAAATATCCTTAAATTCTCACAAACATGATAACAAATTCATCAACGAACAACATAAATCTTTTGAGTTGTTCCTCAAAATGTTTAGGAATCTGGAATCGTTGCTAACAAATTCATCAACAAACATAAACCTGTAAAATTGAAAGGGAATTTAGCTAAAATACACCAAATTGAAGAACAAGAAGAAGACATTCAGATCTGATTGTGCAGGTAACGAAGAAGATAAACTTACATAATCGATTATGTAGATAAACTTACAAAATCGGAAATTAGGGTTAGAGCTTGTCGAAACTGAGCAGATGAAGGTTGTTGTGAGAAAAAGAGATTCAAATCTGATGGCGCCGCTTTTTTCTATTACCATATTACCTTCCTTTAAAAAAGTTTGATCATTTGATTTAAGGAGGCGTTTGGTTCGTTTTAAGGAATGAAAATGAAAATGGGAATGAATATGTCAAGGAATAGGAATAAATATATATATTGTATTACATTATATTGTCTTGTATTATATTGCATTTTTGATGTTTGGTTTACTCTATCATCCAATAGTTAGGGATTCTTGGTCCAAACTCCATCAATGTTCCTATTAAAGAAATCAAAACTGAATATGAAGAAAACGAACAAAGTCACCAGATTAAACAAAGTTACAGATGAATGAACATATGAAAAAAACCAAATAAATGAATTAAAAAGGCAAATATGTACAAATTTGTTCCCACATTAAACAAATTTGTTCCTCCCTAAACCTAATGAAAATCGAACAGATAAAGAATATAAATGAAGAAAATCCATTTCAAAATCAAAAATTGGAAGATGAAGATCGAAGGTGAAGATGGAGATTGAAGATGAAGATGAAAATCTCTTGACTATGCTTCCAGATGCAGATCGAATATGAAGATGAAGATGCAAATCGAAGATGAAATGAAAATCTCTCGTGAAAATCTCTAAACTAGGCTTCCAGATGCAAATCGAAGATGAAGATGAAAATCTCTCATGAAAACCTCTCGGCTAGGCTTCCAGATGCAGATCGAAAATGAAGATGAATATGAAAATCTCTCGTGAAGATGAAGATGCAGATTCCTTGATGCGTTCTTTCTCGATTTCTTGATGATTTCTCGAAGATGAAGATAAAGAACTGGATGAGGATGAAGGCTACAAACGTGTTTCTTGATGCTTTCTTTCTCGATTTCTAGTTGCAATATTCTCTATTATTTTTTTGGAGAAGATATCGTTGATGGAGAAGATATTGTTTCCAGATTTGATTTGCCATATTCCAGGGAGAAGATTTCGTGATTGCTTTCTATTCCCCCCAATTTGGGGAGGAATGAATTTGAAGCAAATCTATTATAATGATTCATTATATTTTTTGAACCAAACACCAATTTTCATTCCATTTCTATTCCTTATTTGAACCAAACATCATCAATAATTATCCTTCACATTTATTACCTTCTAATACCCCCAACCAAACACTCCCTAAGTGTCATCATCACTTCTCCACTTTTCACACATTTAACATTTCTCAATGAATTTCTCCCTATCTATAATCTATATCTATATCTATACTATATTATAAAAATGACATAAAAATCTCTTAATTACAACTTCTTAAGCACAATATACAACTAATTAAAACCAATTACTTAATTTACATCTTTATAAAGCTTTGGTACAACTTAATGAAACACAATATCGCTTTGGTAATTCATAATTCGTACAAATCCTAATTCACATTTACTTTTTAAGGTTTTGTTTTAGACGCCGCTTCCTTCAATCGACACAAGACTATGCTCTGCTTCCTTCTTCATCGACATTCAATCCTTGTTCATAATCATCGACATTCACAGGTAAATCACTCTCTCTCTCTCTCTACCGTTGAAAGGTTTCGGTCTTTCCCTATTCTCACTTAAACCCTAAAATATTGTTGCATCTTAAACCCTCACACCAATGTTATTGTTTATGCAGAGGTATTTGTTTGAAGATGGAATTGGATGATTTTGAACCCTTACTCGGTGAACCCAAGGTAGAGTGGTCAGCTGCCAGCCTAGTCACGACTCCCATCCATCCATTCTTGTTCCAAGTTGATACACAAGACTCTTCTAGCCTCGGAGTTAATGTTACTGACTTTTTCTCAGGTAACAGAAATGGGAGCTCTCGGATTAGGCACGTATGGTGCCCATGGCTTTAAAATTGTTTCTCAATCAATCGTTTTTTATTTGATTGATTGTATCTCTTTGATTGATTGCACTTGCCCTTCTTTCTGTGTGTCGTCTATGCTAACATACCCTTCTATGGTCCCATTAATTAAGAACCTGATATAAAATGTTAAAAACTATGAGAAGAGAAGACAGGAGATAGTGATTGCTATTTTCATTGAGTTTATTTTTCTCCTAAGCAAGCAGATACAATAGCACAGGACGTTGATGTCATCCGTATAGTGTATAATTCGTATAGTGTATAATTGGAGTACAATAAGATATGCATTGATTACCTGTACGACATACATGGAGAAAATTGGTTTTGTAATGGCTAACTGATGTACTCTCAACTTTCAGTGAGATGGACTGTTGCAGAGTTGGTAAATGTTGCTATTCTTTCATGTAACTGTCACTACTTTGATGCTGCAGAATTTTGGATTTGATGGGAAATTGGTGTTTAACTATACGTGTTCTATGGCTTGGGGCTAACATTGACCATTTAGCAAAGCTTGTACAACGTCAAAAACTCATTAAAGGGAGCTGCATTTGGTAAATATGGTTACTATCTTCTCCCTGTATTTTGATTGGAGACTGTAATTGACCCGCCCACTTACCCGGGTCGACCCGGTTTTTAAAACAATGATGTTGGTTGTTAATTATTTATTTATTGAAGATTTGTCAATCGTTATGTTTATTGCCTTTTTAGCACCAATCAAAGAAAACTGCATGTTGGTGTTTTGATGCAAGAAAATCTTGAAAAATTGAGCTTCAAGAAGGGGAAAATGTTGGAAAAATGGTAATCGAGTGTATGTTTATGGGTTTTCAAGAATGTATATATGAAAATATATGATTTTTTTTCCTTTTCTTCAAGAGTAAATCTATGAAAAAAGATTAGAAAAAAAATGTGATGTTATCTATATCTTTACTATATACATATGCACATTTGGTGTATATCACATACTTGTAGGCCTTTCTATTTGTTTTATAGATTTATTTTGGTTTATTATGTGGCTGAAATTAGCTTTTTGTTTCTAATCTTCCATTGAGATTTCAGACCGTCTAATGACATTTAAGCCAACAATGTATACTTGCTTAACTGACATTCGCTTGTTTCATGGGCAGACATATATTGGGATTCAAATATTCAGGTTCTATTTTAAGTGCACCAAGTGCTCTGATGAGATTACCATGAAGACAAACCCACAAAACTCTGATTATGTTGTTGCGTCTGGTGCTGCGAGAAATTTTGAGCCTTGGCGTGCAGAGGATGAGGTGAAATTTTATACACAATATATGATAGCTATTTACCGGTGCAAGCAGATACAATAGTTGCACGTACAATAGCACAGGACGTTGAGAGAAGGAAAGGAAAGATCAGTTGCGTTCTTTTTGAAGCCAATCTAGTCTGCCCAAGAATCATTATCTTCTCTTTTGTTACTCGGTAATAGCCTATCAAGATCTGGTTTGTTACTCATTTTGCAAGTTTTACCAGTCATTGTTTGAGTTTGTTTCTGTTCTTTTTGCAAATTTTACATGCTATTGTTTTAACAGTCATTATTTGAGATTGTTCGTGCTCTAAGTTGTGAGCAATAGCAAGTTATAAAGTAAACAGGTAAAGACTGTTGATATGAGAAGTTCTAATTAGACAAAAGAATGGATAATCAACCATATGGCAAATAGAGTTCATCTCCAATCATGTCACGAACCATCTTTTGCCAGGTATTTAATTAAAAAAAATGAACCAGAACTGAAATTGGATGTAAGAGGTTCTTTCCAAGAATTTTCAGCTGCAACATGTGAAAATTTGAGCACCTACTTCATTATATATTTCCCATGTAGCAAACATTACACATCATTTTATGTGTGCAAAGCATCAACTTTAGTTTAAGAGAGCAATACCTTAGTGTATCATAGTCCCATCCAAAGTTGACATCATCAAGGATAGTGCTAGAGAGAATCCATGGAATCAACAGCTCCAAGCCGAGATGTGTTTGGATTAACAAATTGTGATTCAAAGAAAGTATATTTCAACATCATTTATCCTATATATTATGTATCAGCCATACTTTGAAAAATTGTAATGATTATTTGCTAAGCTATATAGATATAATCATATAACAAATTCACTAAAATGGTGAAATTAAGAATGGTGTTATAGTTGCTTATTTCAATGGATTTTATTCTTTAGACATCAAAATCTATGATTTGTTGATATTAAAATACTCTTGGATAATTAAAAATTCAAGAAGGCTATGCAACCAAATCCAAGTAATCTTGTGTTTGGCACCAGCTCTTGTATTTTTAAGCATTTTCTTTTGTAAATCTGGTAATTGTACACATGTATTTGTTTCCAAGTATGTTCCCATATTCAGTTCTGAAATCAGGTTGTGGCTTTATGTGGTATGTGACACACAATATCAACCACATTTGTTCACTTCATCCTTTATCCTCCATCCTCCAATGGAAAGAAGCAACAAGATGGTTAAGGAACTGAAGTTGGCATAGCGGGATGATTCTAACTTGATAAAAAAAAACTAATTGTTGCAGTACAAGCTTTGTCTGGCACTGGTGCATGCCCACTTTTCGCAGACTGAGAAAAATTTTCCACTGATTTTTATATATGTATTCCAGACCTACATGGTCCAAGTAAGTACTTCCATATCTACTCAAGTCTCTACTAGAAGTTCTTACAAAAGATTTAGTTACAAGTGTGAATGTTGATTGGCCATATATTTTTGTTATTATTTATTTTATCGGCTTGTGAATTCCAGTCACCATAACATTTGGAGCGATGCTAATGTACAACATACTACAGAGGACAACGTGGTAAGCCATCTGATTAACATGTTAACAAATTTGCTGAAACATAAAAGTAGTTTATTGGAATCCAGAAAATATAAATGTTGAAGTATCAGATATATTTAGTTTAAGAGTTGACATTAAAATCACTTTAGTGTTAACAGGGGGTTTAATTATCGTGCACCACAACTTTTGCTCAAGACCTGAACAATGATAATGTTAACGAGACTGTTCCACATTAATTGCACTTGTATGTCTAACACCCAACATTTGAATGAGTGCATTTTACCAACAACCATATAACAAGTATCGGTATGTAAGGAAATATGTTTTTGTTAGAGTTCCATTTTTGTTGGGCTTGTATTTTCTTTCTTGTGAACGTGCTGATTATTTATGGCATGGCATCAATAATGATTGTTGCTTTGAGATCCTATATGGACCAAATGTGAATCACTCAACATATTTTGGTTTATTATGGGTTTTGATTGAATTAATTATGGAACTTAAGATGGCTTCTTTTGGCTGCTATTAAGCGTATATTAAAGTATTGTCATTTGTAATAGAACAGTCAGAAGACTAGAGTCGTGATGGAAGGAGAATAATCATCCCTTGATCTTGGTTTTTGTTTTATGTAGGAACTGTATGGAAATGTTTCAATGGAGTTGAATGTAATTAAACACTTAGTTTTTATTATTGAAAATCTAAATTTAAAATGAGCCTCTCTTCAAAGTCTTGCTCTTCCATGTTAATAGGAAAGTTTGTTTTCAATTTAAAAGAGCATAAGGTCTGTGTTTGTTTGTTGCAACTTTAACCTTGTTAGATGTTTTCTTGTTTGAAAAAAATATGTTTCTGCTGATCCTTGATTTTTTGTCAGACCATTGTTGAAAGGGTGAGTTCGAGGACAAGAAAACTTGAATTGTTTGATCGAATGCACAACACACATGCAGGGTAAGCATTACCAAAATTATGTTGGATGTGATTCTTATGTCAATTGCGTTTTTATATATAAATAATTTGGTTGAATCAGGTGGATGTCACTTTGAAATCAGTTGAATGGAGTTCGGCTGGTGGATGATGGGCTAAGGGCAAGATTCAAGGCTGCTTTCCTTGAGGTTGAGGTGCAGCCCCAGTCTCCACCTAGCACCCGCCATGGAGTTGGATGCAAGAAGTCCATTTGCAGGAGGAGCTGAATCAAAACCCTCGTTTCCTGAGCCAACCTAGGCATCTGAACTTGATTCAACAAATCTTGATGTGGAGATGACAACCTCATAAATGGAAAATATGTCAATCCCACACATTTGGTTTCAGATTTGATCCTTCTTTGTTATCCGATGTTCTGTGTATGGTTGCTTTGTGTAATAATTAATCACAGACTAAGAGTAATGTTGATCCAAGCTCTCTCAGTGATTTGATAACGACCCTCTTTTATACTTAGTGAAAATTACGTTTCAATATGTATTAGTGTTTCACCATCAGGGATCAAACTGAGTCTGTTCAGTTATCGCTGAGAGTTTCTGATGTAAACAGCTAACGTAATCCCTGAAGACAAGCCTCGCGTCAACAGATGTTCATAGCTGAATCGAAGACAAACCTGCTGAACAAAGACAAGTCTACTAGTGACCTGATGCGGATATCAGTGAAGCAAAGACGAATCTACTTATACGCGAAGGAACATGAGGAAAAGCTTCAGCGATCGCTGAACTCTTGATGTCTCTGAAGAAAGAGATATTCAGCGATCAAATGATCACTTAGCTTATGCCTCAAGTTTCCTTTTGTCTTACCTTGCACAAACCAGTATGATGTGTCAGAACGGACATATCTCTGCCACAAATCGTACAACAACTCTGTCAACTACACTGTTCATGATACGGCCGAAAGCATATCTCCCAAAAGTCAGACTACCAAAGCCAATCACTGAATGACACGTGTAAAGTACCCTGCCATGCATTTAATGCATAGGGTATAAATAGAAAGTTCACCTCTCCATTTGAAGTGTGCTCAATTCTTGAACCAATATAGAAACCTTTGTTTTCTATACTTCTAAAACTCCCAATCTCTGAAATTCTTGTGCAACCATCTTAGTGTTTCTTAAGTTTGTTTAGATTGAGTCTGTCTTAATCTTATTCCGCAACGAACTTGTAAATTGTGTTTGATTTATCAATAAACAATTTATTAAACTTTAAATTTCTGTGTTTGTATTCAACTCCCCCTTCTACAAACTTGTTAAGCACCTCCGGGACCAACAAGTGGTATCAGAGCAGACTGTTTAATCTAATAAACAAGATCTTGCTTTATTCTCTTCTTTGCTATTCTCAAATGGCACTTAACACAAACACTAACTACTATGATAATGGTTCACTTTCTAAACCTCCTCGATTTAGCAGAGATAACTTTTCTCTATGGAAAAATCGAATGATGCTATTTCTTGAAGGTGTAGATCCTACTATACCTGAGTATATAGAAAATGGACCCTATGAACCTGTTAGAATTATAGCTGCAGTTCCAGCTACTGCCACCACTGAAGCTGTCCCTGAGCGCTATGTCGTTAAGGAAATAAGACAGTGGAGTGATGAAGACAAAAAGAAGGTAGGTATAGATGCAAGAGCAAAGATCATTATCTCAATGGCTCTGCCTGATGAAGTTTTTCATTCCATCATGCATCTAAAAACTTCTAAAGAAATGTGGGAAACCATATGTGTTCAATATGAGGGCACCACTGAAATCCAAGAGACTCGAAAGATTAACTTGGTAAGACAGTATGAAAGTTTCATCGCTGGTAAGAATGAATCTCTCTCTGACGTTCATCAGCGGTTTAACTGCTTAATCATTGATCTATGAACCGTTGGTAGGACCTATTCTAATTCTGAGGTCCTAACAAAATTCTTATAATGTCTTCCTGAAAGCTGGGACAGTTATTCAATATGTCTTAAGCTGACAAAAGACTTAAATTCTCTTTCTCTCAGCACTTTGTATGGAATATTGCTCAACTATGAGCAATCGAATCTCTTGAAGAAGAATCTTGTAAAAGATTCTAAAGACTCCAAAAGCACTCCTGTTGCTTTAGTCTCTTCAGAGATAATTCCATCTCAGCGATCTACTCTCACCATCACTGAGTTAGATTCTGAATCTGAGGATCCATCAGACCCTGATCTTTCAGAGTTTGATGAGTCCTTAGCACTCTTGACAAACTCTTTTAAGAGATTTGCAAGAAAGAGCAATTTCCGAAGAAATAAGCCTCTCTCTCTTACTGAAAAGCCAAAATCAACTCCTGTTGATAAGGCTACTGCCACTTGCTAAAACTATGAAAAGATTGGACACTTTGCTAGGGAGTGCAGGTCGAAAAAGGTCTTCAAACCTTCTACCTCAAGAAGATCCAGTGATGACAAATACCTAAAGCTGAAGAACAAATATCAAAAGCTGAAAAGCTATAAGCGAAAAGGTAAAGGTCTCATCGTTGAAGAACACGACTGGGCTGAATCAGAAGAATCAAGTTCTGATGAAGAAGAAGTCGCTAATCTCTGCCTCATGGCTGAGATTAAAGAAGAAGTGGAAGAACCATCTGAACCTTCTATGAGCTACATATCATCTCAGGTATCTATCTCTACAAATCCCTCTCTGCCTGAAGCTGAGAGAAGTCGCGCTGTTGATGTGCTGACGATTGATCTTTATAATGCTCTAAATGACAAAACTCAAGCTGAGAACAAAAATGTTCATTTAACTCAAGAGCTAGAGAAATGTCATGAAAAGATCAGAGAACTAACTCTTTTAGAAGAAAAGTTGAAAGATCAAGTCATTATAAATGAAATCATAAGCATTGAATGCGAACAAGCCATCGCTGCTCTAAAAGCAGAAAAGGCTCATGTTGAGAAATGGTGCAAATCATCAACAAAGATCCCTGAGATAATAAATGCTCAAACTCCTAAAAGTGATAGAACTGGTCTTGGTTTTTGGACACCACAGGATGAGCCTAAAGAAGAAAGTTCCATACTTAAGTTTGGAACGTTTGTCACTCCTATCTCTGACACTTATAATCAGTTTTATCCTTCTTCAAATTCTATCCCTGAGGAAAAATCCAAAGGCTTTAAGTCTGCGGATAAAGGAAAATCCATTCTTCGTCCTCAGAAGGCTACCAAGAAAGCAAAGCTGAAAGTTCCCTCTAAACCTTCAGTGAATCAATCATCTAGCTCTGTGATAGAAATCTTCGATCTTTGTCCGCCAAAGCTAAAGATTGACCTTAAACCCACGAGATCTGAAGAAATGAAAATTCCTCCCAGATCTCATGATGAAGGCATTCTTAGAGCTGGACCTGCTCATCTTAAACTTGCAAAACCTTCTACTTCTGGTTCTAAAAACATTTTCAAATATAGAAAATGTTATCACTGTGGTTTTACTGACCATATTGCAAGCAAATGTCCAACTGCCACTAAAGCTGATAAATCAGCTAAAGTGAAGATGAATGCCTCCAAGGCTGAAAAGGTCACTAAAGCTAAAAAATCGACCAAGGTGAAGAATACCACTAAGGTTAAAAAAATAACCAAGGTGAAGGTTATCACTGAAGCTGAATCTTCATCTGCTGTGAAGATTACTGAACCTTCCATCTCCACTAACCCAAAAGGACCTATTGAAAAGTGGGTACCAAACAACGCTTAATCTTCCTTATGTGTGCAGGGATCAAAGGGCATCTGGTATCTCGATAGTGGATGTTCTCGTCATATGACTGGACAAAAAGACCTGCTCACTGAATACAAGGAAGAGAAAGGTCCCTCTGGACTTTTGGTGGAAATGGAAAAGGCTATACCCGAGGGTTTGGTGTCCTCAGCAATGGGACAACTACCTTCAGAAGAGTCGCTTATGTAGATGGACTGAAGCATAACCTTCTGAGCATCAGTCAGCTATGTGACAAAGACTACGAAGTTCGCTTTTATAAGAAAGCATGTTCAGTGGTGAATGAGAAAGGAAAACTTGCTCTCAGTGGTTATCGCAGAGAAAATGTCTATGTAATAGATATGGACTCTACTACCACTGAAAACTTATGTTTTCTCTCTAAAGCCTCTTCTGATGTAAACTGGCTATGGCACAAAAGGCTTTCGCATCTAAATTTCAAAACCCTGAATTCTCTCTCTTCTAAGGAATTGGTTTTTGGTCTTCCTCAGCACTCATATGCTAAAGAATCTCTCTGCTCAGCATGTGAAAAAGGAAAACAAACAAAAGCTAGTTTCAAGTCAAAACAAGTCTCCTCAGTGACAAGTCCTCTTCAGCTCTTGCATATGGATCTGTTTGGCCCTGTAAACATCCAATCAATAGCTGGAAAGAAATATACACTTGTCATTATAGATGAATACTCTCGCTATACCTGGGTTATCTTTCTTCGCTGCAAGAGTGACACTCCAGAAGAACTAATATCTTTTGTTAAAAAGATGGAAGTGCTGAATAATCTTACTGTTCGCTCTATAAGAAGTGATCATGGAACTGAATTCAAAAACAGTTCTCTGAACAATTTCTTTGAGAACAAAGGAATTTCTCATAATTTCTCCTCAGTAAGAACACCTTAGCAAAACGGAGTCGCTGAAAGAAGAAACAGAACAATCATTGAAGCTGCTAGATCAATGCTCAGCGATTCTCACCTCCCTACTCAATTTTGGGCAGAAGTTGTAAACACTGCATGTTTTACTCAAAACAGATCGCTGATAGTAAAGCGATTTGGAAAGACAGCTTATGAACTCTTTCATGGAAGAAAACCATCTATCAGTTTTCTTCATATCTTTGGTTGTCAGTGCTTTATCTTAAACAACAAAGATCAGCTTGGAAAGTTCAACCCAAAAGCTGATGATGGAATATTTCTAGGACATTCCTCCATCTCCAAAGCCTACAGAGTTTTCAACAAGCGAAGACAATCTGTGGAAGAAACAATTCATGTCACTTTTGATGAAACTCGCTCAGCGAACTCTAAACCAATCACTGACAATGAAGAGTTAAATGCTTGGATGTTCTCTCACTACAAAGAAACTGAACCCTTATTTTCAAACCATCAGCACATAGATCCACCTACTGCTGACGATGATCCAAACATCAAACATCCTAATGCTGAATCCAACTCATGGGTTTCAGTTGAACCTCTTAACACACTGCTACCATCAGATCTACCTTCTTCTGAAAACCTCTTTGATAACAATAGTCTGTCCACTACTCAACAGTTAATTGCTGATGAACCTCAAACGTCCTCATCAGTAAACATCCCAATTGTTGATCCAACCTCTGAGTTAAGCGATCATGCTCCTGCTCAGCGATGGACCAGAGATCACCCAATAGATCAAATTCTTGGTGATCCCGATGCAGGTATTCAGACACGACGAAGTTCAGGTAATATATGTCTTTTTGTCAACTTTATCTCTTTAATAGAACCAAAGAAAGTTGATGATGCCCTCGGAGATCCAAACTGGGTCAGCGCTATGCAAGAAGAGCTGACTGAGTTTACTCGTAACAAAGTTTGGAATCTTGTTCCTAGACCATCTGACAAAACTGTAATAGGCACCAAATGGGTGTTTAGAAACAAGTTGGATGAATATGGGACTGTAACCCGCAACAAGGCTCGACTTGTTGCTCAAGGATACAGACAAGAGGAAGGCATAGACTATGATGAAACCTTTGCCCCTGTGGCTAGGCTCGAAGCAATTCGACTATTCTTAGCCTATGCAGTCTATAAAGACTTCATTGTTTATCAAATGGATGTAAAATCAGCGTTTCTAAACGGAAAGCTGAATGAAGAAGTCTATGTAGAACAACCTCCAGGGTTCTATGACCCTAAGTATCCAAATTATGTTTATAAATTGGATAAGGCTCTCTATGGTCTCAAACAAGCCCCTCGTGCTTGGTATGACACTCTCTCATCTTTTCTTATCTCTGAAAAATTTGAACGTGGCAAAATTGATAATACATTGTTTTTCAGAAAGATAAAAGATCATATTATTCTTGTACAAATATATGTCGATGACATCATATTTGGTTCTACTAACCCATCTCTATGTACTCGCTTCGCTGAAAGAATGAAGAAAGAATACAAAATGAGTATGATGGGTGAGCTGACATATTTTCTTGGTCTTCAGATTAAACAATCTGACAAAGGTACTTTTATCAGCCAAGGTAAGTATGTTAAAGATATGCTGAAGAAGTTTGATCTTACACAAACTTCAGCGATGAAAACTCCTATGGCACCTCCCCTGACACTTAACAAAGATCCATCTGGAAAACGTGTTAATGTCACTGCCTATAGAGGAATGATAGGCTCCCTACTGTATCCTACAGCGAGCGGACCTGAGATTATGTACTCTACTTGTTTATGTGCACGTTATCAATCTGAACCCAAGGAATACCATCTGATCGCTGTTAAGCGAATTTTCAGATATCTGAAAGGAACTCCTAATCTCGGTCTTTGGTATCCCAAAGACTCAGAGTTCGATCTTACAGGATATTCTGATAGTGATTTTTCAGGTTGTAAACTTGACAGAAAGAGTACCACTGGTGGATGTCAACTCCTAGGAGGAAAGCTGGTAAGTTGGACAAGCAAGAAGCAAAATTCAGTGTCCACTTCCACAGCTGAAGCTGAATACGTAGCCGCTGGAAGCTGTTGTTCTCAGATCTTATGGATGAGAAATCAACTATTAGACTATGACCTTCAGCTATCAAAGATTCCTATCTATTGCGACAGCACTAGTGTTATCGCTATAGCAAATAATCCAGTGCTACATTCAAAGACGAAACACATAGAGATCAGAGATCATTTTATCAGAGATCATGTAATGAACGGTGATATTGAACTTCATTTCATCCCTACTGACTATCAGCTTGCTGATTTATTCACCAAACCTCTTGATGAGATAAGGTTCAACTTTCTCATCAGTGAGCTTGGAATGTTGAATCTCGAAGAGTAATTCTTCAGCGTTCATACATTATGTTAGTGATCATAAGTTCCCCTTTATCATTTCATCTCTGATAAACATTATGACTATTTCATCTCTGACTCTCACGTATGTTTTCTCCATCCCTACAACTGAATCTTCATTCAGTTAAGATGTTTTTCAAAATATAAACTTTAATCACTGAACTTTCTTCAAATGATTAAAAGCTTTTTGAAAAATAAATTTATCACTGAATTCTAGTCAGTGATCCTTCTTAAAAGAAAATCTATCCCTAACTTTACCATCAGGGATACTTTCAAAAAGAAAATCTATCGCTGACTTTTCTTCAGCGATAATTTCAAAACGGACAAATGAACAGTCTCTCTCTCCTATGACGTCATTTGAACCGACAATCCACGACATGCCTTTTTCTGACACGTTCGTCCGTTTCCCTTCTATCCAATCAACTTCGTGGGACGTGTCCATGTCATGATGAACATTTGTTTTCCCGCCTATCACTCTCTCTCTCCTCCTCTCAAACATATAAAAAGAATGTTTTTCCATTCTTATCGTTTTACACTTTCTGGAAATACTTTCAAAGCAAGAAAACTCTCTCACCGCATTCTAGCATTCTCAAGCATTTGCATCGTCTTCTTCAAAGATCAACAGGTTATTCTTGATCTTCTTCTTATTCTTGTTCTAAATCTTTTTACATAATACTCCATTTATGGACTGCCATTATGGGTTTATAAGATTTTCTCACATAAAATCATTTTTATTTTGATTTTATTCATTCAAAACCATTTTATTTTGATTATCTTTATTCAAAATCTTTGGTTTTTCTTCTTGTTCTTATATCTTTTTCTAAAAACCTTTTAATCTTCAAATATGTTGGGTTTTTTTCTATGTTTCTTTCCTCAAATAGAAACTGGTAAAACCTTCTTTATTTTTAGACTAAAATCTTTCTTCTACTCTTTTATCTGTTCATATTCAGAATGGCTCAATCTGCACTTGTCGCCTCTAAAAATGTCAAGTTCACAATCACTGACTCTGAGCTTCCGAAAAACAATCATCTTGCTCGACTTGATTTTGATGGTGTCAAATACCCACATCTGGTGGATGCTTCAAAGTTTCTAAAGCAATCCTACATTGCCTACGCCATCACTGTGGATCCCACGCCTTCAAAAGCTCTTCTCCAACAATTCTGGTTTACCGCTGAAGAGACCTCCATCACCAACGAAAAGGGTGAGCTGGTTCCTGCTATTTCCTTCAGCACTGACCTTGGACCGGGGATGATGATTGCCTTAGGGCTAAGAAAAGCTCTGCGATTTCCTGACAAACCCAGGAATGGATTCGATGCCTTGCCCACTGATGCTGAACTCATCCAATTCCTGGATGCTATGGAATACTGTTGGGAGCCCAAGCCGAGGACGACAATTCCCAACAAGAATCTGACTCTTGTCAAGAAGGCGAACATGCCTTCTCAGCTTAACTACATCTTCTCTCACTTTATTCAGTGTATGAGTGGGAAGAGTGGGTCACTGGACCAGGCCAGCAAGATTCAGGTCCAAATGGCCTACTCCGTGATAGCTGGAATAAATTTTGACTTCGCCACAGCTATCTTTGACGATCTGCGGTCAAAGATAGAGAAGACAGAGAGGGATCCCAAGATCCCCTATGTACGCTTCATTTGTGCGTACCTGAAGTTCCTCTACCCTGCTACTTACCCCACTAATTCTGATGCAACTTTTCCTAAAGTGGGCCAGCGCTCCTTGGAGGTCAAGCCGCTCCCCAACGAGGTAAGTATTTCTGAACTCCGCTCCCGTCTCTCTCTCCACACTTCTTCGTCTTCAGCGACCACGCAGGGGGTTCCTTCTTCTGCTATCCCTGCCGCTACCCCTTCCAAACGACCATCAACTGTCTCCTTTGGTCCTTCGAAAAAGACCAAGGTGACCAAGGAGAAAGGTGCCTCTAGCTCATGACCTAAGGATGTTTCTCAACAAACCTCCTTGGATGCCTTCGTGGGTCTCTCCTCCACATCCTCAGAGATACCCACATCAACCGTGCCAGTGACTACGATCGCTGTCACATCAACAGTGACACCACCCATCATCTCAGCTCCTCAACATCCTGAGGTAACCACTGAGGTAACTACCCCTATCCCTACTTCTATCCCCATCTCTCATCCTTCTATTCCTTTGGTCTCTGACTCATCATCTATTTTTTCGTAGCCACAACTTGGACCCATAGGACCTGAACATCAAACTTTTTAGGAATCTATACAATTCTACAAATTGTTTGATAATTCAGGTACTCCTATAACCTTAAACACTTCTCCCCACTCACCATATAAGCCTGTTTCTCAACAACTAACTTATATTTCAGGTCCTAGTTTGGCGACTGTTGACACCAATGTCAACAGTTTGAGTACAAAGGTGGAGTCTCTCACTGCCTCTCTCAACAACACCACCAGCGCTGTCCATACCGCTGGTGACGCACTAAAGACGCTGACAGCTCAATGCGCCTCCAAAGTTGACGCCTCTCAACTCGCTACTCTCCAAGAAGCGATTGTCAAAGTTAGGGAGGACTCAAAGCAACAGTTTGATGCCCTGTCTACAAAGGTTGATTCCTGTGAAGTTCTTCTTCAGCAAATCCTGACTCACCTGAAGTCACCAGCTCCAATTCCTGCTCCTTCATTTACAGAGAGCGATCGCACCTCTCTGAACATAGTTGTGGAGTTTATTCATCAAGCTACGTCAGATATCCCTGTACTTGAAGACCGTCTCACAGGACTGGAGGCTGAAGTCCAGAAGTTGGCCACTGCAAACACTTCTACTCCTTCCAAAGATCTATCCCTCCGTGATAATGACAAAGAGGTGGAGAAAGAAGCTGAACAAAATAAAGAGACTGAAGTTGCTGTTGATGAACAACAGAAGGAAACTCCCTCTTATGTTGAGGGGGAGATAGCTGCTGATAAAGCCCCTCCTACCATCAATGAGTTAATCGATGAAGAGGAAGAAGAGGACGATGAAGATGAAGCCCTTGATCTTGAAGATCAAGAGGAAGATCCTCATCAAGATGATGATGACGACGATGAAGAAGATCAATCTCTATGGTGTTCTTCAGCCGTCACGTCATCAGCGATAGCTTCGAAAGAAGTTATCAAAGCAGGGGGGAGTCATGAGACATCTTCAGGAACCCCTTCCCAAAGCAAAGGTGCAACTGCTGAGGGAAGCCTGAAGATGACCTCACTATCTGAGGAGAATCCTTCTCAGGTATGCCTTACCCTCGTTCCCTTATCCTTCTATAAAAATCCCACCCCTGTTTCTTTCTAGCCTTTATCTCTCTACTTCCTTGAAAATAAACTAATCTTCTTTTTCGTTTTCTGACCAGACAGTTCTCTCCCCTGCTTAAGGGAAAAGAGCTACAAATAATCCCAGCATCTGAAGCTGATGACCAAATAATCCCAATCTCTAAAGAGATTGATGAAGAGGATGAAGAAGAAGAGTCCCTGCAACATCCACGGAGGCCCTCTAGACCACTTCATTGGTCAGAGGAAGAGATGAAGAAAAGAACAGAGATGATCTATCATCTGGAGAGTCAACGACTGAAGATCCCCTCTCAATCAACATATCTAGAGTTCCTGACTGAAGCTGAAATTGAAGAATCCGTCAGGGCTGAGAAGTTGATTGCTGATTGTCAAAGAGATGCCTCTCTGGCTCTCAAAATTCAGTCTTCTCAAGTCAAAGACTTAAAACTGAAAAGGAAACCAGTGGAAGTCCAGGCCGCTCTTTTGAAGGAGATTGAAGAGGAGCGCTCAAAATAAAAAGCTGTCAACGATAGCTCAGTCGATTGGTGCAAACATAAACTCGACTATCGCTCTAACCCAATGAAGATTGTTTCAGTCGCTATCTCTAGAAGAAAGAAGAAGGATAATGTTTCTGTCACTATGGAGATTACCAGAGAGGATGGAAGTTGCAAGGCTATGTTCGTTTCAAAGCTGGAAAGCTTCGGCTATATGGAATGGCTTGAGTTCAAAGATGCACTGAGAAAATCAAAGTCAATCTACAGAGGCTATGTTGAAGGGATAAATGATGCTCTCATCAACAGAGTCGCTGCAATATTAAAGGTGTCGTCTGCTCTTCCTTCTAAGTCAAAACAATTCAAAAGGTAGCCTGTCTCCTCCTCCTCTGAAAATGTCGCAGTGATAAGGAATGAAACCTCCATCAAATTTTCAAGAGAAGCTCTGTTCAGTCCTCCTCCTGATCTTTCAGTTCTGGATCTATCTCTGCCTCCTGGTGGACCATATGTTACGGGACAAGTACTTGAAGAACCTTTTGGAATCTTCTTCAGAGATGACAAGGAACAACTCAGATTTCAAAGAGTCTCTGAAATTCCTATCTGTCCCCTCGGTCTTCTCAAGGATCTCATGTCCTTATGGTGTGATCTCTCTCCTGCTGCTGAGCAAATCAAAGCGATCATTAGCCAAGAATCTTTAGAGCGAAGGCAAAAAGGAGAATAAATACCTGAGTATTTGATCAATCCTCCTAAACCCTCTTTAGATAGCTGATAGATTAGTTTTCTTTTTTGTAATCTATTAGTAAATCTTACAGTAGTTAGTACACCACTTTTACTTGTAATTTTCATACCTTGTAATTCTTTTCTTGGATTAATGAGAATTTCAGTGATGTACTTAACTCCATCAGTACTGTAAAAGATCCCTCAAAATAGTAATTGGGACATGTATGTTATGAGTCCTGATTATTCCTTATTTTGAACTTTAAAAGCAATTTTCTTCGGTTACTTTGTCATTATCAAATAGGGGGAGATTGTTGATCCAAGCTCTCTCAGTGATTTGATAACGACCCTCTTTTATACTTAGTGAAAATTACGTTTCAATATGTATTAGTGTTTCACCATCAGCGATCAAACTGAGTCTGTTCAGTTATCGCTGATAGTTTCTGATGTAAACAGCTAACGTAATCCCTGAAGACAAGCCTCGCGTCAACAGATGTTCATAGCTGAATCGAAGACAAAGCTGCTGAACAAAAACAAGTCTACTAGTGACCTGATGCGGATATCAGTGAAGCAAAGACGAATCTACTTATACGCGAAGGAACATGAGGAAAAGCTTCAGCGATCGCTGAACTCTTGATGTCTCTGAAGAAAGAGATATTCAGCGATCAAATGATCACTTAGCTTATGCCTCAAGTTTCCTTTTGTCTTACCTTGCACAAACCAGTACGATGTGTCAGAACGGACATATCTCTGCCACAAATCGTACAACAACTCTATCAACTACACTGTTCATGATACGCCCGAAAGCATGTCTCCCAAAAGTCAGACTACCAAAGCCAATCACTGAATGACACGTGTAAAGTACCCTGCCATGCATTTAATGCATAGGGTATAAATAGAAAGTTCACCTCTCCATTTGAAGTGTGCTCAATTCTTGAACCAATATAGAAACCTTTGTTTTCTATACTTCTAAAACCCCCAATCTCTGAAATTCTTGTGCAACCATCTTAGTGTTTCTTAAGTTTGTTTAGATTGAGTCTGTCTTAATCTTATTCCGCAACGAACTTGTAAATTGTGTTTGATTTATCAATAAACAATTTATTAAACTTTAAATTTCTGTGTTTGTATTCAACCCCCCCTTCTACAAACTTGTTAAGCACCTCCGGGACCAATAAGTAAGCATAGTATGTTTAGGTTCGAACGAGGCTCATTTTGGTGGCCATACTTGATTGATATGCACATTATTTGTTTTCTAATCCAACCGTAGTTTTTGTGTAATGTGTGTGTGGAAGTTTTCCATGTACTATTTATATAGTTTGAAAGTAAAAAT
Organism: Arctium minus; assembly: GCA_954870635.1. Classification (NCBI taxonomy): domain Eukaryota; kingdom Viridiplantae; phylum Streptophyta; class Magnoliopsida; order Asterales; family Asteraceae; genus Arctium; species Arctium minus. Next base: position 79,297,092 of record OX941082.1, read on the forward strand.
ATTTCAGGTGATAACCTTAAATAAAGTTCAACTTCCGTAAAATATATTTTCTTGCATTGGTGGTTGGATTTAGATGTTGTAATATGATAGAAACCTCGAGTAAATATAGAAGTTGGATAATTCTATGTTTACAAAATCATCACATATGATTTGTTTTTTTCAATTTTCAGAACTTCTTTAACTCTTAAATACATCTAAAATAAGGAGCGGTGACCTAACTTCTTAAAATCTCTTATCGCCACCTTAGTTCATATGATTTTTTTTCTTTCAAGACGCCTCTAAACGTTACAGAAACATACAATCTTGTTGATTCGGATTTCAAACTTCAGCACCACCTCTTATTAATTAGATGTAAAATAAGACTTCAGACTTCAGACCTCTTAAAATACAAACGGCATCTTAAAGTGTAAAATCATATCATCGTTAAAATCTTCTCTAACAAAACCACCAAAGCTTCAAAATCGCTTAGATTTTCAACTCCCGACGCATTGCGCGGGTATACAACTAGTATTATTAAACCAAAAATAAATCATATCATTATTAAATTTAAATTAAAACTATAATAAAAATTAAATCAAACAAATTTATAAGAAAAACATTATTGTTTTCTCAAAACCGTATTATAAAATCGGTAAAGACAAAAAAAAATTAAAACGAAACATTTAAATCGAGATATATCGTGCTGCATTGCACAAGTACATTTCTAGTTATACTATAAAGCACGGATAAAAAACTCTTAAATACAAATTATTAGTCACAAGGTACCATCATTTTATGCAATATTTTAAAAATCTCTTAATTTACAAGTATCAAAGCACAAGATACATCTATACTATATTATAAAAACGGTATAAAAAACTCTTAATTACAACATTTTAAGCACAAGTTACAACTAATTAAAGCCAATTACTTAATTTACAATTTCTTAATGCTTTGGTACAACCTTTCCAAGTACAGTATCTCACATAATCATCTATTTGTGGAATGGATACTCATTTATTAATATAACTATTTGTTTTTTTGGTGGAGGATTTTATAAAATATATTTTATATTAGCATAATCTATTTTAAATGTAGATTTTACATTTATATCTATATTAATGAGATGTAATATAAAATCTTTTTTCTTCCGTATTTTTTTATATTACATCTCATAATGATTTTTCTATATTTTATTTTATAAAATCTTTTTCCATATTTTATTTTATAAAATCTTTTTACATAATGAGATGTAATATAAACTCTTTTTTCTTCCGTATTTTTTTTGCCAATATAAAATCTATTTTATTTTATAAAATCTACACGTATTTTATATTAGCATAATACAAAATTTACACGTATTTTTTTTGATAATATAAAATCTACACGTATTTTTTTCACAAGTATTAAAAGAAGAAAAAAGAAAATTGATATAAATTAAAAATAAAAAATAACGAGATACACTAATAAATTATCGTATTCTTTAAAATAAAAATATTTTGCAATACTTTCTAAATTAACCAAGTGTAAAGAAAATAAAATAGAAACGATGTAGATATAAAAATATTCTTCCATATTTTAAATATATTTACATTTAAATGTAAAATCGAAAATGAAAATAAAAGATTTTAAAATATTCTCTACATTCACTATAAATATATATAGTTTCTCTATGTATCATCCGAGTACAAGAAGAAGACGAACGGTCGGGTGTCAATACCGGCACCTGCAACCGAACAAAAGATATTTCACTATATTTTTGTTTATTTGAAAAACTACTTTTTTATATTATATTTTATTTTATTTACTGAGAATTTGTTTATATTTTTCAAAACCCACAATCATATTTTTCGAAGTAGGGGAATAAGATATATATACATATCTTTATTTTTATCGATTAATACTATGAGGTCTTGAAGTCAATAGTCAGATAAATATGTTGTGAGACATGTCGTTTGAGTTTTAAATAATATAATACAAAACTATTACCAATATTATTGCACAAACTCATAACAACAAACGATTAAGAATATATGCAGGTTAACCACTTATGAAAATACATTCGTTTTTCACATTGTATTTCATTAACTGTTAACAAAGAAATTACGTTTCATTTTAACTCCGTTCAATATTCCAACAAAAAATTTATCCTCTCGTGCAATGCACGGGCCCAACACTAGTATTACTACTGTAGACTTCTAACACCCACCAATTTGGTATGTGCAGGACCTTCCTTTTATGCAGACCTTTCCATGTATCACTATTAATTAATATATTATATTAATATAATTTTGTTTTAATTATATTATTAAATATGTAATTGGTTATTTTTTCTAGATGTCATTAAAATATATAAGATAATCATTGAATTCTAATAAAATACTTAATTTTTTTATATAAAAAACATTATATTATTAAGCCTAAATTAAACAAATTTATAAAAAAAATCATCACTTTCTCAAAACCATCCAAAATCGTACTGTAAATCGACAAAAAAATAAAATGAAACATTAAAATCGTGATGTATCTCGCTGCATTGCGCGAGTACGCTTCTAGTCTATACTATATTATAAAGCACAGATAAAAAACTCTTAAATACAAATTATTAGGCATAAGGTACCATCATTTTATGCAAAATTTAAAAATCTCTTAATTTACAAGTATCAAAGCACAAGATACATAATACTACTGCAGACTTCTAACACCTATCAATTTGGTATGTACAAAACCTTCCTTTTATGCAGACATTTCCATGTATCACTCTTAATTAATATATTATATTACTATAAATTTGTTTTAATTATATTATTAAATATGTAATTGGTTATTTTTTCTAGATGTTATTAAAATATATAAAATAATCATTGAATTCTAACAAAATACTTAATTTTTTTTTATATAAAAAACATTATATTATTAAGCCTAAATTAAACAAGTTTATTAAAAAAAACATTATCATTTTCTCAAAACCATCCAAAATCGTACTGTAAATCGACAAAAAAAACAAAAAATAAAATAAAACATTAAAATCGTGATGTATCTCGCTGCATTGCGCGAGTACGTTTCTAGCATATTATAAAACATTTATAAAAAACTTTTAAAAACAATTGCTAAAGCTTAATGTGTCGCTTTTTAATGCTAATTACTTAAAATATCTTAAAAACAACCATTAAAGCTTTATGTACTACATTTAATGTTATTTATTAACTTTCAATTCTTATCTCTACCCACTTTAACTCCCCTAAAATCACTCCCCACTTCAACTCCCCTAAAATCACTCTCCACATAATTAAATTCAGGGAAAACATCAAATTTTAAATATAAAAAAGAGTGAATTGTGGATTTGGTCCCTGTGGTTTAGTGATTTCTTTGACCATGGTCCTCATTCTATGTTTATTGTGGATTTGGTCCTTGTGGTATTCAATTTATTTTGGTCATGGTCCTTCTGACTAACACTTCCATTAACTTTGTTAAATTAAGGATCATTTTAGCCATTTTGCCTATTTTTTTGTCCTTTTTTGATAAGAAAAATATAAACAATATTTTTATACACACATGCACACACACATGTATATAAATATATATATATATATATAACGATATTAAAATAAATAAAATAAGACATTATTGTATGATTTAATTGTTTAATTTTTTTTAAATTAATTATATTAAATACGATTTAATTTTATTATTTTATTGTAATTGTGGAAAAATATATATAGTTTTATTGTTTTAATGTAATTAAAATTTCAATTTAAACAAATCAGATCATAAAACTATATCTTATTTTATTTAGAGCGAATAAAATAAAATATGGTTTTATGATTTGATTTATTGATTAAAATTTTAATTAAGTTAAAGACGATTTAATTATATTGTTCTTTTATTATCATTGCAACAAACAAACTTATTGTTGATATTTTAACACAAAAAAATCATTAAAACCCGTTGAGAAATGAACTTTAATTTTATCATACTAAAAACAATATGAAAATTGATTTTGAGTTTTTGACTGAAAAACAATATGAAAATTGGAGCTTCTAATTTTAAGATGATAAAATTATAGTTCATTTCTCAATGGTTTTCAATGATTTTTGGCGTTAAATATCAACAATAAGCTTGTTTGTTGCAATGATAGTAAAAGAACAATATAATTAAATCGTCTCTAACTTAATTAAAATTTTAATTCAATAAATCAAATCATAAAACTATATTTTATTTTATTCGATCTAAATAAATAAGATATAGTTTTATGATCTGATTTGTTTAAATTGAAATTTTAATTACATTAAAACAATAAAACTATATCTTTTTTCACAATTACAATAAAATAATAAAATTAAATCCGTATTTAATATAATTAATTTTAAAAAAATTAAACAATTAAATCATACAATAATGTCTTATTTTATTTATTTTAATATCGTTATATATATATATATATATATATATACAAGTGTGTATGCATGTGTGTTTGTATGTATAAAAATATTGTTTATATTTTTCTTATCAAAAAAGGACAAAAAATAGGCAAAATGACTAAGGGGGCGTTTGGTTCATTTTTAAGGAATATGAATGAAAATGGGAATTAATATATTAAGAATGGGAATGAATACATTCATTACAATATATTATATTCCTTTGTATTTCTTTCCATTGTTAACGTTTGTTTTATGAATCTATAATGAATGGCATTCACCAAAAAAACATCTCCATCATCAAACAAACACAGGTCTGCATCTTCTTCAACAAGAGAACAAAAAAAACCAACTTTTCCATCACCAAGACATCATCTCCATTTTTTAACATCAAAATTCATCTCCATCACCAAGACACCAACAATAGCTAACATTTTTGATTTCTCTCTACCTCAAAAAAACCCTAACCAAGTAGAAGAGAAATCGGAAGGTGGATGTTATTAGTAAAAATCGGAGAAAAAAAAGACAGATCGAAGTGATGAATCGAAGAGAAATCTTCAATCTGAGATGAAGAAAACCTTCGACCTAATGGAGAAAACCGACTAGTCCTTTCTTTTGATCGAGATGGAGAAAACCCTAACTGAAATGGAGATAAATCTTTAAAAAACATGAGGAAAAGAGGAGGTGTAGAAATATAGATGGTGACACTGTAGGGAAAGATGGAGAAAACCCTAACTGAAATGGTTACAATCTTCAAAAAAAACTTGAGGAAAAATGGAGGTGTAGAAAGGGGAAGATGAACATATCTTGGGGAAGATATGGTAAGGAAGACAAGGGGTTAGGATATTTTTTTTTTCTTTTTTGAAGTAAACCCGTAGGATACTTCTATTCCCCCCAAATTGGGGAGGAATGGTTTTTACCAAAATCAATTATAATCATTAATTAATTTATTGAAACCAAACACCATTTTTCATTCCATTTTCATTCCTTATTTGAACCAAACATGATTAATGATTATCATTCCCATTGATTACCTTATAATACCCCCAACCAAACACCCCCTAAAATGGTCATTGATTTAACAAAGTTAATGGAAGTGTTAGTCAGAAGGACCATGACCAAAATAAATTAAATACCACAAGGACCAAATCTACAATAAACATAGAATGAGGACCATGGTCAAATAAATCACTAAACCACAGGGACCAAATCCACAATTCACTCTATAAAAAATCTAAAATATAATTAAGAAAATTTAACAGAAAATTTAATGTTTATTTTATAAAAAATTATATTATTAAACCTAAAATAAATTACATTATTATTAAATTATCGAAGAAAAACTCTTAAAAATAAGTTTTTATGCATTAAGTATTGTTTATTGATACATATTACTTGAAATTCAAGATTACAAGTCATGATGTTTGAGTACAAATTTCTAAAGCTATATGTTTGAAATCATAACTAACTGATAAACATAATCAAAACATGATAGACATATCAATTTAAATATAAAAAATTTAAAATATATAAGATAGTAATTGAATTCTAACAAAATACATAATTGTTTTCATATAAAAAAACATTATATTATTAAGTCTAAATTAAACAAATTAAAAAAAAAACTCATTATCACTCTTTTAAAATCATCGAAAATCGTACCGTAAATCTATAAAAAAACAAAAAATAAAAGAAAACATTAAAATCGTAATGTATTTTGCTGCATTGCGCGAGTATGTTTTATAGTATAAATATTAATATTGCTTTAACTTTTTTTAATAGGAAAAAAATATTAAACAAATAGCTTAAAGTCTAAAATGACCCTTAATTTAATTGAGTTACAAATTTATTTTAATGGTGTTAACATGCCAATTTAATTCGATAAATCGATAATAAATATAACCTAGGAAACCTAGTGAAAAAACATTAAAAAACATAATATATATCTATATCTATATCTATATCTATACTATATTATAAAGCACGGATAAAAAACTCTTAAATACAATTTATTAGGCATAAGGTGACATCATTTTATTCAATATTTTAAAAATCTCTTAATTTACAAGTATCAAAGCACAAGATACATATTACTACTGAGACTTTTAACACCCACCAATTTGGTATGTGTAGAGTCTTCCTTTTATGCAGACATTTTCATTTATCACTATTAATTAATATACTAGAATTGTACTCGCACAATGTAGCAAGATACATCACGATTTTGATGTTTCATTTTATATTTTGTTTTTTTGTTGATTTACAGTACGATCTTGGATGGTTTTGAGAAAGTGATAATGTTTTTTTTATAAATTCGTTTAATTCAGGCTTAATAGTATAATGTTTTTTATATAAAAAAAATTAAGTATTTTGTTAGAATTCAATGATTATCTTATATATTTTAATGACATCTAGAAAAAATAACCAATTACATATTTAATAATATAATTTAAACAAATTTATAGTAATATAATATATTAATTAATAGTGATACATGGAAATGTCTGCATAAAAGGAAGGTTCTGTACATACCAAATTGATGGGTGTTAGAAGTCTGCAGTAGTATTATGTATCTTGTGCTTTGAAACTTGTAAATTAAGAGATTTTTAAAATCTTGTATTAAATGATGGTACCTTGTGCCTAATGATTTGTATTTAAGAGTTTTTTATCCATGCTTTATAATATAGTATAGATTATATTACTATAAATTTGTTTTAATTATATTATTAAATATGTAATTGGTTATTTTTTGTAGATTTCATTAAAATATATAAGATAATTATTGAATTATAACAAAACACTTATTTTTTTATATAAAAACATTATATTATTAAGCCTAAATGAAACAAATTTATAAAAAAAACATTATCACTTTCTCAAAACCATCTAAAATCATTGATAAATCAACAAAAAGTAAAATAAAACATTAAAATCGTGATTTATCACGCTGCATTGGGCGACTAAAGTTCTAATCAATTACAATTTTCAGATGATTGTTGAATAAAATTTTATTTTATCAAATCCTTTTCATAATTATTGGAATAAAAAAATGATTCAACCACCCCATGCTAGAGGCGCAAAGGGGCATTTTGCAGGCGAATTCCAATCCATATTTCGAGCTCGAACCTTACTGGCGGCACAAACTCTGTCTACGGTCTCTTGGTTGAAGTCCGGACAACATTCAATGGCAGAACGATCTCATTCTACCAATCGTGAACAACGTCTTACCCGAAAGAAACGAAAATTGACCATAGAAAATGAACCATTAACCCTAATCCCAAATCATACACATACCTGCAGGCGTAAGAAAAAGCCCGATAGAGGATATCATGATGGTGTAGCCGATAATCGCAAATGGGTTTTTTCCCCTCGTGATTGTTCTAAATACAAAGGTGACTTTTTCAACTATCTAATCTTTATCTGGGCTGTTTTTATTTAATGAATTTATTCATCGTATTGCAGATAAGTTTGTATTTGTGTCATATAATATACTTGGTGTTGAAAATGCTTCAAACCATAAGGATTTGTACTTCAGTGTACTTCCGAAGTTTATGAAATGGGAATACAGAAGAAGGGCGATACGCAAGGAGATTGCTCGGTATAGTCCTAGCATTTTGTGTTTCCAGGCAAGTTTCCATCGTCTAGAATTGTGGTTTCAGTTTGTATCTGAGTTTCATTTTGCTTTTCAAATCCATCTCCGTAACAAGAGCTGGTTAAGTAATATAAAAAATTGAGATAGAAGCTCTTCTTTTCATACAACTTTGGGCAAATTGCATTAAAATGAAAACAATTTTTTTGTTTAAAATCTCTATTTCAAAACACCAAATTTTAAAACATATGGAACTAACTTACAGAAAGTCTCATTTTGGAACCATTTTTGTTGTCGTATCTAATTTGGGAACATGTATGTTGGTTCCATTTGGGAGAAAGTTTTGAAAATTGGTTGCTCAAAATATTACATTTTCAGCAAATGGTCTAACATTTCGTGAACAGGGAACCATGTATGATAGATTGATTGTGTTTCCTTTTCTGATTGCTTCTGCTGGACTTTCATAAGTTTGTTAGTGGCTCTTGGGTTGTTAAAATTGGTTTAATCTGGATGAGTTATAACTCTATTGACATATAAGACTCTTCAAATTCAAATTTGGTGTTATGTCATTTTAAGCATTTCCTCGTCATAAAAGGCAACGATGATTCATCAAGCCTTCTCAAATTTGCGAGGGTTGGGAAGGGATGTTGTTATAATACAAAAGTTTCTCAAATTTACAAGTTAATTATACTCTTGTCATCTTTACATAAGACAAAGGTTTGTCTTTTTGGGGTGGTCATGGAGAACATCCACTTGTGGCAACTTTGGCTTAGCCATACCTTTGTCTTCTAAGATCATCTCTAGCCTAATACACCATTTCTTACACTATTTTGGTGTAAAGAATGTTGTAAACACCAATTCTTCTCCAACCTACTGCACTATTTCTTACACTTAAATGTAATATTCTCAATATATATATATATATATTCGATAAAGTATACACCCCGTTTTCCGTGTCCCAACTCAAGAAAGCCATTGGGAATCAACATGTGACACTGACGCTACCCCCACAATTAAATGAAGACCTGGAGTTAGAAGTGCAACCGGAATCGATACTTCGGGTTCACAGCACAGGCTCGACAGAAGGGGAGTGGATTGAGGTGCTGCTCAAATGGAAAAACCTTCCCGATTTTGAAGCTACTTGGGAAGATTTTGCCACCATTCAACGTGTGTTCCCTGACTTCCACCTTGAGGACAAGGTGGCTCTTTGGGGGCAGGATAATGTCATGAACCCTTCTATACGTTTCACATACAGTAGGAGGAAGGGTCGTAACAAGGCAGGGACCACTAAAGCTTAAAAGAATGCATCACCCCTCTTGTTGAGAGTTGGTTAGTAGAGTATGTTGCTGAGGGCTTTTATGTAAATTCTCTTTGTTGGGTGGGATGCTAGCTATAAATAAGGATTTGTGATTGTAGTTGGGCATGCAGAAATTAGTATTCAATTTGGGAGATCCTCTAGCATCTCGAATGGCTAGTTACCCCTCCATCCTATTTCCCTGTTAATCAAAAGTTATCAGCCTCATTTGCCAATAAAATTCATTTGTTCCTGTTCAATTTTACTGGTTCATAACAGGATGATGATCCATCTCTTTATCACCAAGTACAAATGTCCTGGCGGAGTGGCGGTCATAATTTGCACTTACTAAACTAAGGTTCCGACTTCCGGTATAGTGTGTTGCTAAGAGGGCTATACCCTCTTGAACTTGATGTTTACAGGCAATATTTTTCTACATTCAATTGATGTGGTTATATTCATCATGGTTACTTGTATGGCTGCAGGAGGTTGATCGTTTTGATGATTTGAATAGAATTTTACAGAAGGATGGGTTTAGAGGAGTCTACCAGGTTTATTTTGATTCCATGCATCTGTCGTGTGACTCTTTGTAGCACCTCGAGAATTGATTAAACCTCATTTATCTGCAAGGCTCGTACTGGGGAAGCATGTGATGGGTGTGCTATATTTTGGAAAGATGCATTGTAAGCCCTTCATTTTTCATATTCTTGGGAAGTGGAACAGCATATACCAGTACTTATTTTTGTTATCTATATACACTGCATCTATGCCATTGCTGTGGCTTCCTTGACATGATAATACTCTTGAAGTTATCAAGTATAGTGAGTCTAATGACCCAGTCTTACATGCCTTGCTCTTGTCCATGTGTTGGCCTGTGTAATTGTGACTCATAGTGTGAACACTTTGAGATTTGTGTTGAATATTAAGTGGATTTCTGTTTTGAGTTATGAAGTTCTTTTTGGAAGATGAAATGAATTTCTTACTGAGTTAGAAAGTAGGAACTCTTTATCTTTTTACGATTGAAATGCGATTTTGCAAAGCCATAGGGGGAAAGTTTTTTTAGATTGTGAGCTCACTATTGTACTACCTCAAGTTATCCATAAACACCTACAAGGTGGGTTGTATTTTTGTTTTACGTTTTCTCTTTGTTCTGTTTTATTTTGGGTAACTGTATGAAAGCACCGGACATATATGACGTGATGTGGTACAATATCATGCATTTTGCTGATGATATCTTTTAGTTGGCTGGACAACAGGTTTGGTACAAAATTAGAAGTAGGTCAGGAATTAAGTGAACAAGTTTCTTCATTTGCCAATTACTACCGATTAAGAAATCTTGTTGGGTAACTTTAACATGGGCAGTCAGGCATGATGGGAAAATGCATCTAGGATGATTTATGTGATATATGTATATATGTGAATGGAAACTCTGAAAAAAGCTATCAGTTCAAGTTTTCTTTTGGATAGCATTAGAAGTTGATAGGCAACAAGTCATCAGTGACTTGTTTAGAAGCTACTAATTGTTGACCTCAAGACTTGACGTAATTTATTTATTTATTTATTTTTTGAAGCATTGCATATCTAACCTCTGGGATACCATATTGTGGTACAGATTTTCTCTTCTGCATGAGGACAACATCGTGTTCAAGCGGTTTGGCCTTCGTGACAATGTTGCTCAATTTTGTGTTCTAAAGGTATGAAAGGACATGCTATAACAACAATCTGTTTGGGATTGATTTTAGAGGCTTCAACAACTGCAAGATTTGAAGCCATTGTGATTAAATTTGTTCCTTTTTGGAGAAAGTATCACACCCCCGTTACTGAAGAAACTCATCCGTCCGGATTTCAGGAACTCACATACATTGCAAACCTTTTATATGGATTTCTTTTACCATAAGTTCACCTCCACTATTTATTACATGAGGACTTGTGATGCTGGTCCAGAAAGAATTTACTTTTCAGTTTGAGAGTAAGTAATCAAAAGTAGAATTATTTTTCCATGATATGAATCCACAAATGCATCTTCCCATATTGGATCTTGTGGGCATTTGGTCAATGCTAGAAGGCTTTCATTAGTTTGGCCTCGAGGGTCAAGCATTGTCAAATTTAGTAGGATGGTCAGTAACTAATTTAGTTGGATTGATTCTTTTTTCTCTATACTATCATTTTTGTCACCATTAAAGAACTGCAACACTGTTTGTCTTCTTTTATTGATCTCTTACACACGTAACCATCAAAAGTCGTATAATACAAAGCTGCAACTTTTAACTACTTCTATGCATAGAAGTTAAATAATAAACCTAGTTGTGGTCTCTCTCTCTCTCTCTCTCTCTATATATATATATATATATAGTTATTACACTGGTCGGTGTTTCAGGCCTGTTCTGATCATAATAACTTTTTGTAGCAATACCAATTGACTTTCTGTCTTCTAAAACACACAGATGAATGCGTACCAGAAACATATTGATGACACTGAAAACCTAAAGTAAGTTATCAGTTATTGGCTTTCATTCTTTGATGGACTCACTTGTTATTCGTCTTTGCAAAATGTGCCAAGTTTGTTCCTTATGGAACCATTAGTCCTGCAACCTATGGCGTATCCATCACACACATACAGAAAGGATAAGAACAAAGGAAGGTCAAAGAGTTAATCTGCTATCTTCAAATCATGCAAACAACTTGTTTTAATTGTTTTTACAGTATCTTTAGTGACTGTTAATCTTTTTTTTTTCTTTTTTCTTTTTTACTATTGACTTTGAACCTTAATGTGTAGCATGCTGCAAAGACGTAATGGTTTTGTATATCTGTAGGGTGCAACCTTCTCGAAGCATATTGGTTGGAAATATACATGTGCTTTTCAATCCAAGTCGTGGAGATGTTAAGTTGGGTCAGGTACTTTTGCAAGTTAGTTTATCATTTAAAGTTGGTAGGTCCTGGATGTATCGCCAAAACTGTAGATTAAAAGAAACATGAGTGGCCTAGAATAGAATGGAAAAGACTAGACTTTCCTAGATCACTTGGGGTTATATGATGATCCTTAACTCTGTTGGAGATGCTTTCAGTTAGAAGGCCAGGTCGACATCTGCATAGCAAATTCTTACTCTAAGAGTGTGATCTGCGTGTATCGATTGGTGGGCACGAGCTGGTGCTCTTCATGCTCTACCCCTTGGGGTAGAGCCGTAGAGGAAACATCCTTGTACATCCTACCCCCCTAGTCCCTACCTCTACCTGGGTTTGTTTGTTTATTGGTGGGGACAACTTTTCACCCTCCGGTTTACTTACTTGTAACTTCTGGTGAATTACCAAGTTGCACTGGTTGTGGGGTGAAATTTTTTCACCTTACGGTTTTCTTATCTTCAAACGAGACGTCCTGAATCTCTAAAAATAATCGATTAATACGTTAACATCTTTTGCAATGTATGTGCGGTGTACTTATCAATTGATTTTTTAATCTGGTATACAACTATTTTGAGGAAATGCATTCATCTCAATTTGTAGGTTCGATTATTTCTTGCGAAGGCTCATAGACTTTCACAGGAATGGGGAAATATACCTGCTATACTTGGTGGAGATTTAAACAGTATGCCTCAGGTAGCTTTGATGGCTTCTACTGAACTTGATCCTTTCTGATTCTTATTTTATTTTTAACTAGGTTCGACCCTGTGTATTACACGGGGTAATTTAAAAAATTAAATCATGTCATAAAATTTATCTTACAGATATGAATGATCATCGAAAGTACGATGCTACTTTTCCAAGCTTTTTTCCCCTTCAGAGTTGTTTTTTTGCAGTTGGTTACAAAATGTCCTTGTTTTAGGCAGTTTTCACAAATGATGTTTTACAAAAAATTAATAAAAAATATGAATAAATATTAAGAATTTATAAAACAAAATTTATAATAGAACGTAAATGAAATTATGGAAAAATACATAGTTAAAATTGATATGAAATTACAAAAAGAAAATCACGACAATTTAGTGATTATTTGTATCAAATCTCATACTAATTTTAACAAATCTCATACTAATCACGACACATTAATTCGTATATATTTATGATATTTAATAATATAATTAAATCCAAAAGTATTCAATATGGTATAATTTGTAAAAAATAAAAACGTTTTTTTAATGCATTTTAATTCATATATATTATTTATGTTAATATGATAAGAGTCTAAAATGAAAAATAAAAAAGTAAGGGATTAAAAGTAAACTACATACCTAATTATAAGGGTAGTAAATATAAGGTATAAATTAAAAAAATTGAATTAAAGAAAGATTTAAGAAGGAATGAATGTGGATGTGCTAAATGAACTTATAATGTAAAATGCGTCCAGATACATGTTTAGGCGGGAAAATGAAAAAATGGGCTCACCAGAAGGCGACACGTGTCCTTCTAGTTACTTATTTATTATATGTATAGATTTGCTTTTATATTAATCTACATACTTAAATTTTTGTACGCTAATCTGTTAATATTTTTTCAGAGTGCAATGTATCAATTCATAGTTTCATCCGAGGTGAGTACGACCCCTTTCGCAAATCACACATAAATAGTTATTGATTTCAGAGTGAACTACCAAAATTGACGTTGGATTATTACTCGATCTGCAATGAGACAATCTCTTAAGAACTTCCTTTTGGCATTTTGTCTTTAAATGAATTTTTTTCTCTCGCAAGTCCCTATTCATATCTCCTTTAGAATCTTTTAATTAAAAAAGTCATGTGCAACCCACAACCCCTTTCTAGAAGGCTATGATTGTTAATCTAAAACATTTTTCGACTTCAATAATCAATTTATTCCTTCTCTAGACATTCTATCTTTGTCTTTCATCTTTTTCTCTGTGGTTATCATCCGAGTTTAAGGCGTAAGAGTGTTAATATCAAATAATGTGAAGATGTAAGAGTGTACATATCAAATAATGCGAAGATATACAGTGTATGTGCTTCTATAATATGGGTGGGAAGTAGGCACAATCATATATTAACTTCCTTTTGGTGAGTTTATCTAGGGTGCTGCAGTTTGATTGCCAGAAAGGGAAACACTAGGATTTGCTCAATAAAATCGTGTCTTCATGGTAGATGAATTATCTATGTTGGTGGGCATGATGGACTTAATTTTTCTAGAGTTCTGCTTCTGTTTTTCATTTCAAAATAATGATGTTCTTAAATCAATTTTGTTCTCCAAAAGTTTGTTACCACTCTGGGATTATTAATTTAAGCATTGACGTCTATCAATCAACACAATTGCTGACCTTTTGATTTTTGACCTAAACCCAAATAAATGAACAAGCTGCACGGACAACACTTATCGTTGATATCAGCTCAGCTATTTGGTTCACTAAGAAGTTTCCAACAATAGAAAAACAAGAGACTTCTCCCAAATCTTCTGATCATTATGGACATTATTCCTGAAATTTAGCTTTTATCAAATCAAAGTATCAAACTAAAGGAAATTCTCCAAACAGATGGCATTATCCGAACTTTTAGCGCCCAAAAGATGGATATGATAGACTTGTTGTAGACAAGTGATCAAAAGAGGTAAGTCTTTGAGATGGGAAGTGGGAATCTAAATCTAGAGAGAGGAACAGGTAGGGAGGTTTCAAAAAGTTTTAGTTGGGCTGAGTGATGCAAAGTGATGAAAACAATAAGGACCTGTTTTTGAGGGATTTGGATTTCTTGGAATGGTTTGGAATTGGGAGGATATGGAATTGAAAGAATTTGGAATCTTTGGTGTGTTTGGTTTGTAGGATTTGCAATGGAATTGAATTCCATTCTTTTATAAATCTTGTTTGGTTTGTAAAATTTGGATTGGAATTTAATTTTTTGTAAATACTTTTTTGTTTTATTAAGTAGTTTGTTTTGGTAAAGATGTAGAGGCAATGAAGAAATTAGGGCAGCTTCGATGAAAGAGGCGGGGTAGAGATATGAGGGAAACAATTAAAATCCATGGGATTTAGATTTGAAATGACAACCATCTTCAAGAGATTTCCAGATCCGTCGGCTGTGGGATTTCAAATCCAAACTTTCTTTCAAATTAAACACATGATAGGAATGGAGTTTAATTCCAAATCTCTCCAAATCTTACCAAATCCCACAAACCAAACATGCCCTAAGTTGACTTGGAAACCCAATTGAGTTAACATCATGTGAACACACATTTCCAATGTTTGTACACTCTTGTATGCTATTGTAGAGACTAGTAAGTGGCATGAAATCTGCTAATAAAGAGAGTAAGAAGGAAGACGAGAGAGAAAGCTCTGGAAAGAGAGAGAAGAAATTGATTAAATAGAGGGGGAATTGTTATGACAATAATACCACTTTAAAAGGGCAAGGTGGGCATGACATTTGAACCGAAGTTATTAAAAGTAACGAGCATAGAGACTTAATTAGGACGAGAGTCTTCATTTAAGGTCCAAAAATGCAAAAAAAACGTTTTTACGTCTGATACCTACAGATTGAGTGGTACCCTAGAGAAGATTTTTGTCATTCAATTCTATTTTTAATGTGGTGCATCTCAAATGTAATACCAAGTGATGTCTAATATTTTTGTTTAGCTATCTATCTAATTTCTTTTGCAGTTGAACATCCAACACCATGAACGCAAAAGAATATCTGGGCAGATTTGTCCGTTGGATCACCCGAGATTTCCATCTCAAAGTAATTATTCTTCTAGGTCCGTTATTGAACTTTCGGCTGAGAATTTTGTCTCGAGTGTATAAGCATAAAATTAGATGTGTTGCTTCTATTGACTAAGCAGGCTCCATATGTATGTCTCTAGGCCATTACTGCCTAGGTGGAGTAAAGAAGAACTAAGGCTAGCAACTGGAACTGAAGAGTCGGTATACCTTAGGCACAACTTTAAACTGAATAGTGCATACCAGGGAGTTCCAGTAAGTTTTCATTCTCCACTTACCTATGTTTTTATTTTTTGTGATTGGCTCCTGTAAGACGAGTTATAGTTTTATCGCAAGGCCTTACCTTGTGTGTTTAACTGTACCCATTCTTGGTTACAGGCACTCTTACCTTGATTGTACACAATTTTACATGTATCTTGCTCTCTTGCGTCTTTTAATTTTGTTTTACACACCGGAGTTCTTCACAGAAACAACTTCTCTACTGCTTTGGGGTAGAGGAAAGGTCTGCGTACATTCTACACCACAAACACTCATTTACTGGGATTGTTTGGTTTGATTTGGTTTGGTTTTTCCCTAGTGCGCAATGATTTCTTGGCTTTGAAGGGTTAGGGAGGCATGTGTTTGTCTGCAACCTCTCATTACAGTTCACAAGAGGCTATTTTCTAACTCCAAAGTTGTGGCAATTTTTTGGAATATACCTTACTTGTGGACCAAGATGGAGCTGACACAAATGAATTTTAATTTGATGATGGTTTTTTATATGCCTTTGTACTCATTTCTTCAGGCGAGTCGTTTGACTAGAGATAGTCATGGAGAACCTTTAGCGACATCCTTCCACTCCAGATTTATGGGCACTGTTGATTACATATGGTATACTTAAAACCCAATCTTCTGGGCACATATCCAGAATTATTCTAGAAAGTTGAATGTATAATTTATTTTGCTTTTGTATCTGCTGACACAGGCATACCAAGGAACTTGTTCCTGTGAAAGTTCTTGAAACATTACCGATTGAAATTTTGAAGAAAACAAAAGGGCTTCCGAGTAAGGTACATGTACACCCTTGGTTGGGGCATCTTTATTTGCTTTTCACACCATACAAATGGATTACATGAAATGAAAATAATAGAAGTGCGCCAAAACACATAAGATCCATGTAACTCTATCAATTTTTGTAGTGAGTCTTCGATGTTGTTCATATTGATAAATGGTCTCCCAACCATGATTATTATATCTCATCATGCTTTAGGCGTACTGTTTGCTTCTTGAAATTGGTAGTTCTGAGCTTTTTCTGGGAAAATTTTCTTGTATACGTAAGAGTGATTTGCCTTCACTGTGAAAGTTTTCTACTTTGTGAATGCCTTCACCTTGAAAATTTAAATTTTGCACGAACTTCTTGATAAAGTTCAGGAGGAAAGAAACATTAGGATTTTAAGAATGAATTATTTTGGACAAAAAGTGGTTTTTTGCACATGCATTTTCACAATTTATCCAAAATGGAAATGATGGTTAGTAAGGTTGGTCAGTTGTATATTCCTTTTGTGCGGTTTGCTGTTTATGGTTTAATATTATTGGTTAAGCGTCTCCCTACTTTTCAACTTCCACAAATTTTTTGAAGCATCGGGTTTTTACCAAAAACTCTTTTTCCATACACTTTTTTGCAAGCTGGAGTCTTCAAGAAAACAACCTTTCTACTCTTTGGGTTAGAGGACAAGTTTGTGTACATCACACAATGAGGCCCTACATCCGAGTGGAACATATTGGATGTGTGTGGGTTTTTTTTTTAATAGGAAGACTTGCATTATTTTTTAAAAAATCCCAATTATTAATGTTTTAGCATCATCAGGATTAATCTGAATTGCTGGTTTTGGTTTACCTTGCATACAGTCGATCTCCAGGGCATGTGATGTTTTCATCAGCCTTACTGGTTGCCCCCTTAATAATGCTTATTTATTTTCTTTATAACCGCAGCTTGTGCCCAACTCGAATAATCCCATAGGAGCCTAGGGGACTCGAACCGATGACTACTCCCATGCCTTACCAGTTGAATTAGCCCCAACGGTTATGCTTATTGTTCTTGTGTTGTGCAGATATGGGGAAGTGATCATCTTGCTCTTGTGTGTGAACTGGCTTTTGCTGATGAATCTTGTGGAACATGATATTGAAGTCGAGAATACTTTCTAAGCGACCTGAACAACATTGTGTCAAGTGGCTGGTTTGAAATATGCATACCAAATTGTAGCCTGTAGGTTGTATTCATGTAGGATGTGGTTAATATTTGAAGTTCACTTTTGAGTTTGGGTAAAATTGGGAATAGTTTTGGTTTGTACCTTGACTGAAGTTGTGAATTATAATATGTTAGTTAATATATTCTATTTTTGGAACATCAGTAGCAACCACACATGCATATGGATATGTCTATATATGGAGCTCTTAGCAAATGTATATGAACATGTTTAAATATGAATATCATATATACACCTACTAATAGCAAATGCAATAAAAACTATAGCAAATAGGACATAGTAAAGATATTTGATTTGTAGTAAAAATGATATTTTCTTATGCTATTAAGGTTGTGTAAGGTAGTGACAGAAGATACCATAAACATATGAATCTTTGGGGGCATTTGGTAAACATATGAATCCAAGTGGCATTTGGTTTGCTGGAATGGTTTTAAGAGATATGGATTTTGTGGAAGGATTTGGAATCGTTGGTTCGTAGGAGTTGCCGAGTTGGTATGGAATTGAATTCCATTTTTTATAAATAACCTATAAAAACAAATTATAAATAATTACAAGAAAAATTAAATTACCTTTTTATTTATTGATTATTATAAAATAAATGTTTTAAAAAACACAAATCATTTGAAATGTCGTGAAATACCAACAACCCCATGTAAATTTTAAATTCCATGTATGTGAGATTTCAAATTCATGTAATCTTTCAATCCAAACATGGGATTAAGAAGATTACTGATTTGGAGCTGAAGATGGCCAAAGACAGATGTTTTTTGAGAAAGAAAATAAAGCCTTTGCAAAGAAATTCTCAGAATTTTCAAGGAAAAGTTTTGAAGAGAAGAAAATGGTCCGAGGAAGGGGAAGCCCTTCGAGTACCAATCCGGTCCATGTGCTGGCTTGGCATGGAAGGCTACCCAAAGGTGGGTTAGGTGCACCTCTCGCCCAGTGGGGAGTAATGAGGCTAGTCTCCCCCCCCCCCTGAATGAAGAAGTAGTAAGGCCCCCTTCCCGCGAGCTTAAATGTTCTAAGCTTTCTCAACAGGTGACTATTTTTGAGAAAGTAATTATCATGGAAAGAGACAAGTTTGAAAAGGAGAAAAAGGCCATTGAACAGAAGAATGTTGGAATCTTCAAAGAGATATCTGGTCAGAGAAAGAATGCTGAGAATGGTTTTGAAGAAGAAAGACAGATGTTTGAGACAGAAATAAAGAAGCTGACAGAGAAGTTATTTGAACTATTAACATGTGCTTTGAAAGATCAGAAAGCGAAGTCTGAATTTCAGAAAGAGATTGACCTGCACATTAAAGAAAAGGACAATTTATCTTCAAAGATAAAAGAGCTTGAAGATATTGTTTCTAAGATGGTGGTGACTGAGCAGAAGACTCCAGAGTCAAAATTCCACACACCTAGAAATGATCCAGCTGACTCTAAAAAGACAGCCTCAAGCTCACATCACATAACTGTTTCTTCAAGAAGGTCAGTTAACTCATTTGATCAGATTCGTACTACTAACATTTTCTTTGATAAAAATGTAGATGGTTCAGATATATACAGAAGAAGAAGAAGAAAGTATGAAGAAGAAAAGCTGGTCTGGAAAGTGAAACCAGTAGATGATGAAAAAAATGATGAGAAGAAAGGAAACAAATCATTAGTACATCGATCAAAAGCAAAGAAGAACAATGTGCGAAAAGGTAAACCTGATTTTGCTTACTCGAGAGATCAATTAATCAGGTTGTCTAAAAAGAAGTATTGTTCTTACTGTCGTACTTATGATTTTGTTCATAAAACTAGTGATCATTACTGGTATGGTTCTTACTCAATTACTCCCAATAGAACTGCAACTCACAAACATGGACCCAAATACCAGTGGGTACCAAAGCCAAATGATGATTCTGTGTTGCAGGCACCTCAAGTCAAGGGGGAGTAAGAGAACCAAGGCTTCTGAATACTACAGTTCAGGACCCGTACCTCAAAGATAAAGAGTTTGACTTCTAAACACAACAGCTTAGGACTCGCTCTTCAATGATCAAAAGAGATGATGCTCTCGTGCTGATAAGAGATTGTACTCCGATACTCAAATGAGGAAATCAACCTTCAAGGGGGAGTACATATTTTTCTGGAAATATGCATTTGCAAGATATGATGATCTACACTTCAGGGGGAGTTATAGATCTCTATCATGTTTTTCACTAACATATGTTATGATGCATAATTTCAGGGGGAGTATATGACTTATGGTTATATCTGATCAGAACTCGTACTTTCAAGTTTTATTGCTTTATGTCATTTTATTTTCAATAAATTTTGTGAATAAAGCTTTACACTTTGACGACTTTGTGAATTTTGCAGAAATTGAGAGAGAGCTTAAACGATCATATCTAGTATGACTTAGAGCTGACTTAATGAGATTTACGACTGAGCGAAAGGTTTATTCCTAATCTTAATCTCATACATGTCTGAAAGACGGACAACTTTTAGATATGAAAACATGTTCTCAAATGTTCAAAGCACTTCTGATTCTTAAAAAATTTCATGAATATAGAAGTGTGATTTTTAAATGTTTTCATGATTATTTGTGTTTCAATGTTATACAAACCGTGTGTTTCCAAAGATTAATACTTACATATTATCTTCTCCATATACTTTCAAGTATTCACACACACTGGTTTAACTTTTTGTTGTAAATGTGTTAGGACTGAAAGTCCTAAGTGTTGAAAGTGGAATAAAGTATTTATAAGGGTTTGATTTGTAATTAATTGAAAGTTATTTTTTGTTAGATGGGCCCAAGCCCATAAGCCCATTATGATTGTAAAGCCTAAGTATATAAAGGCTTATTTATCTCATAATTAGGGTTAGACGTTTTCATTAGAAAGATTATTAGTTGAGTCTCATTATTTTCATAACACTAGTCTATAGGTTTACTCTCTCAGATCAGAAATTCTTTCTGTAAACCTGTAACCCTTTGATTTCATATTAATCATATGACTAGTAGTTGTGGCCATATAATTGTTCATCTTTGATATTATTTGCTGCTGATTGCACTGTACTGGGATCTACAATTGGTATCAAAGCAAAGAGACTAAAGGTTTGATCCAGAAAAAGGTTTGTCTAAAACCCTTTATTCGATTTTTTGGTTTAATCGTTCTTATCTGTTCTTCTGCATGAGTGTTTGATTATCTGTGTTTGATTGATTTCTAGGTTAAAATTGTTGTTAACTGTGTTATCATCGATCTGAAAAAAAAACTGGGTTTTTTTTATCGGTATGAGATTTTCTGAGTGTGCTTATCGATCTACATAAGTGTGTTTGTGTTTAAATATGCTAATCGAGTTGAAATTGTTGCATAATCGATTGAATTTCTGGGTTAATTTATCTGTTTCTAGGTCGATTGATATTGAAATTCATCGTGTTCATCGGACTGTTCTTCGTGTTTATCGGTCCGTATCTTGATTTTATCGGTCCTTATCTGTTGAGTTTATCGGTCCTTTGGTTCGACCGATACTTTGTCACTACCGGTCCTTTTGTTCGACCGGGACATTGTTTTTACTGGTCCTTTTGGTTCGATCGGCATTGCTTTGACCGATACATTGTTTTTACCGGTCCTTTGGTTCGACCGTCATTGCTTTGACCGATACATTGTTTTTACCGGTCCTTTGGTTCGACCGGCCTTGCTTTGACCGATACATTGGTCATACAGGTCGAACGTAATACAGGTCGAACGTACAAGTCGAACGTAATACAGGTCGAACGTTATACAGGTCGAACGGAAAAAAATAAAATAAATAAATAAATAAAATTTAAAAAAAAAGGGTCAAATTTTTTTTTTGTCTCTCGATCATTTTGCAGTGCAATTCCTTTAGCCCCCGTACTTCAAGGTTTCAGTAGTTTGTCATTTGTGACCCTAAACTTTCAAGTTTCACATTTTGTCACTTTTGGTCCTTGCACTTTCAAGTTTCATCTATTACCAAGTTTTTTTTTTCAAAAGTTTGAATTATATAAGTCGAAATGGGATTTCTTTCTGAAGTTCAAGAACTCAAATTGGAGAACACAAATCTCCAATCATCTTTAACTTTTTACGTAAAGAGGGCAAACCAATATGCTGATGAGAACAACACACTGAAAGAGGAAGTTAGTGCATTAATGAAGATTAATGAAGATCTTCTGAAAAAGACTTCTGGGCAGCATAATGAGAATATACTGAGTTTGGAAACTGAGAAATCTGAGCTAAAAGAAAAAATCTCTGATTTGGAGCAAAAGATTGCAAAAGACAAATCCGATTTTGAGAATAAAGAGAAATCTTTTGCAAATAAGTTCTCAGATTTTTCGAGAAAATGTGCTGATGAGAAAAAAACAGTTGAGCTGAAATGCATAAAACTTTCTCAGCAAGTTTCTAATTTTCAGAAAGTAATCATTCTTGAAAGAGAGAAGTTTGCCAAAGAGAAGAAGGCCATTGAACAAAAGAATGTTGGTGTCTTCAAAGAAATATCTGGCCAAAGAAACAATGCTGAGAAGGGATTTGAAGAAGAAAGAAGCGTGTTTGAGACTGAGATCAAAAAGCTTACTGCCAAGTTATCTGAACTATCTGAGAAGGCACTAAAAGAGCAGCAAACGAAGTTTGAGTTCACGAAGAAGATTGACCTGCTTGTTAAAGAAAGAGACAACTTTGCATCAACGATTAAAGTGCTTGAAAAGAATGTATCAAGCTCAAATCAGAAATCTGTCTCTTCACAAAGGTCAGTTAAATCTTTTGATCGGATTCGTAAAACTAACCTTTTCTATGATAGCAATATAGATGGTTCAGGTACATTCCAAAGAAGAAGGAGACACAAAGAAGAGAAACTGGTCTGGCAGAAGAAACCAGTTGAAGATGAGCTGAAAGAAAGAGAATCGTGTGTAAATGCGTCTAATGCCAAGAAGAACAAAGCGAGTAAAGGTAAACCTGATCATATCTACTCGAGAGATCAATTACTCAGGTTGTCAGGTAAGAAATACCACTGTTCCTATTGTCGTACACATGATCACATTCACAAAACCAGTGATCATTTCTGGTATGGTTCCTATTCTATATCCCCCACAAGAACTGCAACTAACATTCATGGACCCAAATACCAGTGGGTACCAAAGCCGAAAACTGATTCTTTGTTGAAGGCACCTACTGTCAAGGGGGAGTAGAAAAACAATGGCTTCTAAGTAAATCATCTTAGAACCCGGACTTCAACGAAGTTTGGCTTCTGATCACATGACAAATCAGGACCCGTTCTTCAACGTTCAGACTTGGATATTCTGCAAATATCCAGGGGGAGCTTATCTGATATATATCTGTTTATCATAATTTGAAGGGGAGCTTAAAGGTAAATATCTTCTGATCTAGATCTCTGATTGTTTGGAAGAAGAACAACTTTCAAGCATGAAAAACAGTTTCTGAAATGTTCAAACCACTTCTGATTCTCAAAAGATTTTATGAATTAAGAAGTGTGATTTTAAAATGTTTTTCAATTCTTGAGCTTTAATGTTTAACTGACTGTGTGTTTCTAAAGATCAATACTTGCGTATTATCTTATCCTTATACTGTAACGTATTCACACACACATATTCAGTACTTCATTTGTATTTGTTATTACCATGTCTCATAATGAACCAATTTTTCGATGGTAATACCCCCGTTTGAAATTCAATATTGTTGAGCATAAATCATTATTTCTAATCTTGTGCTTTCATTGCAAAATTGTTTATATTCGTTCATATAAACAAAATATCCAATTCTTTGATACCCTATCCATTTTATGTGATCTGATTGATACACTGTCAGATTCTCAAAACAATTCTCTTGATTTCATTTCATTCATTTAATATATCTGTTTTGAGAAATCTTCAAAGTTCAATTGCTCAAATCTTATGAGCAAACATTTTGACAGTGGTATCATACATTCTGTGCTTAAATGTTCAAGTTAAACTGTTGAACATACTTTCTTTATAGGAATTACATGGGATTTGTGTGAGAGCTTAAACAGAACTTCCATGGATTCACGTTAACCAGTGTTTCCTACCTCGGAAGTTATCCTAGAGTGATTAGAGGGGTGAGGGGTTATAAGTCAAAGAGTGGGGGAGATAACTCATCGGGATGAGCTTTTCTCATTGTGTGGAGCGAAAAAAAAATGGAAAAGAGAGTTTGGTTAGAAGTGAGCTTCAATGATAAAAAGAAAGAGGGTGTGAGAACAGAGTTAAAAGAATATGAAAACTCTGCACCAACCACTTTCTGAGCCGGGCAACCACATATTCTGATTGGTTCACATTATTTGGTAACCATCATTGAAACAGGCAGTGAACCCATGCCAACTCTTGCATTAACCCCACCAGCCACTCGTTTCTTTCTTAACAAAGAAATGTTTCATTTTCTTTGGGGACGCAACATATCTGCTATCTAGTCTTCATTCGGAAGATTTAGATATTGAAAAAGAAGGAAAGTTGCCCCACCTTCGCACATCTTTCATGCACATTGAGTCTGTGTAATATCTGTTGTTGTCTCAACAGTTTACACATTTTGAGCCTGATATAGCTAAGTAGCTTCAATCTTTCTACACTTGCACGTACACACAAGGAATGAGTTTTCTTGTCTTAACATTCATAGAAAATTCCTTTGTGGTTTTTCAATGATTGAATGGAAGCCCTGGGGGAGTGAACATCACAAAAACTCCTTTCCAATGTACATCCGTTGTACAAAGTGGCTCTGTGCTACTTACAGGCATACTAACTGTATCATTTGTTGATTCAGGTTTACCATTCCTAATATATCTGAATTTGAAAAGATTCGGATATATACATTTCATGAATTGACGGCTACTCAGATCACAGGTGGGAGAATGTTAATTTATCATAAAGGGGAGATCAAAGAAAGTGCTGAAATTGAAGAAGTTTTGATGATCATGCTGCTCATAATCATCAAAAAGGGGGAGGACAAGTTCAATTTCAAAGTTTTAAAGAAAGAAAGTTATTTCTGAAGACAGTCTAAAGATCAAAGAGATGAAGATGTTGTTTTAATATTCAAAGATGAAGATTTCAAAGATTTTATTTCTTCTTTCCCATATCATGTGGTGTCTGCTACAAGTTTGTTTATCATTCCTCCTATGCGCCGATTGAAACAAGTTCTTGAGAAGAAAACAAATCTATTCAACTCGCGGTTCAAAGACAGATTCTTTGTTTTAAACTGAAGAAGCATCGTGGAATGTCAAGTAACTCTCACATTATCTTTCTTGTGTGCTGATTCGATGTGATTGAGTTTTTACAGCTGAAAGCTGCTTGATAGTGCGTTCAGTCGATGTTACTGTACATTGAATCTGGTTACAAAGTTGATACTATGAAGACCAAGAGCTTTATTCAAGGGGGAGCGTTGAAATACATGAAGTTAAGCAACACCAAAGTTCTTCAAAGATTCAAGAGGGAAAGAAGATCAAGGCATGAAGTATTCAAGAAGATAAATGCTTTATTCAACTTTAGGGGGAGATTGTTAGGACTGAAAGTCCTGAGTGTTGAAAGTGGAATAAAGTATTTATAAGGGTTTGATTTGTAATTAATTGAAAGTTATTTTTTGTTAGATGGGCCCAAGCCCATAAGCCCATTATGATTGTAAAGCCTAAGTATATAAAGGCTTATTTATCTCATAATTAGGGTTAGACGTTTTCATTAGAAAGATTATTAGCTGAGTCTCATTATTTTCATAACACTAGTCTATAGGTTTACTCTCTCAGATCAGAAATTCTTTCTGTAAACCTGTAACCCTTTGATTTCATATTAATCATATGACTAGTAGTTGTGGCCATATAATTGTTCATCTTTGATATTATTTGCTGCTGATTGCACTGTACTGGGATCTACAAAATGTTATCACCATGTCTCAAATTGAACAAATTTTCGATGGTGATACACCCCGATTGAACTTCAAAGTATTTTTAAGTGTGATTTCATTTCTAAACGTTCTTTCCAGAATGTTTATATTTTGGTTCGTATAGACAATATCCAAGTTTTTGCTGACCTAAGCCTTAATTGCTATATCATTTTTGTTTGATCTAATTATATCATTGTCAGATTCTCAAAACACTTCACTTGACTTCGTTTTAGTTGTTCAATTTCATTGTTTTGAGAAATCTTAAATGTTCAAAAGCTCACACATTGTTAATGTGAAGCATACATACACTGACTATGGTATTTTGTGCTTCATTGCCAAGAAATCGTTGAGCAACATGTTCTTTTAGGAAAAACATGGGTTCATTGTGAGGGCTTAAATGAAACTTGTATGGATTCACGTTAACCAGTGTTTCCTACCCAAAAAGTTAATCCTTGAGTGATCGAATGTGTGAGGAGTCAAAATACTGAGTATGGGTTGAGTGATGAGGTAAAATGGAAATGAAAGTTTGGTTAGAAGCGAACTTAAAGATTAAAAGAAAGAGGGTGAGAGAACAGAGTAAAAGAATATCAAACTCTGCACCAACTTTTTTTGAGCCGAGTAGCCACATTGCTGGTGTTTCACAATTCTTCGTGAACATCATTGAAACAGGCAACTAGCCCATGCCAACTCTTGATAAAAAACCCCACCAGCTACTCATTTTCTTCTCAACAAGAAAATGTTTCAATATTTCAAGGGGGCACAACACATAATCTATCTGGTTTTCATTTGGAAAATCTAGATATTGAAAAAGAAGGAAGTCTGCCCCACCTTCGCTCTTCGATCATGCACAATTGAGTCTGTGTTTAACTGTTGTTGTCTCAATGGTTTGCAAAATTTTGAGCCTATTAAAAGCAATCATCTGTGCTTAATTCTTTCAAACACTTGCACGAACACACAAGGAATATGTTTTCTTGTCATAACGTTCATAGAAATTCCTTTGTGGTGTTTCGATGATTGAATGGAAGACCTGGGGGAGTGAACATCACAAAATCTCCTTTCCAATGTGTATTCGTTACACATAGTGACTTCGTGTTACTGACAGACACTTTTAATTGATTCATTTGTTGATTCAGGTGTTACACTCATAATTTGTCTGAATTTGCAAAGATTCAGATTAATATCTTTTTGGATCGATAGATAATCAGATGCTCAGTATCAAAGATCAGTGGTCAGATCAGAATTGTGAAAGACATTTCTTGTGTAAAGTTTTGATGATTTCATGCTTCATTCATCAAAAAGGGGGAGAGATAATAAAGAAATGTTAAAGATAACAGTGAAAGTTCAAATAATCCCGAAAGCAAAGCATATTTTAGAGAAATTTTCTTTGAAGATAATTTTGCTGAAACGAACTGAGCTAAACCTGAAGATAATTTCTTTCCGAGTGTCTGAAAGAGGTTTTTACAACCTTGGGGAGATTGTTACTATTTTTGTAGACAGACGTTGGGGAGATTACAAAAGTCTTTGAAGACAGTTTTATCAAAGAAAGGGAAGAATGTTTTGAGCATGAAGAGGAGACTGAGCTTCAATGTTTATTTTTGCTAAAGTTCTACAAAGGGGAAGATAAAATTGATTAAAGGGGGAGATTGTAAATTTTGTGCTTAAAGGGGGAGATTGAATTGCAAAATCTTTTAGAGATGATCTTGAATCCAAAGGGGGAGATTGTTAGTGCACATATTTGTTGGATACAAGATCATTATTACTGAAGATCAAAGTCAACCAAGTCAAATGCTCAAAGTCAACTCTCAAGCAGAAAGTCAAAGTCGAAGTATTGTGTTTTGTTTCCTTGTATTTGTAGCTTGGTATAAATAGTCATTGTCCTTGTCTTTTGTAATCAGATTAGAGGAAGTGATACACGAAGCTTATTAGAGAAGAGGTTATTGTTGTACATTCTAGTGAGAGATTCTAGAGAGAGAATGACTGTTGTAATTTGTGAAGTTTATAATCAATGACATGTGATTACAAAATTGATCATCTTGATTCTTGTTAGTTGTAATTGCATTAAGAACTTGATAGATTTGGGAATTAATACTTTGTTTATCAAAAAGGAAAAAACCGATATCATTTTAATTCAGATTTATGTGGATGACATCATATTTGGCTCAACAAATCCAAAATACTGTAAGAATTTTTCTAACCTCATGGTGTCTAGATTTCAGATGAGTATGATGGGAGAGATGAATTTCTTTCTCGGATTACAAGTCAAACAATTTTCAACATGGATTTTTAACAATTAATCAAAGTACATTTTCGATATTCTTAGAAAATTTAAAATGGAAAATTGTACACCTATTGGAACCCCGATGACACCTGGAACTAAGATTGGCACTGATCCTTCAGGAAAAGTTGTTGATGTTAGAACCTACCAAGGTATGATTGGTTCTTTGATGTATTTAACTTCTAGTAGGCCAAATATAATGTTTTCTACATGTCTATGTGCTCGATATCAGGCTAATCCAAAAGAATCCCATTTGTCTGCGGTCAAAAGAATTTTTAGATATCTGAAGGGTACTGCAGATCTTGGTCTGTGGTATCCTTAGGATACAGGTTTTGAATTGACAACATATTCAGATGCAGACTATGCAGGTTGTATGCTTGATAGGAAAAGTACGTCGGGTCACATACAATTTCTGGGCGATAAACTCGTGAGTTGGGCTTCAAAGAAACAAATCTGTGTTTCCACATCAACAGCTGAGGCAGAGTACGTCGTTGCGGCGAGCTGCTGTTCTCAAGTGTTGTGGATGAGAACACAACTCCGAGATTATGGCTTCAAATATAACAAGATCCCGATCTACTGTGATTCGAAGAGCACCATTGCTATATCTGCGAATCCTGTTCAACATACAAAGACCAAACACATCGATGTACGATATCATTTTATTAAAGATAATGTGAAAAAAGGTACAATCGAACTTTATTTTGTAAACACTGATCACCAACTTGCTAATTTATTTACCAAGCCGCTCGATGAAAAGAGATTTAATTTTCTCGTTTCTAAACTTGGTATGTTAAATCTCAAGACTTAATCAGTGATTACCTACTAAAGTTTTGTTATTGTTGTTTTTCTCCATTTCTTTATTTTTTTAATCTGAAAGATATTTGCACTTAAGTTTGTTCATGATCTTAGGGGGAGTGTGAAAAGATGAAAATATGGTCTACATACATTTGAGGGGGAGTTCATATTTTTGCATATGTTTATCATTGATAAATTTTCTGATGCATGATTGCAGGGGGAGTAAGAGATAAGGAGTATTGAATATGACTTCTGATTACATCTGATCAGAACTCGTACATTCAAAGTTTTACTACTTTATGTCATTTACTTTTGAATAAAATGTTGTGAATAAAGCTTTGCACTTTGACGACTTTTGATTTTTGCAGAATTGAGAGAGAGCTTACACGATCATATCAAATATGACTTAGAACTGACTTGATGAGATTTAAGATTGTGCGAAAAGGTTTATATCTAATCTTAATCTCATACGTATCTGAAAGAAGGACAACTTTCAGATATGAAAACATGTTCTTAAATGTTCAAACCACTTCTTGTTCTTAAAATGATTTCATGAATATAGAAGTGTGATTTTAAAATGTTTTCATGTTTCATGTGTTTTCTTTGCTATATAAACCGTGTGTTTCCAAAGATTAATACTTGCGTATTATCTTTTCTATATACTTTCAAGTATTCACACACACCGGTTTAAATTTTTTGTTGACAATGTTATCACCATGTCTCAAATTGAACAAATTTTTCGATGGTGATACACCCCGATTGAAATTCAAAGTTTGAGCGTTGATTTCATTTTAAAACGTTTCTTTCAAGAATGTCTATATCTTGATTCGTATAAACAATATCCAATTTTTGCTGACCTAAGCCTTAATCGCTAAATCATTCAGTATTTGATCTTTTTCATACAATGTCATATTTTCAAACAAGTTTCTTGTATTCATTTTCATTCATTCAATATAGTTATTTTGAAAAGTCTTCAATGTTTAAAATGCTCAAATCTTCATGATTATCTCATTGAGCATACAGACATCTGACTTGTATATTTGTGCTTTAACTGCAAAGTTAAACCATTTTGAGCAACATGTTCTTTTAGGACAACATGGGTTCATTGTGTGAGCTTAAATGAAACTTCTATAGATTCACGTTAACCAGTGTTTCCTACCCAAGAAGTTAATCTTTGAGTGATCGAAGAGTGAGGAGTCAACATAACTGAGTGTCGGTTGAGTGATGAGATAAAATGAAAATGAGAGTTTGGTTAGATGTGAGCTCAATGTTTAAAAGAAAGAGGCTAAGAGAACAGAGTAAAAGAATATCAAACTCTGCACCAACTTTTTCTGAGCCGGGCAGCCACATTTCTGATTGTTTCACAATTCTTTGGTGAACGTCATTGAAATAAGCAACTAGCCCATGCCAACTCTTGATAAAAACCCCACTAGCTACTCATTTTCTTCTTAACAAGAAAATGTTTCATATTTCAAGGGGACGCAACACATAATATATCTGGTTTTCATTTGGAAAATCAGGATATTGAAAAAGAAGGAAGTTTGCCCCACCATCGCACTTCGATCATGCACAATCGAGTATGTGTTTAACTGTTGTTGTCTCAATGGTTTACACAATTTTGAGCCTATTAAAAGGAATCATCTGTGCTTAATTCTTTCAAAACACAAGCACGTACACACAGAGAATTCATTTTTCTGTCAAAACGTTCATAGAATAAACGTGTGTTATTCAATGATTGGATAGAAGACTTGGGGGAATGAACATCACAAAAGCTCCTTTCCATTGTGTATTCGTTACACACAGTGACTTCATGTTACTGATAGACATTTTAACTGATTCATTTGTTGATTCAGGTGTTACACTCATAATTTGTCTAAATTTGCAAAGATTCGGATGAATATCTTTTGGATCGATGAATAGTCAGCGGCTGTCAGGATCGAAACTCAAACAAGAATTTAAATAACACACTCAGAAACTTATGTTAAAGAAGTTGCGGAAAAACACTTTAACATAAAATCAATGGAACAGTATATAAAAACTTAAATCATAAGTTTATATTGCATAAAACTTAATGATTACACACAAAACCTCAATCTGTTGAACAAGCTCAACAGACGTTCTATACTTCTCTATAGAAAGGATCTAAACTATTCTTGAGGTTAATTCTCTCTTAAACAAAACGTATGAATAATTGTTAATTCTAACAAAGACTTCTATACTATATATACAGAGTTGATTACAAGATAATTATCAAAATAAAGTTGATATTCAACATCAATACCATAATTATCTTCAGCCTTATCTCCAGTTCATCTTTATCTTCAGCATCAATATCTTCAAAAGCAGCACTAACCATTTCTAGCAGTATTAATCATCCAGCAGCATTAACATCCTCAGCAGTATTAACTATGCTTGCAGTAGTAATCTTTAGCAGTACTAACTACTAGCAATACTAACTCTCCAAGCAGTACTAACTATTCAAGTAGCAACACTAACTTTTCAAGCAATATTAATTCTACTAGCAGTTTTAAAAATACAAGCAGTAGTAATACCTTTCAACTAGCAGTAGTATCCATCCTTAGCATATTTAGACCCAACAAGCTCCCCCTAACTTAACTTTTCAGAATGAGAAGTTAAGTTCTTCAGCATAGAGTCTTCAAGATGCTTTCAACACTTCATTTCAGTTGCCCAGATTTGGATCCAGTCCCAGACTTTGATTGATAATTCTTCTGACTACTATCCTGGCCATTTCTAAATCCTTTGAACATATCAGCTTTGCATTTAACATACCTTGCAACTTGGCTTTGATGTGATCATAGATTTTATCCACCAGGTAGTACTCATGATAAGATCTGTCGACAGTGATGACATAGACTCCACACCTTTCAAACAACATCCAATTTTCTATTCTTTGGAATTTATTCTCCAGATGCAGATCTCTGACCACATGTTGAACTCTGCTAGGATCAAACATCATGCACAAGTACTCCATGGCTAATTTGATTAAGCTCATTTTAGCTCCTGTTAAGTCCTTTTCATACAAGCTCATTCCAACCTTGAACATTTCTTCTAAGTCTGATCTGGAACAGCTTCTGATGATTTTGCCACAAGTAGAGTAAATCTCATACTTGTCTCCCATCTTTTTAATCCTGAAGTATTTCTTCCTTTGATCTTCCAGGATATCCCAATAGATAATTTCAGGAGCTTGGACTGATATTGGATCAGCTTGTACAGGTTCTTCATCTGTCAAAGTCAGGTACAAATGGACTTGTTCATTGCATTGTTGATTGGACTGTTCTGGATTCTACTCTGGTTCTGCTGAAGGTTCTGCTTTTTCACTTTCCTTCTCCTTTTCAACTTCTTCCATTCTTGGCCTCTTTGACTTTGGCTTGGTAGCAATAGATTTCTTTCTTTTTATAGCTCCAATCTGTTGAGCTAATGTCTCTTCTTGCTTAGCTTCTGCCTTTTCTTTAATGGGAGTGCCTTCTTCACTTTCAGGGAAGAGTTGTTGTATGTTGAGATCATGCCTCTCTTTCATCTTCCTTTCAGCTTCTTCCCTTTGAGTGGAGTCCCCTTTCAGATTGACCATCTCCTTCATATACATCTCCTCTATCCTACCATAAGGCATGTTGGTAAACATTCCTTCAGGAACTCCAAGAGCTCATTTCAGGAAGTTTATCATTTTCCTTCTCTCTTGATTAGCCGGGAAGGTCTTTGAAGGTTGTCTTTGTCTTTTCTTTAATGCCAGCCTTTTCCTTGAAGCCTTATGTGTAACTATCTTGGCAGCAGCTGCAACCTTCAAACTCTTTTGATACTCTTCATTGAGCTTTATAGACAGATCTAGAGCAATCTGTCTATCTTTTGCAGTTTGAGACTCTTCCTCTTGTGTTAATTCAGCTTGCAGCTTCTTGGCTAGTTCCTCATCCAGCTCTATCTGTTTCTGTTTCTTTTGAGGTTTCTCAGACTCAACCACTTTCTCTTTTCCTTTCTTTTTGATTTCAGCCTCACTGATCTTTTTCCTTTTCTGTTCTGATCCTCCTTCTTTAATGACCACTCCCTTAGCTTTTTGAGTAGCCTTGGGAGTGTCCTTCTTTGCCTTTAATAAGGTCTCTGCAATTGCTATTTCCTCAATAGTCAGCCCTGTTTCTGTTGCAGCTTTCTCTGTTTCTACTGTTGTTGTTACTACTTCTGGTGTAGTTACTGCTGCTGGTGTGGTTTCTACTTCTTTTGCTTTTTCTGCTGCTTTGCTACTTTCTGCTTCTGTACCCAACTCCCCCTCAAATTTAGATTCCATTCCAACAGGACTTTGTTTCTCCCCTTCAGCTTGTCTCTCCCCCTTGTTGAAAGCATCTCTCCTTTTCTTCAATAAATACTACTTTCTTTTCTTTTTCTGCACCAACCTCAGAACCATCTTCTTTAGTTTGGTAATCTGCACTTGTTGAGACAGAATCACCAGTTTCATCTCCTCTATATCAGTACCTTGTTTCAGTACATCCATATTGACATTTGCAATAGTTTCCATCAATTCTTCATAGGAATATCTATCCTCACCTCCTTTAGGTGTGTTGACCACCCTGGAAGGATCCTTGGAAGTTTTAGTAGGAGTCTTCTGCCTAGCAGATGCACCCTCTACCCCCTTGGTTTCTTGGCACCTGGGACCTTTGAATGATTGCTCACCCAAAGTTGCCGTGGGGAAGGTCTTAGGAATGTTCACACTGTCCTGTCCTACACCTTGTGCAGACACAGTAGTGTGAGCCTCACTGCCCACATGCTCAACCTGCTCCTTAGTGAGCAACTTCTTGGGGTTGGGAGACAACCCTGTGGTTTCCCTATCGATATTCTCTAATGGAGAATGCTCCATTAGAGGGCTTGAAGGCTTTGGGGGTGAAGGTACAAGAAGGGAAGGAACCTTCTGTGCCTTTTTCCTTATATAAATTTTGGTGATGGGGGATGTGGGCTTTACAATAGGAAACTGAGGAGGATTACTAGAATGGAATGGTGTGGGTAGGTCATCAGTTGGGTGGTCAGATGTGGGCTATGACCCTGATGCCTCACCATGGGAATGAGACATAACCATCATTGTAGAGAACAATGGTGTCTCTTGTCCAGAAAAGTCCTTGCTAGGACTTTTCATGTTTGAGAATACCTTCCCTTTGGGAGGTTTTGGTACATACACCTCTTGAAAAGAGGGTAGATCCGTCAATTCCTTTAGTATAATCTCTTGTACAAACCTAGGATACATATAAAAGCTTTTGGATTTGGTATCCAGGTTTGACATTAAATCATTGAAAATCATTTGAGCCAAATTAAACTTTCTAGAGGTCGCTAAGCAGACCAAAGCATAAGCTAAGGTACTGCTAAACTCACTCCATCCAGTTGTTTTTCGTGAAATACAATGTTGTAGGGTATGAACAAAGAATCTCCACTGAGGTGAAAATCTGTTCTTATAAAATTTGAAAACATCAGTGGGACCTTCATACCCCATTTGAGTAAGTGCAGCAAAGAGATCTTCCTTAGGAAGGAAGGTAATACCAGAGGCATCATCTAAACGTAGATGGATGCGAATACAGCCTTCTGTGATGGTCAGGGGTTTATCACATACCCTTGTTTTGATGACCTGATTGCCTTCTTCAGATTGAATAGCAACATTGGCCCAGAACTGTCTTTGATGTTCCACATAGATTGTGGGATTGACAGTTAGAGCGTGGGCGATGTGTGAGGATTTGAGGAAATCCACTATGGCATGGAAACCTTCAGCTTGCTTTGGTTTCTGTAACATGGCGAGCTCGTTGTGTTCATCAAAGAATGCTCGTCCTGCCATCGTTCTGATTGATTCTAGCGTTCGAATCATGACTAGGGTTGACACTGGTAAGCAAGAAATCGAGAGAGAGAGAAAAAAAGACGCAATGGAAGTTCAAAGAGCCGTTTGTATTTTGGCGGTCACACAGGGTATTTATAGGTGGAGGGTTTCAGTTAGAAGCAGTACTAAGTACCCTAGCAGTATTAACTAACTCGCAGTATTAACTCATATTAGCAGTAGTAACACATACTGGCAGTACTAACATAGACTAGCAGTATTAACACAAACTAGCAGTATTAACACAGACCAACAGTAGTAACACTGATTAGCAGTATAAATCAGGCAAGCAGTAGTAACTTTGCACTGGCAGTATAAACCACCTAGCAGTAGTAACCATACTTAACCATTTTTGAAATGTTATCATGAGTAATATAGCGAGCAGTATTAACTTAATTAGAAGTACTAAGTATCCATTTGAAGCAATCTGAAACACTGAAACACACAAGGTTAGCAGCACCATGCACAATACAATATGAGAAAGTAGACAGGAGGGAAACTATACAGGTACTTGAGTCCAAAGATAATAGGCTTATTCAGAGTTTATCATACCCACACTTGTGACCAAAAATGTGAATCTACCCACATCAAAAGATTTAGTGAATAGATCAGCAAATTGGTTACTTGTATGGACTTTCACAACCTGAATTAGGTTCTTTTCATTGCAGTCTCTGATAAAGTGATACCTGATTTCTATATGCTTTGTTTTGGAGTGCTTGACAGGATTATTAACAATGCTAATAGTACTTTTGTTGTCTATGAAGATTGGAGTGTGAAGAAAAGTCATACCATAGTCCAGCATTTTATTCTGAATCCAGAGTACTTGTGAACAGCAGCTTGCAGCAGCTATATACTCTGCTTCTGTTGTAGAAGTGGACACTGTGTTTTGTTTATTGCACTGCCATGACACTAGTCTTGCACCCAAAAACTGACATCCCCCTGAAGTTGACTTTCTATCCAGATTTGCACCACCCAAGTCACTGTCTGAATAAGCAAGTAGGTCAAATGGTGAGTCATGAGGATACCAAAGACCTAATCTAGGTTGGCTTTTGAGATATCTGATTATCCTCTTGACTGCTTGAAAGTGTGACTGCTTAGGCCTTACTTGAAATCTTGCACACACACAAACAGGAAACATGATATCTGGTCTTGAAGCAGTGAGATACATGAGGGAGCCAATCATGGATCTGTAGTGATGAACATCCACATCCTCCCCCTCAAGATCTGCAGTGATTTATTTGTGTGTCTCCATGGGTGTGCTTGCAGGCTTTGAATCTGAGAATCCAAACTTATTAAGAATGTCCTGCACATACTTGGATTGACTTATAAATATCCCATGTTTCTTCTGTTTAACTTGTAGGCCAAGGAAGAAGGTAAGTTCACCCATAGAACTCATCTTGAATCTCGTGTGCATCAAATCTTCAAAATCTCTACACATTGGATCTTTTGTGGATCCAAAGATAATATCATCCACATAGATTTGTACTATTAGGATGTCCTTCTTCTTCCTCTGAATGAACAGAGTCTTGTCTATGATTCCTCTTTGAAAACCATTTTCTAAGAGATAGGTAGACAGAGTGTCATACCATGCCCTTGGTGCTTGATGTAGCCCATAGAGTGCCTTCTTCAATTTGTAAACTCTATCAGGATACTTTGGATTCTCAAATCCTGGAGGCTGACAGACATACACTTCTTCTTCAATTTTCCCATACAGGAAAGCACTCTTTACATCTATCTGATAGACCCTGAACTTCATGAAAGAAGCATAGGCTAGAAATAGTCTGATTGCCTCTATCCTTGCCACTGGTGCAAATACCTCTTCATAGTCAATTCCTTCTTCTTGAGTATACCCTTGTGCCACTAATCTGGCCTTGTTCTTTATTACTATTCCTCTCTCATCTTTCTTGTTCCTGAAGATCCATCTTGTGCCAATTGCTCTGTGTCCTTTTGGAAGATCCACCAGATCCCATACATCTTGCAACACAAACTGCAGTAGCTCCTCTTGCATTGCTTCTATCCAACTTGGATCCTTCATTGCATATAATGCCTTTTTGGGTTCAACCTGTGATAGAAAGCAAGATAATAAACCTGATTGTAGGCCTTTCAATCCCCCTATCTTGCTTTGTTGCCTTGTGATCATTGGAGAATTGATGTCACCAATCACTAATTGAGGAGGATGATTCTTCTGAATTCTTGTAGCATTGACAACCTCTTCATTAAGATTGACTTCAAGATTGGTGTCATTCTTTTCTGGAGTGCTTCCACCATATACTGAAGAATCATCATCTATGTCATTCTCTTCCAAAAATGGCATCTCAGGACCTTTGATTCCTGAATCTGAAGGTTGATCTTCCTTTTCACCTCTGTCCTCTTCATTCTGATCTGGTTCAGTGTCCTTTGAATCTGAAGACTCTTTCTTATCTTGGTCACAGAATTCAACAGGATCAGCAGTAGGTGTTGGGAACAGCACAAACTCTTGTCTTTGTACTTGTACCTGTTCTGTCCCTGTTCCTGCATTATGCTCATTACTGAAACCCAAAGAATTAGACAGTGAATCAATGTCAAATAGCCAATTAGGACCTGAACCAAGTTGATTTGATGTGTTCTCATTGCATTTGACATTGTCACTTTCCTCAATAATCCTAGAAGAGGTGTTAAAAACTCTGTAGGTCTTACTTTGAGATGAATATCCAACAAGAAACCCATCCTCAGTTTTGCTATCAAACTTACCTAAGTGAGTTTTGGTATTGAGAATTGTGCAAGGACACCCAAATGGTTTGAAAAATCCAATAAAAGGTTTCTTCTTTTTAAAAAGCTCATAAGGTGTCTTGTCTTGAGATTTCACTACTAGAACTCTGTTTTGAACATAGCAGGCAATATTAACTGCTTTTGCCCAAAAAGTGATTGGAAGTTTTGAGTCTGCCAACAGAGATCTAGCAACTTCTATCAGAGTCCTATTTCTCTTTTCAGCAACACCATTCTGTTGAGGAGTCCTAGGAGCACTGTATTGTCTCTCAATGCCTTTTTCCTCACAGAAGCTGTTTAGGTCATTGTTTTTAAATTCAGTTCCATTATCAGACCTGATGACTTTAACTCTTAGATTTGTTTGGTTTTCAACTCTAAGAACAAAGGATTTGATTAGTCCACTTGTCTCATCCTTAGTCCTCAGAAAATAGACCCAAGTGAATCTAGAGAAATCATCAACAATAACCAAGCAGTAGGATTTCTTACCAATACTCATCACATTTGTAGGGCCAAACAAATCCATATGCAGTAAATTAAGAGGCGAAGAAATTGTATTTATCTCTTTGGACTTATGAGAAGTTTTGTGTTGTTTTCCTTTAAGACATGCAACACAATGATCATCACATGAAAATACCTTTTGTGGCAAACCTCTTACAAGATTGTTTTTCACAAGTTTGTTCATTGTTTTAAAGTTCATGTGACACATCCTTCTGTGCCAAAGAGATGATTCATCCAAAGAAGCTTTTGAAAATAAAAAATTTAGAGATGAATCAGAAACTACACTCTCCAAGTCTAAGCAATAAACATTGTCCTTTCTAGGAGTTCTAAGTAGTATCATACTTTCATCAACTACCTTGAACCCTGGAGCAAGGATAATACATTCAGTATCATTGAATAATATGCTATGTTTCTTGTCACAAACCTGTGATACACTTAACAGGTTGTATCTCAATTGCTCAACATAGTATACATCCTCAAAGGTCATCTTACCTTTTGACACATTACCTTTTCCACTTATCTTTCCACCTGCTGGATTATCACCAAAAGCAACATGTCCTCCATCATATCTTTTGAAGTTTTGAAGGCAGGCCATATTACCTGTCATGTGCCTGGAACAACCACTATCAACATGCCAAATGCTCCTTCCCTTGAGCTGTTGGTTGCCCTGCACATATAATAAAGCAGTTAGTTTTTAATAGGAACCCAAGCCAAAGTGGTCTTGGGTTTTCCATTCTCATCAACATATTCATATTCAGACTGGATGAGATGATCACACTGAGAAATCTTATTGCTTGAATACTTTGTCACAATAATGGGTCTGTCACTGGAAGCAGTACTAACTTGATTGGCAGTACTAACATCATTAGCAGTACTAATTGGGTTAGCAATACTAATTTTGTTAGCAGTACTAACTGGGTTAGCAGTAGTATTGCTTGCAGCAGCACTATTTCTGTCAGCAGTACTATTTGAAGTAGCAGTACTAACAGATTTCTTTACTTTTGGAATCCAGACCTGGACAAAGTTATTTGTTGTCTTTTTTCTTTAAGTTACTCCTTGGCTTATTTGGAGTATTTTTCTTTGAATTAGCAAACTTATTCTGAGCATGAGATTGTATTGGTGCTCTCCTCACATTCTCAGCCATATGATTCCTTATTTGCTCCCTATAACCAACAGGATTTTGTATATTTCTTTGAAAAGTGATCCTCTGGTTAATAGGATTGAAATAACAGTGTTTGGCTAGATGTTTTAACTTGCCACAGATAAAACAAGGCTTTGGTCTGCTAATTTTTCTCAGATCAATTCCTTGTTTTAAAGCCCACTGATTATTTCTATTTCTTTGATTTCCCCTTGTTTTATCATGTTGTTGGGGCTGATTCTGTTTACAAGTACAGGGATTAACAACAGTGATTTGAATGTAATGGACTCCCTATACCTTTCCCTTCCCTCTCTTAGGGGTCTCAGCTTTTTCATTCTTAACAATCTCTTCCCCAGACTTCACTTTCTCACTCTTGACAAAAGGTTTACCCCCCCTTTCATTTGTCAGTATGTGGTTTTCTAAGGGAATGTCTTTATGGTCTTCCTCATTCTTACTCTCAGAATCCTCTTCTTCAGAATCTGCTTCAATCACTACTTTGTCTAATGGATCTACTTCAGTGGCTCTCTCAGGTAATTCCTTCTTGTCCTGTCTTTCTAAGAGATCTGAGGTGGGAGGTATATAATTATTGTTGTATGGTGGAGGGGTGGTGTTATAGCCTATTCCTCTTCTTAGTTTGTCATGGACTTGAGCTTTTAGAAGTTAGTCCATTGCTTTAGAAGCATTGGAATATTTCTCAATATCTAGCTTGGCTTTCTCAAAATCACTCCTTATCTTCTCACATTCCTCTTCAGACTTTTTAAGCTTAACCTCTAACTGATTTTTCTCCCACTTCCAGTAGTTTGTATCATAGGAATGTTGAAGTTCATTAGCCTGGTAAGACTTAATTTGTTCTTCAAACCTCTCAACAATCAGAACATACTCTCTTCTATCTTTCTCTAACCTTTTAAGGTCATCACACATACTCTGATTGTGATCCCTGTACTTTTTAACAGTTTCAATACAGGTTTTAGAGCAAAGATTAGAAGTTACCTCTGTGGGAATATCAGTGCTTGCTGATTCTGAAACTTTAGCCATTAAAGCTTGATTCTGAACTGCTTCTTCTGCTTGGTCACTCCAATCAAATTCCATTCCTTCTTGGGAAACAAGAGCTTGAGAAGAGTTCCTACTGTTGAAGCTAGTGGACTGTGATGGTTGATGGTTGCTAGTATGCTGTTGAGGCATTCCACTTTTGCATTCTCTTGCAAAGTGCCCCAGCTTGTGACACTTGTAACATTCAACCTTGGATTTATCAAATCTAACCCCATCTTCTCTTTTATGAGCAAAGTTGTTCCTTCCAGTCCTTTTGATGAATCTTTTTACCCTCATAGTCAGCATAGCCATCTGCCACTTGATATCCATCTCTTCCAGATCATCAACATGTATCTGTTCTAAGTCGTCATTAATTAGAGTGGAATTAGCATGACTGGCTAGAAAAGCTTCTAAAACAGAGTCATTGGATCCATCTTGCTTTGATCCATGGGCAGCACTAACTGATTCTGTATTAGCAGCAGAATCAGTAGAAGATGATAAAAGAGCAGCATTATATGAGTATCCAGAGGGCCTCTTGTTTGTTTCTACCTCTGCTTCAAACACCCTAAGGTCATTATAGAGGTCATCTAGTTCCTTGTCCTCCAGTTGATCATTCTGTCTGAAGGAGACAGTGTACATAGTCCATTAATCACCAAGAGATCTTAAAAATTTTCTGTTGACATCATCTTGATCTATCTGGACACCAACAGTAGCCAATTCACCAATTAGCTTATTAAATCTATCAAAAGTTTGAGTCATGGACTCATTATTTGTAGACATGAAGTTTTCATATTGCTGCTTCAGGATGGCCTTCTGATTTCTCTTGGTACTTTTGGTACCAGAAAATCTTTTCTCTAGTGAATTCCATAGAATTTGTGCATCAGAACAGTTGCAGAATTGGTGTTGGTACTCATTAGGTATAGCCAAGAGCAGAGTGCTCAAGGCTTTCATCTCTGTCTGCCATAACTTCCTCTCTCCATCAGTCCTTGGTGGAGGTATCTTTCCATCTGCATCCATCTTTCCTCCATCAGAGGGACCATTCTCAATGATGTCCCACATTGAGAAGTCTGTGAGAAGAATGTACTGCTTGATTATGATCTTCCACATGTCAAACTCATTGGGTTTGAGCATGGGAACCTTTGAGACCAGAACACTATCGCTTGAACCATCCATGATAATAGATTTCTGAGTTTTCTAGCTCTGATACCACTTGTCAGGATCGAAACTCAAACAAGAATTTAAATAACACACTCAGAAACTTATGTTAAAGAAGTTGCGGAAAAACACTTTAACAGAAAATCAATGGAACAATATATAAAAACTCAAATCATAAGTTTATATTGCATAAAACTTAATGATT
This sequence comes from Arctium minus, assembly GCA_954870635.1. Lineage (NCBI taxonomy): Eukaryota > Viridiplantae > Streptophyta > Magnoliopsida > Asterales > Asteraceae > Arctium > Arctium minus. Next base: position 79,338,831 of record OX941082.1, read on the forward strand.
ACACACAAAACCTCAATCTATTGAACAGGCTCAACAGACGTTCTATACTTCTCTATAGAAAGGATCTAAACTATTCTTGAGGTTAATTCTCTCTTAAACAAAAAGTATGAATAATTGTTAATTCTAACAAAGAATTCTATACTATATATACAGAGTTGATTACAAGATAATTATCAAAATAAAATTGATCTTCAGCATCAATACCATAATTATCTTCAGCCTTATCTCCAGTTCATCTTTATCTTCAGCATCAATATCTTCAAAAGTAGCACTAACCATTTCCAGTAGTATTAATCATCCAGCAACATTAACATCCTCAGCAGTATTAACTATGCTTGTAGTAGTAATCTTTAGCAGTACTAACTACTAGCAGTACTAACTCTCCAAGCAGTACTAACTATTCAAGTAGCAGCACTAACTTTTCAAGTAGTATTAATTCTACTAGCAATTTTAAAAATACAAGCAGTAGTAATACCTTTCAACTAGCAGTAGTATCCATCCTTAGCATATTTAGACCCAACAGCGGCTCTTGTGAAAGATCAGTGGTCAGATTAGAATTTCAATGGCATTTCTTGTGAAAGTTTTGATGATCTCATGCTTTAATCATCAAAAAGGGAGAAAAGAGTTCAAGAAATGTGTGAGTCAGAAATGTTTAGTTGAGAGAAGAATTCAAGAAATGTTAGAGATGGAAGAAATGGTCAAGAATTGATCGTGAAAGAATGTTGTTAAAGAAAGTTTGAAGAGACTTAATTGCAAGTTTTGATTCAGATTGTTAAAGATAGTTCAGAGCTGAAACAGAAAGTTCAAAGATTTCTGAAAGCGAGCAAAGATTACTGAAAATTTTCTTTGAAGACATTTTGCTAAAGCAATCCGAGCTGAACCTGAAGATAATTTCTTTCCGATGTCTGAAAGAGGTTTTATAACTTTGGAGGAGATTGTTACTATTCTTGAAGACAAACTTTAGGAAGATTGCTAAAAGTTTTCTGAAGACAGAATGTTTGAAGGTTGCTAAACAAAGGAGGAGATTACACAGATTGAGCTTAAAGGGGAGATAAATTCTTAAAGTTCTTCAATGCAACGAAAGGGGGAGATTGTATTGCAAAATCTTTTAGAGATGATCTTGAATCCAAAGGGGGAGATTGTTAGTGCACATATTTGTTGGATACAAGATCATGAAGACTGAAGCTGAAAGTCAACCAAGTCAAAAGCTCAAAGTCAACTCTCAAGTGAAAGTCAATTGTAATAAGTCAAAAGTCAAAGCATTGTATTTTGTTTCTAGTTGTTTTTGTTAAAGCGCATGTATTTTGTTTTTCCTTTAATAGATATATGGTTCGTGGTTGTCTTTGAAAGCTGAGAGAATCTTTGTATACGAATCTTGTGATCAATTGAAACAGGTAGTTTGATTGAGAATTGTTTGTTATCTTGTTTGTAATTGTGTTTGTGATTAGAACTTGATAAACTGGGAATTAACAGAATTGAATTCCAGATCCCTTAAATCTTATCCAATTCTATAAACCAATCTGACGTAAATGTTTTATTGCTATATTGTTATATATGGTATCTAAAACCTTGATTTCTTATACATATATGTTGAAATTGTATTCCAGATCAAATCAAGCAATCAAACACACAATCTCAATCAAGATTATGACAATATCAAGAAATAAAGAGAGTGTAGAGAGAGAAAGCGTTCAAGTCATATACCTCACAATATGAATATTACAATGAAGGTTCCTACTCTCTATTACAAGACCCCTAAGGTATTTATACCACAAAGCTATACAAGATAAAAACTCACAAGTCTAAACAACATTTACTAAGACTTTGACATTACAAACTTTGACTTAGACATTGTTGACTTTACATGCTTGACTTTTCCTATTAAACCTTGGATACAATTAATACACTAACAATCTCCCCCTTTGTATTCAAGATTTAATAAAAATTTGACACTAGTCTTCAGCGCTTGATTCTTCAACTTTTATCTTTGACATTGAATCTTCAGTCTTTCAGTCTTTGAAGAATCTTGAAAAGTCATTAACACTTTGCATCTTTGGAAACCAACAAGTCTTGAACAAACCTTTGAAAACTCTGAAAATCTTTGAAACTTCGAGGGATCTTTGACAAATATGTATCTTCATCTCTGCAATCTCTGAACAGTTTTCGGAAAAACAAACTTTCACGAATCTTCAGAACTTTCATCTGGCTTGGACTTTCAGGATTATCTTCAGAATTATCTTTAGAAAGTCTCTTTTCTTCAAATCAGCTTTGAAATTTGAATCTATCAGAAATTTCTTCCACTTTTTGATATCTTGACTTTGAAATTGAACTTTGTAAATCTCTCCCCCTTTTTGATGATTGTGAGCATCATGATCATCAAAACTCTTCAATTTCAACACAGTCTTTGATCACCCCCTTTGTAAAAACTAACAATCTTCCCTTTTATGATAATTTTGACATTCTCCGCCCTTTGATCTGAATAGCTGAATCATGAACTGTATATATCTGAATCTTTTCAAATTCTGATATAATGAACGTTGTAACCCTGATTCAACAGATGAAACAATTAGTATGCCTGTAAGTAGCACGAAGCCACTTTGTACAACGAATGTACATTGGAAATGAGCTTTTGTGATGTTCACTCCCCAGGGCTTCCATTCAATCATTGAAAAAATCATGAAGGAATTTTCCATGAATGTTATGACAAAAAAACATATTCCATGTGTGTATGTGCTAGTGTAGAAATGATTGAAGCTACTCAAGCTTTTTTAGGCTCAAATTGTGTAAACTGTTGAGACAGCAACAATTATTACACGTACTCAATGTGCATGAAAGAGGTGCGAAGGTGGGGCAACTTTCCTTCTTTTTCAATATCTAAATCTTCCGAGTGAAGACTAGATAGCAGATATGCTGCGTCCCCAAGAAAAATTGAAACATTTCTTTTTCGGGAAAGAAACGAGTGGCTGGTGGGGTTAATGCAAGAGTTGGCATGGGTTCACTGCCTGTTTCAATGATGGTCACCAAAGAATGTGAACCAATCAGAAGATGTGGCTGCCCGGCTCAGAAAGTAGTTTGGTGCAGAGTTTTGATATTCTTTTAACTCTGTTCTCACACCCTCTTTATTTTTAACATTTAGCTCACTTCTAACCAAACTCTCATTTACATTTTTCCGCTCAGCACAATGAGAAAAACTCAACCGGATGAGTTATCTCATTTCGAAATTAGACATGCTTAATCTCAAAACATAATCCGTTCTTACCTCGTACAGTTTGATTTTTATTGTTTCTTCATTACTTCAATTTTAGTCTGAATGATATATGCGCTGAAGGTTTGTTGATGATTTCAGGGGGAGTGAGACAAAGATTAGATGATCTACTTTTGAGGGGGAGTAAAAGTTTTTGCATATGATTTTTTACTGACAAAATTTTGTAATTCATATTTTCAGGGGTAGTAGACGACTTTTGATTAGTTCAAATCAAGACTCGTACTTCAATTGCTTTAAATTTTCATGTTTTTACTTTTCATGCCTTTACTTTTCAATAAGTTTTTCAATAAGACTTTGTTACTTTGACAATGTTTTTTGACTAAATGCAGATTTTGAGGGGGATCTTACACGATCATATTTCATGACTTGTGTTGACTTGAGAAGGTTTGTATGTTCTAACCTTAATCTTTAACATGTTTGAAAGAAGGACGACTTTCATACATGAAAACATATTTTCTTAAACGTTCAAAACACTTCTCAATTCTTAAAAGTTTTCATGAATTTCAGAAGTGTGTATTTTAAATGTTTTCAGTTATAAGCTTTATTGTTCTACTAACCGTGTGTTTCCAAAGGTTAATACTTGTGTATTATCTTTTTCATATACTATCAAGTATTCACACACACTGGTTTAGTATTTTTCTTTGATTTTGTTATTACCATATCTCTAAATTGAAACAATTTTTCGATGGTAATACACCGCGTTTGAATTTCAATGTTGTTGAGCGTTACATTCATTCGAAACTAAGCGATTCTTTCTTGAATTGTCTATATTTGTTCATATAGACATATTCCAATTCTTTCATGACCTAAGCTTTTAAATGATTATCATTCATATTTGATCTTTCAAAATATTGTCAGATTTTTAAACAAGTTTCTTGTATTCATTTCATTCATTCAATATACTTGTTGTGAGAAAATCTTCAAAGTCTCAAAATGCTCAAATCTTCATGATACTTTTGATGAGCTTACATATATCTGACATTGTACTTCATGTTATTGTGCTATCATTATTCAAGTTAAACTGTTGTACATCATTCTTATAGGACATTTTCATGGGATCAATGTGTGAGATTAACAGAACTTCTATGGATTCACGTTAACCAGTGTTTCCTGTAACACCCTAAAAATTGATGGTAATTTTAAAAATTGAAAATTCGGTAATAAAGCATTTGCATTTGGAGCTAACCACCCAAAAAGGGTAAAAGTGTACCCGTTTACAAAACCTATAATAGATGCATCGAAATCGACAACAAACTAATCTAAACCATTTCTATCTAGGATTTACATTTACGACCCACGGCTAGTAGGGTTGTAAACGAACCGAACGTTCAGCGAATCGTTCGTGAACTGTTCAGCGGAAAGTTCGTTTATGTTCGTTTATTTAATAAATGAACGAACATGAACAATTTTTCTTGTTCGTTTAGTTAAACGAACGAACATGAACAAAGGTCTCGTTCGTTCATTTATGTTCGTGAACGTTCGTTCATTTATGTTCGTTAACGTTCGTTCATTTATGTTCGTTTACATTTGTTTACTAATGAAAATACTTCAATAATTAAACATTCAAGAAACTAATATTGAACAATTTTATATAATAATTAATTATTATAACTTATATTATATTATATGATTATATAATAATAATAAAAAGTCTTATCATTTTTATAAAAAAATAACTAAAAAAAGGGGTTGATATGAATCCACACGGACCACACCACCTTCTATTATATACATACTTTTAGACCTACTTTTTAAATAAACTACCGATGTGGGATACATATCATCAGCCTTTTACTTTCTAGCTTTCACCGTGAAAATCAAAGGAAAGTGGGATTTTCTCCATCCCACATCGATAGCAAACAAGAAGATTGTGCTCTACTCTCTAGTATAAATATGATCCTCACCCTCTTTTTTTAAACCCTTCAACCCTTGCCTCCCATGGTGGTTCGAGCCCATTGGCTTGAGTCTTGCTTGGTGGCTTGGGGTTTCATTAGCTTAAGCTTAATGGGCTTGAGTTCCTTAGTACAAGTATTTCCCTTACGTTCGGTTAAAGTTCGTTCGTTTATGTTCGTTAAAGTTCGTTCGTTTATGTTCGTTTAACATTAAATGAACGAACATAAACGAACACGAACAAACAAATATTCTTAACGAACGAACATGAACACAAAAATTTTCGTTCGTTTATTGTTCGTGTCCGTTCGTTTGTTCGGTTAAGTTAAACGAACGAACATGAACAAGCCTCTGTTCGTGTTCGTTCGGTTCGTTTACAACCCTAATGGCTAGTATTCGGTCTCACATAACCGTACCAAGTTGCCACCCTAGGGCCCAATGTCTCAACTAGCAACAAACGGGATTTATACCCAGATAATAAGTCGACTCTATATATATGGATCCACTAGTAATAGTCCAGACTTGTCACAAGTTCATTTGTGACCAACTATAATCAAACATATAGTTCATAAAGCCATTTTCTCATTTTCAAATATGTTTCCTTACCAAGTAAACCTTTCAAGAGTGGAAACCATTTCAATATAACATGGATTTCCTCAAGATTAGACCATTCATTTCCTTTTCACAAAATAACACTTTCAACCAAAATACCCATAATATGCTTAGAACATAATACTTAGCTAAAATGCCATAGGTAGAACATTTACTCATCAAAATGTGAAAACATCAATATTTGTAGTTCCAAGACATGGGTTGTTTCTTTATTTTACAAATTAACAAGAAACCCTAAAAACCTCCCAAAATATCAAGTTAGGTCAAAAATCTCATCAACAATGAAAATGTAAACAAGGAGATATTTAGAAGTTAAAGATGCATTTTGATGTGTATAAAGTTTAATAAAAGGAAGTATGAACTCACAAAGTGGGTTATTGGAGAAAACCCAAAACCCTAGATTTTGATCCTTGGAGAAGATGAAAATGGAGATGGTTGTTGAAAGCTTCCAAACTCGAATCCTTTAGATGAAGCTCTTAGATCTTAGAAATAAATGAGGTAGATGATAATGGAAGTAACTCTTGGGTTGAAGTAAATGAGGAGGGAGAAGTTGAGAGATAAATCTAATGAGGTTAAAGTTGGGAAATAATGAAATGGGGCTGATTTACTCAATTAAATCGATCAGGCCATGTTAGTGCGTTAATTGTATACAAGATTTAATTAGGAAAGTCTTGTAAAAAGCCTTGTAATTGAATAGTCAAAGGAAGTCAATGAAAGTCATATAGTGAGAAAGTCAACATTAGTTTTAGAGGTGCTTAAGTACTTGAGAGTTTAAGTACTTGAGAGTTTGTGTGGATACCTATTCAAGTTACTTGAGAGTTTTATACCCTTGATATAAATAGGTTTATTACTTGTATTTGTGTAAGAGCTTTCATTGTACACATTCTGTATTAGAGAAATACGATTGTTAATTTCTCTCTCTACTCTCTCTCTAAGATCTTGATATTGTCAAATATTGAATTGAGAATTGCTTGATTGTATCTGGGAATACATTTTCAGGCCACCGCACGGGTTTATGGCACGGGCAAACTCTCGCCGCAACTCGCGCCACTCTCTGGAATCCGCGAAAGACAGGACACTGCGTGGGTTATGGCGCGGTCCAACTCGCGCTGTCACTCGTGCCAACCATTGATCTGAAATTCAACAGGCCACCGCACGGTTTATGGCGCGGGCCAAGCCGCGCGGTAACTCGCGCCAACCCACTGAAATCCAAACTTCTTCAATTCAATCCAAACTCAAAATTCGGGGTGTTACAATCCTCCCCAACTTGGAGATGATTTCGTCCCCGAAATCCCAACTACTCGAAAAGATGAGGATATCTACGCTTCATATCCTCCTCAGCTTCCCACGTCACATTGGTTCCCCGATGGTGCTTCCATTGCACTTTGACCATAATGACTTCCTTGTGGCGAAGTTTCTTTGACTTTTTCTCCAGAATGGCTTCGGGTTCCTCAACGCAACGGTTACCCTCGTCCACTCTAATCTCGGAAAGGGACATAACACTTTCCTCTTCCGCCAAACACTTCTGAAGGTAACATATATGGAATGTGTTGTGGATCCCGATCATTTATGGAGGAAGTTCCAATTGGTAAGCCTGCAAGCCAACACGCTTAAGCACTTTAAATGGTCCAAGGAAACGGGGACTCAACTTCCCGCGTTTTTCGAATTGGATAATGCCCTTCCAAGGCGACACCTTTAGCATCACACGGTCACCCACTTGGAATTCCATTGGCCGCCTCTTCTTATCGGCATAGCTCTTTTGCCGATCTTGAACCTCCTTCAATCTCTCCCGAATGTCTTTGACCTTATCGGCCGTCTCTTACACGATTTCAGGTCCGGCGAATTGCTTCTCTCCCGCTTCAAGCCAATATACGGGAGTTCTGCACTTTCGCCCGTATAAGGCCTCAAACGGAGCCATTCCGATGCTCGAGTGGTAGCTATTATTGTAAGCAAACTCCACCAAAGGTAGGTGAGAGTCCCAACTACCCCCGAAGTCGATAACGTAAGACCTTAGCATGTCTTCAAGCGTTTGGATCGTTCTCTCGCTTTGACCGTCGATTTGAGGATGTTAAGTCGTACTCAACTTCATGCGCATACCAAGTTCCTTTTGCAAGCCATCCCAAAAGTTGGAAGTGAATCGACTGCCACGATCCGATACAATAGACAAAGGCACTCCATGCCTCGAAACCACCTCATCGATGTAAAGCTTCGCTAACTTTTCCATCAGTAGTGTCTCACGCATGGCCAAGAAATGAGTGCTCTTGGTTATCCAGTCAACTATCACCCATATGGTATCGTGACCTTGAACAGTCTTGGGCAACTTGGTCACGAAGTCTATGGTGATGTGTTCCCATTTCCACTCGGGGATTTCCATGGATTGGAGGCTCCCGTATGGTCGTTGATGCTCGACCTTTACTTGCAAACACGTCACACAACTCTCTACGTAACGTGCCACGTCAAGCTTCATCACCGGCACCAATAGTGCAGCTTCAAATCTCGTTACATCTTTGTACTCCCCGGATGAATGGAATACTTGGACTTATGGGCATCTTCGATAAGAAGCTCCCGACTGCCCCCAATCTTGGGTACCCATATTCGACCGTTGAAAAATATTACCCCACGACAATCTTCCGTTATGAGTAAACGTTGTTTTGACATGACCTCCTCCTTGAGATTTTCCTCCAATAATGCTTCAACTTGAGACATCTTAATCTTCTCAATGAGACTCGACACGAGTTCGATCCTTGAGAGGGTAGCAAGAATGCTCCCGCTATAGTCCTTTTGACTCAAAGCATCGGCCACTACGTTTGCCTTACCGGGATGGTAAAGCAACTCACAATCGTAGTCTTTGAGTAACTCGAGCCACCGCCTTTGCCTCATGTTCAACTCCTTTTGATCAAAGACGTATTTAAAACTCTTATGATCTGTGTAGAGGGTGCATTTTGTGCCATAGAGGTAGTGTCGCCAAAGCTTCAAAGCGAACACCATCGCTGCCAACTCCAGATCATGGGTAGGGTAGTTCTTTTCGTGAATCTTGAGTTGCCTTGATGCGTAAGCGATTACCTTGCCTCTTTGCATCAACACACAACCCAACCCCATCTTCGAAGCATCGCTATAAACCACGAAGACTTCCGATACTTCAGGTAACGATAAAATCGGGGCTTCACACAACTTCTACTGCAAGGTCCGAAACGCCTTTTCTTGCGTCTTGGTCCAAATGAACTTTACATTCTTCCTAGTTAAGGTCGTCAAGGAAGAAGCAATCTTGGAGAAGTCTTGAATGAATCTCCGGTAATATCCCGCTAAACCCAAGAAGCTTCGGATTTCGGATGGACTCTTGGAGGCTCCCAATTCATCATAACTTCAATTTTGGAGGGGTCCACTTTCACTCCATCTCGAGTGACTACGTGACCCAAGAATTGAACCTCCTCAAGCCAAAAGTCGCACTTGGAAAACTTGGCGTACAATCTTTCTTTTCTCAACACTTCTAGGACTTCACGAAGGTGTTGCTCATGCTCTAACTCGCTCTTGGAATACACGAGTATGTCATAAATGAATACGATGACCGACTTATCGAGGAATGGTCGGCTCACCCTATTTATCAAATCCATAAACACCGTCGGTGCGTTTGTTAGGCCAAACAACATTACAAGGAACTCGTAATGGCCGTAACGCGTTCTAAAAGTTGTCTTCGGAACGTCTTCCTCTGTCACCTTAACTTGGTGATATCTCGAGCACAGATCGATCTTCGAGAAACAACCCGCTTCTTGGAGTTGATCGAATAAGTCGTCGATCCTCGGGAGTGGATACTTATTCTTCACTGTAGCCTTATTCAGTTCATGATAATCGATGCACATTCTCATTGTGTCATCCTTCTTCTTGACAAACAAGACCGGAGCTCCCCAAGGCAACGAGCTCGGTTTTATAAATCCCTTCTCTAGGAGTTCTTGGAGTTGAGCCATCATTTCTTGCATCTCCGATGGTGCCAACCGGTAAGGGGCTCTAGCAATAGGAGCCGCTCCCGGTACAAGATCTATTCGAAATTCTACTTGACGATCGAGTGGTAAACCGGACAAGTCATCCGAAAAAACGTTGATAAACTCGCACACCACCTTTACATCTTCATGTTTCTTCTTCTCTAGCTTGGCGTCGACTACGTATGCTAGGAAAGACGAAAATCTCTTCACTAAGCACTTTCGCGCCTCAGCCATGGTGATAACCACTACATCACCCTTCCACCTTTCGCCATAAACTACCACCATGTCACCATCCGATATAGGGAGTCAGATTAGTTTCTTGGAGCATAGGATTTCGGCATGATTGTATGCCAACCAATCCATACCGACTACTACATCGAAGCCACCGATAACCATGGGCATCAGATTAATTGAGAATTTCTTCCCCTCGATGTCAATTAAGCAATCCTTCAAAACATCGCGGATCACTACTTGACCACCATTTGCTATTTCTACCACTACAACATCAACTAAGCTACTAGTGGGCATGGCAAGTTTTTGGCAAAAAGAATCTGACACGAAAGAGAAACTAGCACCGGAGTCAATTAACACACGAGCAGGTACGAAGTTTAGAAGAAACGTACTCGATACCACGTCGGTAGATGCCTTGGCCTCGTCGGGTAGCCATATTACTGATTGTTTCACAATTCCTTCATACACATCATTGAAATATGTAGTGATCCCATGCCAACTCTTGATTTAAATCCCACCAGCTACTCATTTCTTTCTTAACAAAGAAATGTTTCATATTTTCATGGGGATACAACACATATGCTATCTGATCTTCATTCGAAAGATTTGGATATTGAAACCGAAGGAAGTTTTCCTTACCTTCGCACTTCGTTCATGCACATTGAATTGTGGAAAACTTGTTGTGTCTCAATAGTTTACACATTTGAGCCTTACAAAGCACATTATGCCTAATTCTTTCATACACAATCACGTACACATAGAAATTTTTTTTCCTGTCGGAACGTTCATAAAATTACCTTGTGTTATTCAATGATTGAATGGAAGACCTGGGGAGTGAACATCAATAAAACTCCTTGTACAGTACATTTGTTGTACAAAGTGTCTTCGTTCTACTTACAGGCATTTTAACTGATTCATTTATTGATTCAGGGATACAATCATTTATGAATTTGAAAAGATTCGAAAACATTATGAATTGGCGGATTCAGTTGGAAAGATCAGATTGTATTTGGGTCAGTGATTGAAAGACGACATTTCTTAAAAAGTTTTGATGATGTTGATGCTTACATTCATCAAAAAGGGGGAGAAAGTATCAAGAAATGAAGAAGTGTGACAGTTCAATTTAAGATATATGGGGGAGAAAATCAAGAAAGAGTTAACAATCTTGGAGATATATCAAGAAATCAAGAAAAATTCATTGAAGATTACAGATTGTTTTTGAAGGTTGGTTGAAAGCAGAAAGTGAGCTAAATCTGAAGATAATTTTTTTCTGAAGTCTGAAAGAGGTTACCATAACCTTGGAGGAGATTGTTATAATTCTTGAAGAAGATAATCACAGACTTTGGGGGAGATTATTGAAATTTGAAGACAGTCTAAAGAAAGAGAGATTGTCAAAGTTTTGAATATGGTTACCAAAAAGGGGAGATTGATCAACAGAAGAAATTATCAGTCTATCTTATCATAGGAGGAGATTGTTTGACAAAAGCATTCAAAAGGGAGGTTGTATTTTGTTAAAGATTGTTTACAAGGGGGACTTTGTAAAGCTTATCTTTTTGAAGACGATCTTGAATCCAAAGGGGGAGATTGTAAGTGCATAAATGTTGGATCCAAGATCATTGTGAATGAAAGTCAAAGCCCAAGTCAAATTCTCATAGTCAAAAGCTTCTAAAAGGGGAAAGTCAAAGATCAAAGTCAAAGCAAGTCAAAGTGTTAGTTTATATTAGTTATGTTTTGTCTTTTTAATTGTAGGAGGTATAAATACCTTTTCGTTTGTAGACTCATTAAGCTCTCATATTGAAATATATGTTAAAGAGAGAAATATTGAGAGAGATCTTTCTGTAAACTGTGAAATTCAAGATCAATGGAAATGATATTTTGAATAGAAATCTTGTTGTTCATCTTGTTGATTTGCACATCATTGGGACACTCAGAAGACATCAGCTCTGGTCTCCGAACTTCATATTCTAATCACCTTGTCTATTGATTTCTATCCTGCGTCCTAGGATGAATCAATCTTTGAGACAATTCTATATGATATATTTCTTTCACACATTCACGAATCTTTGTGATTCCAATTGCATATCTTTGTCATATTTTCGGAACGGTTTGAGAAGTATAATTTTAAAATTTTTACTTCAGAGACAACTGGAAGTCCTATCAGAGATACCCCAATGCCAACTCTGAACATAGGCCACACAATTATGTTAATTGATGTGATAAAAGTTATGTGTGTGTTTCTGTGTTAGTAGTTTACCCACCTTGGTTACTTACATGTTTATCTGATCTTTTGGTACTCATCCGGTTAGTCTTTGAAGATACATGATGCTCAGGATGCTCCTAATCATCATGAAGGGGAGAAATGACAAAGACACAAGATTCAAGACATAGATTATCATGTTAAGGGGGAGTTAGCAAAAGCAGAGAGGGAGTAACAAAATCTTTTTATTGTTGCAGAATCTGAGGTTGAAAATCCATTGGATTCAAAGATTGCAACTGAGCAGAAAAGATTACAAGTTTGTCTGCTTGATTGATTCTTCTATCCCTTATCAAGTTATGTTTGTTGCAAGTAGTTTCCTCCAACGAGTAGATTGGTTCTTGTTAGGTCTGATTTTATAGTAATCATTGTATTTATAGGGCTTGGTCAAATACTGTGTTTTGAGTCATACTGTGTTGTATCTGACCAAGGGTATTTAAGTCCCTTTGGTCTTGGTTTGTTGAAAGAACTTCATGCACATTATTGATAATTACTACTTTGCGCATACTTGTCTCTCTCTCTCTACTTTCTCTCTCTAAAGATTCATTGATTCTTGAACTCACAATTGGTATCAGAGCCAACTGAATCTTGAGAGAATTGAGAGATTGCATTTTTTGAATCTGAATTGTTAATTGAAATCGAAAATTTGATCGATTTTCTTGAATTTTTCAAGAAAATCTTGTTTTCTTGATTTCTCATCAAATTTGGATGTGTTTGTGATCGTTATTGTTTGAATTTGATCTCATTAGCTTTGTTCTTAATATTCGATCACGTTTGCTTCATATAGTTTTGCATAAAATTCAGTTTTTAATCTCCAATTTTTTGATTTTGTGTTTTCTGGAAAACACGAGGTCAAGCACTGTTACATTCACGTTTTTGTGTTTTAGTGGATTTTAATCGAATTTGTTGTTAAGAATGTATTAAAAAGATGTTTTCGATACTCAGTGTATAAAATTCTTGATTCAATTTCTTAGTTTCGTTTGTTCTTGCGAAAATTTCATGTTTTTTTACACTTTGCGCATGTTCTTCCACTTTGCGCAACATTCATCATCGTTTGCGCATGTTCATCTTTTGAATTGCGTGTTCTACTAATCTTGATCTTGTTTTTCAGGTTTTCGCATCGATCCTCATACGCAAAGCTCAAGTTTGCGTATCAAGTAGCCTCCGAAAAGCTTTCAAAGTCTCATTTTGCGTATCGGCCTGCATACGCAAAGTGAAGTTTGCGCTCCCTCCTTCATACGCAAAGTCTGTCTTGCGTATCCGCCTTCATCCGAAAAGTTCTAGTTTGTGCTTCTGCTTACACACGCAAAGCATTCTTTGCGTTTCAGTCTTCACACGCAAAGCCATGTCTTAACACGCAAAACTCTTCTGCGTACTTCACGTTCAAAACGCAAAGTCTTAGTTTGCGTTTCTAGTTGTCAACGCAAAGCTCTTGTTTGCGTCCTCTTCCTGACACGCAAAGATCTATTTTGCGCAAGCTCAACACTTAGAAATTTTTCTGAAATATCAGCAATGGATTCCGCCAAGTTTGCTTTCCAAGCTAGGTTCTACTCTAATGATCTGATGATGCAATTGGGAACAGATACTCGTCCTCCAGTCTTAATCAACGAAGATGAGTTTACACAGTGGCAAGATAGGTTCATAAATTTCATTGAGCGGCAAACTAATGGAGAGAATATGATGAAATCTTTATCTGAAGGACCATTTGTCAGACCGAAAAATGACATTCCTTTGACTGCTGAAGAAATCAAACGCGAAAAAGCCGATAGAGAAGCAAAGTCCAATTTGATGCTAGCTTTGCCCAACACAATCTACAATCGAATTGATTTTTTCAAACATGATCCAAATATGATGTGGACTCAGTTAGAAAAGATCATGCTTGGATCATCAGTTGCTACTCAAATACGCCAAACACGCTTCATGAATAACTTTGAGGAATTTAAGGCAAAGGACAATGAATCTCTGAAGGTGACTTTTGACCGATTTTGCACTGTGATTAATGATCTAAGAAAGATTAAAGTGGAAAAGACTTCTCTTGAGACAAATCTGAAATTTCTTAATGCTCTTCAGCATGAGTGGAATAAATCTTATCATAGACTGAGGAACGATGTTCGGATTTCCACAATGCAGATTCAGGAACTTTACGAGATTCTGATGACTGATGAGAGATTGGTGTTAGAGAAAAAGGCCAAGATAGATAAAAAGAAGAAAACAGTACATCCAGTTGCTCTTCTCACGAAGCAATTATCTGAACAAGCATTGTCTGAAAATGCTTACACCGGGTCAGCTGAAGATGATGGCGAAGCTTTACAAAAAGCTATGATCCTTCTCTCTCAGCATTATCATAAGAAGTTTCAACCTAGATCGAGTTCCAACTCTTCACGCTTCACTTCTGCTCCTACAGTCAAAGTGCCCGAGCCTAAGACTGCATCTTGTTATAACTGTGGAAAGTCGGGCCACTACTCAAAGGAGTGTCGAGCAAAGAAAGTTAGGGACTCAGCTTACTACCGCAAGAAAATGGAACTGGCTGAAAAGAGAGAGAACGGAACTGCTTTAATGGCCGAGGAAGAATTCTGGCTGGATTATTCCGATGATGAAGCATCAAACGTCGAGATCGCTCAGATGTGCTTGGTTGGAGACGACCAGTCAGATGATTCTGAAACTGATGAAGATGAGGTATATTCAGAGTTTGATTACAACTTCATATCTTCTCAGTTGAATATCATGATAACTGCTTTATCTGATTTACGTTTAAAGTTATTATCTGAAAAGAATTTAAATTCTGAAAAGTCAGATTTGATTGACAAACTGAAAATTTCTTTGAAAGATGAAAAATCTATTTTAGCAAATACTAAATACATCTTTAAAAAGAAATTGGATGATTTGGAAAATTCAAATAAGACTTATCTTGAATCTTTGACGGCTATGACTAATTTAAAAAATGAATTTTCAGATAAAATAAATAAGTTAGAAGAAAAACTTTATCGAAGAGACCAATCTGAACAAACAATTTTTATGAACAAGCCAAGGAGTGAAGAAGCTTTAAAAGAAAAATGGGGACTTGGTTTTGACAATCCTCATTATTTAAACAAAGTGATAAACGAAGTTCCTACTTTATATAAATATGATTATCTTACACTTGCACATTATGCTCATCAGTTCAAATTTCATTGGACTAGTGAAAAGGAAGTGTTAGATCTTGAAAATGAGAAAAGGATAAATAACAAGAAAAATGAAATTTCTTTTGTTTATACTAGTGAAAATGCAAAATATTTTCCTCAAAAATCAAGAAGAGGAAGAAGAGTTTTAAATGATATATCTCCCGTCAAATCTTCAGTGTCTGTTGATTTTGTTCCTTCTTATGCCCCTGATTATGATAAGGAAAATATTTCTCCAATCATGTATGATTCGAAGAAATATACTCCTCCGTTAGTTTTAGAAGGCAAAATCATCGATCTTGAAGATAAGATAGAAGATCAAAATATTTTGAAGAAAGTTGAATCTGATATTATTCTTTCTTTCATGACGTCTAGTCTTGAAGAAAAATTATTTTCTCCAAAATCAGATTCTATTTCTAGCCTTTCTTCTGATTCTAAGGAAAACGAAAAGGAAGTTTCAAATTTTAAAATCTTTTCTCCAAATAATTCAGACTCCAAGGCAAATTCAGATTTATTAGTTGATCAGATTGGTTGCTTAGATAAATTTATTTCTTCTGATTTAAATATTAAGTCTAAAATTCTTGATGATTCTTTTACGCTCAATGATCAATATTATAAACCTAAGCGTAAAAAAAGACGGTCAAAGAAATCGAAGAAACATGATATAGTTCTTTCTGACAATTCTAATTCTTCCGATTCCATTCATACAGATATGACTTTGAGCACTCGATCAAAGATGCAGATCTGGAGAAAGAAGCGGACATCTGACGAACATATTTTTGATGAGGATAAATGTGTAGACAAACTTTATAACAGTGATTCATTTGCTAAATGTAATAAAATTTCAAAATACTCTATCAAGCAAATGATTCGAATTTCGAAACATGTCTCATGTTCTTCCTCAGATTCTAGTTCTGATGATTATGCTTTCTCTTCTGATGATTGTGATTATTTTTCTGATCATATTCCTCGTGCTTTAAATGTTAAATCTAACAATTATTTCCCCATACGAACTGCAACTAACAAACACGGGCCCAAATACAAGTGGGTACCCAAATCTTTATCTGATTCAAAGTTGCAGGCATCACATGTTAAGGGGGAGTAATAGAATATTGGCTTCTGAGTACTTCAGCTCAGGACCCGTACTTCATAGACTATGACTTCTAAACAAATCAGTTTAGAACTCGTTCTTCAATGATTTAAGCTTCTGACTAAATGAGACACTGTGAGTACATCAATTTTATTTCCGCTGCATTTTATCTCTGATTATGATGTGTTCCAGTTTTTCTCATTATTTTTCAAGAATCTGAGTTTGTTCAACTATTTCTTAATTTTGTATAACCCAATTTTTTTTAATTTGAGACACAAATTATTTTTTATAATGTGAAAGATGAAATAACTGAATTTTATTTTGTTCCAACTAAATATCAATTTGCCGAATTCTTTACATTTTGTCTTTAATGAAAAAAATTTAACATCGGCATATTGAGTTTAAAAGTTTAAATCTTTACAAATTTTATTCTATAAAGTAAAGTTTTACATTTTTTCTTTCTTTTGAATAAAATATGTGTCTAGGATAAATTTTCAAGTTCTTTTGTTTATATTAAAGTTTTTATATGATCAAATTTCAAGTCTTACAAAAGTCGAAAAGTCAGCAACATGTTTGAAACTTTTATTACTGCTTTAAAGTTGTGTGATTCGGGATATTTATAGTTTACAATGCTTGGAAAATTCTAAAAAGTCAAAATTTTGATTGTAATGAAAATATGGGCTAAGTACTTTTATGTAAAACTGAGTGATTGAGATGAATATTAAATTCTTAAAATTCAGAAATTTCTAAGTTTAAAAGTTTGTACCTGTGGCCTTTCTGGTTTGGGAAAGTAAGTTCTTCATGATGCTTGTCATCTGGTCCCCTAAGGTTATTTGATCTGGGAGTGATCGAACCCAAATCCTTCAATAGAATCAGATCGAAAGTCATGTTCTACTGGTATGAATGGGTTTAGGATATGTCGATGTAGCCTTTCTGATCTGGGAGAGTAAGTTCCAATGGGTGCTTGACACCTAGTCCCCTAAGGCCAACTGGTCTGGGAGCGGCTGACCCAAATCCTGCAATAGGGTCAGATAGAAAGTTACGTTTACGACATGTTCTTTACTTAATAAACTTCTTGATTAAAAAGATGCTAAAGTGCACGAACTTAAAAGATGTCAAAGAGCACACTCATGTTAAGATGCCAATGAGCACATTGCTAGAAGATGCCAATGAGCGCACATCTCATGATACTTGGTGATATGTTTCAGTTGCGATAAACCTATAATTTGTGAAAATCTTAATTTTTGATGGATTAGTGTGAGTACATGCAAAGTTCTCTATTATATTTTTAGAATTGCATTTTCTTGAAACTAATTGAAGATTCATATGTGAGCACACTGAATAGATTGTTGGAAGTTTTTGAAACTGAACATGTTTTAACTTGATATGCAATAAAACTTGTTTCTTTATCCAACAACATATATTTGATTTCAACTGATTGATAAATTTGTCATATTTCACTCAGTAGAATTCAATTTGTTTAGTGTTTAAAGTTTTATATGTTTAGTTGTTTTAAAATTTATATTCAGTATATTTTTTCTTTGTACATTAATATTTGATCATTGTGTTCTCATAAATATATTTTAATGGGTTTATGCATTATTCAAGGGGGAGTGAACAAAGACATTTTTTTCAAAGTTTATATCTGTTTTTGAGGGGGAGTATCTGTTTTTCTTTACATGAATGTTATCTCAACTTGTTACATCTAGTGCATTTGTGTAGGGGGAGTCAAAGAGCTTAAAAAGGTAACATTTTTCTGAGTTTAAGTCAACTTTGCGCATTCCGTTGGTCACGCAAACCTTGTTTTGCGTATCCTTTGTGAAACGCAAACCTTGTTTTGCGTATCCTTCGTGAAACGCAAACCTCGTTTTGCGTATCCTTCATGAAACGCAAACCTTGGTTTGCGCAACCAACGTGATACGCAAACAAACCTCCTCTGTTTTCTCGGTTTCTTTGATTTTGCAGATTTTACACTGTCTCGTATCCAACATTTGCATGACCAAGTTGATCAAGATCATCAAGGTCATGAGGGGGAGAAGTCAAGGAGAAGTTAAAGAGACAAAGAGCTCAAAAGTTTATCTGTTGATTAAGATTCGCTCAAAGATTCTATTCTCTCAGCCATATCAATTCTTTTGCTGTTCCTGCTCCGAACACCACAGTTCATTCAAGATCATTAAAAAGAGGTGTATCGTCTAGAGCTCAAGCAACAAAGACAATTTCAATCTGAAAGATGCTGAGAATAAATTTTTTTCTTTAAAAAGTCAGAAAGCTTCATAAAGTCGCTTTGTTGGTCCGTGCTATTTTAGAAGATGATTTATGAAGACCAAAGCGCCAATGATTACTAAGGGGGAGATTATTAGGTCTGATTTTATAGTAATCATTGTATTTATAGGGCTTGGTCAAATACTGTGTTTTGAGTCATACTGTGTTGTATCTGACCAAGGGTATTTAAGTCCCTTTGGTCTTGGTTTGTTGAAAGAACTTCATGCACATTATTGATAATTACTACTTTGCGCATTACTTGTCTCTCTCTCTCTCTCTACTTTCTCTCTCTAAAGATTCATTGATTCACAGTTCTACAAGTTCTTAAGCTGAAAGCATATTCAACTCGCAGTTCAAAGACATATTCTTTATTTTAAATCTGAAATTGCACTGTGGAATGTCACGTAACTCGCAGATTATCTTTCTTGTGTGCTGATCTAATGTGTTGAGTTTCTACAGTTGAAAGCTTCCTATTAGTGCATTTAGTTGAGGTTAATGTACATTAAATCTGGTTAAAATTTTGAAACTATAAATAGTAAGAGCTTTATTCAAGATGGAGCGTTAATTGACATGAAGACAAGCAACACTGAAGTTTTTCAAAGAATCAAGAGGGAGAGAAGATCAAGATCTGAAGATTTCAAGAAGATAATTTATTTATACAACTTTAGGGGAAGAAGACTAAATGTCTTAGTGTGTTGAAAGTTATATAAAGAACTACATAGTTTTGTTTATTTTATTATTTGTAAAAGCCTTAATTATGTTAAATGGGCTTAGAGTCCAACGAGGCTATCTGAGCTTCCACTAGATGTTACCTAGCAGCTTCCTCGACTTTAGGGGGAGAGTTTTACTCTAGTAGAGTCCAACGGGGCTATCTAAGCTTCCACTAGATGTTGCCTAGCTGCTTCCTCGACTTCAGCTAGCAATTTCTTATTTTTGGGATTGAGATTGGAAGATCTCCTTGCAACAAGGCTAGCATCACCAACGTCTTCTTCCATCTCAGATCCTTCATGGAGGTAGAGAAGGATGACATCTTCACTGATGTGAGGGGGAGCTGAGGATGAAAGGGTAGGAGAGAGCGGTTATAGAGGAGATGGAGAATATCGGAGAGAATTTGGTTTAGGTGAGAGGGAGATATGTCGTGAGGATGGTAAGGGGGATAATGAATAATGAAGAAGATCGTGGGTGAGTGATAATGCGGTTCGGTTTGTAGTTTACTAAAAATTACAAGTTATTGGAAAGTCGAGGGACTTTTTTTTTTTGTAACCTTAAATTTTCTTACTTTGGTAATATTTAAATATATATTTATAGTGAAATATAGAAAGGGGAAATAAAAGCATGCGATTACTATTATAGAAACGACAAGGACCGATCAGCTTCCATGTATGGCAAATCACCTGATAAGACATGAATCTCCGACTCATGCTCCTAAATTCACGTTGGACGTTTAGAAATTCAACCATCTTCATAGTCGTAACGGTACATCGAAGACCAACCAAAAGAAGAAAGAGAAAACGCGATTGTGTTTTTGCTTCATGCTCGTTACCAGGTCTCTCTCTTTCTCCTCATTCCCTCAGGTATGTTAACTGTCGCTTCCATCTTCACATGTTTCACATACTTTGTGTTTTAATATCGTGGGTGTTAATCAAAATGTGGGATATGTTTTGAATAATTCTTTTTTTTCGTTCTTCCTATGATAGAAACATAGGATGCCCACCAACTGTTTGTTGTCAAAATTGGTATCTGCATATTCATGATTTGCATGTTCTTCTATGGTGCAAGGGATTGAAACTTCCTATTGTTGAAATTTTATTGTGTTTGGCAGGATGTTCTCCTATTGCTTGGCGTCAAACATTCACTTTATTTTTTTCTCAATACTTTCTGTACGGCAGGATGTTCTCCAATTTTAATTTTATGAACATGGTATTCCCAATTCCCCCACGCCCAGAAAAGAAATAAATCCGCCATTATGTGGAGACTTCCATAATCATTAAAGCTTGGGAAGAATAACATGTTGAATAGATTCCGATAGTTATTGGTGAACGCAACTTCTGACTCCAATTGGACAAAAATATAGGTTATGGAGATGAAAGTCTTTAGAAGCTTGATAAACAAAGAAATTTTGTTGCATCTGTATAAGTCTTCTGTCTAGAGGTACAAAATATGAAGTGGTGACATGCAATTTAAGTCTCGATTATGTTATTTTGGGTATCAAAGTTTCATCTGAAATCACAATCATCAATTATAGTATTCAGCACATTAGCAAGAATTTAGTAGAAGCAGTTGCAGTTAAGGAGAAGAGCTTCTCATATTTGTAAGCTTACATAAAACAGCAGTTGCTCTTACAGCCACAGAGAGGGTATGCACACTAAAAAAGTTTGTAGTGTAAAAATAAAAAGTTAAAAAATGTACTAAAAAATGTATAGTACATAATAGAATTTGTAATTTTTTTTTTGTAATGGTAGTGCATACCTAGGTTACAAATCTGGGTTAAACAGGCCTAGATAATTATAGCTGCTAGCATGGGAAACTGGATCTCAATTAATTTTTATTTAATATTTAAGGATCATGAGTTTTATTTCTCTTGCCAGATGCCCAAACCAAGTGCTATATAGCAACTTGTATGATGGATCATGAGAAGGAATATGGTAGATACAACATTTCAAATTCATCTGCCAGCAGTGATGTTTTTGAACCTACATCAGTAAATGATGGTAAGGCAGATGGTGGCGAGTTTTCTATATCATCCATTGTGTATTTGTGCTGATCAAATTGATATGTCATTCTTTATTGTGTGTGGCGGGTGTTCCTTTTATTGATTTGTCAATTGTTTTTTGTGCATAGCCAAGCTGCGAACAACTGTGATAGAATGGTTGAATAGCACACTTCCGAATCTAAATCTTCCTGTCAATGCTTCGGACGAGGAGTTGAGAACTTTTTTAGCTGATGGTACTATTTTGTGTCGACTTATGAACAAACTTAGACCAGGATCTGCTATTGAGGTAGAATCTACTGCTTCAAAATAAAATTAAAAAATTATAACGTTCATTTTAAGATTTGTCATCGAAGTTGTGATCATATTTTCTTCTTGTATCATTAATTTAGTACGGTAATCCTCATCACTCTTCAGAGGCACAGTCAGAAAATGTTAAGAAGTTCCTTGCAGCTATGGATGACATGAGACTACCCCATTTTAATATATCAGAGCTAGAGAAGGTAACAATAAATTGCATGACTTTATGGAGGGAACATGTTTCACCTCTAAGCTAGGCAAATGTTAAATTACTACCACTGAACTCTTTGAGCTACCATGAACCTCAGTTCATCTCGAACTTCATATGTGAAATGTGATTCTTTTGATTATTTTTTGCCTTTTTTGTATGTAGTGTGAATTTCTGTTTCCTTTTGCATCTTCAATCTCTCTCTCACTTTTCCTCTTTCTTTGTCTCTCATCACTTATTTTACATTGGACAGGGATCCATGAAAATAGTATCGGAGTGCCTTTTAACACTTAAAGCACATTTCATGCCAAAGGTTGTGTTAGGTAGTCCTAATTCTTCTTCACCAAACAATTGGGGAAGTGACGCCGTGAGATGGAGGCAGTTAGACGAACAGTGTGGAACTAGTGATGCTTCCCAAGAAGAAATGTCTCCTCGAAAATTTCAGCGCGCTCTACGCAGCCCTATGATGTCTGGTACTCTCTCTTTTCCTCACCCTCTCGCTCTCGCTCTCCCTCTCTTCCCTTTTTACAGTGAAACTAATACCTTATTTACTTATTCCAATACATGGATAAGTTTCCCAAAAACTTTTGCCGTCAAATCATAGAGTTCTAACATTTTTCTTTTTTCTTGTAGAGCCTACGAATGCGTTGATGCATCATGCTGGACATAAATTTCATGAAGTGTTTCAGATGAAACATGGTGGCTATTCAGATCTTCCTGCATCAAAAATCTCAGAATTGATGAAATCAAACAGTTTGGATGTGATTTTTTTTTGCGCTTTGTGAATTCACCTGAAATATTCTCCCCTTTTTATATATCTCAATATATGTTCTGTGTTTTTGACATTTGTGCTTCCATAATTTCAAAATTTTATTTTCCCAGATTGCCCCGACACAGTCGCTTCTAAGCATGGTAAATGGGATTCTAGACGAAAGCATCAGTAGGAAGAATGGTGAAATACCTCATGTATGATATTAGGGAAAAGCTTCTCAGTGTAAAAACCATCTATAGTACATGATTCTAAAATATTATGTTTTATTCCCAGCGGGTTGCTTGCCTCATGAGGAAAGTCGTGCAGGAGATTGAACGGCGTATTTCTACTCAAGCTGAACATCTACGAACTGTAAGAGTCATAAATTCTAGTCCCTCCATATCACAATAAGTAGGCTCATTTGATTTGGCGTGCTTATCAAGAGAAGGAATTCACTATTCAAGAGAGTCACATGTAAAGTAAAATTCTGATTTTACCTTCTATGCTACAAACATAAAGCGTTAGCATAATTTTGTAGGAAGATTTGTCAATGTTTGTGGAGCTTTCATCGCCCCCTACCATTTTTAATAACGTAGCTGTAATATAAAACTGAAGTATAATGATCAAGTAATTGTAGTATGTGTCTACTCTAGAGAAGGAACTCTTTACTTCTCATTGCAGAGATGAGGCCACCAATACGGATAGCTAGCTTATTTGTTTTTCTGTGGAATGTTTCTCTTTTACAACTTTATTTTCCTTCCACATGCAGCAAAACAATCTTTTTAAAACTCGTGAGGAGAAATACCAGTCAAGGATTAGAGTCCTTGAAGCCCTTGCAAACGGGGCTGGTGGAGAATCGAAGGTAGCGCCTGCTACTTATATGCTTGTGCATTAGAAGCTAGTTTCTTCACAATAAACATTTTTATCTTTTTGTACAACTTGCCCCTGATCAATCACCAATTCTCATTCTCACAGGCGGGAATCAATCACTTTGACCACATGAAGGTAAGCTTCATTAGATGATTTTAATATCTTGCACGTGCTTTCAGAAGCCAGGTTCTTCGCAACAAAAAAGTTCACCTATATGTGCAACTTCCTCCCCTAAATAACTGGATTCTCTTTTTAACAGATGATGATGAGCCCATTTGACCAAATAAAGGTAAGCTTCGTCTTGTCATGTGATATATTGTGCTAGTTATGTATCATAACATTGATACTTGTACATATTTGACTGATATTTTTCTTTCTACCAACTGCTATCTATATCAGATTACTGTATATTCCTGGTCTTTTCCATTATTTATTAAATTTCAAATTCAAGATATTTCATTCTATGAGAGCATGATTTCTATTCTTTATCTCTACATATTCTTTATTCTTCTTATTTTTACAAATAAATAGCATAAAAACTGTAGAAAAGGAAACTATACAAACTTCACCTTTATTTAATCCCTTGTTACATCACACCTTTGTTGTACACGTATGATATAGTAAACTTCTAAAGAAATATGACACATGTAGTAGATAAATCCTAAAGCAACAAAGCCATGAAGTTTGTAAAATGTGATTACCGTAAAGACCATCGCCAAACATAGCTTGTTTCACATAAGTTTACGCTACGCCCCCTTAGTAAGATATCAATTATGTTGCTTGGAATTGCGACTAAAGAAATGTTTGTGAGAAAAAATCCTCTTAAAAGTAGAGGGGAATTGTACAACAAGATTCTTTGACCATCCCATGATCTAGAGAAATGTTTTATGGGAGTTCATTCAAGTATAAAAGCATGCAGGGTTCTACTATAAAACAACACAGTTATGTTTTGGTTTGGAAAAGAATAATGTTACATGAAAAGTGTCAATTATTCAATTGGACGAGGACATATAAATATAGTATGGTGGTAGCCATGGGCTGCTACGTTATAATAGTATTAGATAAACCTTAATGATAAGAATAGATAGATGATTACATAAATATCTTTTGCCTTAACACTCCTGAAGTTGGAATGTATATGTTTCTCAGTCCCTATTTATGACATGCAAGACTATATTTTGAACCATAATGTGGTTTTGTAAAGACGTTGACAAAAACAAATGCAAACTAGTTTGTGGCTGGAAGTTCAAAAAGTAGTGCCAACTACTTCTCAATTAACAAGTGACCATGAACCTTAATATGCTCGATACATTCGTTGGTATGTGCATGGGAAAATCTAATGTTTAGATGTATGAGAACTAGCCTTGCCATCATTCAATACTTAAGAGACTCTATGCCTAACAATGAAAATCTATTCAGTTTTTTTTATTTGTGATTTTGTGGTTAGGTCTTGAATCTACCTCTTGCTTCTTGCTTTTAGAAGAGATTAGATTCCTACTAACGAGTATGCAATATTCTATAGTAGATATCCTATTATTGGGCATCTACTGTGATTGGGATTTGAATGCCTACTACTCACTTATGACGTAGATCTATGTTGTGTAGGCACTTCCATTTTCAAGGTACCTTAAATGTGAATAACTACATCATATATCGGGCAACCAATTGCAACATGAATTTTGCTAATCGTCCTCCACCTCTATGATATTGCATATCATGTTAGCATACAACGGTACCGCTCATTGCAGCGCCATTATGGTCTATTGTTTGATAAACTGTTTCACTTACACAGGGTCCTAAGACAAATATTTTCGATTTAACAAGGGAGCTTTTGATTGATCCAACTTAGCATATGAGGTTGACCCAACAACTTATGTATCTAACCATTACGCTACGCTGTTCTCAGACTCTGTCAGTTTTGACTAACCCTCGAACTCCCCGCATGCATGCTGCAATTTATCTTCTGTGAGACTTGAAATTGTGAAAATAATGTGATTGATTTCTTGATTTCATTGAGTTACAAAAGGTTGCATATATACAAAGGACAATCGTAATCCAAGGCTACAAAGTTGGGCCAATAAGCATAAAGGATTTCATAATCAGAGATTATATTATTGCTTGACTTATATTTACAATGAAAGGGTACAAGGATATATATAGGCAAAAAAAGGAAACCTAAAAGAGAAACCCTAAGGGCCACGGGCTAACTGGGCCTAAGCAAATAAATACATAATTTACATTCTAATACTCCTCCTCGAGCTGGAGTATATATGTTAATCATGCCCAACTTGTTACAGATAGAAGAGATTTGCGAACCAGGTAAAGCTTTGGTAAAGACATCAACAAGTTGACTTCCTTTTCGAACAAAGGTAGTTGAGATGGTTCCATCTTCTAGCTTTTCACGAGTGAAATGGCAATCCACTTTATATGTTTTGTTCTCTCATGAAACACGAGATTGTTTGCAATGTGGATAGTCACCTCATTATCACAATATAGATTCATCGATTTAGATTGAGCAAACTCAAGTTCACCTAGCAGATTACGCAACCATATCAGCTCACAAGTGGTTTGAGCCATAGCCCTGTATTCAGATTCAACACTTGACCGGGAAACTCCATTCTGTTTCTTGCTTTTCCACGAGACTAGATTCCCTCCAACCAACACACAATAGACTAGATCCTCATTATAGTCGGCATCTGTAAACCCTTCTATGACATGATGACCGTGATTTTGATAAAGAATGTCAAGACCAGGGGCACACGTACTTCAGTATTTGCCTAATAGTCTCCCAATGTGAAGCTCTTGGAGAGGAATAAACGGACTTACAACACTAACTGGAAAAGCAATGTTAGGACGTGTAATTGTCAGGTAGTTTAGTTTTCCCACAATTTTTCTGTACTTTTCTAGATCCTCAAGTAGATCTCCATCGTTTGCTTTCAATTTCATGTTCATTGGGACCTCACACGGTTTTGTTTCAATCATCCCAGAGTCATTCAATACATCCAAACAATATTTCTGTTGAGACAAGCAGATCCCTTTCCTAGTACGGGATACTTCAATTCCCAAGAAGTATTTTAAAGGACCCAAGTCCTTTGTTTGAAACCGAGACGCAAGGAAATCTTTCAGCTTCTTGATTCCAATCTCATCACTCCCAGAGATCACAATGTCATCAACGTACACCACTAGTAGAATACATCCAGAAGAGGACGAAGTATAGAACACATAATGATCATAAGAGCTCCTCCGTAAACCAAACTCAGTCATTATAGCATTAAACCGTTCAAACCAAGCACGAGGGGATTGCTTTAAACCATACAATAATTTACGCAACTTACAGACTCTACCAGACTCCCCTTGAGCAACAAACGTAGCTGGTTGCTCCATATAAACTTCCTCATGTAAATCACCATGCAAGAAGCCATTTTTCACATCCAGTTGGTGTAGTACCCAGTCGTAAGCAGGGGCGGAGCCAGAAATTACTACGAGGGGGAGCACCAAAATAAAAAGAAAGTAAATATTAATTTTCTAAAATTAGCAAAAACAACAATATTATATTATTTACAAATTCAACAATGAATTGATTTTCATAAGACTTGTGTTTACAACTATCATAATGATTCATAATTTCCTCTTTATTAGATATTAATCAATGTTTGTTAAAGAGAAAATTGCATCAAAATGAAACCATAAAACAAACTAAAATCAACACATAAGTCTGATCTGAAAATCGAGATCCTAGCGTGAAGCTAAAGTCTGAAATAGAGACTCGAAGAAGCAGTGGTCATGTCGTGAATGGTCAGCAACCATGCTTCAATTGCCATGAATTCATAGAGGTTGAGACTTGAAAGTGTTAAGTGAACATGAATGACTTATAGATCTATTAAGCTTTGAGGCCTGAACTAGCACAGCTAAAAGCTTACAACTAATAAAATATTAGGTTATTAAAATAATTCTCATTTTTCTTTATAATGAAAAGTTATAGATAAAGTGAACATCTGAATATATATTAGTTAAATTGTAATTTTTAGTTTTAGAAGATTGAGGGTTATTTTTGAAAGTTAGACCAAAATAAAAGGGCTTAGATGCACATTTGACTTGTATAATCACTTATTCCATTGATAAACCCACTTTTCCCACCGCCTCACTACTCCAATCTCCTCACTGCAATATACTATATATATTTATATATGATAAACTGCTACTGTATCAAAGTTTTTTGTTGGAGAAACAGGGGGAGTAGTTGCTCCCTCTCGTTACAACGTGGCTCCGCCACTGGTCGTAAGTAGCGGCTAATGAAATAAACAAGCATATGGAGGGTACCTTAGCCACACGAGAAAATGTCTCGTAGTAGTCGACCCCATAAGTCTGAGCATATCCTTTGGCTACCAACCAGACTTTTAGATGAGCCACATATCCATCTGGATTAACTTTCACAGTGAATACCATTTGCAGCCAATTGCCTTTTTGGCTGTAGGTAACTCTACCAAATCCCATGTATCATTATGATCTAGAGCATTAATCTCATCAATCATAGCATCCCGCCATCCAGAATGGGACAAAGCTTCACCAACCGTTTTAGGAACAGAAAAAGAATGAAGTGTAGAGATCAAAGAGCGAGAACGTGAAGAAAGTTTATCATAGGAAACGACATAAGAAATAGGGTAAGTACATGAGCACTTACCTTTCCAAAGGGCAATGAGAACATCGAGATCAGAATATTGTGTATCGGAAGGTAGTGGATCACTCGAAGCAATAGGATCATCATTAGGCGGACCTACAGACGATGACCAAGATGGTATAGGGTCGGGATCTGACGTAGGTTGCCGCTTATTATGCACATGAACTATCGGTTGTTTAATAAGCTTTTGAAGTTGTGTCGAGTCGGATAGGATAGGAGACTCGGGAATCGGTACGACATATGCCAACAAATCATCATTATCTCTTGGGTTGCAAGGAGTGGACATATGAAAGAAGGGTATATTCTCATGGAATGTAACATCTCGAGAATCGAGATACAATGTATCGATTAAGCGTGGGAGAAAAGCACTTATACCCTTTTTGAAGTCGAGAGTAACCAAGAATGACACATTTCAGGGACTTCGGATCCAACTTAGTTATGTGTTATTGGGTATCACGGAAAAAATAGGTATTACCAAAGATCTTTGGGTCAACAGGAAACAATGACTTTGTAGGAAACAGAACTGAGAAAGAACTTTTTCCATCTGAAACAACAGAGGGCATTCGGTTGATGAGAAAACAAGCAGTAGCAATAGCATTAGCCGAGAAGAGTTTTGGAACAATCATGTGAAAAAATAGAGCTCGAGCCACCTCTAAGAGATGGCGATTCTTTCGTTCTTTTGCATTATCACTACGAAGAGTTTGAATGGAGACTTTAAACTGTGTTTTAATCTCAGCATAGAGTGAACAAAAATGTGTAAACAACTCAGATCGATTTTTCATAAAGTAAAGCCTAGTAGTGCGAGAGTAACCATCAACAAAAGTAACGAAATACTTAAATCCAAGTATAAAGCATGGTCCCCAAACATCATAATGGACCAACTCAAACTCAAATGGGAACGAGGCTCGTTTATTACAGAGTCTAAGACTTAAATGAATACGTTGATGTTTGAAAAACTCACAAGACTCGTATTGTAAAGAAGGTAAATAAGAAAACTCAGGACACAACTTCTTCAGATTCTGTAAAGACGGATGACCTAATCGACAATGAACTTCAAGCGGAGACGATGAGTTGGAACAAGTCAAAGAGTAAGGTATTTGATGTTCAAATATGTATAAGCCGTCAGTTTCCCGCCCTCTACCAATAATCCTTTTCATCGATAGATCCTGAAAGACATAAAAATCAGGAAAGAATGAGACACAACAATTTAAAGCATGGGTAATTTTGTTGATTGATAACAAATTGAACGAGAAATTAGGTAGGCTCAGTACGGAAGATAACAAAACACATGGGGTAAGATCGATGTTTCCAGAACCAAGGATAGGTGGGGTAGACCCATCAACAATTGTGACATGTGATCAAGACGTGTGTTTATTGAAATTAGAGACGAGAGTTTACCTGTCATGTGATCTGAAGCACCTGAATCAATGACCAATTTGGAGGCAGAAGATAATAGGCATGTACTAGAGTTACCTGTCTCAGCAAATGCAACAGTCGGAGTAGTGGAATTCTCAGTCTCTAAAAGTCGAGCATATTCTTCTACGGGTATAATAACAGTACCATATGAGGTAGAGAAGGGGTGTAAATGAGACGAGACAACTCGCGAGCTATTCGAGATCGACTCGGTCAACACTCGACTCGAATAGGCTCGACTCGAACTCGAGCTCGGCTCGACATACTAACGAGTTGAGTCGAGCGACCTGATACTCGACTCGATAAGCTCGTGAGATACTTGAATATATATTATATAATTAATTTATATTATAATTTATAAAGTATAATGTAAAAAAATTTAATAATAATTATTGTATTACAATACATTAATATTAAGATGATAAATCAATTTGAAAATTGAATTAAAAAAAAACTCTAAAAAAGGAGGTAACTTAAAAATTTTGAGTAACAAACACGTTTAGGCCTGAGAAGATGAGAAGTGAGAAGAGAGACTTTCTCCCATCCCACATCGGTTCCTTAACTCCTTTTTGACTCTTTACTCTTGTATATATATGGGTAGGCCTCTACCATTTTCTTTGCATTATTCTACTAGTGGCTTGAGGCTCTTTGCTTGAGCTAATGGCTTGAGCTAGTGAAAGGGTTTTATAGGAGCACACTATGAAAATAGGTGCATCTTCTTTTTATTTAAGTTTGTATATGTTTGTTTTCAGTTTTAACTTGACGAACATAAACGAACACGAACATACCTATTTTCTTAACGAATGAATACGAACACTAGTTCGAGTTCAAGCTTGGGAATTGGTTTGAGTTCGAGCTCTGATTCGAGCTTGAAACGAGTTCGAGCTTGGGAATTGGTTATCGAGTCAAGTTCGAGCTTGGATTTTCACTACTCGCGAGCTTTCGAGTCGAGTTCGAGGTTGAGAATTTTATTTCGAGTTCGAGTCGAGTTTACTGATACTCGAGCTCGACTTGCATCATTTACACCCCTAAGGCAGAGGCAACATGTGCTGATGAGTTCCTCGGATGTCTGGTTAAAAGCTTCTTACATGTATGCTTGGTGTACCGAACTTATGACAATAGTAACACTTAACATCATCAGAATCTGGAATAGTTTCCCGTGAGTCAATTGGTCGGTCATTGTGGCCACCTCTAGAGCCCACTCTATGACACCCACGAAATCCTCCTCAGGAGCCCCCACGGAATCCCCCTCGACTAACCAAAACACTGTTTTGATCCAAAGTTTGAGAAGACTGAAGATTCTTATTCTGAAGAACACGAGCAAATGTTTCCTAAAGATAAGGAATAGCATATTCATTCAAGAACTGAGATATGATATAATCGAATTCTGGTCATAAGTCGGTCAAAAAAACTGATAATAACCAATTGTTCCCTCTGAGTCTTCATGGCTTTGACATCAACACTTAATGGAAGAAGAGTTAAGCTTCTCATGATGAAAGAACTCCATGACATAAGTAGTGAATGATCGGTCCTGTTGTTCTCCATGATGAAAGAACTTACACACTCTATAGATTCAAGAGATGTTACTTTGTCCAGAATATAAAAAATCAAGATAATCCATAAGTTCGTTCACGTATTCACGATGACTAACCAGAGACGAAACAGAAGACTTAATAGTATTGATAATCTGCAAGTACAGACGAGCATCACTTTGTAACCATGAATCGGAATCGATATCATAACCTTTAGGAGGATTAGCTGTGATATAAGAACCCATTTCCATGCTTCGGAGATAGATACGAATGGTTGTGCTCCATTCAAAGAAGTTGGAGCCATTAAGCTTCTTGTCGGTGAGTCTAGTTGAGTCTAACATTTACTGAAAGTATCTCGGGTACCCGTGGACCACTGTTGTTGCCTGATGATTTGTCTTCTCTAGTCATCTTCCAATAATTCGTGAACCAGAAAACGTCGAACTAGGACAAACGTCGAACTAGGACAAAGAATGCACACACAGGGTGCCAAAAAACCGACGATCAGAGACAAAAACGAACAGTTCACTCACAGGGTGCCAAAAAACCCGACCAACTGAGATGAAAAACGAACAGAAACTTTCAATTCAGAAAAACGTACCAAGAAAAAAATTCGATCTGTGTTTGTCACGAAACAGAGCTCCGATACCATGTAATCAGAGATTATATTTTTGCTTGACTTGTATTTACAATGAAAGGTTACAAAGATATATATAGGCAAGAAACCTAGAAAAAAAAGGAAACCCTAAAAAAGAAACCCTAAGGGCCTACGAGCTAATTGGGCCTAAGCAAATAAATACATAATTTACATTCTAACACAAATATACCTATTTTGGCAATGAAATGTACTTTTATGTTCTTACTTTGCCATGTTTTGTTAAAACTACACGATCTGTGGCATTTTCTGGAAATTTATACATTACATTACAATGTATTTTGAAAGAGATTATTGGTTTTCTTGAACAATTGACCAATAATTTGTGGACATATTTGAGAAGAAATCGGTAGGCATAGACGACCAATAGCTTTGTTAAGGTTGGAGGTTTGATGAAGGTACTTATTGATTGTTGTTATTCTTGTAGGTTGACGTTACAAGAACAAGAAATAGCCAGAAGGGCTTAGTTTTACAGGTGAGTTCATGTGCTTTTCTCAAACTGAGATACATGTTAAAGTATCGTATTTGTATAGATAAATGTTTATAGTTTTCTTGCATGGTATGGAATTGCATGAAATATATGTATATTTTTTTTGTTAATGTATGAAATTGCATAGTATGGGATATAGATTAAATATATGAAAATGTTTTATCGGTACGCCTATGAACCCCGACACTCGGGACGCCAAAAGAATAGTATAGTGGGAAACCATGGTTAGTTTACGATGCGTAGTTAAAGCTTTACAATTCACTGATATAATTCACAATTTTACTGTATATAGTTAGGGTGTAGTTTTGAAATATGTACACTGATAGTGTTTATGGTACATATATGCAAAGTTGTGTACAAATTTAACATGCTACACTTTTTAGAGAACATGTATATTTGTGAAAGACGTTTTATGTATCATAGTTCATGTTTAAAACCATGGTATCATTAGTCTCTAGGCTTATACATATAGTGCACGGGTCTCACGTAAATGGATAACAAAAATTAACTAAATATCTTGGCCACGGTGAAAGTGTCATAATAGAATGCTTCGAAGGTTGAAGAGAAATTTAAGTTTTCCCAAGAAAGGGTAAATATGGGCAAAAGTTTTCGGCTATAGAGAAGAGAGAGAGAGAGAGTAAAGGTAATACAATAGTATATGGGTAATACTGTTGAGGGTCTTCACGGAAACACATGTAAGGTCTATGTACATCCTAGACTCCATGCAAATGTAACTGCCATTCATCAAGCTAAAATCATGGTGTTCACATGGACCACTAGCTGTCTACATTCATTTTATTTCATTTTAATTATCCTTGTTTGGTCTTTAAGAAATGGGATGTGGACCTCCACGATGCATACTAGCAATAGGGCCTTTCTTTTTTGTTCATTGTTTTTTTCCTAATAAGTATTTGTAATTCCCAATCAATGATATCAAGAAATTTGCCCCATACACGAGCGTTTGTGTGATCTGAGACTAGCGATCTTGTAACGGCTTCTTAACACTATGCTTGGTTTGATAAAGTTTAGGGGTTTGATGCAGTCTGTCTAGAATTCATGTGTTTGATATGGGGCATGACATCAAACATTTAACAAACAAGTTCAAAAATACGCATAAACCCTTGTTCTCTTCGAGATAGGTAAAAAACAAATGTGTGTTGACCCATCTGTAAAAATACATAATACAAACTTCAACCTATTTAATTCTGGGCTGCTAATTCCTGGGTGCAGTTCTGTAAGCAGGGACGGACCCAGGTGGTGCATGGGTGGCACAGGCCACCGCTTTGTTCCTCCGTCGTAGTGTGAAAAATTATAAGGTCGTGAAAAGTGCCACTGTATCAATTTGTTATGTGCCACCGTATATATTTTGAAACTACAAAGAAACACAAGTTTCCCTTGGTAGAGTTGGTTTGCAAGGCTTTTCTTCCACCCCAGACCCGAGTTTGAATCATGTTAGTGTCAGTTTCTTAGTTTTTAGCTTTTAATTTCAGATTTATTATGTTTTTGAAAAAAAAATTGCAATAAAATACTTGAACACAGGACCTCACATATGAAAAGTAATGAACTAACCAAGACACCAATGATGATTTTGTGAAAAATATCCCTATATTTGTTTCTTATAGTCAAATGGTGCCACCACTTGAAAATTTCTAGGTCCGTCTTGTTTGTAAGATGATTTATGTGGTAAGCCGTCAACTCTCACACACACACTCTGGATTACCCACATGCGAAGTGCAGAAGAGGTATGTAACTAACTCATGGTCTAATCATGACTGGAGTTCCTAGCTTAAACGTACAATGAGTGATAGAAAGTTGCTGAATGTTTTAGATCTTGTGCAATTTTACTCATAGATAACAGGTTATCAGGAGCACACAATCCAAAGTGAATCAAGACTACACAGTTCAAAGTTTTTATAGCTTATTATAGATCAACAGCATTTTAACTGTGAACTAGTACAAGTTCTTTTTGCTGCCTCTGTACTGTTTTGTTTTCACATTAGATTATGTTTTTTGTGTGTCTCCATAATATATTCCATCTTTCTCAAGTATTTCATAATGTTTCAGACAGAGAACACGAATTCACAAGAGGAGAAGAAAAATGAGGAGCAGGACATGGAGAGAATAATGAAAGAGAAGGATAGCAAAAGTGCTGAAATTGCAGCTTTGAAGCAAGAACTGGAGAAAGCCAGGAAAAAACATGAAGAGCACTGCTTGCAAATTGAAGCAGCTGGTCGAAAAGCTCAAGTAGGTCTTGAGGAAAAGTTGAAGGAAGTCGAAAATCTCTTGAATAAGTCAAAGATGAAGGTGCAAGAGCTTGAGGCTAATTCACAGTCTAAAACGCATTGGTGGAACAAGAAGGAGCACATTTACAAAACATTTACAGAATTCCAACTTGGTGCCCTGAAGGTAGGCTATGATGATATCACTATCCATGGATTTGTATGTCATATTTGTTGATATAATCCAAGTTATCTTTCAGGAACTAAGATTTGCTTCTCAATCAGTCCGCCAGGAATTTCTAAAAACTCAGAAGAGCTACTCAGAGGATTTTGATCGCTTAGGTTTGGTTTGTTCTGGAAAATACATTCATCAATCTTTTGAGTGGCTTGTAATCACATTGTCTCATTAATAAGTCTCTGCTTGATTAGGGACAAAGGTTAAAGTTTTGCAAGATGCAGCAGAAAGCTATCAAGTAGCCATTTCTGAAAATCGGAAGCTACACAATGAAATTCAAGAATTAAAAGGTTCATTTATGATAATATGTCTACCTATCGATATGCACAATCTTGTGTTGCACTCATGAGATTTTTGGTGAACAGGAAATATTAGGGTTTACTGTCGGATAAGACCATTTCTTCCTGGTCAAAAGGATAAACAAACCACCGTTGATTATATTGGTGAAAATGGGGAGATAATTATTGTTAATCCCTCCAAACCAGGGAAAGAAAGTCGAAGGTCATTCAAGTTCAATAAGGTCTATGGTCCTCGTGCTACTCAAGGTTTTTTGCTTTGTACCTGATTTTTGTAGTTTTCTACATGTTATGTTGAACGACGCTTTTACTGCTTTCACAGGGTTACCTTTACAAGTTGTGTTTGTACAAATTTTTATCATAAGAAGTTGATTAAATTTTTGCACTAATGGGAGACATGCAAACTGACAATTTTCATCGGATGTTGGCAGCTGAGGTATACGGAGATATACAGCAACTAATACGGTCTGTTTTAGATGGATACAACGTGTGTATATTTGCATATGGTCAAACTGGAGCTGGAAAAACCTATACAATGGTACACGTCTTTCTTTTAATATCCATCTTTGATGTTTTTTTGTTATTAGTTTCTTACTTGTGGCTGACATTCTTTAATGATTTTTTTACACAGAGTGGCCCAGATAATGGATCTGAAGAAGATTGGGGAGTCAATTATCGTGCTCTAAATGATCTTTTTAAAATTTCCCAAAGTAGAAAAAGCACCTACAACTATGAAGTCGGGGTTCAAATGGTTGAAATATATAATGAACAAGTCAGAGACTTGCTAGCAAATGATACTACTCAAAAGAAATATCCTTCTATATAAGTCCATTGGTATATAAGTGAGCATGCTTACCTAAAAATCAAATATACTCCAGGCATCACATATTGAGTCGAATGCTCTCAAACTTTTGACATATTTTCCTCAATTTGACGTCTTTTTATCTGAAAAATAGTTTGTTTTGGATGGACAGAAAAAATAAAATAAGTAGTTTTCGTGTCTATGGAGAAAATATGTGAATTGTTGGGTACTTTTTGCGCAATTTTCTGATGTTAAAAAGTGTTATACAAACGTACGGAGACAATGACACCAGGATTCTCAATGTATATCATTCACATATTCACTTGGAGAGACCAACATCTGGAACTTATTAGATCAGAAGATCACCTAACAGTTTTTTTTTAAATTGTGTGTTTAGTAAATTTAAGAAACATAGCATCTCCTGTTTTGTGGTGAAATTTACTCCTTGACTTGCGAACACTTGGGATTTTAGTATCTGCACAAAACAGTGGTTTAGCTGTTCCGGATGCTAACATGCGTCAGGTCAATGAGCCATCTGATGTAATGGGATTAATGGAAATTGGATTTAAAAACAGAGCTAGAAGTACTACAGCCATGAATGAAAGAAGCAGCAGATCCCACAGGTATTTTATTTTATAAAATTAAGAGGTATTCTCTCCGTTCATGGAGTTGCTTTATGACATTTGAGGTCAGAAGTTTTAGCTTTTAGGAGTTCGTTACAAATTTAATACTAACACAATTGTATATTTACTATTGCTCATATGATCATCAATTTCTACTCTTTTTGCTTAAAAGGCTTTGTCACTTTTCAGAAGTGAAACCCAGTTCATTTGACCTCATAAGTCTAATGTATCTCCCTTCTGAACGTCGAAGGTGGTCTCTAGAATATGTTTGATGTATAATGTCAGTTGTATAATGTGAATTTGCATGCACAGTGTTGTAACTATCCATGTTCGTGGAACGGAACTGCAGACTGGTGTCTCTTTACATGGTAGCCTTCATCTGGTAGATCTTGCAGGAAGCGAAAGAATAGACCGATCTGAGGTGATTGGGGACAGGCTCAAGGAAGCACAACATATAAACAAATCCCTAGCTGCCCTTGGAGATGTCTTCTTCTCCTTGTCTCAGAAAAGCGTTCATGTTCCATTCAGAAACAGCAAGCTTACTCAGGTCCTTCAAAGCTCTTTAGGTAATCTTCTATTCCCATCACTACATTGCATGTTCTCATATAACTTATTTATTGCTGTTAAATAACAATAAGATTTTATGTGCTACCGTTAGTTCTTTTTCTTCTATTTGGAGTTCAAATTTGTAAGATTGCTTCTTTGTCCATTTTACATGACTTCTTTGGAGTTCCATTTACCATTATTGGTAGACATCTGGGAAGAGCCTGTGTTTTTTATGGGTAGAAGAGATCCATCACCGACACGAACAGAGTCAGATCCGTTGTATGAGGAGCTAGTATCCAGAAAACTGAGATCATTGGTCATGTGCTGGTTTGATCCGGTGTCTGGATACCACAGATTCGATGGCAACGATGGATTGATGGAGTATGAGCTATCTGTGAATAAGGGTCGGATGGGGGCAACAGAGTAGTTTGCTTTAGTTGTTAAAGAAGCAGGTGGTGGGGCTTGAAAAGCTTGATTAAAGCGGTGCCAACAAGTCAAGGCGGTATGACCAGGTTTAGAGCAAACCTGGCAGGTGGGTCTTTGGCCAGTGGACTGAGATGGTCTTGGGTTTGGGCCAGATAAGGTTGGAATACGACCATTTTGGAAGTTGGGATGTAGACCTCTGCGATTAGCAAATCGTCCCCTGGAGCCATGGTTTCCATAGTTGCGACTTCCACGATAATTATTTGTGGTTTTCATGGCTATATTTGCCGAGAGTTCAGATGCAGGAGTGGAGGGGGTGTGGAGAAGTAATCTGGCTTCAAACGTCAAAAGATGACTGAGAGGTTCTGGTGGAGAGAGAGGGTCTGACCTAGTTGTGAGAGAAGCAACGATGGGGTCAAAATCAGGTCCAAGACCAGCAAGAAAATAGGTGATGAATTCTTCATCTGTGAGAATTTTTCCAGCAGCAGCAAGAGAATCAATCAGATTTTTGGTTTTGTTATAATACTCAAGAACAGAGTCTCCCCCCCTTTCTAAAGTTGGTTAATTGAGTGTGGATCTGGATGAGTTTGGCTTGAGATCTGGAGGTGAATAATTTTTCCAGAGCATACCAAACAGCTGAGGATGTTCGATGATGGAGAACTTGACTGACTAGAGATTCAGATAAGGAAGATATAAGAATGGATAGCAACAATTGGTCTTGTTGAAACCAGGTAAGAAATTCTGGGTTTGGAGTTTTATCTTCAAGAAATTGATTGGGTTGAGATATTGAACCATCGATAAATCCAAAAAGTTTTTGCCCATGAAGGTAGGGAAGCATTGTGCTTTCCATAGAAGATATAATTGTCATTTGACAATTTGATTGAGACTAGATGTGACAGAGATGATAGAGGGTTGGAAGAAAAAAGGTTAGAGGAAAACGAGTTGAAGGTTTTGGGAGAAGCTGTAGAAGAGATTGATGAGGGAGAAGAACCTGCCATTGCCGCAGGGCTAGGGCTTTGATACCATATCAGTGAAAAAGGGGAAAGAGAAAAGTTTTTTTTATTTCTTTCTTTCTTGATTACATCAACAGAGGTACAGGGCAATATAAAGAAAGGTAAAAATAACCACACTAAATCCTAGCCATCCAATGAGAGAGAATCACAACCCTTCAATTTGGGCAACAGAGTTTGTTATAACTGAATGAAATTTGTCATGGTTTAACATGGTGTAAATACGGTTGATCCAGCTGCATGGCTTATATATGAAGGGCTTGATATATGTTATAGCGAAAAACCCAGATTCATATTTTTATTCAGTTCATCCAAAATTTTGCTCCTCTGCATGATCAAGAATCTCAACTATCTTAACCCAACGAGTGTTCCTTGTCTTATGTGATGTATCCCACTATTTAGCAAACACCTAAATTGCAATGCTTTTCTGTAACACGAACACACATTTAAGAACACGCATAATATATGCGTGCACACACACACACACACACATATATATATATAAAAGTGCCTACATACATATACATATATGTGTATATATATACACACATTAAGGTGCATGTCATAGAAATAGGTAAGCACGAGCCGATTTAGGTGAGCACCAAAATGTGCACTTCGATCAAACCGTGCACGTTGAAGCCGAAATGGTTACTTAACCGATTGAGGCACCTAAGATGATCAACCTTCCGAGCCGAAATTGGCCTAGCCAAACCAAACTTTCACAAGCCGAAATGAGACTTATGTGCATTTTAAGTTTTTTTACATTAAGCCTTGTATGGGACATGGGTTAAGTTGTCTGGATAAATCTCTCTGTCTGAGGGATGGGAGACCAATGGGTTTGAGGGAGGGAAAGAGAGAGGGTTAGATTATTTCTGGGCATTTATGGTATTAATTTGTTTGGGGTGGCTTAATGGGGACAAGTGAGGAATCCTAGTATATTCCATGTAGCAATTTTAGCCATTGTTTTAAAAATTGTGGGAGGCGCACGCCTTGAGGCGCGCCTCAAGGCGAGGCGTCCAAAAAAAGAATCTGAGGCGGCGCCTCTAAAGGATTCACTGTTTCGTATGCCTTGGGTGTTAGAGGCGTGTGGAAAGACGGTGAAGCGGTGGGTGGTATTGAGGTTGTCGCCTCTTTAACCAAGTGGTTCCTCCATGTTCAGTGCTTTGTCAGAGTGCCTTTTCTCCTCTCTCACACAATCACAATCACAAGCATAAACATATATTATATTATTTTTCCTATTAGTGCTTTCTTATCCCACTAAGTGCACGAGTCCACTAAATGCTGCAAATAATTATGGGATAAGGACTGCAATTAAAACCTGTACACATTGCATTCGAACATCTAACACGTGTATATAAATATATATCTTCATGAGGAGACTAGTTTATGTATATTAATATTTTTTTCTTTGTTAGTATAATTTATATATATATATGTCAGTTTGTATATATATATTGCACCTACTGCATTTGGATTTGTAATAGACGATATATATATATGTGTGTGTGTGTCTATGTATATAAATATATAGTATGTATTTTCTTTATTAGTACAAGTATTGTGAGTTGAGTATAATGCGTAAAAGTGTGTGTGTATATATATATTTAGTAGTATATATATTGTATTGTATTATTATGTATATATTTAGTATAAATATTGTATACTATATATCCGCCTTGGGGTAAGCCTCGAGGCTTACGCCTCGCCTCACCGAGAGAAAACGCCTCGAGGCTCGATTACGTTTTTTAAAACCATGATTTTAGCTTAATGGCTTAACGATTAAGCCATAAAGGAACACTCATGTATCATTGAGCAAATAAGCCGCCCAGACCATTAAGCTCATTAAGCTGTAAGTAAACAGGCCCTTAGTTTCCTAAGCCACCGCAAGGGCCATTGCCTTAAACTCGACAACGGGGCGCGCAGCCCCATGACCCCCACTATATGGTCATTTAAGTTTTATACCAGCTTATACAAGCATGCACTTGACACTACCGAATTTGTTTCAAAAGCTTAACTATAAACCTTTTTCAATCTCGAGGAAATCCAAACTTCACCAAAATGCTTGATGACACTTATATAAGTTCAAAATCGCTAACAATATACCGTAGCTTCCTCCCATGTACACTTGACTTGCAATGTGGGTTATAAGTCACATACGAAGTCGCTTATGTTCAACGGCGTTTGTATTACTAACTTCCAACAATATCATTGGGGTGCCCTTAATACCTCTACACCTTTTTGCATATGCTCCAAACCTTTTCATATAATCCGGTTTTATTGAAGCCTCAAATTCTTGTACATGTATATGAATCTCTTATACTCCAAGTTCAAGGCTATTTAGTATTTGTTTATTGGTTGACACTCTGACAATTTTTCAAATGACTTGTGTTGAATATAAAAAAATTTGATAGGATAAAAATTTGAGGAATTTCAAAACCAGAAAGAGTAAGAAATGAGTTTTAGAGAGATAGTGAGTACATATCTAATTTTAGTTTTTGGCCTCTGTTTATTACAAAGCTTTGTACTTAACAACGGATTCAACCAACATTCTTAATATAAGAACTTTATAAAGTCCTAAAAGAATTAGCAGTTACCACTATAATCCTTTACAGATACAAGTGTTCCTTTTTGGCATTTCGCTCACGTGATGCACCCAGTTTTCTACTCCTTGATGCCTTGATGCAGGTGGTCAAGCAAAGACACTTATGTTTGTGCAGTTGAATCCCGAAGCTGCCTCATATGTTGAAAGTTTGAGTACTTTAAAGTTTGCCGAAAGGGTCTCTGGAGTGGAGCTGGGTCCCGCTCGGAGTAGCAAAGAGGGCAGTAATATCAAGCAGTTGATGGAACAGGTATATGCTTCATGTCATGACGAAATGTTATTCTATTGTTCTTCGTAAATATCGTTTTCATCATGTTATCTGTTTTCCATTGATGCTTATTATCATGTTATTATATGTTATGGATGTACTAATACTAAGTAGTAACATAATACCGTTTTTTCTTAATGTTTTTCTAGATGCTTAATACATCTAAATTTACTTTTTTGTTTTCATCAAACAGGTGGCATCTCTAAAAGAGACGCTTGCAAAAAAGGATGAGGAGATTGAGCGCCAACAACTTCTTAGAGATAAGAAAAATGCTCTTCCAAGTGTTCCTGGTGAAAGACGTTCATCGAGGTATGGGTCTTCTTCCCCATCTCCTATAGGAGGGGCTTCTCCACGGAACAACGTAAGATCCACTGCACATGGAAACCTACCAGACAATAGGCGTAGGTCTTTCGATGGCTTTAGACAATCCTTCCGGCATTCGAGTCTTGCCGAAGGTTAGAAATTTTTGGATGATAGTGAGAACTTACAATTTGGTGGTGCAACATAATATGAGAGATTGAATGATGTATCTGATAGTTGTCTTTCTGTTGGAACAGACACTGATAGCTCTGTTGATGGCAGCCCATCTCGCGAAGGTTCAAGATCATCCCACAACTCAAACAAGTAAGTTGTTTACCCTGTATATTAGTGGCATCATTTCATTCCCTCCCCATGCATCTTAACTATGGATGATTTTTGTTGGTTTGCTAACATGTCAAACATTTTACTCCCACAGTTACAGAAGAGGTAAAAAATGACTTTCTGGACAAAGGTATCTTGAATTATTACCTTCACCTCCCACAAAAATATCTTGCTTCTGTAACATCACTCTCAAAATCATTGGTTTTCCACGATTACCATCAATATTAGAACATGCATGGTTATTGAGATAAGGTCTTTGTATGCTACCTTTTTAGTAGCAACTATGTAAGTTGGGGAGAAATATGTCAGGACCAGCTAATTAACCAAGGAAATCAAAGAGAAATGCGTTTGACAGAATGAGAATGATTGAATTAGCAACAATGAAGAGGGCTAGCATTTGAGAGGCTAGACTCTCCTATTTCAAACTGTGAGAGAAATTTTCAGATGCCCCCCATCTACACCCCACCAGCATACTTAACAAAACACGTAACAAACTCATAACATAAATTTCCCAAAACACCCTCAAGGAAAAATCCCCTGTGACGCAACCCCACTAATCTGCTGCTGATTTATTTTCCACCCTTGTGGTCCCAGCCTTGGTTTCATTGCTTTGAGCCTTTCTCCTGGAATACGTGAATTTAATAGGTGGGTGCCTAGCATTACCCCTCCCCCAAAGAGTCACCTTGTCCTCAAGGTGGAAATCGGGAAATGCTTGCTGGATGGTAACCATATCCTCCCAGGTGGCTTCGAACTCCGGTAAATTCTTCCATTTCAACAACACCTCCAGATTCTGCCTTCTGTTGATCGGACTCCGAGCAAGGCTTCTGGTTCAACCACCCATTCGAGGTCTGCATTGATGTTGGGGGGCATTGTTGGGGACACAGGCTGATCACCCACGGCACGCTTCAGCTGAGAAATGTGGAACACTGGATGAACTTTAGCTGCAGTAGGTAATTGTAGTTTATAGGCGACATCCCCAATACGCTGGACGATCTCAAAAGGTCCATAATATCGGGCGGCTAGCTTCTGGAATGGTCGGTTGGCTAATGTTTTATGGCGGTACGGTTGTAATTTAAGGTAGACGTGATTTCCGACATCAAAGCTTAAGTTTCGTCGGTGCTTATCAGCTTGAACTTTCATGAGCTGCTGAGCTTGTAATAAGTAAGCACGAAGCTCGTCTAACACTGCATCTCGTTCCGCTAATTGTTCTTCGAGAGAAGACACACCCGTGCTACCCTTAGGTACCCGATATAGTCGTGGAGGGTCTCGGCCATATAACGCCTTGAAAGGGGTACAACGGGTGGATGAATGATGGGACGTATTGTACCATAATTCTACCCACGGAAGCCAGTGAGCCCATTTGCGCGGGTTGCCATTGATAAAGCATCTCAAATATGTTTCTACCGACTTGTTAACCACTTCTGACTGTCTGTCGGTCTGTGGGTGGTATGCAGTGCTGCGCAGTAACGAAGTTCCCTGGAGCCGAAACAGTTCCCTCCAAAAGAGACTCATAAAAACCTTATCTCGGTCGGATACAATGGACGATGGAAAACCATGGAGACGAACAACTTCCTTGATAAAAAGGGTGGCTACTGATTGAGCCGTGAACGGGTGTTTCAATCCCAAAAAATGGGCAAATTTGGTCAGACGATCAACGACCACCAGGACTGTATCAAACCCGAGAGAACAAGGAAGGTCTTCTATAAAATTCATTGTAATGTCCTCCCATACCTGAGACGGTAGAGGCAGAGGTTGTAAAAGTCTGGCGGGATGGGTATTGACGGCTTTCTGTTGTTGGCAAGTGGGGCAAGCCTGCACGTATTTAGTGACTGCACGTTTCATTCCCACCCAAAACCATTCCGATGCCAACCGCTGGTAAGTTTTAAACTCGCCAGAGTGCCCCCCAATCACAGAATCATGATATTCATGCAATAGTTTTGGTATGAAGGTCGAGGTCTGAGGTATGACTATTCGGCCCTTGTATGTTACTTGACCTTGTGTCACCGCGAATCCCACATGCGACTTCCCTTCATCCTCGATGTCCTTTATTAGTCGTTGAATGAAAGAGTTGACTGCAATTTCCATGTCTAAATCGGCCATGGAAACGGTACAGGAAGACACCAAGGTGCCCAATTCTACCTCTGATGTGAACTCTCTGGACAGCGCATCAGCGACCCGATTCGTTGCTCCGGGTTTGTATCGTATCTCGAAATCATAGCCTAACAGCTTTCCAACCCATTTCTGGTATTCTGCCCCGTTGAATTTAAGAATTTAAGACTACGTTGGTCCGTATGGATGATGAAGTGTCGTCCCAACAGATAATGCCTCCATTTTTGAACGGCGATAACAATGGCCATTAATTCTCGCTCATAGACCGACTTCAACCGGTTTCGGGACCCCAACACTTGGCTAATATATGCGACTGGTCGAGATGCTTGAAGTAAGACAACTCCTATCCCACTCCCCGACGCATCCGTTTCTACCACAAATGGTTGATTAAAATCTGGCATGGCCAAAACTGGAGCTTTAGTTAACGCCACTTTGAGCTGCTGGAAGGATTCTGTAGCGGCATCTGTCCACCCAAAAGAGTCCTTAAGTTGTTCCGTCAAAGGGGCAGCTATTCGGGCATACCCACTGATGAATTTGCGG
This sequence comes from Arctium minus, assembly GCA_954870635.1. Lineage (NCBI taxonomy): Eukaryota > Viridiplantae > Streptophyta > Magnoliopsida > Asterales > Asteraceae > Arctium > Arctium minus. The sequence continues at coordinate 79,383,486 of OX941082.1, forward strand.
TATGCAGGTCCGTAGATTCTTCGGAAGGGGCCAATCTACCATAGCCTTGATCTTTTCGTTGTCTACCGCCACCCCAGCCTCCAAAATCACATGGCCTAAGTACGCCACCTCCCTTTTTCCAAACTCACATTTGGTCGGATTAGCATAGAGTTGATGGGTCGCTAGTAAATTCAACACGGATTCTAAATGTTGCCAATGTTGTTGCTGATTTCGGCTATAAACCAAAATATCGTCGAAAAACACCAATACAAATTTTCGAATGAACGGCTGAAATATTTCATTCATCAAAGATTGAAAGGTCGCCGGGCCATTGGTTAGGCCGAATGGCATAACGAGGAACTCGTAATGTCCCTCGTGAGTTCGAAAAGCCGATTTAGCCACATCTTCCTCTTTCACCCTTATCTGGTGGTATCCGGATTTAAGGTCGAGCTTGGAAAACACACACGATCCATGTAGTTCGTCAAGTAGTTCATCGATAACCGGAATGGGAAACTTATCGGAACCGTAACTCGGTTAAGGGATCGATAGTCAACGCAAAACCTCCAAGAGCCGTCTTTCTTTTTTACTAACAAGACTGGGCTGGAATGGGGGTTGTTTGAGTTCTGTATAATTCCCGACCTTTGCATGTCCTGTATCAGTTTTTCGATCTCATTTTTCTGCGCATGAGGGTAGCGGTATGGCCTAACACTGACTGGGCTTGCCCCATCGTTAAGATTAATCGCATGTACCTTTTCCCGGTGTGGCGGTAGTCCGCCCGGCCATTCGAACACCTGCTGATAACGGAGGAGGATATCAGTTAAAAACGGTGGTGAATCAGCCAGCGATAGGGGTTGTGAACTTCGTTCCACTTGGTTCAGCTATACCAAATAACCTCTTCCCTCCTTGGCAATGGACCGGATCATGTTTTTAAGAGTCACTCTAGACCTTCCCAACGAAGGGTCCCCCCGAAGAGTCACCGGAGTTCCATTTACGAGGAACCTCATGATCTGCGTTTTCCAATTAGTGGTGAGCGCGCCCAACTTCTCCAACCACTGGACACCGAGTATCACATCTGAATTGCCCAACGTGAGTGGAAGGAAGTCCTCCAGCACTTCTATGCCCTGTAATTGTAACAACACACCTTTACATTCCCCCGATCCCTGTACCGCTTCTCCTGTTCCAAGTGATACTCCAAACCCTCCTCCTGTTTGACTCACGTGAATGCCTAATTTCTCGATGACTGCCTTCGACAAGAAATTGTGAGTGGCACCGGGGTCAATCATAACGACGATCTCGTGTCCCTTTATCATTCCCAATAGTTTCAACGTCTTAGGGCTGGTAGTTCAAACAAATTTCAGTCTGATTTACTTCTACAGGCTCGTCCACCTTTTCTGCTTCCTCTGTCTCCTCCTCATCCTCCTCCTGGGTGAGCAAAACACTCAACTCCCGACGACGGCCACGATGCCCTACGTTCCACTTCTCATCACAACGGAAACAGAGTCCCCGTTCCCTCTTCTGTTGGAGTTCTTTGTCGGATAATCGTCTCACTTCCCCCAACGATTTCGAGGAGGTATTCATGGCTGTTGGAAAGGTGGAGTTCAATGGCAGACTGTTGCGTGATCCCGGGCCTGTTTGGGACCCCGTCGAACCAAAATTCGTAGAACTCGGGGTGACTCGATTGGAATTCTGAACTGAGAATGAAGATGGAGAGATTCTCGTGGTTGAATTCCCGAAACCAAAAAAATTTGGAGTGTACCCTTTTCCGTCGCCTTTCCGAATTGGGCTAACCTTCAATTTTTCTTCCACATTGGAGGCTAAGGCCATTACCTGGTCCAAGGTTCGCGGGCCAAAAACCCTGACCTCGGCCCGAATATCAGCTCTGAGCCCATTTATGAACTCGCCCATAGCGATTTCCTCAGATACGTTGGTTAACGGAGCAGATAATTCTATGAATGCACACTGATAGTCCAACACAGTACCCACCTGGTTTAGCGGCAACCATTGCTCATGAAGGGAGCCCGACTGGGAGGGGCGAAATTGGCGCAGCAACAACGATTTGAGTTCCTCCCACCGCTTCACCGGTCGTCGACGATGCTCCCATTGAAACCAGAGGAGAGCGTCTCCCTCGAGGGCTACGATCGCCGCCTCCATCTTATCCTCTTCGGTTAACCGGTAGAATCCAAAGTACCTCTCCGCCCTCATAATCCAACCGTCTGGATTGACGCCATCAAACAGGGGCATATCAAGTTTTCGATACCGTCAATTGAGTCCACCGCCTCCAAACGATGCCCCTCCCGATCCACCACTTGAATTGGAACTTCCCGCTGACCGTAGTCCGTTGTTGGTTTGGGTAGATTCAGTCAGAATAGTGCGCACCTCCTCTTGGATCGACGAACGAAAATTGATGTTTTCTTCCTGTATTGACGAACGGAGGTTGAGGTTGTCTACGGTAATTGCCGATAACTTTTCATTGATCATCGCCATCTGCTCACTGTACTGCTGTTGTAAGGCCTTCTAGAGACTACTGATAGTCTCACGCATCGCTGTCATCCCTTCTTCCACCGACTCCAACCTCTGATTAGTGGATGATGGTGCCATGGTTTCCCCGGGAAGGGGTCGCTCTGATACCAATTTGTCAGGAACCAACTAATTAACCAAGGAAATCAAAGAGAAATGCGTTTGACAGAATGAGAATGATTGAATTAGCAACAATGGAGAGGGCTAGCATTCGAGAGGCTAGACTCTCCTATTTCAAACTGTGAGAGAAATTTTCAGATGCCCTGTACCCCACCAGCATACTTAACAAAACACGTAACAAACTCATAACATAAGTTTCCCAAAACACCCTCAAGGAAAAATCCCCTGTGACGCAACCCCACTAATCTGCTGCTGATTTATTTTCCACCCGTGTGGTCCCAGCCTTGGTTTCATTGCTTTGAGCCTTTATCTGGAATACGTGAATTTAATCGGTGGGTGCCTAGCAAAATAATGTGTATGACAAACGAACCCACAATCATTGCGGATCGACGAACGACATATTATGTGTCAGGATAACAACGGAAAGCAAATAAAGCTTAAAAAATATGGTACAAGCATATAACGAGGTTCCACAGTCTTGCATCCATGTCTTGTCTTTCTAACCAACCCTAGATGGTGATTATTTGTCAAATAAGTAGAGGTTACAAAAAATGCTTATCAGAAATGTAACACCCTAAAATTTGGGGTAAATTTAAAAATTGAAAATTCGGCAATATGACGTTTGAAATTGGAGTAAACCACCCAAATGGGTAAATGTGAAAGCGTTTACAAAACCTGCGAATGAATATGGAAATTAACAACAAACTAATCTAAATAAATTCTATCTAGATTACATTAGTTGTCAACCTAAATTTTCCAAAATAATAAAGTCGATTAAACGCCAAGACTCCAAATGTCTATCATCTCAAAAGTGCCTCAAGTGACCACACTCGTCACTCAAACCTTTGGCAACCCACCGCTAGGGGAACCTGTTATACACATCATTTGAGAAAAAGCGTTAGGCTTAAAGCCTAGTGAGAACATACAGTTTATATATTAATTGAGAAATAATTTAATTTGCAAGAATAAGTAATCTTTTCCAAAGAGTTGATTTTGCAAATGAATTAACAACCACACAGTGATCTTTCGGTCCAAAATACATCTTGCGATGACGGGGGAGACCCGGTTTCCAAGGATCGTGGCGGATAGTGGTGTTTGCGGTCCGGTTTGGGCGGTTTAACCCCTCAGACCACAAACCAAACCGCAAGTGGCGGTTTATTGATTTTTCAAACCGAGCGGTTTGACATCAAGTGCCCAGACCGGTCAAGTCGGACCGCGGTTTAGGCGGTTTGGTCGACCGGTTTTGGCGGTTTGGGCCTTTTAGTGGACTTTTAAGTTTAAACATAAAAACATATAAAACTTTAAATTTTAAAGGCTCGTTGGTTTGAGTCCATTTGAAATAAAGAACAAAGTCCACAAAAGTTAACTAAATATCCGAAGACAAAACACTAAAAAAAAAGTAATATGCAAAGTGCAAATAAAATCAACGGCTTCACTTCTTCATTTTTCCGTTCTTTGTATTCCACAATCCATAAAGATTTCAATCTTTTAAAATACCTTGGGCCTTTTTGTATTTTTGGACATTTGGGCTTTATATCATCTATTATTTATAATAAAGGTATATATAAAAAAATAAAAAATATATATTTATATATTTGGCGGTCGGTTTGGTTCAAACTGTTGGATCGAAATATAGAATTGCAAGATTGAATCAACCAAAGTTTATTGATTATAAACGAGAAAATACACACTTTGAAATGTACATAATCAAACCTATTTATATACACTGAAAAGGTGCCTTTGAACCATCACAATGGTTCACTAAGGGTTGGGTTGTTTCATGAACAATCACACCTTTTCATAAATAACTACCTATACATAAAATATATATATACATACTAAAAATACAAATATGATTATATCATTAATTCCAACAATCTCCCCCTTAATGATATAATCAACTAATTCTTGGTACTTGAGATACGCTCGGTAGATTCTGCTACTGCATTGATTCATCCTACAGTTCGTTCAAAATGACCAGCAAGTTCGTCTGTCTGCTTGATCTATAAAAGTACCCAGTCCTTCGGTATACTTGTTTGACTTCTCTTCCAGTATGAACTCGTAGGAGTGTGTAGCAACTAATCTTCGAACATCTTTCTTAGTCTGCTTCAATCTTCACAGGATGATGATAAAGTCATCATCTTCTTTAGTGTTTTCGCCTGGTCTTCATGTCTGTATGAATAGTATCCATCAATGCTAGGATCTTCTTCGTCTCTTTCTTCAACACCTTGTGTTATGCATTGCTTGGTTTGATCGGTTGCCTGAGTTCCTGTAGTGTTCTAATCTTCCTGATCCTTGCTTTTGGTTACACCACCAATTGAGCTTCCACTGCCGTGATCAAACGTATATCCCGATTGATCATGATCCTTGTTGGTTATTCCACCAACACTTTGATCCCTTATACTTGGTAACTTATCAAACCTTTTCAATGCAAAGTTGTAATGTTCTTGAGGGTGTAGCAAGTACTGTTCAAGTAGCTTGTTAAATGCTTGATCATAGTATTCTGGAAACCCGAAGCTCATTGCGATATCCTTCCAATTCCATGTCTCATCTTCCTTGAATTTTACGTCCCGACTGACGCAAATCTTTTTCTTTATTGGATCAAACAGGCGGTATGTTTTTGATCCTGGCTCACTGCCTAGGTATGCCTTTGAAATGTCCCATTGTTCTTTGTTTTTGCATTCCATCTCTACGTATGATCCATCTCCGAATCTTACGTTCCGAGTAATCTTCTCGTCAATTTCGTTGAAGTGATCTTTGATTCCCGTCATATGATTGCTTGTACCATTGTCTAAATACCATACACTTTCAACATTTGTAGTTATCTTGTTTGGTTCGAGGCTTCTCTCGTTCAAGAAAACTTTCTGGTGCTCTTCAATAGTTGCCATAAGCAGTGTTGGTTCTAAATCTTCTTCAATGAGATTGGAGTGTTCTTTCTCTTGATCATTCTGTGGACATTTGTTTGCATAATGTCCATATTTCTTGCACTTGAAGCACTGTATTTCACTCTTATCAGGAGTAAATTTCTTTGTATTGTTGTTTGTTTCTTTCTTGAAACTATTCTGTGAGGAATCCCAGTTCTTTCTTTCCGATCTGAATCTGTTATTCCCTCGGCCTCGGCCTCGTGACTGGTTAAATCTGCCACGGCCACGTCCTCTGTAAGATTGGCCTTGATGTTCATATCGTGTGAACATCAATCCTTCTTGAGTGTCCACGACTCTTTCTTTCTTGTGTTTGAGTCTTTCTTCAAAAGTCTTCAGTCTCCCGATTGCTTCGTCTAGTGACATAGTATCTAGATCCGAGTATTGTTCAATGGACGCAACAATTTGAAGAAAGCGATCGGGTACTGCGTTTAGTAACTTCCGAACGAGAGTGGAATCTTCATATGTTAGTCCCAAGCTTGCTGCTTTGTTCATAATACCCGTTAACTTCGTAGTGAATGAATCGATTGATTCATTTTCTTTCATCTGTAACATCTCAAATTCCGTCTTGAGTGTTTGTAATCTTGCCTTTTGGACACTGTCTACTCCGACATGTCTGATTTTCAGTGCATCCCAAACTGCCTTTGCAGTCTTGTATTTTGAAATGAGAAGATCTTCTGGTAGCGATTGATAGAGATACGCAGTAGCGGTTTTATCTCTTCTCACATCGTCTTTCGTTGTTGGTTGTGGTTCGATTGCTTCCCAAAGATTGTTTGCTTCCAAAATAATTTGCATTCGAATTGCCCATGTTGTGTAATTTGTTGAATTCAACATCGGACATTGAAAATGGACACTAGTACTCATTTCCTTGCAAATTTTGGAATTTTCTCCTTGATCTTTGTTTCCTTTCCCGGTCATAATTTTGTCTAAAATTTATATTGAAAATTTTGTTTGTTTTGATTTTAATAAATTACTAAAGAACAATTTTAGTAATAGATTAAAACAATAAACAAAAATTAGTTTTAAAAGGGTTTTATTTTCTTTCCTTTTAAAACAATAAAAGAAATAAATTGGTTTTTGTTTATAAAAGTGGGAAAAAGAAAAGATAAAAGAAAAAAAGGAAGGGTGTACGGTTTCTAAATGGTGCCGTTTCCAATTTGTCTCTGGTTCAAATCAAGTAGCCCTCGATTTCGATCGGCGGTTGACTGTGATTCCGGTCGATGCTTGGTTCTTGATTGCTTAAGTCGAGTATCCCTCGGCTTCTTCAATCGCTGGTTGCCCTTGCGATTTGACGTGATGATCTTCTCTGGCAGATTGCGATTTTCCAGTTCCTCCGGTTGTCTTCTCCGATTAAGGTAAGTCCCCTTAGATCGGTGGGTGCCGGTTGGTGGTAGAAACTCTGTTGTGGCCGCCCTGGGTATCCCCCTTTAGATTCAAACGAACCCCGTATGATATTCTTGACGGTGGTTCCTTCTGTTTGAGTCTCCGGCGATATTTCTCGGTTTCTTTTGTGGTTTTCCGGAAACTCTGGGTAACCCCCGCTTATTCAAACAACGCCGCCCTTGTGGTGTTCTTCTGTTGAATCTCTGGTGCCGGATTTTGGTGGGTTTTCTTGATTTCTCGGCCGCACTGGGTATCCCCGCTGATTCAATCAACACCCTTTCTGTGGTGTTCTTCTGTTGAATCTCCGGCGCCGATTTTCTGGTGACTTCTCGGTTTCTTGGTTTATGGTAGATGATGAGAACGAACTTTGGTTTTGATTATAACCTGAAGCTCTGATACCAATTGTTGGATCGAAATATAGAATTGCAAGATTGAATCAACCAAAGTTTATTGATTATAAACTAGAAAATACACACTTTGAAATGTACATAATCAAACCTATTTATATACACTGAAAAGGTGCCTTTGAACCATCACAATGGTTCACTAAGGGTTGGGTTGTTTCATGAACAATCACACCTTTTCATAAATAACTACCTATACATAAACTATATATATACATACTAAAAATACAAATCTGATTATATCATTAATTCCAACACAAACCGCCTAAAAAAACCTCCAGACCGTAGATCGGACCGGACCGCCCGGTTTGGCAATTTTCCAGACCGGACCGCCAGACCGCTCAAACCACCAAAAACGGTCCGGTTTGACTTGGTTCGACCGGTTTGAGCGGTCCAACGGTTTTTTTTAACACACCTAGTGTCGGAACACAAAAGTAAGCCACTCCGAGTTGTGAGCTCAATACTTGGACCCATCGCCACGAGCAACGCCGACTCGTACTCAGATGTGGGGGAGGGCACCCGAGGATTCAAGTCATACTCATTCACTAGGATTACATTTACGCCCATAACCGGTCTCACATAACCATACCAAGTTTCCTCCGAAGACCCAATGTTTCAACTAGCTACATACGGGGAAAAACATCCCAAAATATCCGGTACCTATTCTTATGGATCCAATAGTAATAGCCTAGAGTTTGTCACTATTTCATTAGTGACTAATTGATAATAAAGCACATAGTTATCATAAGAGAGTTCCTTAATACTATTTCCTTGCATAAATCGACTTTTGATGTATTTAAACCCAAATTAGATGACTTAGGGTTTATGCTCATTTCTCATACAACATAACCTCAAAACAAAGTTTTATTCAATGTTTCATGCTATTTAAAGTTATTTTTATAACCATCATTAGAGCATCTCCAATCGTACGCTAATCGCCTCCTTTTGCCGTTTTCACCTCTCCAATCGGCTGGCAATTTCTAATTTTTTTTGCCGGCCACAATTATTGCACGGCATATATGTCGGTCGCTTTTTTTTGCCGGCCATTGAAAGGGCCCACATTAAAACCCCTTTATTCATTTTTTTTGTTTTATTTTAATCTAAAATGCTTTTAATAATTAATATTTATATGTATACATATATGTGTATATTAATATCTTATTAATTTTTTAATGTGGGGTCTACAAATTTGGTGTTTTTTTAGGACGGTTGGAGTTGAGTTTTTTTTTTTTGGTGTTGATGGGCCCACCATATTTGGTGTTTTTGGTGTTTTTTTTGTGCTACGATTGGAGATGCTCTTAGGTCACCATTTCATTCCAACTAAAATTTCCATTTTAGGAAACCCTAGTTATCATTAAATGGTTTTTCCTTCACATTTTGTTCATGAAAGTGGATGGAGTAAAAATAGTTCAACAAGTAAGTTCCTCAATCATAGAATCCCAAAAATAAGATTAGAACTCTAAAATCTCCAAAACTCATTTTTAGGTTAAAACTTTGCAAACAAAGAAATGTAAACATGGAGATGATACATAGTTCAAAAGTTTAGTTTTGATGTGTATGAAGTTTAAAATAGTTGAATGTACTCACAATGAGGGTTTTATCAAAACCCTAGATGGAGAAGATGACACTAGCACCTTGAGAATGGAGATTCTTCACTAGAAGTTACCTTAGATCACCTAGAGTAACAACCATAAATGAAATAAGAGTGTGGTTGTTGGGGGATTTAATGAAGGGAGAAGATTTAGGGTTGAGCCTTACCAAAAATCAGTTGAGAAAACGACCAAGAGTTCTCCAAAGCTGATAAAAATGATTTAGAAAACGGAGCTGACCATTAAATACCCCAACATAATCGCCGTACCGTGGCTGCTTATCTTGGCGCGAGAGTGACAGGGCGATAGTGCCCGTGTCACAATCGCGGGGCACACTCGCACAATATGTACTGTAGCCTTTTCTCCTTCGGCGACATTGACACCAGCGACAATGCCCTTGGCAAGGTCGTCGGGCACTGTCGCTTGGCTCCTACGGGACGTCGAAAATACGGTCTTTTCACGATTAAAAAGGTTCTCGTTAGTGGGTCGATTCGATAGAAATATAAATAGACAATTTCCAATACGAGGGGGATAAAAAGAGCTTTGAGGGAATTTCATTAGATTAAAATTTTCGAGGTGTTACAAGAAAGGTGTTCATTGTTTTTTAGTTTTGATCTCACTACACAAATGAGCCCTAATTTCGGATTTATCCCAATAAACGTGATATGCGTATTACTGAAGCGACTTGTGCGCCAGTGGAGCTTCTCTTCTCGGTACCCATAATGGCTGTAAAGGACCTGATCATGCAAGCATTGCTCGCCTGTTTCCTTAAACCGGTGCCACCAAGTCGCTTGCGACCAAAGCATAACTTGCAATTCACAGCTCCCTTCCCATCTTGGGACCACTGGCATGCGAGCAGTGCTTGCTAAATACAAGTCGTGGTGACTTGCAACTTCCGATTTCAGGTTGTCAAGATCAAGTCTCTAGACGCCCTGGGTGTTGTGCATCATAAATTCAACACTCAATCTTGATGCTCAACACAAACGCCTTCAAGATACAAACCACATCCAACTTACTCACACGCTAACAAGCTTCAGCATTATCCTAACCAACTATAGAGCCAACATGATTCTTAAAGAGTAACCCCAGTGATGCTAAATAGTTAGTAACAAAAATATTCCACCTCGTCCACAAACCATTATCCAAACTAGACACCAGACTTGGTGTCCTTTTGGTCGAAAACAAAACTCAAATATCAACCTTGATCATAGTATCCTTAACGTGTACGACTTACCAAAGAAATGATGAACCGAATCCTCAAATGGAGACACTGACTCCCAAATTACATGCATAAAATAATAGGTCAAATATGGGCAATGCCCTAAACTAGAAAGAAAAGAAGTAAAGAACACATGTCGAACATCAAAGAATGTTGGACTCTACCTTTAGCCTAATCCAAAGATGAGGTTGTATTTGATACTCCACCTCAATGTAGATCTCCTGTCACCCCACGAATGTGCCTTGTAGATACAACTATGAGCATGAAGAGCAAATTCCATTACCACCTCAACGAGTCTCGAAAACACAATAGGTAGCATCATGAGCAAACTGATATACATCTTTGTTTCCCCAAATACTTATACCCACAAACAAGCCTTGTAAACACATGAGCATTCTAAACAAAACTAGCATGTACCTCTACTCTATTACCCCATAAAGGATACTTATAGACACAAGTACATGCGTAACACATAATCCACCTTGAGAAAAGCCCATAGCTAAAGTTGCCCCCATCATTGGCTGGTATGAGTCCATGTGGGATCAACACAAGACGTCCAACAGTTAAACTCCAAACCTGATGCATATCTCTACCACAAAAAATCCTATTACACCACCAATAATGTTATGAAGACCAAATGTGAGCATAAAACTTGAAGGAAAAGCCATGTCAAGTTTGGGTCACACCAAAAGAGGCACCCTCATGGTCCAAACTAATATGTAAAATTTGTTTGGAGCACCGAAGGAATCCACTGAACACTACCCAACACCAAACACCACAACAAAAAAAGCCAAAAAGGGAGGGGTATGGGAACTTTAACCCGTCAAATGACCATAGAGCCCCAAAAAGCCTCGAATGATCGTCGACAAATATTTTTCGAGCATCCAAATAGAAGATGTAAATCGTTCAACTGAAAGAAAAAAGAAGACCCAAATGAATGCACAGTAATATAATCCCCAAACTTGTCATTTCTGTAGTTTTACATTAAACATCATGAAAATGACCAAAAATGTCGCACACCCTAAAATGCAGAGTTTGTTATGGCCTAAATGGCTTCATTGTTCATTTGCGAATGATGAGGCCTCTTTCATCTCGTGCTTCTGTGCTCTAGGCATTCTCTCACCTAAATGTTTAGGTTTCTAGCACTAGTACCTCTTGATTTGTTCCTCGAATAGGGCATCCTCTTATTCGAATGCCCATTAAAATTTCTTAGAAGACCCACCTCCCTCCACAAGGAGGCCTCAATGACTATTGTTATCCTACTAGTCTAATTTTATCCCGTTAACATTTTTCCTCTAATTTTCACTATAGATTCCCATCTTCACACTCGAAAGTGACTAGGTCTCACACCCATTGATGAGGTTGTTGGCAAACCATTATTACAATCCGGAAGTAACAACAAAAAATGTTGTTACCATTTACTCGTCCTTGAGCTTAAAATACACAACTTTCATCTGCATCACAAGATCATGAACGACATTCAGATGTTGCTCTTCAATTTTGAGCATAAAGACGGTGTTTGTCAAAATGAACTAGTTTTACAAAGACTTGGTCATATAAAGCTCCTCAAGCTTTCACCAAAAACCCACAGTAGTAATCGCGCAATAGACTTTCGATATCACATTGTCACACATAACTATCTATGCCCCAACAACCAAAACATTGTCAAGGTTTCTTTCCCATGTCTAGGGCATTTTTATCGAACACCTGATGTGCACAATACAAATGCTATCCAATCCTACAGAAGGGTAACCACTGAGCCACTTTATTGAACGTATATTTGCAACCATAAGCTCTGATACCACTTGTTGGTATCAAATAATCAAAAAACTATAGAACTCTAATACTACTTGTCAGAGAGAAATTGTCTCTCATCCAAAATCCAAATCACAAGCGATACCAATCCAATGTGATGATAGGTAACCCACAATCAATACATAATGTTGTTTGATTCCGAAGGGCTTACAACATTACAAGTATTTCTAGAAGGGGTACAAATACACAACTTTCTCAAAGTTTAAGATAATCTATTACTCAAACTTTTTACAAAGAATCAAGTCTTTGTTGGGAACATAAACTATATAGCAATTAGTCACCTAGTCTAAACAAGACACCTTCGTATAATAAAAAATTTACAAGGTTACACTAGCTCAAAGTATATGGATCTAGATTGTGAATGGAAGAACCGAAGAACACTTGACGGCACAAACATTTGAATCTCTAGAGCTAGATCTCTTGTGATGTTGAAAGTCTTTTTCTCTTCGATTTTCGTACTTTTAACTTCGTTCTTCTACTACTATTATACCAACTTCATGTGAGTAGTGAACAATAATGTACAATGACTTTTGTCGAATAAACACATTACAAAAGATTTTCTTTGTTGATCGTCATGTCATATTTTTGGCATTGCTACATGGTGGTTCTTAATGCATGGTTAATTACTTGTAATGCATTAAATACAAGTGTACTTATTGGGTTGACATTTTTTGATTTTCTAACACTACCATGTGGGTCCATGGACAGGCAATCCTTTTGCATTAAATGAGTAAGACAAAACATACTATTTTAGTTTGACTTTGAACTTGGTATAAGCTAGCGAGTGTTGCCTCGTCATGAGATGATTTTCCCAGCTCTTGCACTTAGTTTGTGGGCATCATTTGTTCTCTCAGCTTTAGACTTAGAATATATCAAAGGAATTCGTTAGTTGGATTAGGATCTTTTGTTGATGATTATTAGTTAACTCACTGATCAGTTGATGACTTGACTAACTTAATGATTTTTGGCAATGTGAGTGTTTGGCACTAATAGTGTGGCACACAGATCTGGAGAGCTAAAATTTCATCATATTCAGTTCTGTTAGAGGAATAAGATGGAAGTTGGTTTTTAATTTTCAAAAGATAAATTTGGGGTAGCAAGTAAGGAGGTTTGGCTAGTTTGACTCAATATTCAGTTTCCATCCTTACACTTTATATAAGGTCAATAGTCTTTTGAGGACGAATTTTTGTAATATAGTTTGCATTTTACTGATTCTTTGTATCTTCATTGAAGAAACATAGTTGGTTTGACAAAATTTTCTCTTTGTTTTTTGGGGTTTTGAAGCGTGGGTGGAAGAGAAAGGCCATTTCGTATTGGTTTATCCCAAATGATAGAAATGAGGAAGGGGTACCAACTATTAAACATTGCTATTAGGTTTCTTCTCTTGTTCCTTATGAAAAGACCTATGCTGTTAATATCGGATATCAGTGGTGTATCGGTCAGGGACCGATACACGATATATCGGAAATATCGGTGATATATCGGCGATATATCGGTCAAAAATATCGGTTCATATAATATTTCTTAGAATTATATATATATAATATATATATATATATATTTCAGTATGCATCCATAAACATATCATATGCATTAACTAAAAAACATAGTTTCAACATCAAACATAACTTAAAATAGTTTCAACATCAACTTAAACAAGTTTCACAAAACAAAATATAGGAAAAGTGTTCATAAACGATATATCGGTATTATCGGCCGATATTTTGGTCAATATATCGGCGATATATCGGTCAATATTGCCGATATATCGGTACCCGATATCAATAGCGATATTTGACCAGCAAAATTTTGTTTAGGAGCGATACACGATATATCGCCGATATATCGCGGTATTAACAACATAGGAAAAGACTACAATTTTTCATGTGAACATCATAGCTTTTTTTGAGTTGTGCCAAGCTCAGAATGTCGCTTTTCATATTGGGGATGTAATAGACATTTGAGATTAATTGGTGGCTACCATCCTTGGCATGAAAGAGAATATCACCTTTTTATCTAAATGAGACATTCCCGCTTTTCGACTCGTTGAGCTCCACAAAAATCTTTTTTCTTTTAGCCATATGGTTGGTAACACTTGTATATCCAAATACCACAATTTTTTATCGTCTCTGGTACTAAGTTGTGTGCTAGTAGTAATGTTCCCCTTTCCTAAACCTTTACCTTCGCATAGTTAGCATTATCTGTATTTTCATAGCTTGGAAATCTACAATCCGAAGCATAATGCTAATACTTCTAATAAGTGGAACATCGTACTTGAGGTTTGTAAATCCTCGAGTTTGAGAAACTTCCTCTACCATGACCTCTTGACGACCTTTCTTCTTCCCCATTGTTATTGTTGACATAGTTGGTGTTACAAGTCAAACCTCGTCCTTGGCCTCTTGCTCAGTTATTTTGGCTTCTTTCAAGCAATTGATTGTTTTATTTCTTCTTGAGATGTTACTTGAGGAGTTACTCACTGATCCCATGTTTTTTCTTATGTATTTCTTGATAAGCTTGCAGCAACCCTTCGTTGCTCGATCGTCATCGTTTCCAAATTTTTCGTTTCTTCAATTGTCACGATAATAAGCTCAAACTTGGGATCTAGTGAATGGAGTATCTTCTCGATGATTCTCACATATTTCCAACTTATCTTCATTTCTCTTTAGTTGATTAGAAACAAATTGTACTCTTGACATATAATCTAAACAGACTCAGATGATTTCATAGGCAACAATTCAAATTCTCCTCTAAATGTTTGTAGACGTACCATTTTCACTTGTTTGACTCTTTTATGGGAAGATTAAAACGTCTCTCATGCTACCTTGGCAGGTGTTGCAATCGAAACCCTTCGCAAAGCAATAATCATCTAACGCTTTATAGGTTAGGAAGAGAGCTTTCTTCTCCCTCTTTCTCAGTTCTCTCAAATTTTCTTTTGTACGTTGGTTAAAGTGGCCTCATTTTTGGGCTCACTAAAACCTTTCTCTACTACTTCCCATCCATCATGTGCACCCAAAAGAACCTTTGTCTTGAAGTGTCGGTACTTGAAGTGACACCAAATTGTTGGCCATACTTTAGTTTGACTTGCTTGAACCCCAATTAGTATGATCAATAGAAATTATTTTCTAGATGTGGCATATTAGACAAAGCTGCAACCATAGAGGATAATAAGAATTCTCTAAACCAATATCATCACCTTTGCTCTGATACCACTTGTTTAAGTAAATATAATATAGAAGAGCATACACTCTTCACCTTTGGTGAGGCTTGATCCTTGATCTCCACGGAGGTTGGGATCTGCTCGATACTATCGGGCCAAAGATGCTTTGGTCTTTCATACCACTTTATTGGGGAGAAAACTTGACGCACAAAGAACACCATTTTCTAACTTCAAATTATATTCAAGCAACTCTCTTTTACTACTCAATGTTCTTTGTTGCTCACATGATGCTTAAAAACACAAATCGCCTATTTATATATAGGAGGATTAGGTCAACCTTAACCACATATGTCCTACACCTTATTAAATGATAACATAATTTCCAATACAAAACTTAATAAATAACAACTTTACCATTTTCCATCACATTTTCGAGATAATTCTTCATATATTGGGTTTGGGTGCTTGTACTTACAAGTTTATAATCCAACATATATATGATTGTTTCATTTATGTCCAACAGTGGTGTTCATATGTAGTATTGGTATTTTGGCATGCATATATACACATTTCGTGTGAATGAATGAAAGGCGCACAAAAATATTGATCACTTCTTGTTTCTAGTTCATGTTAGTGTAGTGGTTCAGGATATGCTTTGGGCTATACGAACTAGGTCCTTGTTGCACCCAATATTTATCAAAAGCCTATATGTAGTCCTTGAAGAATATACATGAACATATGATAATCAATAATAGTTTCTACAACAAAATCGGGTTTATAAGACACCAAAAATGTCTAAATATTCTAATACACTACTTTATTCGACTCACGTTTATATGACCAAACAATTGTGCGTCCTATGTAAAACCATTGCAATAAGTTTACAGGAAGATTTTGGGTGTTTTAACAAGTTTTTTAGAACTCTTTCGAAATAAAGTGTCCTACTAATTTTTTACATGACATTACTTGAGAAAATGTTTTATAAAAACAAGTATCATGTAAATAGATATGTTTATAGGACACTATTGAAAACTGTCCTATAAAAGCTATTACGACATTTTATTTTAAAAGTTTTCTGAAAGAGTTATTAAAACGCCCAAAAACGTTCTACAAACTTATTGCAACTCTTTTACATAGGACACATATTTGGTCCTATAAACTCCAGTGCTATAAAGTAGTGTATTATGACGTATGTTGTTACAGCGGTCAAAATACAAAATATCAGGACCAATATTTGAAATAGCGGATATATCGGTTCATATAATATTTCTTAGAATTATTTATATATATATATATGCATTAATTTATAATTATTTATATATATATATATATATATGCATCCATAAACATATCACATGCATTAATTAATAATATAGTTTCAACATCAAAACATCAACTTAAACAAGTTTCACAAAACAAAATAGGAAAACTGTTCATAAACGAGCTAATCGCAAGCAATAGGTTCGGCATCCGAGTCAACATCATCTAATACGATCACTTCTTCATTTAGGTTAGCTTCCCAATCTTCCCCTTCATCTCCAATGTGATCATCATCATCATCCCTATAGTGGTCCCTTTTAGTTCTTGTATGTAAGAATAACTAGTATTCCGTTTTCTTATTATATGTTAGACTTGGAGGGTGAACCCTCTATATATACAAGACAGAAACCCTAAAGGATACCTAGACAAGGCCCATGGGCCGTAGACCAATATACACTAAATATACAATTAACACTCCTCCTTAAGTTGGAGCATAAATGTTAATCATGCCCAACTTGTTACAAATAAAATCTATTTGAGTTTTTCGGAGAGGTTTAGTGAGGATGTCCGCAAGCTGAAAGTCTGTCTTGATGTGAATTGGTTGAATGGATGGAGGGTCTGCTTGTGTGCCTACAACTCGATCTCTGATAAGATGACAGTCAACCTCAATGTGCTTCGTCCGCTCATGAAATACTTGATTTTTTGCTATATGAATAGTTGATTGACTATCGCAGTATAACCGCATCAAGTTATTAGAAACTACACCGAGCTCTATGAGAAGACGACGAACCCATATCATTTCTGATGTAACATCTGCCATGGCTCTATATTCTGATTCAGCACTAGATCTAGATACTGTGTGTTGCTTCTTACTCTTCCACGATACAAGATTTCCTCCAACAAATACACAATACCCAGTAGTAGATCGTCGAGAGATCGGGCAACCTGCCCAATCTGCATCTGAAAAACCAGATATCCGGCCATCTCCTTCTTCTGTAAAAGCACTCACACGACAATGCCCCTGATCAGAATATAAGATGCCAAGACCTGGTGTGGTCTTGAGATATCTCAAGACACGAAGAGCAACATCCCAGTGTCCAGTGTATGGAGCAGCCATGAATTGGCTCAGGACACTGACGGTAAAGGAAATATCTGGTCGTGTGACTGTTAAATAATTAAGCTTCCCGACCAATCGTCTGTAGCGCTCAGGATCCTTCATCGGATTTCCGTCCTCTGGAAGGAGCTTCCTTGTAGGAAGCATTGGAGTATCAACGGGCTTGCAACCCAGTAAGCCACATTCGGTCAACAGATCAAGGACATACTTCCGTTGAGAGAGAAGTATTCCTTGTGGAGAGCGAGATACCTCTATACCAAGGAAGTACCGAAGTCGACCTAAGTCGCTTATCTGAAACTGCGACTGAAGAAACTGTTTGAGTTTGGCAATCCCGACCTCATCATCCCCTGTAATTATGATGTCATCAACATAAACCACGACAATAATTCTTTTGCCCTGCTGGTGTCTAAAGAACACAGAATGATCAGATGCGCTACGAACCATCCCAAATTCTCCCATAACACTAGAAAATCGTCCAAACCATGCCCTGGGAGACTGCTTAAGACCATATAAAGAACGGCGTAATCTGCAAACTTTCGAGGCCTCCTCCTCGACAATGAACCCAGGTGGCTGGTCCATATATACCTCCTCCTCAAGAACACCATTAAGAAATGCGTTATTGACATCAAGCTGATGGAGCGGCCAATGATGAATGGTAGCAAGGGCAATACAAATACGGACAGACGACATTTTAGCAACCGGTGAGAAGGTTTCTTCATAATCAATGTCGTATGCCTGAGAATATCCTTTAGCAACTAACCGAGCCTTCAGGCGATGTAGGGAGCCATCTGGGTGTAGTTTAACTGTAAATACCCAACGACAACCAACAATACGTTTTCCCGGAGGAAGTGTTTCAAGATCCCAAGTATGATTAGCCTGGAGAGCGCCTAACTCGTCTTCCATAGCCTGTCGCCATCCTGGGTGAGCTAGAGCAGTCGTCACATCTCTGGGAATCGGGTAGGAATCCAGGGTGCTGGTATAGGCTTTAGATTCGGGGGATAGGTGAGAGTAGGCAACATAATCCTGAATAGGATAACGGGTGTAGTGTCGAGGTTCTTTGCGAAAGGCAATAGGTATATCGGGAAATGGTGCTCCAGGAGGATCATAGATAGGAACATCAGGTGTAGGAGAGGTGGTATTAGGTATGGTTGTTGCTCGTAAGGGTGTATCTGGTAACGGAGTGTCAGGCTCATTTGTGGGAAGTGGAACTGAGGATGGACCAGAGTCATGGTTCGGTTGTGAATTA
The DNA here is from genome assembly GCA_954870635.1 of Arctium minus. Lineage (NCBI taxonomy): Eukaryota > Viridiplantae > Streptophyta > Magnoliopsida > Asterales > Asteraceae > Arctium > Arctium minus. The sequence continues at coordinate 79,402,210 of OX941082.1, forward strand.
AGAGGCTCTGTTGTTTGATCCTTATGTCGTCGAGCATATGTGAAAAGTAACGGTGGAGGTGCTGCCGGTTGGTCCGTGGTAGCAGGAGTCGGAGCGTCTGAGACCGGAGGAACAGAGGGTACAGCAGACACAGGAATAGTGGGAATAAGGTGAGAGTCGGGTATGTCAAGATCAGGGAACGGATTGGAAATGGGATGAGAATGTTCAAGGAAGTAAGGGCAGGACTCATGGAAGGTGACATCGGCACTAGTAAAGTAGCGGTGAAGAGAGGGACTATAACACCGATACCCTTTCTGGACTCGTGAGTAACCAAGAAAAACACAACGAATGGCTCGTGGATCAAGTTTAGTGAGTTGTGGACGATGATCATGAACATAGGCTACGCATCCAAAAATTTTGGGTGCAAGAGGAAAGGGAGTTCCGTTAGGAAAGAGTACAGAAAAGGGGGATTTACCATGTAGGACAGGTGTAGGCATGCGGTTAATCAGATACGCGGCAGTAAGAATCGCGTCCCCCCAGAATCGTTTAGGGACGTGGGATTGAAACATGATTGTTCGAGCAACATCCAACAAATGGCGATTCTTGCGTTCAGCAACACCATTTTGTTGGGATGTATATACGCATGAAGATTCATGAACAATGCCGTGTGTTTTCAAATACGAAGAGAAGTCAGTACAGAAGTATTCCTTTGCATTATCGGATCGTAAAGTTTTGATTGATGAGGTAAATTGGTTTTGAAGAAGTCGTGGTTGTGAAGAAGGCGTCAACCGATAGGTAGAAGAGAACGATGGAAAAAATGGAAACCTAACTTAGGTTTTTTTTTTTAAAGCTCTTAATGGCTCTCAAGTCTGATTCGTTACATTCAGACTGTTTTTTTCTAGTTTTCAGAACCTCTTAACTCTTAAATACATCTTAAATAAGAAGTGGTGACCTAACTTCTTAAAACCTCTGATTGCCGCCTCAGTTCATATGCTCCCCTTTCTCTCAAAACGCCTCCAAACGTTACAAAAACAAACAATCTTATTGATTCAAATTTCAGACTTCAGCACCACCTCTTATTAATCAGAAGTGAAATAAGATTTCAGACTTCAGACCTCTTAAAAAACAAACGCCACCTTAGACTAGCTGACTATCATTTGAAAAAAAGCCCAAGTAAATATATAAAAGCCCAACAATCATAAAAAAAACACAAAAAAATCCATCTCCAAAATATCGGTATATCAGACCGATATTTGTATCAAAAAATTGCTGCAATATCGGCAAATATCACTGATGTTAACGGAGCCGGTATTTTGACCTAGACTTTCTCCATTATCTATATAGCAAAACGGCTCTTGTTGCCAAAGGAGAGATGAATGGCCTAGACTTTATCCATTATCTATGTATTTCCACTTACTACTCTTTATATTTGTGAGAATATGTGGAACCCTAAGCCATTAATGTAACTTGGGCTTTGCTGTCTTTTCTTTTGTGTTTTTTACTTCACCACTTATATATAAATAATATTTTCCAAATGTATGTTTGATCATTGCTTGCATGCATAACCATATGATGGTTTTTGGAAGGCCGTGGTATGTGGCACCTTTGCCCCAATTAACCTTCCATATGGCATGGAAAAACTTGAGGCATCTGTTGTTGCGCAATGGTGTTATGTGTAACATAAGGCCTTGTTTGGAAAACATAAGCTAGCTTATTTTTAGAACTTGTTAGAAATTGTCCTCGTTTGGTTAGCCATACTCTAGCTTTTTAAAAACTACTTCAAGTAGCGTTTCAACATCAATAAACTCTAGGGTGTTCTTACAAGTATTTTTTTCCAATTGATCTTTTAACATATATTTTTAGATCATTTTACATTATTATATAGCTTATGAGCTAGTTTTTACCAAATACAACTAGTTTATTAGATAGTTTATCAGCTTGTTTAAGTTCCAAAACCTTATTTTTATGGTTCATTGTCTTCTCTAATTGGTTGTGAACTGACACCTTGATGATCTAAAAAAGCCATATGGTAATGGACTTTCAAATTATAAACAAGAAAATAGACTTGTTTCCTCTCTCGCCTTTTCACTATCATCTTTTTATTATGGTTAAAACTCTGAAGTCAAATATGAAGTACCCCAGATTTCGATTGAATTTCTGTTATAGAAATTCACTCCAAATAAACCATAAGCAGTTCAACTACTTTTTAAACCGACTTTTCTTGCTGCAGGAGTTGAATTCAGATTTCATCGATCATAGCTAATAGATTCCCCATGTTTGAAACATCAGTATATAAATATCTATTTGCTAGAACGCTAACACAAAAAAATGGTTTTGCAGGCCAAAATCAGGAGGTAAAATTTCTCGCCCCTTGTCAAAAATATCCAAGGAACTTCCTAAAGCTGCAAAAGGTACATGAACCGTACTTGATGATCTAATTGAGTTAGTGTTCTAGAATGTTTAATTAATGAGCAACTAATTCCAATTTTATTCTTTCAGTACTCATGATTAACTTGTAATACATTCGTGGTTGTGTCATACAAACATTTAAATCCCTTTTATTGCAAAGTATTAAGCAAATAAGGTTACTTCTTTTCTACTGGAAGGTTAGGAGTTGAGTCGTCATTACAACAAAATGTGTCTTTTAGGATGCATAGACGTCTTAATGGAGTACTTAGCGGACTCACGTTTATAGAACCAAAACTCTGAGTCTACGTCATATACAACAAGTTGTAGCACGAAGTAAGACGACATAAAAACTCCTATAGATAATAGGACCCAATGTAAATCGTCCGTCCTATTAGCCTTGTTATACTACACTGTTCAGAAGTGTTTTAAAATAAAATGGCTAATAGGACAGTTATCAAAACAAAAAAGGTTAATAGGACGATTTACTTTTCTTATTGTAAAGTTTTTGGTCTTATAAACTAAAGTCTCATTGTACTTTATTAGGACGGTTGGACATCCTAAAAACCAATGTGTGTTGTAGTGAGCACAAGGAAAACACTTGAAAGACAATTCCCTCTTCAACGTCGACAAGCCTTATTAATCGACTAGCTAGCTAGGAGCATCTAGTCTTGCCTTGTTCATTCATTTCCCCATATGCCTTAAACTCTTGTTATTCCATTTGCTTACAGGCATGTTTAAGTCTTCAAGTGGTAACAGTTTGACTGGCAAAAGTCCTTCCAAGAGATGGTCATAGTTATTCAACTATTCATACTCAATTATCCCTAGCTACCTTTGTTTCAGATCTTTAAACTTTTGCTTTTTTATCCTTCTGAGGGTTCCCATGGGCTTGCGCATGAAATTCTTATTTGGTTTTGTAGTACCAATTGACATTTTCTATTTTGACTTTTGTAAAGTTTGGCATCACAGAAACAACTTCTTTATTACCCGAGGTGGAGGTACCACACCCTTGACCCTACTTCGAGTGAGATTTACTGGGTTCGTTCCCTTTAAATTCCTATGGAACTCAAAAGCTTTTAAATTTCATCAAGAAGAACAAGTATAAACAGTCAAATGTCTTGCTTTAAATCAGACAGGTTCAAGATACTCAAATGTGTTTTGCAAGTCTTGGTTTTTATTTTAATTTTCTAGGAATTAGAAATTTTTTTAGAGTCCTTGTCTTGTTTATTAGTTTTGTATTATAATCAGAGAAGCCTTCTTCTCTGGCAACAATATAGATTTTGTTTAACAAGTTGAGGAAAGCATTGTATAGCCTATGTTTGGTATTTTTATTGATATTAAGTGAATCAAACATAATGTATTTTGTATCTCACTTGAAGATAGAGTTTGAGAAGGTAAGATGTATGTAGACATTTTCTCAATCCTAAAGAAAGATGACACATCTCAAATAATGTTTTTCCCAAATCTAGTGAAAGTGACACCTGCTTACCTCGTTATTAACAGGATCCAGAAACATGCGAACATGACTCGTGATCATGGCTCAAAAAAGGCTTTGTTTGATTTACCGAACCGTAAAAAGAATTTTGTCTTTTCGGTCCATTTGGAAAACCCAAATTTAAAATTATGCTTTTAGGTCAACGTCACAATCCACAAGTTTATTATTTTATTGTCTAAGGTTTTAAATCTTAGGTACTACAGACTATAGAAAAAATAGAGTTTATAAGATAAAAAAAATGTATGGTGTCATAATAGATTTTTTAATAGAATTAAAGGGATGTTTAGTTAGAGGTATTTAACAGTAATCAATGAAAATAATAATAAATAAAACTTTTTCGTTTTATATTATAAATAGGTTCATTCCCCCCGGAAGTCCAAATTTTTATTTCAGGTTAAACTGGGTGTACTGAAAATTCATTTTCATTATCATTCTTATTTTCTTTCCTTTGAGTCTCTAAGAACATTTCCAGGGCCGGTCCTGAGGTTTTTGATGCCTATGGCGGAAAGCCAAAAAAATGCCCTTAACATATAAAAATGTTACTTATCGTTGGATTTTAACAAATTTTTAGAAACTTTTGCTTGTTTAACAACAAATTTATACTTTTGCTCAATGCTCTCTTCCATGGTTACAATATTATTCTACCAGAAATCAAAAGACTATTCAAATAAGAAGCATATAGACAAATGTAGAAATCACAATTCTCAGCCATAAAATGAATTTATAGAAACAACTGATTTAAATTCTAACATCCTAAAATCCTACAAAGATACCAAATTCAAGGATTAACTTTCATTAACACCATATTAATCAAAAATCCAAACACCATTTCATTATGATGAACAAGATCAAAGTGATCAAATCAGAGGGTTCCAAACATAAAACAATCAAATTCAAACATAGAAAGATTACTTGTTATCAGTTAACTTTGGTATTAACCCATCTTCTCTGCCCAAGAATCTAAACTAAACCCTAGACTTGGAAAAGTTTAGAGAAGAGTCAATACCTTTAATTTGAGACTTTCAGCCACGATTTCTTCAAGGAATTCTTCTTAAATTTCCTTTTCCAACTGGTTCTTATCCAAAGCCTTTTTACTCTAAACACACACACACATGAAATACACGATTCTGGAAAGAAAGGGGGAGATGAGCGATGTCTCGTGAAATTGAATGATCAGAAGATGAATGATTGAGTCCAGCGCCAAAAATTGTAAATCGTTGAGTGAGAGAGCGTTCGAGAGATTGAGAGCGTACATTTGGGTTTAGGGCAGGCTAGAGAGAAAGCATACGATAAAACAGTTTTTGTTAAAGCCCAAACTGAACCTATATATGCTAAGCATGCGATGGCCTTTTGCTGCCCTAAGGGCCTTTGCTGCCCATGGCCGGTGCCATCACAGCCATGGGCCAGGGCCGGGCCTGAACATTTCCAATGCATAACCTATTGATAGGTTTTACTATTTAAAACAACTTTTAAAGAAGTTAAATTTTCATTTTACACCCTCTAATGATATTTTCATTTTAGACTTTATCACGTTTTGATTAATTAATTTAACTCATTAAATATCTATAATAAAACAAAATATATTATAAAAAAGATTTCGTGAAGATGATCAAAATGAAACAAATATCGAATACCTAAAAAATATAAAAACAATATAATATATTCCTCATCTTTCATTTTTTTAACGAATTGACTTTTTGTATCTTTGTCATTATATTTTTTTGCATATTTTTATCATCATTCATTTATGGAAAACCTTAAACAATGTAAAATATGCCCCAAAAATTTGGGACCATGTTCAAAATCAATATTTAGCAGGTAAAGAATGGTCATGGGCATGACAAACGAACAACTAACGTATAATAAAATGTTGTATGACAATTAAATAAATGTATTTACGATGGTCTTTTAGGTGGGGTTGTATAAGACAATTTAAATAGAATAGGATGAATGTTAAATTTTAAATGATAAAAAACTTTTCAAAAGGTTATTGCATTAGGGGAAGGTTTTTAATAATGAATTTTTGTTAAAAATAAGTTATTGAAAATGTGGCGTGGCAAAAACAATAAGCTGTTGGATAAGTTATGCATTGAGGATGCTCTAAATTTATTGGACCAAACACTTGTACCTTCTACAAAAGTGTTGCAATATATTTTAAAGGATGCTTTTGGATGTCTTCACATGGTTTTTAGAATATTTTTGAAATAAAAAGTCTATTTAATTTTTTTATAAAATATTATTTAAAAAAGAATGTTTTATATAAGCAAATGACTTTTAAGAACATGTGTTAGTACACTTCTAAAAATGTTATATAAAAAACTAATAAGACATGTTATTTTCAAAGTGCCATAAAAAATTTGTTAAGATGCCCAAAAGTGTTTTCTAAACTAATTGTGACACTTTTACATATGACGCACAATTGTTTGGTCCTATAAATACTAGTCTTAAAATATAGTCTATTAGGATAATTAGACATTTATGACTTCTTATAAACCCGATTTTGTTGTAATAATAAGCCAAACTATTAGACTAGTTTATTACATATTAACATTTTTATCAACTATAAACTTTGTTAATTTTGAAAAAGTTATTATATATGTGTAAAATTTAAACATAGACGTGGGTTGATCACGTTTAATTTTCTTCTTTCTTGTATATGTTGTAAACAAAGTACTCAATACTCTTTGTTTGGCCGATCAACTCTGAATCAATAATTTATTGAAAGGTAAACAGGCTCTGTAAATAGAGCAATACAAACATAAGCAAAGGAAACACTATTTTAGAATTCCTAAGTGGTTTGGTGGAAATCTAGAAAAAAAAAACTACTTGAGATACAAACCCTATAAAGACGGAACTTTATTAAACAACTCTAACAGCTAAGAGTCATCGTAGACCTGTTCATATCAAATCCTTCTCCACGCCGAAGATGCTGAAAGCAATTCAGTTTGTATCTTCATGACTTTGTACTCCAAGCAATCTTCGCATCTAATGAAAGGTCACCAGACTCAAAGGTTTTGACATAATGTCAGCGACTTGATCATGAGTTCCACAATGCACAAGCTCAATCTCCCCATCTTTAACTAATTTTCGTAGAAAATGGAACCTTACTCTGATATGTTTTGTTCTTCCACGAAACACGGGATTCTTTGATAGCTTAACTGAAAAACTATTTTCACATATAATTGTTGTATTCTCATATTATGACCGATAAAATCTCTTCAAGATTCTCCTCATCCATATGTTATGACAAGCATAGATGAGGCGACCACATAATCTACTTCAATGCTTGACAAAGTTACTATCGGTTGCTTTTTAGAGCTCTATGCCATAACTGCCTTTCTCATTATAAACACATAATTGGATGTGTTTTTGCTACCATCCATATCTCCAGCAAAATCACTATCGACGTAGGCCTTCAATGCATCACATTCATCTTGTTTTGACAATAGGCTCAATTCCAATGTACCTTTGTTGTAGCGTAGAACTCTCTTTGCTTTCATCAAGTAAGCTTCTCGGGGACTAGCCATATACCTGCTTAGAAATCATACCATAAAACATCATATCTGGTCTTGTGACTGTTAGCTACATTATGTTGCCCACTAACTACTTGTACTTATATGCATCAACAATTTCTCCTCCTTCGTTCTCTAAAAGTTTCATTTTAGGCACCATGGGTTGTTCATTGAGTGGCAAGTTTCTGTTATTCCCATAATTGTGCAATTCAATCAAGATGAACAATGAAATCAATCACAATTGCCATATGTATTGATTTTGTATGCCACATTTTACAATCGTATATAATGCTCTCTCTCTCTAAAACTTTCTCTCTCTAAAATATATTCTATCAAGCGTGTCTCATCCTATTTTACAAATATAAAAAGAACTATTTATACCTACAAGTTACAAAGACAAAACAACAAAACTAAACACTCTGACTTGCTTGACTTTGACTTTCTTCTTTAAGCAACTATGACTTTGACTTTGCAATGAGGCTTTGACTTGGGCATTTGACATTCAATTCCAATGATCTTGGATCCAACATATTTGTGCACTAACAATATCCTCCTTTGGATTCAAGATCGTCTTCAAAAAGAAATTTAGCAAAATCGAAGAATTTTCCCTTTTGTAGATCTTTAACAACTTTAATCTCCCACTTTAGCATCTTTACAAAGATAAGGCTTTAAACTTCTCCTTTGAATCAAAAGAAATTTCAACACCTCAGAACAATCTCTCTCTTTATGTATTGACAAACAATCTTCAAAGTTACAGTATTCTCCCCCAAAGTCTGTGAATGTCTTTTTCAAGAATTATAACAACCTATCCCAAGGTAATAAAAACCTCTTTCAGACTTCAGAAGCGAAATTATCTTCAGACTTATCTCACTTTGCTTCTGCATATAATCTTCAAAGAAATTTTATCTAAACTTCATCAATCTTTATCAAAATTTCAAAACTTTTTGAACTTTCTCTATCATATTGTTGTTTTGCTTGAATCTTGGACTTACAATTGGTATCAGAGCAAACCATCTTATTTAGATTATGGATTAAACACACTTTGATTGATCGATTTTCATTGATTTTTTTCTAAATTTGGAAGAACACACAAGACGAACTTAGAAAGTTACTGTTTGTTAGTGTATTATTGTATCCAAGATTTAATGTGTAAAAGTCAAAGCTTGTAAAGTCAAACATAGTGAAAGTATTGTTAGTCAATATTGTTTACCTTGTAATTGTACATGGTCCTTTGACCATATAAATACCTTTAGAAGTGTAGAGAGTCATTGGCATTGTAGTGTGAGTTTGAGAGTAATATATGACACTTTATTAGATATATGAAATATAATATTTCTCTCTCTACACACTCTCTCTAAATTGTTTCTAAATTGTCATATCTTGATTGTTTTGCTTGAATCTTGGACTTACATTTGGTATCAGAGCAAACCAATATATTCAGATTATGGATTAAACATTTTTTGGTCGATTGAATTTCACTGATTTGTACGAAAATTGAAGAACACGCAAGACGTTTATAGAAAGTCACTGTTTGATTTGAATTTCACTTGAAAAATCGTTTTTAAAGAAAGAAAATGGAACCATAGTGATCGATTAGTGTTAGTGATTGATTCTTGTTTAGATCGCATCATTAAAAACACACTAATTAGCACTCAATTTTGGATTTTTGTGTTTTTCGGTTTCACATTAGTTCGAACACTGTATTGAATCGATTCACTGTAATTTTGTTATTTTTAGATAAAATCATGTATTAGAAATTTGTTCCATTTGGTATTGCGATCAACCCTGTAGAATTTCAAGTCTTGATTTCAGGTATTGAAGATTTTGATCAAATTCCTTATGTATTTTTGAAGAACACGCATGATCCAATTTTTGCGCAAAACTGAAGAACACACAAAAGCTGAAGAACACGTAGGCTGAAGGATTTCTGTGATTTTATTTTCTCTACGAGTTCTTGTCAAGAACACGCAAAGTGAATTTTTTAATCTCGAATATTTTCTAAGGACAAAACGCGCAAAGTTTTGTTTGCGAGAAGTCAGAACGCGCACAAGCATCTCTGCTAGTTCTTGGATCTTAGTCTTAGTGTTCTGCGAGTTCATATTCTGCGAGAAGTGATCTTGATCAAATTTTTCTAAGTATATAACGCGCAATGTGATTGAGCGAAGTGACCATTCAGAACGCGCAAAGCTCTCTTTGTGCGAACCTTGAACGCGCAAAGCACTTTCTACGCGAAGTTTCTGTTTCCGTGTTCTGACACTTAGAAATTTTTTTTCTGAGTTTTATCCGTGTTGACCAAGTTTGACTCTTCAAGTCAAGTGTGTTTCTGAATATTTTGTACGATCATTTTTCAAGCATACTGATCAAGATGACTTCAACAATATCAAATAGAGTCTGTGCAATAATGTACATGCCTGAGATACCTGCTATTGAAGCTGAACGAGACAGATTGAAGATTCAGAATTCAAGCCTTCTAAATCAGATCAAGGAGTTGAAAGCTAAATCTATAATTTTTGAGAAAACTTCTGAATGTGCAAAATGTATTAATGATTCTAAATCTGATTTTGCAAGTATTATCAAGTCAAGAGAGAAAGAAATTAAATTGAAAGAGAGAGAGATAACAAATCTTCAAAGAAAACTGAAGACAACTGAAAAGAAACCATCAGAACTTAAAGCTGAATCAGTTGATCTACATAGCAAGTTTAAAGCTTTTGAAGAGAAAAATATCTGCATTGGAAGCTAAAATTGCTGATCAAATGAAAAGTCTCCTTGCAGATAAATACAAAGCTGATCTGGAGAAAGTTTACACTAAAAAACTTTCTGATTTTTCTAAGAAAGCTTTTCAAGAGAAGAAAGATTTGGAGCTTAGGTGCATAAAACTCTCAAAGCAAGTATCAGAATTTGAAAAGATTTTAATAACTGAAAGAGATACATTTGAAAAAGAGAGAAAAGTTCTTGAAGATAAGATTATTGAACTTCCTAAACAAATTTCTATTCTACAAGACTTACATGAAAATGAAAGAAAATCTTTTCAAGAAAAGAAGAAGTCTTTTGATGCTGAAAAGAAATTTTTTGAAAAGAGAAATGTTGGGATTTTCAAGGAAATTTCTGAAAAGAACAAGAACTTAGAAAAAGACTTTGAGCAACAATGTCAAATCTTTGAAAGTGAAATATCTAAGCTCACAACAGAGTTATCTGTTCTATCATCAGACATTTTAAAAGAACAGATGGTCAGGTATGATTTGAAAATTAAAAGAAGTTTGACACACTTCTTGATGAAAGAAACATTTTGTCTGAAAAGATAAAACAACTTGAAGTTGTAAATGTTGAATTATCCGATAAGATTTCCGCTGATGTGATTAAACAATCACCTTATGATAATTTAGCAGAATCAATTTGTTCTTTCAAAACTGCTTCAAGTTCCATTCATGAAAATGTTTTCAAAAAGAACCGTGTCAAATCAAAAATTGTTAACTCAAATTAGATTTGTCCTTGTAATTTGTTTTATGACAAATCTGTTGATAGTTCAACAAACTATTATGTCAAATCTCTTGAAAAGCATACTTCTAAGAAAGGACAGATGGTTTGGATAGTGAAAGGTTCTCCTGATGAAAAGAAGAATGATAAATCATCCGCATCCACATCAAATGCCAAGAAGAACAATGGACATAAAGGTAAATCTTTTGGAAAATCTGATACGATTTAATCTGCTAATTATCTTATCAGGTTGGCTCAAAAGAAGATTTGTTGTTCTTACTGTGGAGCAAATGATTTTGTTTAAAAAGACTTTGCTCGTCACTGGTATGGAACTTACAGAATTACTTCTCAGAAAAATGAAATTAAAAGATTTAAATCTAATGAGAAGTGGATTCCTAAATCTAACCAACCAGGACCCAAATACATGTGGGTACCAAAACCTGTCAAATCTGTTTTACAGGTACCACAAGTAAAGGGGGAGTAAAAGATTATATACTTCTGAGTAAATCAACTCAGGACTCAAACTTCAAAGTCAAAGAGTATAGACTTCTGAACAATCTAGTTTAGGACTCGTACTTTAATATCAAAGAATTATGGCTTCTAAACATAACAGTTTAGAACCCGTACTTCAAAGAAGAGTTTGTTCAGATAAGGTATTATGCAAATATCAAGGGGGAGCTTATCTGAATCTAACTCAAATTATCATGATTAGAGGGGGAGCTTAAATATTTGTAAGTATCTTCTGATCTATATCTCTGATTGTTTGAAAGACGAATAACTTTCGAGCATGAAAAATGTTTTCTAAAATGTTCAAACCACTTCTGGTTCTTAAAAGAGTTCATGAATTTAGAAGTGTGATTTTAAATGTTTTTCCATTCTAGAACTTTAACGTTTAACTGACCGTGTGTTTCTAAAGATCAATACTTGTGTATAATCTTATCTATATACTGTCAAGTATTCACACACATCGGTTCAGTACTTCATTTGAATTAGTTATTACAATGTCTCTAAATGAAACAATTTTTCGATGGTAATACCCTCGTTTGATTTCATTGTTGTTGAGCATCAGTCATCATTTCACTCTTTGTGCGTTCATTGGTAAATTGTTTATATTCGTTCATATAAACAAACTATCAAGTTCTTTGATACCCCAACCATTTCATTTCCATACTCATGATATTTGATTTGATTAATACATTGTCAGATTCTCAAAACAATTCTCTTGATTTCATTTCATTCATTCAATATCCTTGTTTTGAGAGATCTTCAAAGTTCAAATGCTCAAATTTCATTCATATTTTTGATGAGCATACATATTGATAATGTTATCATACTTTGAGCTTTATTTGTTCAAGCTAAACTGTTGAACAACACATCTTTTTAGAACAAAATTTCATGGGATCAGTGTGAGAGCTTAAAGAACTTCTATGGATTCACGTTAACCTGTGTTTCCTACCCAAGAAGTTATCCTAGAGTGATTGAGGGGTGAGGGGTCTTAAATCAAATAGTGGGAGAGATAACTCATCCGGTTGAGTTTTTCTCATTGTGCTGAGGTAAAATGTAAAAGAGATATTGGTTAGAAGTGAGCTTAAATGTTCAAAAGAAAGAGGGTGTGAGAACAGATTAAAAGAATATAAGAACTTTGCACCAACTACTTTCTGATCCGGGCAACCACTTAATCTGTTGGTTCACATTCTTTGGTGACCATCATTGAAACAGACACTAGCCCATGCCAACTCTTGCATTAACCCCACCAACCACTCATTTCTTTCTTGAAAAAGAAATGTTTCAATTTCTTTGGGGACACAACATATCTGCTATCTAGTCTTCACTCGTAAGATTTAGATATTGAAAAAAAAGGAAAGTTGCCCCACCTTCGCACCTTTTTCATGCATATTCAGTCCATGTAAAACTTGTTGCCGTCTCAACAGTTTACACAATTTGGGCCTGAAAAAGCTTAAGTAGCTTCAATCATTTTTACACATGCACGTACACACAAGGAATATGTTTTCTTGTCATAATGTTCATAGAAATTCCTTTGTGTTTTTCGATGATTGAATGGAAGCCCTGGGGGAGTGAACCTCAAAAAGATCCTTTCCAATGTACATCCGTTGTACTAAGTGGCTCCGTGCTACTTACATGCATTCTAACTGTGTCATTTGTTGATTCAGAATTACAATTCTTATTTTGTCTGAATTTGAAAAGATTGGGATGAATACATTTTATGAATTGACGGATACACAGATTAAAAGGGCGGAGATTGTCATTTTATCATAAAGGGGGAGATTGATATTCAAAGACAGTGATGACTTGAAAAAAGTTTTGATGATTTTGCTGCTCACAACTCATCAAAAAGGGGGAGATAATCTGAAAGTTTCAAGTCAGATGAATGTTTTGAAAGTTATTTCAAGAGATATTATGGAAAACAGATGAACTTATTGATAACGCCAATTTTGGCGTTATTTTAGAGCCACTTTTCGAGTAATTATGTTTGTTTCTCCAAACAAATGAAGCGTCTTTTCACATTTATTTGCGAGTTTTTTCAGGTATCTATCTTTCAGGAATGAATTAAGAAAATGGGTCCAAAAGAAGATATTTATAGACGAGAATGGCACACCCGATGAGTTTAATGTCAAAGCAAAGCTCGTGCAAGTCAAATCTTGGGTCAAGGCTCAGAAAATGCATCAAAGTGAAATTTTGGAGAAAAAGTGTTCACCGAGACTTTGATCGATAGTTAAGTCTTGGTGTAACTAGCATCAAAGCCTGATTTTGGAGAAAAATTGTTCACCGAGACTTTGACCGATAGTTAAGTCTCGGTGTAACTAGCATCAAAATCCGATTTTAGAGAAAAGTGCCTGCCGAGACTTTGACCGAGACTTAAGTCTCGGTACAACTAGCACCAGTGCATATCTTTTAAGAATCAGAGTTCACTGAGACTTTCACCGAGAGTTAAGTCTCGGTGAAAGTAGCGACATCAGGCTGATTTCGTTTTTAAGCTCTATCTCTTAGGGTTTTGAGGTATTATTCATTCTAATCTGAAATTGGCGACGGGATGAAGCAAGGAGGCGATTGGGGGCGATTTTTGCAAGAGGAGAACACAAGATTGAAGCTCGGAAACATCTTGGAGACACGATTCTACACCGAATTCTTGCCAATCTTCGTGGGTATTACGCAATCAAGGGAGTTTTTCAATCTTTGATTCTTCGAGAGATTTTTTCTTAGATCTATAAACTCTTCTATTATTTTCTTGTTTAATACCCCCAACATGAACTAATCTTTAGATGTTGGGGGTTGGTTTGACTTTGGTTTAAACTTGTGAACATGTGATTGGGATTTTTATCAGTTTTTTTTAACTAATGAAGCATATGATTTGGGTTTTAATGCTTTTGTGAGTTTGGCCAACTTTCATCTGATTTGTTCGTTATAAATTCAATTCGAGAGAATTAATTATTAACAAGAACTGGAATTATATGCCTAAGGTGAGAAATTGGATAGAGATATACCAACTAAACCTTAGTATCATAATAATCTGAAACTTAATGTGTTTTGAATTCATGTGTTAAGATCGAGAGATAAGACTGGTGCTTTCAAAATAAAATCCGTTGTTGCTTGAGAAAGAACAACGGTGATTTTACAGATTAGATTTTCATTAAAGGGTTTAACTGATAATTGTTTTCAAGAATATTTTTCATTAGTGAAAACCATAGGATTCCCAACCCTCAACTGCTTTCTTCCCGAAAAAGTTTCCAACTTTGTTCTTGCTTTTACTCTAGAGTTTATTGTTATTAATTTAGTTATAAATTAATCATCACCAATTCATCAATTGGATCGTCCAGTAAATAGTGATTATAGTCATTGTGATACTCAGTTCCTAGTTCCCTTGGTTCGATACTCGTACTTCCAAGTACATATTACTTGATTCGACCCGTACACTTGCGGTTAGATTAGGGGGGTGTAAACCCGCCTATCAAGTTTTTGGCGCCGTTGCCGGGGAACTAGTTTGCACTGATAGCACTACCAGCTATAAGCGCTATTGCATTGGACATTTTATTTTGCTTTCTTTTATTTTCCACACATTCCGTGATCCTCTCTTTTCCCTGTTTCAGATTTATTGAAAAAAAAATCATATAATGGGAGAGGAAGCACCAACAAGAGTTCCGATGAGATCCTTTGCCAATCCAAATGTGGTTGCCCTCAACCGAGGTGTTCAAGCCCCCGCGGTAGGAGCAAATAACTTTGAGATAAGATATGGCACTATCCATCTACTACAACAAAACCAATTTGGGGGAGCACCAACAGAGGACCCTCATGGACACCTCCGGACATTTGAAAAGATTTGCAACACTTTCAAGATCAATGGAGTGTCGGATGATGCCATCAAATTGAGGTTATTTAACTTCTCACTGAAGGGAAGGGCTCAAATATGGGAGGAGAGCATACTCACAGGTCAGATCACTACTTAGGCAGACATGGTTGCAGCGTTCCTACAGAAATTCTTTCCACCGGGTAGAACAACTCAGTTAATGGCTGAGATTACCCACTTTGCTCAGTGGGAACAGGAGACACTGTATGAGGCATGGGAAAGGTATAAGGATATGCTGAAAAGGTGTCCACATCATGGGTTACATGGCTGGGTAATCATCTAGACCTTCTTTGGTGGGCTTCATCCGCAGTACAAGAATGATATTACTGCAGCAGCGGGTGGTGCCTTGATGAATAAGATCTATGAAGAGGCAGTTGAGCTGATTGAAAACTTGGCTGAACACAGTTATGCCACTCCACGATCCGATACAAGACGTGTAGCTAAGGTTCAGGAATCTGATGAGCTAAAGGGCATAAAAGCTCAACTGGCCGCCATCACAAACCAGCTGAAAGGAGCTTCCATCCAACCTGCACTTAATTATGATGGATACATTCCTGACTTGTTCCCCGCTTCTCATGAACCTGAGCAGGTTCAATTCTTACAAAATCGGAACAATCACCCTCGGAATGATCCATTCTCTAATACCTACAATGAAGGATGGAAGAGGCATCCCAACCTCTCATGGAACCAACCGCAAAATCAACCAAGAGAGACTATGGGACAGCAACAACAACAGTATGGTAACAATTCTAATTTTTCTTCTTCCTCTCATGCTAATAATGTTTATCGTCCCCCAGGTTATAATCAGAGAAGGCAGGAGGAAGGATAATCTGTAGATAAGAAGCCTGGATTAGAAGATGTTTTGATGAAGTTCATCTCGAAGATGGATAATACTATTGAAGGGATAACTTCTTCCGTGAGCACTTTGACTACCACTGTGGGCACCGTAAAAGCAACAACTGAGCAGAATACCACTTCAATCCAGATTCTAGAGAGACAAGTGGGCCAAATAGCTGAAGCCCTACAATCTCGGGCTCAAGGTCAATTCCCTAGTCAGACTGAACCAAAACCAAGGCAACATTGCAATGCCATTCATCTGAGAAGTGGCAAGGAATTGATCAAAGATTCAACTCATGAGCCAGATATCGATAAATCCGAGAATGAGCATGTGGAGACGAAAAGGATCAAGGCTGAAGATGTTGGGCTGAAAGATGGTAATCCTAATGATATTGTTGTTCCTAAAGAGCCAAAGGATAAAGATGTGACACCTCCACCAAAGCCGATAGTCAACCCTTATGTGCTACCGCTACCTTTTCCAAATCGATTGAAGGCACACAAGGATGAGGAACACTTCAAGAAATTTATTGACGTCTTCAAGAAATTAAGCATCAACATTCCTTTTGCAGAAGCCCTTGCTCAGATGCCGACATATCTCAAGTTTATGAAAGATATTCTATCCAAGAAAAGGAAGATCGAAGGTAAGGCTACTGTGGCACTCACTGAGGAGTGCAGCGCGATTATTCAGAATAAGCTTCCCCTGAAGCTTCAAGATCCAGGGAGCTTTTCTATACCTATACAAATTGGAAAATTTTGTTTTGATAAGGTGTTATGTGATTTATGAGCTAGTATTAATTTAATGCCTTTATCAATTTTCAGGAAGTTGGGTATTGGAGAAGTAAAGCCGACTTCAATGACATTACAATTGGCAGATCGGTCATTAAAGCATCCACATGGAGTAGTTGAAGATGTGCTGATTAGAGTCGGTAAGTTTTACTTTCCGGTTGATTTTGTGGTTCTGGATATGGATGAAGACAAGGAGGTCCTGCTAATATTGGGAAGACCATTTCTGGCCACGAGCAAAGCGCTTATTGACATGGAGGAATGTGAGATGACATTAAGAGTTGGAAGTGAAAAAGTGACTTTCAAGGTGTTAGAGAGTGTAAGGGGTCGAACTGGACAAGAAACGGGTGATCACGGAAAATCAGATGTGGGAGAATCTGCAGAAAATCATATGTGTGGGCGATTCAAATCCGCAAGCGATATCGAGCCAAGTTGAGAGCCACACAGTCGTGCCACGACTATAAATAAGGCGCTAGGTGGGAGGCAACCCACCAGGTTTATTTTCGTTAAGTTTCATAGTTTTAATTTTTGTTATGTTTTAGTTGTTCATTATGTTTCAGTTTCGTGTCGTTGTGGTCTCTTGTCAAGCATCCGAGTTTTGAACGATTCCCAACGATTAACACAATTTTGATGGAAATGGGAAGAAGCAAACCAACCACTACGATCCCGAGATGGTCGGCTTATGGAAAGCTTAGCAGTGGTTGGGATTTTTATCAGTTTTTCTTAACTAATGAAGCATATGATTTGGGTTTTAATGCTTTTGTGAGTTTGGCCAACTTTCATCTGATTTGTTCGTTATAAATTCAATTCGAGAGAATTAATTGTTAACAAGAACTAGAATTATATGCCTAAGGTGAGAAATTGGATAGAGATATACCAACTAAACCTTAGTATCATAATAATCTGGAACTTAATGTGTTTTGAATTCATGTGTTAAGATTGAGAGATAAGACTGGTGCTTTCAAAATAAAATCCGTTGTTGCTTGAGAAAGAACAATGGTGATTTTATCAAAAGGGGGGGGGTTCAAAAGAATTCTGAGAAAAAAGGGAGATACAAAACTGTGAAAAGAATTGTAAAGGTCAAGAAAATGTTCTGAGTTGATTTGAGAAAGTTCGTTTTATTTTAAAGATTGATCAGAGACCAAAGACTGAAGATACAAGCATTGAAAGATTCCTCAAAGCCGCAAAGTTCAAGAAGTTTCAAGGATGTTCAAAGATTTCAAATCTTTGTTAAAGACTTGATGACATTACAAAGAAAAAGTGGATGACTTTTCAATATTCTTCAAAAGCTGAAGACTAATGTCAATTTTTTTTAAATCTTGAATACAAAGGGGGAGATTGTTAGTGTATTATTGTATCCAAGATTTAATGTGTAAAAGTCAAAACTTGTAAAGTCAAACATAGTCAAAGTATTGTTAGTCAATATTGTTTACCTTGTAATTGTACATGGTCCTTTGACCATATAAATACCTTTAGAAGTGTAGAGAGT